>CM022395.1:8036545-9286545 GCA_011833715.1 Carcinoscorpius rotundicauda
AGTGACTCTGTTATATTTGTCCAGTTTTTCAACAAAATTTACAAAAGAAAAATTTTTTATTTTCCCACTTTTCACAATACTCTAGTCGCAGTCAACCTTCTACGTTTTTTACATCATATGCATTGTTATACTATTACCACCTCTTGCAAACCTGATAGTTACTTAATACTGTGTATGACTTTCTCAAGTCTCATTAGATGATGCCCTCTTATTTAGCAAGTGATCTATTAGTCCTAAACTCTCAGGTTATGACTGTCATAGCAATAACACAATGAAGCGATAAATTTGCAGAGTTAAAACGGGGACTCCAGTAAGATGTTATACTTTCCTTTTATTGCAAACACACTAATTCTCATAATAGCCACAAGAGGCCCCTCTCAAACGTCGCTGCAGGGGGAAGCCGTATCAAGGACAACAAAGCGGGTAGCTTTGGGCTTAACTACAGACAATATGCAAATAACATACGTGTATATACACAACATACTCATTCACTTTCTGAAATGTTATAAATACTAATTACTTAGGGTACACATGTCATTCATGCTGTCATGACCACAGGAATTACTATCATTTTATTTTCCTATAGCCAGATCTCAAATTCAGTATTAACTAAATTACCAGAAATTACTTCACTATTTAAATTATTGTAGTTAGAATAATATCACTGTATTTTAAAGTCAGTATATCGTTGAGTGATATATATTATATATCACTTTAGATTTTGTCTTAACTGAGTAAGCTACTACAGTTATTTATTATAGGTAACGTGAATTCATTATGTTGTATTTGCTTTTCAGCATACAAGCATAATCTAATATTGTATAAAAATGTGTTTTCTTCATGAGACGCTTTTATAATACAGATGTGACACCTTATATTTTTATACTTTTGTTGAATGGGGCATCTCACATTACAAAATATTTTTAAGATTGCATGAGTCAGTTAAGTTATTTATTTCTATATATTTTTTAGCCAAATAATAATGTTTTCGGAATGTGATTTTTAGATTTTAAGTGTTTATGAAAATATAGAAATACCTTGTCGGCACTGTTTTAATAAATCAGGTTTCTATTATGAACTTCCATATCGTTAATAAAGTGGTGGACGTTAAAAGGAAAAACAAACTTCTAGTGTCTTTTGCATTGGAATGGCGTAGCTTTTCTATATAAAAAAATAATAATAATAAATAATAGAAAATATATTATACTAATTTCTATTGATGCTTAAACCACAATAATAATATAACGTCAACCATCCAAACTAGTGTTTGTTTTCTTCTCGATAAAAGCAAAACTAACAGTACAACTGTTCTACGGATTACAATGATAATGGATTAAACGTATAGATATTGCACGTAGTGTAAAAAGAAAAAAAGGTTTTTAAACGCCACATAATATTCTGCTAAGCAAAAGAGAAATTATCAATTTTTAAAGTTCTAAAACTGAATATGTGATTATAAATAATTTCTGATCAAGAATAGTTATGTAGTTAAGAACTAAAACATAACCTGTACATGAATAGAGTCAGTTCTGTTAAACAAACTGAAGAGCAGAGTACGCTGTCATAAATCAGTAAGCAAAAACACTCAAACCTCTAAACGTTGGAACAGTGCGGAAACTAACAAAAGATGTTGTCTCTTGTCTGTTAGGTGGAAACGGGTGCCTCAGCTTATTAACTTTGAAATAAATTAAAACTTCATTACATGAGAAATTGTATTTAATAATTATTAGATACTTTCAAACAGAAACTACCTGTCAATTTTGGTCACAGTTTCTTCTTAAATGATACACTTTTTATTAACGAAACTTGTTTAATCTTCAACGTTTTTCATAAATTAGGTTTTAGTTATAGCCACATACATTACTAATAAAATCAACGTTCTATTAGGCATAATTGTTTGTGTCACATGTATTACCATTTATGCTAATGGAAAACATTTATTCTTAAAATGACACTTTGTAATAAATGTAGCAGTTTTTATTACAAGAGAAATTTGTTATTCGACAAATATTGTCTTTTACATATTTTTATTCTGCTGTATAGTCTCAGAATGTTGTGCATATATTTCGTATCTTTGATAGGATATTACGCTACATTAATACTATTAAACTATTAGTATATCACAATTTTATTTTAGAGCTTGGAACACACAATTTGAAGAGCTGATAACGTATGTAACTGAGAAGAAACTATAGAGTGTCTTTTTCTGTAAGGTTCTTCATAGCTGCGGACTTTTAATCATTCAGCATTCATGGTTGAAACAAATAATTTCAAAAATTTTTGTGGTGCCCTACAAGCCTACATGAATATGTTTGTTGTAAAACAGCGCTGTACATTAAACTTAAATTAGTACGGAAAGCTCAGTAAATTTCTAATTTGATGAAACTTTCTATAAGACAAAAGGCAGAAAACTTTCAAAATGTCGTCCTCTACACTTCTGTTTCCAAAATAGGCAATTGCCATCCGTTCTACAAAGTTTCATCATGAATACGCTGCCTGAACAGTATATCAATGAATATATTTCTAATTTTTAAAAAATGTTATTATGTATACAACATTACTCAGCCTTAAACCTTACATTGAACGTGTTATATATAGGTATCAGTTATACATGTTGTTGTATTCCCTTTGATATTCGAAGCACGTAACTATGTGCTTTTCTTGATGTTACTATAGAGCGATTCTGAGAGTTCATTGCCATGGAAGCTTTTATTGCCATTACACAAGGGCATGTAGTTGAAATAAATAAGGAGTAAACTGACTTGGTATTATTTTACACGTCTAGCAAAGTAACATTTGATAATTTTACGTTTATTAATAAATACGAACTTTCTACTGGTAACGTACCGTGTTTGAATAACCAACCAATAATTTTTAAACGCTTAATGCTACGTGAATTAAAATGGTCTTTTATAGCTATGTAGATATAGTACTATAGTTATAATGAGTTATACCGACTGAATATATAACTAGTACTCAAATGTGATCAACTAATTAAACGACTGGTTAAGAAAGTAATTATTGGTAAATTGTGATACTTATATTTAACATTGTAATTAGAAGTATTTTTAGTATATTATATTTTCTTTCATTAAGAAAAAACAGGTTATTGGATATATTATGTCACAAAACAATAAAAACGTCAATAATAAATACAAAAACCCAAACAGACAAAAGCCACACTAAGACCGTAAAGAAAAAGAAAAGAAAGAAGCCTAGGATAGTGAATATACGCAAATCGAAATCTTGATATGTAACTTAAATTTTAATATGATGCGCACATTAACACATTTGTTCGGTTACATGGGGCTTCACTCCAGAGTTTTCGGAGAAGATTTGTTATAGTATGTGCAAGGCATAGCTATCTTTTGTGGAACCTACATACTCAACTGAAATTTAGGTTAGATTGACTAGTTGATTCTTCATCATGTTGGATGAAAAAGAAGTCGAGGTAAGTTAGGAATAACAGTTATTATTCATGCTGTATTCAGTGCCAGTAATAAATAAATAACTTGTTACTTCATTGGTCAAGTTCTAGAGTAAGGTTTCACATTGATTATTGTGTCCATCAAGTTCGATTTTAACTTATGTACCAAGATTTCTATTCGCGTGTATGTGTTGTTTAAGCCTACTGTGGCTTTTGTCAGTTAGGGATTTTATATTGTTTTACTAGCGTTGAAAAATTAAAGTTTCGGCGAAGCTATAAAAATGGCTTGTTTTAAAAAAAAATCTGTGGTAATATAAGTAATAAAGATAATTATGGGATTAACTACATGAGACTTAAACACTATGTAATAAACACTGTAGAGATAGAAGTGTATGATTATCTTAATTAAAACGGCTATCAAATGTATCTTAAACATCTCACTGTTAAAACTACTCGAAAGATATACGAAATTAAATATTTTGAGGATAACTGGATAAAAATTCTGAGATAAATTATTAACGGTAATTTAAAATTTAATAATTTACATTATACGAACAAATCGTTGACGTGGGAGATTTGGAAGTGTACTAGGATTATAACTGAATAATCAGAAGTTTCTGCTTTTAAAACGAAAAATTCGTAATATGTTTGATCTTTTATCAATGATTGTTTCGTGAGCAACACTAATAAAAATTTCAGGATCTTTTGAATTAGAAATTCAGCAATTTGAGCAAACAAAAACATAAATCGATGTTCTCTATCAGGGTGATAATTGTATTAACGAAAAGAATGTGATATTAACATAATAGCGTATTTATCGATACGTAAAGTGTGAGACGAAACAATTATACATGTTTTTTCAGCATAATGTAACTTGGAGTAATTGTTATTAACATGAGTGAAGCAAAATTTTACATACTAACTTTTATAATTGTTAACGTTCATGGTTAAATATGTTTTGAATTATAATATAAAACAAGAGTGTCATCGTTTGCTTTAAAAATTATACATTGATCAATTATTTTGCAACTAAAGCTTTAGAATATATGTTGTTATAGGTTTTATTCTTAATTTGCTGACACCTCAAATTCAACATCATTTGGTTAAGAATTGTATTTTGTTTGTTACTCCTAAGTACAAAACTATATTATGGTTTAACTGTGCTATATTCACCTGCGTGTGTTGAAACCCGATTTTTAGCACAAGCTCCCACGCTTTAAAAATTAAAATTTTGCTTATGTGTATACCGATTTCTAGCTTATGAAAGAAAGAACTATTCTGATTATGTTTGCATGTTTTCCTGGTTTTACAATTTTTACATTATTTTTAAACATAGTAAATACCGTAAAACTAGAATTGCTTATAGACTACTCCTGTCTTGGTGGACACCATATTGTATTATGAAGTTTGTTCTCTTAATAAATGAGAAAAAAGTAGTCCTAAAGAATTGTAATAATTTTATAAGATATTAAAATTGAAGAGTCATTCTCATAAATATTATTTTTATTTATTTTTGCACAACTCATTTATCTCTCCTTATGCAAGCATTTATTACAAATCGAAAGCTCTTCAAATTCCCTATGCCTTGTTTTAATATTTACATAACACACACAAACTTTTACAATGTTTTCATAAACACCAATATGTGAAACAATAATGCTGCTATGAAAAATAACAAATGACTAAATATTTCTCTCAAAGTGGGAGTATTATGAAGAAACTTCTGCCATAAAACACACAAACTTATATCTCTATACGGAGTTAATCTGTCATTCAAACAGTTTCATGCTACAAAAATACTGTCTCGAGGATTATTTTTGTTTACGTCTTATTTTGTTTTTACACTCTTTCCAGAAACAATATTAACTTTGTTTCATTCACAATGCTAACGAGTAATATCTGTGTAATACTCTAAATTTGTTTAATTTTCTTTCCTTTTTTCTCTTAAACACTTAAGTTTACAATATATCACTTTTTTTTGTCAAGACAAAATAAAGTAGTTAAACCACATTTAAAAAGATGAAAGGAAAGGAACGTGATGATGTATTTTTAACGAACAAATGAAATATAGAATAAAATTCAATGAAACAAGAATAAATACCATTTTCTTTTTAAGAAAACGCTTTTTGCAAGTAAATTTCTTGCAAAGTTTTTGAAAATTTATTTGAATGCTACAGAAAGCCAGTTTAAACATTACTAAATTATTTAAAATTGTGTTTAGAGTTTTTAAATTAAAACAAAAAACAGAGAATTATAAAGAACAAAAGTGAGTTTTCAGTCGCCAATACTGCATGCAAGAATATTGTTGACAAAAGAGACATCTCAACGATACAGTTCACGTTGCCATGAAAAGGGGGGTATTCGGATTGCAAACTTCAAAGTTTATGCTATTACGTAAGGCAACAAGTTGTTCTTCTCCCAGTTTTATTTTGTCGTCAATCTCACGAGCGTCAATTAAGAGTTTTGATTTCATATTGATGAAGTGTTCATAGTCCGAATATTCGTCACCAGATAGATATTGTAGAAGGAACTTTGCTATTTGTTGACTACGTTTGTTAATACTTTCTTTTAACCGCCAGGCTTCCTCATATTGGCAGGTGAGTTTCTCACGTTTGGCTTGCAACACACGCTAGAGGTGAGAAAGAGAGGCCTGTACGTTTCATTATTTTAACATCTGTTAAAAGTAATTTATTACATTTTAACTCCGTTAATTTTATTTTAGTGTGGTAATGAACAACTTTAGTTTGACGGCCATCATTAGTTTCTTTTCTTGTTTGTCTAAGATCCTACTGTAGTTAATGAAAAGCCGTATAACTATTACACATTCAGATATTACGCCACTAGTTTAGTTACGTTAGTTTCTGGTAATTTAATTTATTTGTCGTATTTCCCACTGCCGTTACTTTTATCTGTTTGTATTTTTGTGGTTTTTCATGGATTAAAACATATCTCTCAAGTTCCAAAACCCAGAGCTGCCCTTTTTTTAAAGTCCTATTATTGCTGTAACTTTTCTCGTATATTATTACATTGTTAGGGTTTAACTTTATTATTTCTCGCATACAAAAAGTCAAATTAGTTGTGTTAAAAACAACTCATATGTTTAATAAGTTAATATTTTGCGTTGTACTTGATTATTTTTCATTAGTACATCAATACTTTGATTATTTATCACACGATTTGGTTATTCATTTATTAATTTTATTATTTAATCTATATCTTCATAAACGTTTATTATTATTATCTGTACCGTCCTACTAGTTGACAAAGTAATATATATATATATATATGCCGTAATTGTATATTGTAGGTGTTAATTCTACACTGTAGTGGATGATAAAGTTTTGAGTAAACTGATGTTACACTTTTCAAGAGTGGCGGGTTGATAGCGGGTCCCGTTAATGCAAAAACGTGCTTTGCAATTTATGGCAGTGGTTGTATTGTAATATTGACGCTCAAATCCCAATATTCCATTGAAGTAAGAGTTGGCTATGGGTGTTGTTAACAGGTTGCTTTTACTTTAGGCTATCAGTTCACAATGTGGAACGACTATGCGCAGTTGGTCATTGTATGGTGTAATTGCGTAAAAAATTAAAACACAGAAAGACGTTTTTCTCGAAACGGAGAATTGGTAAAAGTGCATGACTTAAATAACCCATAACTAATTATATTCTATCTTTTGTTTACTGTTAGTTTACTTTTTCGTAGCCATGGGAACGAACATTACATTTTCCTCTAGAGCAGTGCTTCTCAACTGGGTGAATGGTTCACTCAAGGGTTAACGAGATCAGAATCACGGTGAATGAGTATTATCAATTATACAACAACTTCAAGAGCTAAAATACAGTAGTTATTATTTACTATCGTATAGCCCGTCAAAAATGACGAGTTAATTTCTACCACCCCAGCAAATGAAATAAATTTCGGGAAACTAAACAAGACCAACAAAGAGGGAGAAAATTGCAGATGAGGAAGTCAAATTCCTTTGAGAGCCAATTAAATTTATGATCATTCATGAAATGAACTGGTGACGTATTCATAGAATAATTATTGGTAAAAATCAGTTACTAACAGTTTTTGATCTACAGAAAAGTTAGTGTGTTTAGGTAACACTACGTTTCAACAATGTCATGCTGCGTAGCAAGAAAATTGCAACATATATTGTTATTAGTGTACGTAGTGAAAGTATAAACTAAAATGTGTACACAACAAAACTGGAAAAAATATTTGCAAATTTCTTAATTTAGAGTTTTATTAAAGAGGTTTAATTTTGTTCAAAAATGTTGGTTAAATAAAATAGTTTAATTGCGAAACAATTTAAATTTAAAATTGAATTTTTATTTTTACTTTCATGATAAATATTATTTACTTGGCGCCAGGCTAGGTGATTCCACACAACATCTCTATTTGATGTTTATTATACCACACTCACTATATTCATAAGGTTTCACGCCACTTATGGCCCCCTTACACCCTGTTACTAAAATCATAATGAGCATACAATAATCGAAGTATTCTATATGGATAAATGCATTTTGGTTGTTATGTAAATGTCGTGTAAATATTTTGTAAGCGACAACATGTCGTGTTGTGTTTAAATTTTCATTTCTATTATTTATATTTCCATATTTATATTATTGTTTCGAAGTTTAAACTAATAAAATACGTTGTTTTTCATTTAAAATAACATTTAGAATTTTCTAGAATTAGGTAGACCAATCATATGTATTTAAATAAAATGCTGGCGACCTCGTGTCTAGACGTTTAGTCTCGTGCAAGAACAAACATGCGCGGATTGCTCTGGAGTTCTGTAGAAGTTTCGCGGTAGTTCGAGGAGTCTAGGCCTACAATATATAAACAGACAAAGATGCGAGGTAGAAAGGAGAGTCAGACATTAGTTTTATTTAAGAGAAGAGTCAGTCATTCGTTTGAGAAAGATTAAGTGTTAGCTGTGATTATTCAACTTGGATTTGTGACTGAAGTTAGATCTACGGAAGCTGTGATTTTACTTCGTCAATCTCTACGATTCATCTGAATTACTGGTTGTGCTGAGATTCGGCAAGTTTGAGACGTTCATCAAGAAGCACCGTAAAAGAGAACTTCGTCATTTTCCATTCAAACTTCGAAATTTCTTCGTAGTACCAAATTCACCTCCTAGACTAGAATTTCGGATTTCTGATCTGAACTTTTGGACTTTCTTTCTAGATCATTATATTTGACACAGGCCAGTAACATTTTGTATCGTAATTAACATTGAAGGTTGAAACTAGTACCATTTTGTATCGTAATTAACTTTGAAGGTTGAAACCAGTACTATTTTGTGTTGTAATTAATTTTGAATGTTGTAACTTAATATCTGTCACTGTTATTATATAATTCATGTTATATCTGTTACATATATATATTTAGTTTAGTGTAATAAATTATACAAGCTGTTATCTGTGTTTTTGCGTTTAGTCTACGAAAAACATAAAACATAAAAAATACGTAAAATTGGTGTTATGGCCCTTCCTAGTTAGAAAAATCAAACGCGAAGTACACACACTGGCTTTTATACTCTAGCTGTAGTTTGATATATACACTTATGTTTATTTTATGTTGTATTCGTTCTAGTTGTAGTTTGATGTATATTTAAGTCAAAATAATGAATTTTTCATTTTAATTTAGTACTTGTATTTTTTCGAAGTGGGATAAGAGGGCTGTTGTGAAAAACTTACAGAGGTGAATAACATGGAAAATGGCAAAGCAATACCATGGATTCATTCATATATGACATACACTACTGTATAACCTTTGTGGTATTAACTGCAGGTGACTTTTGTAATTTTGTGTCACTGCAAACAAAGAGTATTTCACTTCAAAATTCCCAGCATCTCACTTTCGACTTTAACATAAGTAAGGGAATGTCAAAACACCTGTTATGTATCTTCTATCGCGTTATTTCAAAATAAATATGGCATTGATAAACTTGCTTATGACAAAACTGGTAGAAAAAGAACTAACGTTATTGATTAGAATGCCGGGACCGGCACGGCTAAGCGTGTTAAGGCGTTCGACTCGTAATCCGAGGGTCCCGGGTTCGAATCCCGATCGCACCAAAATATGCCCACCCTTTGAGCCGTGGGAGCGTTATAATGTCACGGCTAATCCCACTATTCTATTCAAGAGTTGGCGGCGGTGGGTGGTGATGACTAGCTGCCTTCCCTCTAGTTTTACATTTTTAAATTAGGGATGGCTAACGCGGATAGCCCTCGAGTAGCTTTACGCGAAGTTCAAAACAAACAAACAAAACAATTGGTTAAAATGTTTGATGTACACTGCTGGCCAAAATCTTAAGGCCATGAAAAGAAAAAAAAAATATGCATTTTGCGTTGTTAGACTCAACCACTTATTTGAGTAGAGCTTTGAAAGATGAAAATAAGAAAAGGGAAAATAAATATAACAAACTTTTTAGCGTTTAATAGGGAAAATGTGAAAATTATGAAATAAGCCTAAATACTAGCTGGTCAAAAGTTTAAGACCATACTGAAACGAAGTGTTAGACGTCTTCAAAGACCATGCCTCCTTCCACACCACAAAACAGCTCGATTAAACTTTGCTGAGAAGCGCCAAACATGGGACGTTGAAAAGTGGACGAAGGTTTTGTTCTCTGATGAGAAAAAAGTAACCTGGATGGTCCAGATGGCTTCCAACGTTACTGGTACGATAAGGATATCCCACTAGAGACATTTTCTACATGACACAGTGGAGAAGGTTCCATCATGATCTGGGGTGCTTTCTTCTTCCATGGAACAATGGAGCTCCAGGTTATACAGGGGCGTCAAAGAGGAGCTGGCTATATTGACTGAAGGCCCTCGCTAGTATGGAAATGACTGGATCTTTCAGCCAGATAACGCTGCAATCCATAAAGTCCGTAGGACAAAGGACTTTTTCATGGCGAATAACGTGATTCTTTTGAACCATCCAGAGTGTTCGCTCGAACTGAACCCCATTGAAACTGTTTGTCGGTGAACGGCAATAGAAATGGACGTCAATTCCAAACAGTGCATGATCTTCGTGAAGCCATCTTCACCTCTTGGAATAACATTCCAGCCAGCCTTTTGGAAACGCTTATATCGACCATGCCAAATCGAATGTTTGAAGTTATTCGCAATGACGGCCATGCAACTCACTAATGAGACCTCTTGTTGGGCATTTCCTACCTTGTTTAGGACTTCTTTTTGGTATGGCCTTAAACTTTTGACCAGGTAGTATTTTGGCTAATTTCACAGTGTTCACATTTTCACTATTAAATGCTAAAAATGTTTTTCTTTTTTATTTTCCCTTTTCTTATTTTCATCTTTCGAAGCTCTACTCAAATAAGTTGTTGAGTCTTGCAACGCAAAATGCATATTTTTTCTTTCTGTTCATTGGCCTTAAGATTTTGGCCTACAATGTACATGTATATATAATTCTTGTATTAGTTTTTCATTTATTGTTGTGTTTTATAGTACTTATTATGAGGATTGGTTTTTGAATTATTAGGTTAGTTCATGAACTAATTTCAATTTCCCAAATTAGCTGAATCTCGCGAGATATTATTGGGGCTATGACCATAAACATCTATTTGCCATGTAGGTAGTTTGGTATGATTAAAATTTAATGATAATTTATTCAACAATGTGCAAACAGTATATAAAAATGTTTCAAATTTAGTTATAACTGAAATTTTGAGGAAAATGTTTTATAAACTAACACACATTTTCAAATTTTAAGCAACCGCTGTGAGTTTTAGGAAAAAATTAACTCTTATGCTAAACAAAAATTGGAAAATAAGTAATAAAATGTAAAAAATAGCATAGTGAATCGTAGGCTTATAATATTGTGTATTTCGTATGAGCTTCGTAAGTAGAAGGACATGTTTAATTTTATTGTAGTTGAATACAAATACAGGTTTAAAATTTCGGTAAGTTTGTTTGTATGTTTAGAATTAAGCACAATGCCATACACTAGACGGGTATCGAAACCCGTATTTTAGCGATATGAGTCCGTAAATATACCGCTGTCACTGGGGGGGGGGCTAAAATTTCGGTAAGACTTCACAACTGTAACTAAGATACTTAAATGTCTTCTCTCTCACTACCTTTATTACGTGAAATAACTAATGATGTGGTACAAATTTATGAACACGCTAGTACAGGTACATTATATAACGACAATCGCCTGCGTCGTCAGCCATCATGTAGGAAATTCTTGTTGAAAATATTAAAACCCTAACAGATGCAAACTGGCTGATGAAACCAGAAAACAAGTTTTAAGAAATTAGTGTCCAAACAATGAGGGATAATCATTTATTCAATGGAACTGTGATTTGTTGTGTTTTTTTAAACTGTGCTTTAGAAAAGGAATGGAAATATTACTGATATTATGTTAAATTCAATGTCTGTTTTTTTGTGTTTTTTTTTGGAATTTCGCCAAAGCTGCTCGAGGTATGGGCTATCTGTGCTAGCCGTCCCTAATTTAGCAGTGTAAGACTAGATGGAAGGCAGCTAGTCATCACCACCCACCGCCAACTCTTGGGCTACTCTTTTACCAACGAATAGTGGGATTGACCGTAACATTATACGCCCCTACGGCTGAGAGGGCGAGCATGTTTAGCGCGACGGGGGCGCGACCCCGCGACCCCTCGTATTACGAATCGCACGCCTTACGCGCTTGGCCATGCCAGGCTAAATTCAATGTCAAACACGATTTTGAAATCAACAGTATACCGTTCATATTACTTTCGCGGACCTGTGACACTTTTTAAGAAAAAACAACAACTAAATATCTGTTTATCTGTGAAGCTCACGTCTCTTCCTCTGAGCCACAGCGTGAGTATTAAATATTTGATTAAGGATACCAGTTATCTGTTAGAGACAGGAACATATATATAAATAGATCCTTATTATGTTTAGGTAGTTAGATTTTAACTACCCACCTTTTCTTCCTCAATAGTATCTTCAGGTAAACACATAAGAGCATTCTGAGCACGTGCTAGTCGTCCAGAGATTGATAACAACAAGTTAATAATTTTTTCCATTTCTTCTACGTGTAATTTGTACTTATCTATTTCGTTAGGTTTAGCAAGTATCTCAATACGTGCTGTTATATCCTTTCCCAAACTTTCATTCTGTGCCATTTCTTCTCGAATAACAGTCTGTTCTGCTCGAAGGATTTGCAATTTACGATCAATACTTGGTATCAGCTCTTCCTTCGTAAATAAAATAAAAAATAAAGGGCTTTTATATGGAATTTGTATTTCTAATTCAAATTCCGCCGTTGAATTAAGGTGATGTTAAACAGTTAAACGTTGAATTTTCTGTTTGTTGTAATAGTTGTACTCGTAAAAGTAACAAAATATTTATATGATAATATAATTACCTGTTACTTTTCTCTTCGGCATTATGGGTTCTAAAACACAGTTTCTTGCAAAATTCTTACGAAATTTTGTAAAAATTATTTTAGAAAAATCTTTCCATTTTAATGTAAATAAAGAGAGTGTATTTATATTATATTTATATGTATAGTTTTAGAAGATCAATATTTTTATAAATTATGATTTTACTTCATGAATAAATCTGTATTATGATTCAAATAAAAAAAAATTCTATCTTAAGGGTGAAAATAGACATTCCAATACAAATTACAGTAAAAAATCTTACTTAACTATCTAAAAGTTATATATTATTTATTTTGTCAAAAATACTGTTTATTTTATTTTCTTAGCACAAAATGTTTGACTAAAATTACTTGTTCAGATAACCCAAACGCATCTACTATGCGGTATTGTTAAAATCAACTATTAATGCTATTTTAAACCACAGAATATGTACCAGAGACCGATAAAACCAAAAGTACACGAATTTTGTTTGCCTTTAGGTGCATGGCTACACAATTAGTTGTATGCGACATGTTAACCACAGATATCGAACCTTGATTTTTAGCTTAATAAGCCCTCAAGCTTACCAGTGTGCCACCTGGAGGTAGAAGGTACTACTAACTAGATAAATGTATTTCCAAACGCATATTTCACTTTTATCATACCTTTTTCTCTGTAATGTCTGCCTGTGAAGCCCACTGATGATAATTCAGATTGTTTCCATATCTGTTCAATAACTTAGCTTTTGGTTCTGATGTCGTAAAGTAAGCACTGTCTGGAGGGAGTTCTTTTTCTTTCCTAAGGAGGAAAATAACGAAATTTAAATGAACAGTTAAGTAGCATAAGTGTGTCAAATCGCAACAGCAAAAATGTGTGTTTTTCGTATAGCAAAGCCACAAATGGTTATCTGCTCTGCCCACCGAGGGGAATCGAACCCCTGATTTTAGCATCGTAAGTCCGGAGACATACCGCTGTACTAGCGGGGAGGAACAGCAAAACTAAAAATCCCAATAAAAACATAGTTACATTACACTTCAGCTTACGGCTGTCGCTACATAACTCTTTCTACTCTAAACAACATATTGATAAAGTAAATCAGTACGTCATTGCCAGCTTAATGATTATTAGTTCAGCAATAAATGTTATTCAAATTTTTTCTTACAAAGAATAGTTTAAGCCTTTTTTGTTTACATTATATTCTGTACAGATGTTGTTTCAAATAGAATAAAGATTTCACCTTCTTTTTAGAAACTAATGAATAAGTTTTCCGTTCACAAACAAAATCATTGTATGAGTTTATAACATGGATAGTCAACTCTAAAATGAATATTTACTGATGTACTGATGACAAGAACATTCTGTTGAACGCAAGAGAAATTTTACGTTGCTACAACACGCTCTAATTTGCAAGTCAAATTAAAACTAAACCTAAGGTAATTAATTCGATACAAATGACAATAAACATCTTGATATTTATCTTGAATAATGAATGGATATTGTATTAAGATCTTCAACGCACTTTTGAATAAGATGTTCCTTTTCTTTGCATATACAGAACAATGTGATAATTTAAGGTGGCTGCTCGAGTTATTTAGGGACACAGATTTAGTCATCTTATGCTTTTAATTTTTGAGACAATAATTAGATCAAGAGCTTCTCCGATGTGTATGGGGGCATTACAATGAATGTTCATCATTCAGAAATATTCATGTCAAAATGTAGTCTCTTTAACTGGCTATTCACAAAGGTCTACAGTGTCAATCGAAAGATAAAACATCTGCAACTAAAGAAAAATATAGCTTCTAAGCCGATGGTAACAGTTCGAACAAAAAGACATTTATAAGAACTAGTTAAGGTGCAAGAGATACGAAAGTTGAGTCCTAAGCAGCTGATTCCTTAAAAAATAGCTGATTTTTATGCGCTCGACTTGTAACATGTTGGTTGCAGGTTGCAATCCCTATCAGCCTTTCCCTTTCAACCATGGGAACATTATATTTCGGTAGTAAAGAACAGTCCAAAAGTTCGTGGTGGTGGTGAGGACGTGACTTGCTGTCTTTCTTCTGGGTTGTAACTTCTAAGTTTGGGGCGGCCAGTGTAGTTAGCCCTCGAGAAGTTATGCGCGAAATAAGAAGAAACAACAAGAAACCTTTAGGATCCGATTGTAATCAACCATTACATGCGAAGGACATTACTCAATGTTCTATGGCAACCCACAACCACTCTGAAACCTGTTTCTCTGAGAAGTAAAAAGAAAAACATTGCTTCAGTGGTGCTTGGAACGTAAACTACTGACAATGGATGACGGGAAGCGAGTGGTGATGTCTCTTTAGCTACGATTTCCCTTTTCTGTTGGTAGTAGGATAGAAGTATCGGTTTAAACACGTGAAGCATTTCACTGGTTGTGTTATTAAAGTACGAGCTGTTGATGTAGTGGTGTGAGTAACTTTCTAACATCAGAGACTGGGCTCTATATTTTCTTTAAAAGATCTAACAATACACAAAGTGTACCTGAACGCTGTTGCTGACCACGTTCATCCTACATTTCTACATTTACTAACATGACGATAATGTAATGATACTACACACTCAAATTCGAAATGACCCGAAACATATGACTGCTATTTCAGCAATTCTCATTGAGTTTCTTTAACGATAAACTTAAACATTGCGTTTGCTACTGTTGTCTTCTACTGGTATATACGAATTTATTTCAGTCCACACCCCTTGGAGAATACAAATAAAACTCCTTTCAGCATTTTGCAAAATCTATGTTAAAATCGACTTTAGGCTAGTATCGAGGTGAAGAGCATTTTATCTCAATTTTATGTGAACAGTCCACAATAAAAGGAAATGGTCAGCCATTATATTCTTAACTTTGAAAATAGTCTAAGGTTGCTGTCACTGAACATTATAAAAAAATTTCTTACTTTATAAGTTGTATAAATAAGAGGATTGAGAGTTATTCTAGAAAATCATCTTGCAAATAGTATAATCCTGCAATTATATTTTTTTCTATGGTATTAAAAATGCTGCAGTTTTAATAATATCTGTGCATATTACAGAAAAGGATCACTTCTGTATATCGTACAAAACTACTTTTTTACTGCAAAAAAGTATTTTTAAGAAAATCGACTTTTTTGTACTTGAAGGACGATTGATTTAAAGTTTTATTTATTTATTTCTGGTTTCTGATCATTCAATAACAAAAACGTTTTCGGAATCTTTTCCGAGACAATACTAAACTGAAACATATTTTTTTTCTTAACTTATAAATAAATGGTAACATCATATGATGTTGAGTTCTCATGTTGGATATATGACATTTAAAAAAAAATAAATAACAAAACATATTAGATTGAAGGTAAAAAAATAGAACTATTTTATTGTTCATAAGAAAAAATAAATGTAAGCAGAATGAAACTAACTTCTAATTTTGTTAACAAGAATTAATTAATACAGATGAGCCCGCCCTGACCAAGCGTATTAAGGCGTTCGACTCCTAATCCGAGGATCGCAGGTTCGAATCCCGGTCGCATAAAACATGCTCGCCCTTTCAGCCGTGGGGGCGTTATAAGTTACGGTCAATTCCACTAGTAATTTGTAAAATAGTAGCTCAAGAGTTGGCGGCGGGTGATGATGACTATCTGCCTTCCTTCTAGTTTTACACCCATAAATTAGGGATGGCTGGCGCAGATAGGCCTCGAGTAGCTTTGTGCGAAATTCAAACCAAACAAATTTGTAAATATATTTTGTTTATACTGACAAATTTGACAATGTATCACGAAATGCAGATTAGAAGTTATAGAATTTAAGCATGCTTACTGAGATAAAATAATCCATAAAAAAACGGTTCATAAATTTTGAAAGGTTATTTATTATATTTTCTAGCCTAAATATTGATATGAAAATACATTTATTACATCTTGTGATTAGGTACAAGAATTGTATTTGCATTTTAATATTTTATGAACGATTAGTTATAAAAAGGTAAAAGATAATAGCAATTAAACCTCAACAAAAGAAGGGTGACGTACATTGAGCACAAACTGCAATTAACAAACCACAAATTAAAATGGACTTATCAACATTACCTGTTTTCCAAAGTTTGGAAACCAGTTGTTTTTGAATCTTCCAAAGTTGTGATTTTGGTTGTTGTGATTTTTCTTACGGGTTGACCTCCTCTTTCAAGCTCTAGGTTGAACAATCCCTCCAAATAATCTGACATAGTTTTGTGGTTGGAAGCCGGTACTATGGAAAATAATAATAATAACAAATGCAAATAGCTATTTTCTTTCCTATCTTTAATGTTTTGGTAATACTTTTAAACACTTATAAGTATATTTGAAAACCAGTTAATCAGTTACTTAATTAAGCAACATTATATTTATGTATCTTTCGTACAGCAAAGCCACATATGGCTATCTGCTGTGTTCACCGAGGAAAATCGATCCCCTGATTTTAGCGTTGTAAATCCTAAGTCTTACCGCTGTCCCAGCGGGGTACAACATTATATGTTTGACCTGTGAAAGGATCAAGCGGTCACACTGTTAACAGGAGAAGCTTGAATTATAAAACAGTAGATTGGGCTGGTAGATTTCAACTTCGCTTTGAATTTCACACAGAATTTGATTTGTTTGTTTTGAATTTTACGCAAAGCTACACGAGGGCTATCTGCGCTAGCCGTTCCTAATTTAGCAGTGTAAGACTAGAGGGAAGGCAGCTAGTCATCACCACCCACCGCCAACTCTTGGGCTACTCTTTTACCAACGAATAGTGGGATTGACCGACACATTATAACGCCCCCACGGTTGAAAGGGCGAACATGTTTGTTGTAACGAGAATTCAAACCAGCAATCCTCAGATTACGAATAGAGCACCCTAACCATCTCGTCATTCCAGGCTTACCTACATTAGTAATTATAACTTATGTTTGAAATTTAAAAAAAGAATGTGATAATATCTCAACTATATATGCAACACGGAATCCAGAGCTCATCAGCTGAATGTGGTGCAACAGATATAGTAGTGATTGAGACATCATCAACAGATCGAGCTTCCATTGATTCAGTGTGAAACTGGGTAAGTTAGAGAGTTGATTATAAACAAGATACTAAATTTCTTTAATAATGATAGCGTGCTTCAAAACCATATTATATTATATACTGATACTGTTTGTTCTTTTATTCGTCTTTCTCTCGTAGTTTAATGGTTGGCGTGTTCCGCAATTTGGGCGTGCCACAAAGATGGTTGTCAAATCTCACTATTCAAACAGACGAGAGTAGCCCAAGAGTTTACTAGCTGTCGATTTGTTGAAAATTAAAAACGGACATATACAGATAGCCTTTTGCATGAAAATGCTATAAATATTTTTTCCGCTTTTTTATTTGAATAACATTATCTTATTATCACTAGCCCACATAATACAACTTTATTTTACAGTATGTTTTGGCACTTTCTATTTATTTTAAGTAAAACACAAGCTCACCAAGTAAGTTTCGTAAGTTTGCATCCCCACAGTAATTCGCGAAAGCTTGAGATAATTTCTCGCATTCCAGTTCTTCTTTGGTTTTCTGCTTCTGGAAAGAGGTAGAAGTTTCCGTTGTTTGTGTTGAACTGCTTATTCTGTTACTGCTGGATAAGCTGCCTGTATTACTTGTTGCAGGTATACAGATAGCGTTATGCTCATAATGCGCTGTACGTTCCTCCTTTACAGAAGCATTTTCCTCCTGTTGTTCTTTTACAGTAAAGTTAGTGAAGTAAGACTGTGGCGCTTGTTGTCCAGTAGTTAACTCAGTGAATACTGGCGGTAAGTCTTTTGGTACACACGAGGAACTATGTTTCACTTCATCTATAGGACTGAAGTTGGAATACGTCGATGACATCTGGTGTTTGGTACTGCTTTTAATAGATGAAATAGTTTCTTTTGGCATTTGGAAAAGCATTGAAGGTATATTTATATCAAAGTATATTTGTGACATTTTTTGTCCATTAATACTCTCAGCAGATAGTGTCTCTTCTAGTACTGGACACGAATTAGGTTTTTTCTCGTATTCAGTTTTACTACTCTTATACTTAGTAATGTTTTCAGTAAGTGGTGTGTCTTTTGAAAATGGGGATGATTTCAGTTCTCTTTCATGTTCAGAGCTATTAACTGAACAATCTAGTGACATCTTGAACCTAGCAATGTCTTCAGTAGATATGTCTTTTGGTAGTTGTGTAAAATTAAGTTCTTTCTTTTGTCTAGAATTATTACTTGGATAAACAGGTAATATCTTAATCTTGGTTATGTTTTCAGTAGACGATGCATTTTCTGGAACTGTGGAAAAATTAAATTCTTTCTCGTGTCCAGTGACACTACACGAATAAACGAGCAACTGCATGTTCTTATTAAAATTTTCATTAGGTGATGCATTTCCTGAAACTGGAAAGGAATTCAGATCTTTCTCCTGCCCAGGGTCATTAGGTGCAAAAATTTGTAACATGTTATTCTCAGTAGGTGATGCATTTTCTGGAAATGACAACGAATTCAGATCTTTCTTGTACTGGCTCTCATCAGTTGAATGAACTGGTAACATTTTTTTCTCGATAGATGATGCATCTTTTGTGGATGAGAAAAAATTTAAACCTCTTCCATGCCTAGTGGTATTAGTTGAATAAACCCGTGAACCATCCTTATACATTATGGTTTTCTTAGTACATTGTGTGCCTTCTGGCACTGTGATGGAATTCTGTTCATTTTTTTGCAAGTTATTCAAGTTGGTCTTTGGTAATGAGCGTTCTCGCACTGGGAAGGAATCATTTTTTGTCTTGTGCCTATTGCTACTGTTCAAGTAAGTTGATGCTGTTTTGTGCTTAGCATTAAGTAGTGTGTCTTCTGAAACAGAAGTATGTTCTTTTTTTAAGTGAACACTACTATGATTAAAATAAGTTGATGACAAACCATCAACACTACTGAATTCATGGGAAGACGGTGATACAATCTGTTGAGAGAGGGGTATATTAGCGTAGATGGGTGACGTCATTTCTTTTCTCAGTTCCAAAATATTTTGGTAACTGCTCTCATCGATTGTACCCAAAGTCTGTTTCAGATCGTTAACACAATTGCTATTTGTATATGCATGGAGTGAGTAATTGAGGCTATTTGGGCCTGACGTGGAATTAAATGAAATCGAATTATTGCATTCCGAAGATATACAACTTTCAGAAGATGACAAATCTTGACTAGGTGAAACATGTGCAGCAGTCAGACCCTTGGAGTTCTCTGTAGATGAATATTTATAAAAGTGGTGATAAAATGGCAAACAATCACTTCTTAACAAGTCGACAGGTGATTGGTCATTTTTATTGGTGCTTGTACTTTTACGATCTTGAAAGAGGCTGTCTTTTGATGTTTTAGTTTTGGTAATTGCACCGTGACAGTCGAAATTATTATTATCTCCAGTCACATCGTCACTGGTTTTTATTTCCGAAAGGTTAGGCGTAACGCTGAAAGCAGGAGAGATGTAGTGTGCGTGGCGTTGGATCATGCTTTCTTGCTTGTCATTAAAAAAATAACCATTTTGAGAACACTGAATAACACTGAGAGTCTCTAGCTGAGATGGAAAGGATTCAGGAAACTGCAAAAGAGAAACAGCATTAACCTCTTTACCGAAGTGGTTTTCTCGGGATTTCTCAGCTACATTACGCAGCCCAGGGTGTTTTCTTGTGGAACTAGAAGAATCATAAAATCTAGAAGCACTCTGGTTTGAATACACATTCTGATGTGTGATATTTTTCATGTACCCTTTAACTTGTGGTGGTAAATGTCCTTTGGACGGTGGATAAAGTTGGAGTCGATGAGCCATGACGTTTCTTGTACTTCTTTCTGTTTTGTGTTTCTTATTTTGAGATTCATTTTTGTGAGACATACAGAAAGTCTGATATGGATTCCTGTTAAGAGAAAACCATTTCATTTGTTGAATTCACATTTACAGTAAACAAAAGTTTTAATTTTTATATAGTAAAGGTTTGTCCTTTAGAGGGACAAATTTGTTTAGTAAATGAATTTTACCAACATAATTCGTTCTGTATTAAAACAAGTATGAACCTGTAGAATTTTAAGTTTTGTTAATCAAAAATTAAACAATGATCTTTATGTACTGTATCCACTGCAGGGATCAAATTTAAAATTTTAGCGTTGTGAGTTTTCAAGCTTAACGTGAACCACAAGGAGGTGAAACTATATTATAAACAGCAAAAAGGAAATAAAAATAGAATAAATATCATACAAGTGACGAATTGTGAAATGATGGTTGCAGCTTTGTTTAAAAATAAGCATAAGCAACCTGTTATGGTTAAATTTAAATAGAAATTAACAGGTATGTTTTAATGTTTTCGTTGAACGAAACAAGAACTTGTACACGATTTTGTATTGTTGCACTGATGTGGAAATGGTGTGAACCTACATGACTTTGTGTAATAATATTATTCTACATATTATGTGTGTGGAAACGTAGTTCATTCTTATCTACATATTATTCAGAAATACATCGAAAAAATAATTTTAAATAAGCTGATGTGTGATATATTTCCTTTTGTTTACAAGCGCACGTATACGTGAAGTATTATATGAGCCGGAGACAGTAAAACATACATATAAAATGAGGTGTTGAATTTCCTTACTTATTTCAAAGATCAAAAACACATATTTGGAATATTACTGATCATCAAATCAAATTACATACGTGCTTGTGCTAGCAGTAATGATCATGTCCATTTCAAAAGGATCTGGTGGCGGAGGTAGGGGATCACTTGAAGGCTGGACCATAGTATCTTCTGTTTCAGGAGGAGGTGGAAGTGGGAGATCTGGGCTGGAGCAAATTGGTGTTTTTTTGTGAAGAGCCTGGATTGTGGTAATTCTCTCAATCTCCACGTCCTCTCTTTCCGCATTGTTATTGTATGCTTTATATTCATTGTCTTGATCACGAGTTGATATCGGTGGAAGAGAACGTGAAGAACATTGCTGTTTAGATGCTGAAACGAATGAATTCTTAACAAGTCTCGTTGGTGTGGTAATTAAATTTGTTTTAGGTTTGACCTTACAGGTGTCGCTAGTATCCAATGTTGTAGTGCCATCCTCGGTAATGACCCTTACTGAAGATATCTCATTGGAATCACGGGTTTCCTCAAGTTGTGCTTTGCGTAGTGTCTTCTGAAAACTAAAAGAAAATATTTTATTAACCACAGAGATAATTAAAGTTACAGTTTGATATAAAATTAAAATAAAACTAATCTCTACTGCATGCAACGCTTAAAACTTTTTAAACAATCCTTCGAAGAATCGGGAGTCGATACAGAACTTTTCTTTCACATGATTTGAAAAAACAATATATCTTTATGAGACTAGACAGGTCGAGTACAAACTGTTATGTAGATACGATGCGAAAGTAATCCGTGAGAGATGGTATATTAATATATAGGAAAACATAATAAGTATGATTATTTGATTTCTAGCTTTCATGAGAACACAATAACCTTTCATACACTACATGGAATCTTTATTATTAGCCAGGGTACTTGTTAGTTCCTACTGTGGTAATTTTATCTATATCAAAATCTCATCTTACGGTTGTTTGTTTTTTTTTAATTTCGCGCAAAGCTACTCGAGGACAAAAAAAACCGACATATCTGTTTATCACTTATAACATAGTCTCTATGGTAACAGGAAACAGAGCGTGAAACACAGAAATTTAGGAAACTTTTGTTATTACCATTTCAAAACTACTTGTATTTTACCGTTGTCCTACAAGTTCAAGACCTTTATATAATATCTCTGCTGCAAAGTGAAGGTAATTCATTCCCTTTATTTCTACTCTATAAATGAAGAGACCGTGAAAACTAGTATATAACAAATGTACTTAGAAATACCATGCGATTGATCACGTTTCTCAGGGGACGAAACAAAAAATAGAGTATTCGCTTTTGATATCATTTACCTCGTATGAACAAATAATGTATAGACACAATAAGTAAGTTAGAAAGTAGAATAGATTACTTGTATTTTTTTAAATAAACCACTTACAATTCAAACGTCAGACAAAATGTTCTTAATTAGCAAAGGATGTATCCTCGCGTTTAACAACAGTGTGCATAAACTACGACTACGATATTATTACAAAAATTAGGACTTCTTCTTTAAATGTTATTGAGAAAATAAACAGGCATAATGTCTTCTTTTACCCATTAAGCTGAATTTTTTTCCGAAGGTCAGTGAGCAACATAATTAACATGGAAGTTTGTAGGAAATCAAGGGGAAAAACCTTAAAGTAATTTTAGAAATAATAAGTTTTTTTTTCTTTTTTGTTTTGCCGCTTGAGAAACAGGATACACAAAATCTATCTCAGCTGTATTGTTTGTTTGGTTGTTATTTCAATTTTCTGAAAACTACATGATGGCTATCTGCGCTAGCCATCCCTTATTTTAGCAGTGTACTACTAAAAATAAGGCAGCTAGTCATAAAAACTACTGTCAACTCTTGAGCTACTCTTTTCTCTTTTATTTTTTTTACCGTCACATTATAATGCCCGCCAATGTTGAAAGGGCAAGTATGTTCGGTGTGACGAGAATTCGAACCCGTGACCCTTAGCAGGGAAGTCGAGCACCCTTACCACCTGTTCACGCCGGACCCAGCTGCATGGAAATTAATTTAAATTCGTTTAATTCAAATCTCTATTAATCTAGATTATGTTACAGGCTCGTAACAATATACGTTCAACGTAGACAACAATCTCATAAGTATTTGAAATGTAATGAAGAAGTTGAGAAACCGATTAAATAAATAATAAAGTAAATTGCATTGTTTTATTAAGTTTAAGAAAAGTGTTACAAGAAATATATACTCAAACACTGATACCAAATACTCTGAAACAAATGTGAAAGAACAAGGTAAATCGTAAAATACGGGCATACTTGAAACTCTTAAAGTAACTAATTTAAATATCAAAATAAGACTTACTAGGCCTAAAAAAAAAAGATTGTATTCGTTTGTTTTTAAGAGAACAATACAGTCATTTCTTTTCCTTCTTAAAACTTTTGAAATGAACCATGGTTTAGAATTGTTAGGTATCTTTACGTAAAATAATTCAACTTACGTAACTTTAATGCAACAAAATGATCAACTTAATTATTGAATTCGTGAAAATAACACTTAAAAATCAATAATCCAGGGAATTCATGTCTAAAATCTAAATAATAAAATAGAGTATCTATTCTATCACATGAAATTATGGGTTTATTATTATGCCCAATGAGCGGATAATACGAAACACTAAAAATTTACATGTAATTAACATAAATTCGCAGAAACGCAAAAGATACATCGAGCGCCTGTATTTTTCTTTAAATTTAGATTTTTTTTCTCATTGATTTGAAGAAGACAACAACTTCAACTGTGTAAGCAATTATGAGAAACCACACTCTTGATTGTGAGGCCTAAGTAGCTGAAGAGATTCATTCGATCCAGCAGTAAAATCAATAACTCTCCATCGCGACAACACTTGGTAACAAGGCTGAGCCAAGGTGAAGCTCACATTTCTCGAACGAAGGGAAGAATTAAATTCACTATGCAAACTCGATTAACGAACAAAGACATTGGGTTAATATTATTGTAAAAGCGAGAATGACGCCGTGTTTTGAAAGTTTTACTAGCAGTGTTACAAATAAAGCAAATTAACTTTATGTATCATATTGAAATTTATGCAATGTCAAAAATAAACAAAACTATTTATAAATAGACTCCCCCCACACCAAGGACAGTTATTCAAATTTGTAAGTAATTCTATAAAATATTGGTATTGTCTATAAGAAGAATATTTAGTTTTGAGTATGATAAACAAGAACTAATGAGGTTCTTAAACAAGAACACCTACCGTTCTGAAGACCAGTATTCAACTTGTTTAGAAGGTATTCAGCAATACAATTAATGTGAAAGTATGTAGGAAACCAAGGGTGAAAACAAGCCTTAAGTAATTTTAGAAACAATAAGTTTTGTTGTTTTGCAGCTTGAGGAACAGGGTACACAAAATCTATCTCAGTAAATAAATAGAGTAATAACATATAACCAGAGCACAGATAGCCCTCGAGTAGCTTTGTGCGAATTTAAAAAAAAAACAAAAAAAAACATATAACCTATGGTGGTGGGTGCAATGCAACTCAATACTTTGAAAAACAGGACCATCAGAAATTTAGAAAACTGTCCTTACTTATGATTTCTTCATAATTTTTTGCGCTGCGCTGCACAAAAAGTTATTTCTATATATAGCCAAACGTAATTTTAATCTGGTAAACTGAAGGAGAGGTAACTAGACAACAGACATTCTTATAGGGCACTTACTTCCATGCACAGTGTAGTCCGGGCACACTAACCAATAAATCACGCCTTATTCAATATCACTTGGAAGAAAAATATTGAAATACTTTTATAATGAGTATCAGAATGTGCTTATTGAATTGTCACTTTAATTTCGATACGAGTAACTTATCAGCATAAATATAATACAGTGTAGTAAAATATCTGAAAACGTTCTAAATGTTCCGTTTGCGTTATCCATTCTTGACTTTCTTTTCAACAAAACATAAAAAACTATGGATCGAAAGATAGGCTATAGAGACAGCGGGATTGCACTGCCTCTACTTTTAATAACCTGAACTCAAGAAGGTTAGGAAATAAAATTATTGAGAATTTATATCCATGTGGAGCAAAACTGTAGTTCGTTTCAGGGTATGTAAAGGGCAATACAAATTTTCCAAAACCTATGCTAAAGGAGAGGTTTGTTTGTTTGTTGAAGTTTTCAAATAAAGCCATTAGAGAACTATTTGCGCCAAGCGTCCCTACGTTAGAAATGACATACGAGGATGAAGTAAGTCTTGAGACACTCTTTCACCAACAAAAAAAGAAATTAGATTTTACTTTATAACGGCCGAAAAGGCGACCATCGAATCCGCAATCTGTAGATTACAAGGCGAATGCCCCAACCACCAGACCATGCCAACTGCTTAAAAGGAAGGGAGATGCCACATAACTTAAATAGTATATATGTTTGTGTATCATAATAATGTGCATTCATATACAATTAGTGGTTACAATACATTATTGATTATTCATTAAGTTGATAACATTGCAGGGAACTAAAAAATATGTCACAAAAGCAAATAAATCATGGATTCACAATGCGAACCTTTGTGAACCTGACGATGACCGAAGAAGGTCGAAACGTTGTTCGCTCTTTTATGTAAAATATTTTCTCAACCCAAACGAGCCGTTTTTGCATATAAAATTCTCAACAAGTGGGTTTCTCGACATCACTGAAATCATAGATTGTTGAAAGAAAGTCCCAAGTATCGTTCTTTCCAGATATTAGGCAAAAGTAAAAAGTATGTAAAAATCTTTTATGATTTCAATTTTATGATTACATTTAATCCATATATCGACTTATGGTTTTATGCTTAAATTAAAGAGCATAATCTGCATATAATGAGCAATATTTCAAAGAAAAAAACGAAAAGTAACACTTGTAATGATTGAATTAAAATAACAATTTTGGTAAATAGGTGACAACATTTTTAGGGTTACATGAGTCGCAATAATATGAGTATAGAATGAAAACAAAATAAAGATCATGTACTATAATACATTTTTAGCGTGAAAAATGGATATTCGTCATACACTGTAGTTTAGACATCATTAGATGTACAGTGTTTAAAACTGAATTTCAATGACACATTAAGATGGAATATCAGAAGATATAAATATGAAAATATATTTTATTTTTATTAACAGTTAAGTTTGTTCAAATTTTCTTTTTTTTTAAAATCTATCTTCATCTGCAAGAAGTCTGATTTTGACGTATGTTAATTTGTCAAGAATCTTTTGTAGTATGTGGTAAGTTCATTAATTCAACAACAGATCACGAATACAACCACCGATAATTATTTTTTTGTTAGCCCTAGCAAGTTATTTATGTATTTTTAATGATGTGTCATAACCAGGAGTCAGTTCTACTTCTTAAACTTAAACTTTATCTGACAACATGTAATTTCGCATTCGTCCTAATTCAGCGTCTGAAAACACAATCTATGGTACATTAATATCTTATTATGAGAAAACAATTTCAAAGCGCTCGAAGAACGAAAGAAGGCCGCGAGAAATTTCTTGGAAGATTAGCACAATATTCCCTATTCTTCCAACCATCTTCATTACCAAGTTTTCAGGCATCAATTTTAATAAATCATGCAGTAGATTTGAATTCGGTAACAACGCTTAATTTATTACCACTCCCTTGGATAAAAGAAATGATAATTTCACAACGCTTTTTTCTTTTGCAGAGATTGCATGCATGTTTAAATTATATTTTACGCTAAAATACAGTTTTCCTTTGCATCCTTAAGGTCTTTTGTTGTTTTTTTAAACTAGTACCATACCGAGAGTTCACGATTAGATAAATGCACAATACAAGACTTAGGCACGTTTATAATAAGTCTTTTCAGCTGATAGTTGAGAAGGGAAAATTGTTTTGTATTGTTAATAAAGCCCCCCAGTGGCTCAGCGGTATGTCTGCGGACTTACACGCTAAAATCCGAGTTTCGATACCCGTGGTGGGCAGAGCACAGATAGCCCCTTGTGCAGCTTTGTGCTTAATTCTAAACAACAATTGTTATAAATAATAAAAACACTCAAAGCCAAATAAAAATTCTTCTTTAACAATTGTATCAAAGACAAAAGATACTGAATTTTAAGAAAATACTCATAGTCCTCATAATTTAATTGCAGAAAAGCTATTGAAGCTTAGTTTTTAGCACCATATGTCCTAAATTTAAAAAAAAATAAGAATAAATATTCCAGCACAAATCTCGACGTCGAGTGTTACTATTTGTTTTCTTTCTGGAGGCTTGAAATGGTCAAGTGGTTAGGGTGCTTAGCTTTTAATCTGAGGGTTGCGGGTTCAAATTCTCGTCATATCAAACATGCTCGCCCTTTCAGCCGTGCAAATGTTATAATTTTACGACAAATCCCAATATTCATTGATAAAAGAGTAGCCCAAGAGTTAGCGGTGGGTGGTGATGACAAGCTGCCTTTCTTCTAGTCTCACACTGCTAAATTAGGGATGCCTAGCGCAGATAGCCCTCGTGTAACTGCGCGAAATTTAAAAACAAAATTTTTTTACCGAAGACATTTTTGAGTGAAATATAGATAACCTTTATTTCAAGACAAATGGTAACTGGGAAATAAAACAAAATGATTTCTACGAGACAAGGCTATTTTGAACCATGTAACCCTGTAACTTTGCGCGAAATTCAAAACGAAAACTTTCTTTCTAGTTACAAGCTTTGATATACAATTGCTAAATTTGCTAATCTGTTTAGTTGTTATTTTAGTAATAGTCCCTCTAAATTCAAGAATGATCATTTCGAAATATTTGTTTCTATCTGATGGACAGAGTTTGAAAAAGCCACAACCTTGAATCGATAGGAGCGGTTAACAACAGTAAAAACAAAACAGGTTGTACCTATAATATGATGAATGTTTGGAGAAATTAGGATGTTATATTTATATTATAACTAACAATTAGTAATAATTTGGCCACAGTCTGTCTCGTAGGTTAATACACACAAAGATCGCTTACATTTGGTCATAATTCCATCTGTACGTAAGATAGGTAAAGACTTGAATGTTCGTTGGAATTACAACTAAGCACTTGGACAAAAAAAAGGCCCTAAATTTAACACTTACAACTTTCTGATACCATGAAAGTGGAATACGTTTTACTTTTAAACTACTTATGAATATATTAATGAATGTTATTTATATTCATTGCCGAGTAATAATAAGATACTTCACCAATCTTGCACTACATGGCGTAAAGAAAATTACAAAATAATGACTATCTGCTTTTTTACTCTGTCATTCTATATATAATACTAATGAAATCACTTCATTGAGTAAGAGGTGAGTTTACGGAATTGTAACGATAGAAATTGTGTTTCGATACCAGTGGTTGGCACAGAATAAGTAGTCCACTGTTTAGTTTCGTGCTTAACTACAATAAACAATGGCGCAGCATGGCCATTGACTCGTAATCTGAAAGTGGCATATTTGAATCCCCGTCACACCAAACTTGCTTGCAGCTATGAGGGCGTCATAATGTTACAGTCAATACCATTATTCGTTGGTAAAAGAGTAGCCCAAGAGTTGGTGATGGGTGGTGATAACTAGCTGCCTTCTCTATAAGATATCCCTCTTATAGCTTTGGGCGAAATTCAAAACAAATAAACAAATGCTAACGAAAATCTGAAATAATGCTGACTGGTTATAGCAGGAAAATGCTGTGTGCTTTCTAAAGGCCATGCTACCGACTTCATCGCTTTTGTAATAGTTGCAAGGAATGTAAATAATTAATAACGTCTTAGATATCTAAGATATATACTGAACATAAAACAAAATAACTTCAATTTAAACAATAGTAATTAAATAGGTACAATAGAGAAAAATATAATGAAGTAAAAATACATTATCATAGCATGCTATATATATATACAGTCATGTGAAAAAGTAAGGACACCCTATGTATGTATGTATGTATGTTAGGACACGCCTTTGTATTTTTGTAACATTTTTGGATATACAGATATTTAATCTCAAATTTAACAATACTGAGAGATTATAGGAATATAACTAAACAATTAAACCTGAAGAAAAGACTTTTCAAGATCTTCTGTAATTCTAATTCTACAAAAATGCATATTCCACCCGAGGAAAAAGTTACGACATCCCACATTTATTCCCACTTAAAATGGTTCAACTCACACACAGGTGTATCACACCAGGTGCACATGATTAGAAGATTGTTACTCAGCATTTTGAATGAGGCTTGCCCTATTTAAACCTCAGACATTTAGTTTGGTGTGCTCCTAAATGTTGAAGCGAGAGTGAGTACCATGGTGAGAGCAAAAGAGCTGTCTGAGGCCTTTAGAAAGATAATTGTTGCAGCTTATGAGTCTGGTAGGGGATTTAAAAAGATCCCAAAAGATTTTGAAATTAGCCATTCCACTGTCTTGAAAATAGTCAACAAGTGGAGGGCTTTCAAAACAACTGTCAACAGACCCAGGTTTGGTCGTCTAAGGAAGTTCACCCCAAGAGCAGACCTCAAGATGCTAAAAGAGGTCTTCAAACATCCTAACATGTCATCATGGGACCTACAGCAGGCTCTGGCTACTGTTGATGTGAAAGTTCACGCCTCTACAATCTGAAAGAGACTGCACAAGTTTAACTTACATGAGAGGTGTGCGAGGAGGAAACCTTTGCTCTCTAAGAGAAACATCAAGGCTAGACTGAAGTTTCCCAGAGAGAATGAAGACAAAGACCAGGACTTCTGGAATAATGTTCTTTGGACAGATGAGTCAAAATTTATATTATTTGGACACCAGAACAGAGGACTTGTTTGGCATAAACCAATACAGCATCCCAGAGAAAAGAACCTCATACCAACTGTGAAGCATGTAGGTGGAAGTGTCATGGTTTGGGACAGCTTTGTTGCAGCAGGACCTGGACAGCTCACAATCATAGAATCCAGCATGAATTCTACTGTGTATCAGAGGGTGCTTGAGGATCATGTGAGACCATCTTTACGAAAAAGTTGAAACAATACTGGACCCTGCAACATCTTAATCCCACTGAGATGCTGTGGGGTGACTTGAAACGGATTGTACATGCAAGAAACCCCTCAAACATCTCACAGCTGAAATAATTCTGCATTGAGGAGTGGGGTGAAGTTTTATCAGACCGATGTCAGAGACTGGTAGATGGCTACAAGAAGCACATCATTACAGTTATTTCAGCCAAAGGGGGTAACACTAGCTATTAGGGGGAAGGGTGTCCTAACTTTTCCCTCAGAATATGCATTTTTATAGAATTACATTTACAGAAGATCTTGAAAGGTCTTTCTTCAGTTTTAATTGTTTTGTTATATTCCTATAATCTCTCAATATTGTTGAAATTGAGATTAAATATATATATATATATATCCAAAAATGTTACAAAAATACATAGGCTTTCATAGGTATCCTAATATTTTCACACGACTGTATATTTATTAGTTTTGTGATTTATGTATTTCATATTTTAAAATAAAGTTTCTTCTGCCCTCTCTTGAAGTACACGAGTATAAATAACTTCTTTTATCATTTTAGCTCTTAAAAAAAGAAGCAACAAATATTACTGGTTTTTACTGATTTTTTGATTAAGAGATGGGTGATTATTTATTGTTTTACAGCTAAAAATCAATATATTATAAAATATGAGAGAAAATACATTTTTCCAATAAAATGTATTCTTAAACGTAATGTACGTATTTTAAAAACACTATAGCTCACAATGTTCAATTCTTTGCCACTTGAGTTCAATGTATGTTTCAGAGCAAAGCAAGATTGAGCTATCCGGTATGTCCACCAAGTAGAATCGAACCCAGGATTTTACCGTTATAAGTCCGCAGATTAACTTCTGTCCAGCCTTGGGACTCGATGTGTAAATACTATGAATACAACTTATAAAGGAGGTACTATATATATATTTTTTAAGTATCAATATTTGTTTAAGTTAAATTTATATTTAGAAATAAATAAATATATTCCGTTAAATCTGCATTGAGAAATTGCGCCTGTTCATTAAAATAGTAGAAATTCTCGAGTGTAAGAATCAACAATGTGTGTACCTAAACATTAGTTTATCAACAATCAACAATGTGTGTACCTAAACATTAGTTTATCAACAATCAACAATGTGTGTACCTAAACATTAGTTTATCAACAATCAACAATGTGTGTACCTAAACATTAGTTTATCAACAATCAACAATGTGTGTACCTAAACATTAGTTTATCAACAATCAACAATATATGTGTGTACCTAAACATTAGTTTATCGTCTATAACATTATGCAGGATAAACTTTCTAGAAATTCTGCGTTTGCGTTTTCTTATTGCAAAGTCACATCGGACTATCTGCTGAGTCTACCGAGGGGAATCGAACTCCTGATTTTAGCGTTGTATCTAGAAATTCTTCTTACGTCTATAAATGTAACCAACGCGATAGTATATATTACTGATTTGCTATAGTTGGTATACTATAAACCTTGAAAGCTATAATTGTGGTTAACGCTTATTAATCGGGAACTTCAGATATTTAATCAGGAATGTTTAAAAACGTTGAACATTACAAAACATTTAACTTCAGAGAATTCACGTCGTACATTAGTACTTTTATGAAGGCATTATAGAACTTCAGCTGTGAAAAACTCAACGTGTGATCAACAAAGAGCTATCTCGCTCTCTTTTTAGTGAATTGTTTCCACATCAACTCTTCAAGATTAATTTACTCATCGTGAACCATCAATAAAATACCAAGGAAGCTACAAACCAGATAGACAACTCTCTTGTTTGTAAGTTTGTAAAACATTTGTTCATAAATCTATTTGTAATCACCGTTATTATAAACTGTGTTATTGGTTGTATATTACGATAAATTAGCATTAAAAAAAGAAAACTATGTCTGTCGACTTTATTGACAAATATAATAAATTTGATGTATATTGACATTTGATATTTAAATTATCACTTAACTGTTTCAGTATATTTCAACTTGTAACACGTAACACACTTTATAACATTACGCGTTTGTAAACCAAAAAATGAAAAACTGCAGCATTCCCAAAATTACATGCACTGTATAGGTGTATGGTGAAAGTGGAAAATGTGATATAAAGTAGGTGAATTACTTTTCATAAGTAGAATATAACTCGTACAAACAAGGTGTACATTATACATATGTAATGCTCATAATCTTGACCATGTACTTGATAACGATAACAACTGTGATCGAAATGTTGTACCTGTACTGAAACCTAATCTGAACTATTGTAAAAGCTGCAAACTGAAATCAAATATACTTTATTACGAAATAGACTCAAAACGAAACGCAACATGCATTTTATTTACATATGTAGACCAATGGTGAGAAACGATGTATTAATGGGATTAACACGGCTAACATTTTCTTCATTGACAATTTAAACTTAAACTGTTGTGCAGGAACCATAAAAATATCGCTTCTCCAACAAAGGATTCGTTAAAACAAAGAAATGGTAACAAATTTCGGAATTTGAGGTTTCTTTTTAGTTAAATTCACCTTGGAAGTGCAGTTTCAATCGCTATTTTATCAGGCTAGTTTGTTTTACTGAACAGGATAATGTATTTACAATTTAATTTTACAGTTAGTGTGTATAAATAATCTTAAAACATCAAGACTGCCTTTTTTGTTTTCTCACCACACCACATTGCATAACACACAGTAATTACACAGCTTATGGCACCAACACTAATGATTAGTGCCAGTCCAACACCCATGACTCTAATGATTAGTGTCAGTCCAACACCCATGAATAATGATTAGTGTCAGTCCAACACCCATGACTAATGATTAGTGTCAGTCCAACACCCATGACTAATGATTAGTGTCAATCCAACACCCATGACTCTAATGATTAGTGTCAGTCCAACACCCGTGACTCTAATGATTAGTGTCAGTCCAACACCCATGACTAATGATTAGTGTCAGTCCAACACCCATGACTAATGATTAGTGTCAGTCCAACACCCATGACTCTAATGATTAGTGTCAGTCACAGGAGAAGCAGTTTTTTTCCTACAGTGTTTTTTGAGAGGAATGAAATTTTATAAAATGGGTAGGACATTTACTAATATTCGAACATTTATATTTACTGAATGTTCTAGAAACAGATAGTCCTTGCACTGAAAAATGATTATAGTATATGTGTCTTCTCTTGTAGATTATGAGAAAAATTGAACACAAAAACACTTTAAATTCAATAACCGGTTGCAAGTCTTCAAGTGGCTCTAAAAGAGTGGAGACATCCTTGAAGTGCATAAATGATGACGTTAGGAAAATGTTCTGCTATAAAGTTTGATAATGGAAAATTTAAGAAGTGACTTCAGAGTGACAGAAAAAATGAAATACTAGAATATGTAACTATCATGACCATTCAGTAAATTTAAAGTGAGAGTTTCAAAAGAGTGGTTAAATAATTGGACCACTTGCATTCAAATTAAATCTATTTTGTTATTCACAAGTTGTTTGAAAATATCATTAAAAATGAAATAATTTCAAACCACAGTTTCTGACTGTTTTAGACGAAACAAAGAAACCTAAATATCTGTATGTACAATAGCTGCAGCTTTCAGCGAGGCCGAAAATATTACTGGCCTCAAGGACGCCCAAAAGATGATTTAGGGCAGAGCGGTAACAGAAACTTTTCATGGTTTGCTTGTTACTCATAGCTAAGACTATTTATTTATTATTGAGTGCAATCATTATTGTATAATTTTAACAGTTTTTCTTGTAGAATTTACTACATACTTAAGTTCACCAGTGACAAAGTTTTCTATAACATGACTGGAGGTAAGATAGTATCATACAGAGAACCAGCAATGAAAACTGCAGTCACAGTTTCAATCTGGTTTGCCAATAAAATGACAATGATACCATTTCACAGGAAAGGTTCATGTCCTTAAGAATACCACATTTGGAGAAACTTAACATCCTTCCTGTGTAAAAAAAAATCATCCATTAGCTCAGGTTTGTATTTGATACCGAGAGTCTTTTGATATTAGCTCTTAAATTGGCTAACAAGACTTCTGTATTGAGCGTAGGAATTTAATATCTATCTCTAGATCTCAACCTGCAGGACTGTTCTCTTACCTCAAACGCTCATTTATTAACAGCATTCCTCAGAGGTATTCATCACGCACGTAGGCATGCTTGTAACACAAAAGTCTTTAGAAGATAACGAATCAATAAATTGGCCAAAGAGCCTTCGAAGCAGGTTTGAAGGTTGATCGTTTTCCCCAAGGAGTGCTATCAGATTCTGAGGCAAATGGCCTTTCTTTCGAACTTACATTACAGGCTCTTTTGGAAGTTTTTCATGGTGCTGTTCTATGGTTTTCGTCTATTGCATGCAGTAATAAAAAATAAAGAACTCTAGACTTTTGAAAAGCCATACGTGTGAGCCATAACTGCAATCACCATTTCACACATATCTAAGATAAAGCAACTATATATATATATATATATATATATATATATATATACACACACACACGTTTCACAGCATTTTTTAAAACGGACAGACCAACACAACATTGTCTTGTAGTAGACATTAAGATAAACATATCTTTATAAAGATCACTTACAGATAACACGTTTTTAACTGTTAATATTATTGTATGAATGGTGCTTACCACTTGTGGAATTAAACATATGACATCTGTCATACATTTTAGTCAGTTTATTTTCCAGTTAGATCGATGCATACCTATCAGTTTTAACTAATACTGTTGTAAGTAGACATATTTTTATTTCGTTTGGTTTGTTTGTTTACTGTCAAGCACAAAGCTACAAAATGGGCTATTTTCCACACGGGTATTCAAACCTGAAAATTTAGCGTTATCAGACTTCAGACTTATCGCTGAGCCACTGAGTGCTATTTCCTTTAATGCCTTACATTATATTTATATATAATATATACCTACCTTTATGTGAAGAGGAAATGTGTAATACACACTGAAATTACAAACAGTAGCGGTTTGAAACAATAACAAAAAGATTAAAAGAGCATTGTGTACGTTATATTAAAACAATTTTTAAGCCTTACCTTGTCGTTAAAGTCCACGTAGCCACAGCAAGTGATGCTCTAACAACAGTGCATCTTATCAATAGTGTCTATTTCGTAAGACTGTTGTGTCCAAAGCACACCAATTTTCCTTGCAGCTTTTACACAATTAACTAATCTGCGAAGTTGACGGTTTTACAGCGCCATTCCAGTGATATGACAGCGCAGAAATTCACAGGCGCTTCATTCGTCGACTTGAGTGGTATATATTCTTATGCTTTCTCCAGATACACTAAAGCCAGTCATTTGTTTAATCAGTTTGCGTACATGTGACGTGAGTTATGTTACTTTTCCAATGTAATTCCTTCTTGATTATGTTGTGTACTGTTGCCTGAACGACCAGTACGACTGAACTTTGTATTGAATTCTCAACTGTTACAAGACACCACAGTTTGCTTACCTCATCTGGAAAGCGACTTGTTGCAGGTCTGTTTATGAATGGTTCTTGTTTCCCTCGTTGACTCATGTTCTTTTGCTTTCCAATTATAATATGTATAAGAAACGCACCCCTACGAGAAATTATAAATTCTGGACATGAACTCATTTTTTGCGATGCGAGCGTACAAAGATTTGCGCGTGAAAGGACTGTAAAATAATCTTCCAAAAGCGATCAAGTTTTGGTGGCGTCACACAACCAACTAAACGACAGTGTCAAAGTATAGCAGTTCTGACACAAGCAGCTCCATCACCACTTTACGTACACTGTTGTTATCACGTGGTTTGCTGTTTTGCACATGTAAAGTATTTCTAATATAACATATTTAACTATATTACATGTATCTAAATGTGATGAGCTTAATGTGTTGTTAGTTCAAATCAATACCACACTAGTAGCGAGCATAACTACGTAAAATAGCAAAAATACATGTTATGGCTAACCCCGATCAGCTCACTACTAGTTGTATTAAAAAAAAAAGAGTTGTGTATTTTTAGATTTTATTGTATTAACCTGACTCTTGAGTCTAAGTATTTCAAATCTACAATTTATAGTACTAAATAAAATATCAATATAAAACAAATATTGCTTTTTAAACGTAATTTAGACTAGCAAACGGATGATATTAGTTTATACAGAGTTGAATATAAATATTATAATATAAAAACTTTATTGACACAAGTCCCACCCAAGTAATTGAGCCTAAAATGATATAGAATTTGTTTTTAATTATTTTTTTGTTTTGAATTTCACACAAAGCTACTCGAGGGCTATCTGAGCTAGCTGTCCCTAATTTAGCATTGTAAGACCAGAGGAAAGGCAGCTAGTCATCACCATCCACCACCAACTCTTGAGTTACTCTTTTACCAACGAAGAGTGGGATTGACCATCACATTATAGCGCACCCATGGCTGAAAGGGCGATCATATTTGGTGCGACCGGGATTCGAACCCGCACCCCTCGGATTACGAGTTGAACACCTTAACACACTTGGCTATGCCGGGCCGTTTCACGCAAAGCTATACGAGGGCTTTTTGCGCTAGCCGTCCCTAATTTAATAGTGTAACACTATAAACAAGGCAGGTAGTGATGACCACTTGCTGCCAACTCTTGAGGTTCTATTTTACCAACTATTAGTTGGATTAATCGTCCATTATGCCCATCCACAACTCAAAAGGAGAGCATAATGTTTGGTGTTACAGGGTTCAAACCCGCGACCCTCGGACCACAAGTGGAACGCTCTAACCTTCTAGCTATACCATGTTATTGATATAAAAATAAAATATTTTCTCAACTTCTTTGGTAATAAAATTCTGTAACTTTACCATTCTGATCTTAACTAATCCCATAATAACACATAACGTTTTGTACTTTTCACTGGTTTACTTTTTTTTCTGCTTGTTGTTAAGTTAAGTTTTCGTTTGTGCTTAAACATGAAAAACTTACTTTTAACTTGCATATTTTAAACCGGCTTACATTGTTCATTACATATAAAGAACTTGGGCGATGTGAACAGCATATCATTATGAAAGTACTAAAATAATTGTCACTCATTTACTCCTACTTTCAGTGAAAATCCTATGGGAGACGTGCCCCATATCACAGTTGTTCTCAGCAGCTATCCATCATCATATACGTTAGAAGATTGCATTCTGTGATGTGAACAGTCAGTTTAAACGTATCTTTTCGTTTTAGACAACCAAACACAGATATTTGATAAATGATACCACTAGTGGTTTAAGTGTTCTATCATAATTGAATTGGAAGGAAACTACAAAGAAAACTGGTACATAGGTCATTCATTAACTCTACTCGCTATTTATCACATTCTCTGCCTTCACACTTTTATCCTTCAATTTCAGCGATTCCTCACTTTTCAATAAATATTTACGTTAAAATGTTAGAATAATCATACTGACTATTTTACATTTACTGAAAAAAAAGTTTTTTTCTCACAACAGTTTTACAAAATAAATAGAAATTACTATTTTTATTCTTACCTATATCATGTTTTATATATTCTATCAAATTGGACATTTAAAGTTAAGTAGCACTAATAAAAAAAATCCACCGTTTTTTTCGGAAGACTAAAGAAATTACCATATTCCAATCGAAGATTTTTTTTTCTTATTCTATGGATTGAGTAATATCAACCAGCCCTGACTAAACCTTAAATAGAGCTAACATTACCACGTCTTTTGTATAATTCTGAATTTTTTATTGGCCCTTCGGTAAAACAATGGCACGTTTATAGATTTTTAATGCTGAAATCAAGGGGATCATTTCCCCACGGTGAACACAGCAGATAGCCCAATGTTAAGTTGTGAAACAAACAAATAGGTTGTATTGAAGACTTTTATATGCAACCCTCATTATTATTTTGAGTCACACTTCTTTGATAGATTAACTTGAAGACATTCTAACGAATACACGTACAGCAACCGTTTGGCATCTCATTCACAGACCTAATCACTCGACACAGAATAATAATATCTGATTTAAACGCTAGGTGACCACATCGATTTCATAACTATAAAATATTTCGAGACACTGCTTTCAGCACAAACATGTTACTTCCAATAACATTTTATTTGTTTAATTAAGTACAAATCAACACAATATGCTACATATTGTCCATTATGAGTATGGAAACCCAGTTTTGAACCCGCGAATTTGCCACTGAGCCATCGGGAGGCTGGTATTTCATATGGCTTAGTTATGGAAGATCGTTTGGTGTAGTTTTGTTTGTTCACAAATCTTAATACAATTAAACAAAAAAAAACGTTGCTGTCTGACCTTCCAGTTACATTTAATATTCTTTTTCTGTTCTTTTTATCTTTATGTAGTGTGAGTTGTATTAGAAAAACATACCAGCTTATAGCATGTATCAAAACAAATATCTATGTCTAAATGTCACATCTAGTTAGAAAGATGAAGAGACTTTTGTTGTTTTTGAATTTCGCGCAAAGCTACTCGAGGGCTATCTGCGCTAGCCATCTCTATTTTTGCAGTGTAAGACTAGAGGGAAGTCATCACCACCCACCGCCAACTCTTGGGCTACTCTTTTACCAACAAATAGGGGGTTTTGACCGCAACATTATAACGCCCCCACGGCTTGAAAGGGCCAGCGTGTTTGGTGCGACGGAGATTCGAACCTGTGACCCTCGGATTACGAGTCGCCTTAACCCACCTGGTCATGCCGGGCCAATGAAGAGACCCAGATAATCTTTCGCAAGAGAAAAAGATGTGTTTGATTTTTCTGAATTTTCGCACAAAGCTATATGAGGACTATCTGTGCTAGCCGTCCCTAATTTAGCAGTGTAAGACTAGAGGGAAGGCAGCTAGTCATCACTACCTACCGCTAACGCTTGGACTATTCTTTTAACAACGAATAGTTGGATTGACCGTTACATTATAACGACCCCACGGGTGATAGGCGGAACATGTTTAGTGTGACAAAGAAAAAAAAGAGGTAATACATTTGTTTGTCTGAACAAAACCCACAATAGTGGATATTATCGTTCTGTGGTGATAAATGCCAGATATTCTGTTTTCAGCTTATATTTAAAAGAATAATCTAATTCTTCACTTACCTTAATACTTTATTTGAGCCTTTTAGCTGCCCTTTGATGTTCACAGAAGACGGAATACTCTGTTTAGAAAAAAAAGACAAAACATGTAAATCATCTTAATCAATATCATTATTTAGAATATCTAAACAAAATAACAAGATTAAAGTATTACTCTTTCTTTTCAGTAAACAGTTTAGTTTATTTGCATGCTATTCGAATATTGTTCTGGAATCTAGAAGACAGAACAAACATAAATCAAATGTATATCAGGTATTTTTTAAGAACGTTCATTTCACGTCTTAACTGAATACAGTAAAATCACTTTAAAAGCCACGTTTCAAGAAAGTAAATCTGTACTTTCATTCTAAACAATCATGATAATCACATACATATAATGAAATGATGGATTGTGAAATCATTCCAATGAAGTAAATAACAGAAATGAAAAAAAAGTGGTAAGAGGTCTTTGAAATGTAAATAAATGTATTATTGTGCTTCTTATTAACTAGTGTTCTTTTATTAATGTGGATTTAAAAATACTGAACAACAATTTAATGAGCTCACATAATTAATTCTTATAAAACAAAATAAAAAAGTATTATAAGCGCAAAGTTATTTTATCTCGTAAACAGCGTAAAACTAATACATAAAGTAAGTCGCACTTTGAAACGTATATTTGCATATGCTAAAAATGTCATCCCACAGGTGACATATTTAAAAACCCTGCTTCCTTAAGGCGATTTCTTGGCTACTGGTTATGCAACATTACGATAAATAGCTCCTTAGCTGGCAAGATATGTATTACAGTCCTTTCGGATAAACTGTTTATAAATAAAACTAAAGAACGGAGTGGTCAATGTTCTTCTTGGAAGAGAAAACTCGCAAAACAGAGCGATTAGGACACTAGTGAGCATTGAATCCATTACTCCAACACAATCTGGAGCAATGCCTTGTCTACTAATGGAAGGCTATGGATACGAAATAGAATCCTCCAACCTAAAAAGCTACTGCAATAAGCATCACTAATCACTAATAAGATAACAAACAAGGATTCAATGTTTGTTAATAGTTCTCAAACTTTTAGCTACATTTCGAAATCGATGTCTGTTTTCATGAGAAAAAAAAATTATGAATAAACTGCAATAAAATAACTCCCGTTAGACAACACACCTAACGTCACACCTTTTAATTCAACGGTCGTTTGTGCTTTTTGTTTTCTTAAAAGCAGAAATCAACATACGCTAGAGGAACAAATATATTTGAAGAGTAACGCTTATATCACACAACCAGTAGTAAAACACTTCTCACTAATTTAACAACTGGTTTCATTTATACGATACAGAATCAGTCAGAATTGAAAATTGCTGTTGTTGTTGTTGTTTCGAATTAAGCACAAAGCTACACAATGGGCTATCTGTGCTCTGCCCACCACGGGTATCGAAACCCGGATTTTAGCGTGTAAATTGCTTTTAAGGTGAGATGATGTGCTGTCTCCTCTTCACACATGTGTAAAGTATTTTATTGAAGCTATTCACGTACAGGAAGTGAAACTTTGCATCTTTCCCCAGGCTAAAAATTACTTTCACAGCTTCGTCCCGAATAATATTTATTGTTGAATACATTTGTCAAAGTTCGAAAGAAGTCAACAAAACAAAATACTCGCGTTGCATTTATAAGTCCGTTCGAAAACAAATCACGAGGCCAATACAGAGAAATACAACGTAACGTTTTTCCTTTGTCATTCTGACAACGTTTTCTTTCAGCAAATTGAACAAATGTTAGCAGCTTATTTTCGAATATAATATAATTTGCCCTTTGATTTCAATTTGGAGAAAAGATCTACAGTAACCCTGTTCACCTAATTACGGTGTTTGTTGGGGGCTTGAAGAACAAAACCTCAGCATAGAAGCTAACACAGCTTGCAGTCACCGCATCCAGAATTTAATACAGAGTTTCGTTCATTGGTAATCCCCACTGATGCGGCAGCTATTTCTTTACAAGTTTCGACGGTAAAGCGCAAAGGGCAAAAAAGTTTTTCAACTTTACAGCAACTTCCATAATAAAACATATTTTATATAATTTTTGTACAAATTGAATTTGCATCTTCCATCAGTAGTTAATAAAACTACATCACTGACTCTGGAAAGAAATAATAGACAATCATTATTAACTGAAAAAGGAAGCACAAGAAACTTCGATGAAGAATATGTTTCACCAATAGTTGTAGATGAATGACCTTTCAATTAGACTCTCAAAAACAAAGTTCTACTTTTGTTAAATATATTATCAGGTGTACACAAAACTAAGAAACTAAATAACTAATTTTACAACAAAACGTGTTGAGAAGTTAATGAATATACTTATTATGTCAAAGCAAAGCAAGGTTATAAGTGTTGAAAATTACTTCTACCACTTGTTTGTTTTCTTCAAGAATCTAACTTCTCAAAATCATAAAAAATAGTGTATGTCAGGTTGTAAAGTTTGGCACAAAATCCACTTCAATTAAATGTTACTTCTCATGTTGAGAACAAATAATGATGAAAGAAAATATTCTTCCAACATATGCAACAATATCTTTACTGTCTTTCTTCGTTTAGGAAAACTATGTATGTATCTTTATTTTTGCCCCCTGCTAGTACAGCGGTAAGTCTACGAATTTACAACGCTAAAATCATGGGTTCGATTCCTCTCTGTGAGCTCAGCAGATAACTCGATGTCGCTCGGCTATATTTTTTGAAAAACATTAATAAGATCTGCACCTCACAAAAAGTGATTCATTTTTAAATGATATTATTTAGTTTTATAAACTTGAAGCTTGCCTCGTTTAAAGATTATCATTATTATTATTTAAATTTGGAGTTTATTTTGATTCCATGATAGAGTATTATAAAGTTATCACTTGCTGTTATGGATAATACAACATGTGTTAGGCCTGGCATGGCCGAGCGCGATAAGGCATGCGCTCGTAATCTGAGGGTCGCGGGTTCGCATCCAAGTCGCGCTAAACATGCTAGCTCTCCCAGCCGTGGGGGCGTTATAATGTGCCGGTCAATCCCACTTTTCGTTGGTAAAAGAGTAGCCCAAAGAGTTGGTGGTGGGTGGTGATGACTAGCTGCCATCCCTCTAGTCTTACACTGCTATATTAGGGACGGCTAGCACAGATAGCCTTCGAGTAGCTTTGTGCAAATTAAAAAAAAAACACGTGTTAAATTATAGTTGGGAATAATGTTGACGTTATGAGGTCATTATGTACACTCACTTTTTAATAACACAGTTGCTTGGCGTTGCCCAGTGTTTTCATTGTTATCTCTTTTTTTTTTCCCAAGGGTGCTTATTAACCTTTAACCTAACAGTATACTATTGTTATACTGAAAATGAGTGACACATACAGTCATATGAAAAAGTTAGGACACCCTACGAAAGCCTGTGTATTTTTGTAACATGTTTGGATATAAATATATTTAATCTCAATTTCAACAATGCTGAGAGATTATAGGAATATAACTAAACAATTAAACTAAAGAAAAGACTTTAAGATCTTCTGTACTGCATTGATGGCTTTATAATTATTAATCAGTTTATTAATCTTTTTTTTTACATATTCCTATTAGTGTCAGGGCATTCAGAACTCAACTCAACTACACTGTAAACTGATATAAAAACATTGAAACAAAAATTGGCATGGTTTGATTATTTATTCGGCGTTTGTCGAGGCTAAATAAAGGAAAGAATTAAAAACTTTATTAGATTTATCTATAAAACTAAATTACTTTTATTGTTATATTAAATTATTATAGCTATATTGTTTAAAATATTTCACTGTGTTTCTGTTTCAAAGTTCAACAACAAAATACTTTGAAATGAGCTGAATTTTGTCCTTATCACTTCTTGACAATTGTATTGGAATCGGCAACCTTCCAAATGGTTTTTCATCACCATTCCAACACAGCACAGAGTTTCAAAGCGGAAGCTATAAGTTTGCAAAAGTAAAGGGCGGGACCAAGTTTGTTTAGTGCTTTGACAAACGCTGGCTGAAGGTACACATATGAACAAAGAAAAATAGTTTTAGTTCACGTATAATATTGTTATTATATTGATTTACACCAAGTGACTTGGAGCGTTAAAAAAGTGCAAAATTTCTGACTGCTAATAATAATTGAAATTAATTACCCACAAGTGGATAGTGACTGAAATAATCCTCCAATAGGTCAACGGTAATTTTGCTGGCATATAACTTTAATATTCGAGGTTCGATTCCTCATGGTGGTCAGAGCATATATACAGTCATGTGAAAAAGTTAGGACACCTATGAAAGCCTGTGTAGTTTTGTAACATTCTTGGGTATGTAGATATTTAATCTCAATTTTAACAATACTGAGAAATTATAGAAATACATGTATAACTAAACAATTAAACTTGAAGAAAAGACTTTTCAAGATCTTCTGTAAATGTAATTCTACAAAAATGCATATTCTAACTGAGGATAAAGTTAGGGTACCCTAGCCCCTTAGAGCTAGTGTTACCCCCTTTGGCTGAAATAACTGCAGTGAAACGCTTCTTGTAGTCATCTACTAGTCTCTGACATCGGTCTGAAGAAAGTTTGTCCTACTCCTCAATGCATAATTCTTTCAGCTGTGAGATGTTTGAGGGGTTTCTTGCATGTACAGCCCGTTTCAAGTCACCCCACAGCATCTCAATGGAATTAAAGTCTGGGCTTTGACTCGGCCATTCCAGGACTCTCCATTTCTAAGTTTTCAGCCAGTAGATTTACTGGTATGTTTTGGGTCATTGTCGTGCTGCAGGGTCCAGTTCCACTTCAGCTATAGTTTTCGTACAGATGTTCTCACATGATCCTCAAGCACCCTCTGATACACAGCAGAATTCATGGTGGATTCCATGATTGTGAACTTTCCAGGTCCTGCTGCAGCAAAGCAGCCCCAAACCATGACACTTCCACCTCCATGCTTCACAGTTGGTATGAGGTTTTTTTCCTGGAATGCTGTATTTGGTTTATGCCAAACATGTCATCTGTTCTAGTATCCAAATAATTCAGTTTTGGACTCATCTGTCCAAAGAACATTATTCCAGAAGCACTGGTCTTTGTCTACATTCTCTCTGGGGAACTTCAGTCTGGCCTTGATGTTTTTCTTAGAGAGCAAAGGTTTCCTCCTTGAACACCTCCCATGTAAGTTAAACTTGTGCAGTCTCTTTCTGATTGTAGAGGCATGCACTTTTACATCAACAGTAGTCAGAGCCAGCTGTAGGTCCTGTGATGACATTGTTGGGGTGTTTGGAGACCTCTTTTAACATCTTGCGGTGTACTCTCGGGGTGAACATGCTTGGAGGACCAGACCTGGCCATTTTGACAGTTGTTTTGAAAGCCCTCCACTTGTTGATTATTTTCCGGACAGTGGAATGGTTGATTTTAAAATTTTTTGGATCTTTTTAAACCCCTTACCAGACTCATTAACTGCTACAATTTTCTTTCTGAAGGCCTCAGACAGCTCTTTTGCTCTCACCATGGTGCTCACTCTCACTTCAACAGTCAGGAGCACACCAAACTTGGGCAAGCCTCATTTACAATGCTGAGTAACGACCTTCTAATCATGTACACCTGGTGTGATACACCTGAGTGTGAGTTGAGCCATTTTAAGTGGGAATAAATGTGGGGGTGTCCTAACTTTTTCCTCAGGTGGAATATGCATTTTTGTAGAATTACAATTATAGAAGATCTTGAAAAGTCTTTTCTTCAGGTTTAATTGTTTAGTTATATTCCTATAATTATATATAATCTCTCAGTATAGTGAAAATTGAAATTAAATATCTATATATCCACAAATGTTACAAAGATACACAGGCTTTTATGGGGTGTCCTAATTTTTTCACATAACTGTAAGTGTATTCATTAACCTCGCAGTATATTGTAGTAGTACTGAAATGAGTGACACATTTAATATTGTTAAGTAACACTCCTCACGGGGACTGTTGCACGAAAAAACACCATATGATATTTAGTTTTTGTGCAATACATCATTCCAACACTTTTCTTTACCGTCATAATAAAAACTGAGTTTAGCCTATAACACTTGTTTAAGGAATAAAGATGACATTACTCTGATAAGATTGTGGTTTCAAAAAAGAATTCTTGGTTTAAGAAAGCAACACGACGTAGCTGTGTAACCTCGTGGTAGTGTAAACAAAACAAAACAACAATCATGCATATCAAGTTGACGAAATCTCATAAACTTAGTGTTCACAGTAAATATATACGTCGAAATCGACGACTCTGTGTCTGAGAAAAATGGTCGAAGGAACTAGAACGAGAGTTGCGGTGTCAAACGATCCGAAACGGTACAAATAACGACGTAGGAAAGATCTGGAATATCGTTATCAGAAAACACGATTAATCTTCAGCTTACGGCTCTCGTTCAATGTCTATATGATTATGGCGACTTCAAAGAAACATAATAGGAACTGGCGTTCTTCCATTAAACAACTGTTGTACGATATTTATATTTTAATCTTACTGAAAGAAACTGTAAGCATAGTCTAATAAGAGTTGCTGCTGATACAAAACACGAGTAACTTACTTCAACATATTTATGTATCACGTGTTCATATTCCGTCCAAAGTAACTTTAAATAAACTTTGAAGTCTGTTTATCACATTTCCTACATTCTACATAGCATTTCCATGGAGAACAGATTCACTTTTAAGTTACCTTATCACTTCGACTCTTATTTAACTATGTAACTCACTTGAACGACCCATTAGATACTATATATTTTTAGGTTATTAATAATAATAAGAGGTCATTTTAGGGCCATGCAGACGAATTTTACTGATATTTTCAGGGTATCTTAGCACAATAATGGTCATCTCTACCACTGAAGAATACAGCATCTCAATGGAATTAGTCTGGGCTTTGACTCGGCCATTCCAGGACTCTCCATTTCTTAGTTTTCAGCCAGTAGTTTAAGTTAAACAGATTTAACTTATGTCTTTACATTTTATTCCCCCGGTGTTGCAATAAAATGTTTGATGTTATTCACTAAGTCTTTTAACCGATTGGTAAAATCATCAGAGAATTCATGGTTCACCATCCGTTGTTGCAAAATAGTGTGTTCCCCCATTTTAGAGTAAGAGGTGTGTTATAAGAATAACGGTTAAACTCTATTATTGGAGGTGGGCGGACCAGATCATGTTGGCTATCTGTCTTCCCTCTACTATATCATTTCGTTATTTTTCACCCAGTAACTCAATGACAAGCTACACGTTGCAATAATAATTGGCGTTCTATACCTGCGGTGGACACATAACATATATAGTATATTGTTTAGCTTTATGTTTTTAATTACAAAAACGAAACAAATAATTCAAAATGAATTACTGTGCAGAGATAGCCCGTCAAAATGAGTGCCATTATTTAATAACAACATATAAAGTATATGGGATAAATGGTTAGTACTTTCGCTCATATAATAACTCATATATAACAACATACATGAAAAAAAAAACCACAATAGTGTTCGAAAGACTGTTTTTGGGTTTCATACTGGTATTTTATCAGAGGTCTTCCAGTGACACTTCACTTTGACTCTTCCTAAACAAATTAATAAGTTTCGGAAGCATCTTAACAGACAACACAACTGTGTAACATTTCTTGGTATTGTGTACACTAATTAATGTGCAGTATATATAAAATAACTGGATTTTTTCGGGAGAACATATCATAAAAGTACATCTGCTGGCTTGTACTTTTATTTGGATATTAATATTCTAAATCTAGTTAAATGTGTGTGTGTTTTCTTAGAGCAAAGTCACATCGCGCTATCTGCTGTGTCCACCGAGAGGAATCGAACCTCCGATTTTAACGTTGTACATTCGCAGACTTACTACTGCCCAACAAATTTCATTAAACAAAATTATGATATTGAAATAACCATGATTATAAAATTACTAGCACGTACGATTATTTTTAAACAAAACTAACTTCAGGTAAAATTGTGTATAAAAGTGGACTATTTTGAGAAATAGTTTAAGACCACGGGTTAAGTTAACAAGTTTGACGGCCACCTTCTTCTTGCGAAACCCAAATTACGTATGATAACTTCTAAAGTCACGATAATGTGACATGCTTGATCATTCAATTCTAAATTCAGTATGGTAAAGTATAGTTTTTTAAGTAGTTTCATGCTTTGATTACTTGACGAAATCTGATATTTAGTAAACCAGATTATGCTAACTTATACACATTCTGTAATTTTACAGTATGGAGAATCATAACCAAATTGTTATGATTGAAAAAAAATCAGTTACTGGCTCAATTAAATGACCCAAGATATGCTTCTAACGCTTGATAATTGTTATAAAAAAAACAATATAAAAGCTCTAACTCATTCTCAGCTTGTTATATATGTTGTATGAAAAGCCAATTGAATTTACTTGTTACACAACTTATGTACATCAATATTTCAATCAATAAGTAAAATTCCATATATATTTGAAATGTCCTGTAGCAATAATTATTTATTTGTGCAAATATTTATGAATTAAAAAAAAGTAATTTCGCGATTTTTACATTTTGAAGTCTCTATTTTTATTTAATATATCTTCTCTCGTGCCCGTATTCAGCTAATGCTTTCATTTTGCTTAATGTCTCCTGACTGGGACTCAGTCACAGAATAGGTTTCGAATGAAAAGCTATTTAAGAATTTTGGAAGCAATACCAACTGTACAGGTTAATACCAGATCCAGGGGCAGTGGCAAGAGAGGATTGCTGGGGGCAAAGCTTTCCAAAAATGTGCTTCAGGCTCCCATGTTTAAAGGGTTACAGTTAAAGTTGGTTCACTTTTATACCCAATAGTGTGTGTCCTCACAAAATGTGAGAGTGCAGCCCCTCAAAGGGAAGAGGTTAACGCTGCCCCTCATAACACCAATTATCATTTTTTCTTTTTGTAAAACAACAATATTGTTATTATATTAGCATGAAATAATATATACTCTCATCTTAGCTTATAGTACAGTTTACTTAATTCCTCGGTCAGTATCTTTAACAAGCAGTTTCATTCAGTTTTTCCTCTCATGTCCTTTTACTTTGTTAGCTTATGTTTTTTTGGTCATATTCCTGTACATTTTATACTGAGTAGGCATATTTCTGGACAATTAAGTAATAATTGTTAATATTTCGGTTTACACTACCAATACTGGTCAATTTAATCAGACTCACTACAGAAAGAATTTTTTTGTTGGAAACCAAAAATCACACGTGATTTTCTTTGAAAGCTGGTCATTCACCTCTGTCACAACAGATAGTAATAAAAGTTTGTTTTTGTCGGATTTTTCGCAAAACTACACAAGGATTATCAGCGGGAGCCGTCCCTAATTTGGAATAGATTGACTACAAAGAGGACACATCCAGCCAAACAAAGCTTGAGCTTCTATTATCAGACTGAAGAGATGGATTTTACTGTTATTCTTATAACGCGCCTACAGTAAAAAAAAAAAACGAACCTAGGAACCTCAAATTCACAGCCTGGCACTTTAATTACGAGACGGCTTTTGGCTAAGGCAATAAAAGAAAAACTATGGTACTAAATAATTATTTTAAACTGCAATACGAATATATACATTTAATTTCCAGACAATCTGTCAGTTTATTAATACAGGAGTGATGCCTGTGCGTATTTCGTTTCAAAAAGTTAAGACATATGATGGTACATAATTTGAGTAAAGAAACTAAGTGTTTTTAGTTTGGTTTCAAAACTGCTGTTTATTCGCGCATAGTTTATCCAAAACTTTAAACTGATAGACTAGAAAGAAGTTGAGGATGGTTATTATAACGCAACTCACTTCTTGAGTCTGTTTGTTTTGAAATTTTGCACAAAGCTACTCGAGGGCTATCTGTGCTAGCCGTCCCTAATTTAGTAGTGTAAGACTAGAGGGAAGGCAGCTAGTCATCACCACCCACCGCCAACTCTTGTGCTACTATTTTACCAATGAATAGTGGGATTGACCGTCACATTATACACCTCCACGGCTGGGAGAGTGAGCATGTTTAGCGCGACGCGGGCGCGAACCCGCAACCCTCGGATTACGAGTGCACGCCTTAACGCGCTCGGCCATGCCAGGCACTTCTTGAGTCACTCTTGTCTGAACGAATAAGGGGATTTTACTGTCTCTCCTGTATCATACCCAAAATCACAAAGTGCAAATAACGGTTTTAATGGGATTCACAGTTTGGATACAATAAGATACAGGTAATGACCGATTTTAGCCACAGAAAGTGAGAAAAAAAGCACGCTTAACAATTAATTTATTACATATTATAATATAAATATTTCTTCTACTTCTAGGAAATATACTATCACAAAATAAAATATAACGATTTATTAAATCTTACAGAATAGCTTATGTTATCATATTAAACAAGAAAATAGTTATATTTAAATATTTTCTTTCATTACATCATCTCGTTTATTAAGGTGTTTATTGTGCGTATGTTGAATAATTGCAACTTTATACAAATGCTTTAAATAAATAAACGAGTTACGATATACTGATGTGATTAGAAAACCGCTAGCGTCACGTTTACATTGGACAATTGTAAATGATGCGAATGTTAGTTTTATTGTAAATAATACTATTATGATAAATTTTAGATTTGACTCATTTTGCATACTGTCAAATAACTCGTTTTTTTTCTATCGAGCACATGCATTATTTAAAAATAAAACCTTTATTGTGTTATAATTAGGAGCACACAAAAACATTCGAAACAATGTTACCTTTTGATTTAGCCACGTTCGGCGCCCCAGGCTACTGTAAAGAAGCCAATATAGACAAAGTCCCACTGTGAACGCCACAGCGTATAGAGACAGAGTAAACATGGGCTAAGCCTAGCCCTTTTGAGCTCTCGGTGTGAAGAAAAGTAATCTGTGTTCCTTCCAAGTTAAATTCAAGCAGTTGGTGACCAGCAAGTGAAAATAAACATCAGCTACATACTACAACACTCGATGACAAGAAATTCTATTGTTCAGAGAGGCTAAAATCACAATAAAATTCTTAGCACGTGTGGTAGTTATATAGCTCGTAGAGGAGCATGCTCACTCCGGATGCGTTGTGTGAAGTAAGTCTCTGATTGACACGTCGGCTTTATACTTTTGATTTTATTTCGTGGGAATATTTCCTTCTCACGTAAAAACATAACCGTTGGCTTCTTGTATAAGTATGGACATCGTTTGACCAAATAATCGCGAAAGTGATTAATAACTTGAAATTAATTTTTAGCAATTTAAAAGACTAGATATTAATTAACATTACAATAAGAATGTAAATCGTATGTAAATTAAATAATGAGTTCTAAATAATCGTGTGAATCTGCCACGTCACTGGTAGCAGCTGTTGATTAAGTTCGTCCCATCATAAGGGTTAGACATAAAACGCAGATAGCATTCCAGTGGCTTGTTGGTATGTCTTCTAGAAACCGGGTTTCGATACCCATGGTAGGCAGAGAACAAATAGCCCATTGTGTAGTTTCGTGCCTAATTCCAAACAAACAAACTATTGCCGGCCCAGTAGCGCCAAGTGGTTATGGCGCTTAGCTCGCAATCGGAGGGTCGCAGGGTCGAATCCCCGTTACACCAAACATGCTCACTCTTTCAACAGTGGAGCATTATAATATGTTTGCTGGTAAAAGAGTAGCCCAAGAGTTGACGGTGAGTAGTGACGAGTAGCTGCTTTGGTTGTAATTTTACATTGCTAAATTAGGGATGGCTATCGCAGATAGCCGTCGTGTAGCTTTAAATGAAATTCATAAACAAACATAAAACGTAATATAAAGACAGCTGGTATCAGTATTAAAACTTTAATTAAAATTATTATTATTTTAATTGAAATAGTAATACCCATACCAGCTGTCTTTAGAATACATTTTTACTTCAAGTAAAAATTATGAAACATAAAAATGATTGTCTTCAAATGATACAACACCGAATAGTTTTGCAAAGCTCGTCATATTTAAAAGAAAACAGTGTCATGAGTGGTATTATGTTATGTCGGAATTTCATTAGGAATTGATTGTTATAGTTTGTTATAGCACAAAATAAAAAGAAGTGCTAAATATTCCTTTAAACTATATCATTTTTGCTTATTCCATGATAGCTATAACTTGATAAAGTGTTTGCTATTACGTGGAAGAAAATCTAATTAATTAGTTACTGGTGAACGTATCGTAAATTAATTCAACCAGAGATGGTTTTATCTACAATATTTTAACAAAATAATCAAGAATATATTGTAATGGTTCTGCAATTGAAGTAGGGGACTGGCCTTGTACATGATCAGTTGAGATAATTTAATTCAACTAAAACGATTATATTAATACTACACACAACCACGGACCTGTTCTGATTAATAATGAAGTTCGAACTTCAACAAAAAGAAAAGTATGCAGCAAATCAGCTTGTCTAGCTGGTAAGCACGTGCACGACGAAAGGGCGAGTTTGCTTTGTATTAAGTTAGCACGCGGTACGAGTGACAGCAACTTCTCTATTACATTTTTATAAGGAAATATTCCATTGTTTCTCGAACATGATACCAGTTTAAAACTAAAAGTCTTTGATAAATTAGAAAGTTTTGTAGTGATATGTGTAGTTTTTAGAATATAACTAGGGTTAGTAATTTAACATAATCTTTACTACAGAAAGACCTATAAATAAAATTATCCAATTATTCTGGCTTTAAATCTTTCGAATATATTCACAAAAAATATTACTTTCAATCATAAAATGTGTGAGGGTGTCAATAAAGCTTTGTTGTTTTATATATTTTCTTTCAGAGCTCAGTATTTTTAGCAATGGTGTTGCTTAGTATACTTTTTGGATGTATTTTTAAGAAGAAACATTATATATTTCCAATATTAATTCAGGTTGGAGCTTTGCATGTATGTCTGCCAGGCTAATTCCTTTAATAGTTTTTGCGCTAGCAGGATCATTTTGGCATGCAGATTCATGGTGGATGGTGGCTTGGGATGCGTCTGATCTGTTAGGAGGAACCAAGGAGTTACAACAATCCTGAAAAGTCATCCGTCATGACGTAGGTTTAAGAGTAGAGTTTCAGGGTCAATAGCAAAGAAGTTTAATGTTCCTGGCCCTCTCGAATCCCGCGGGCACCACGTTTGAAACTATATCACAAGGTAACGAGACGAAATTTGGTATACATTTTCAGGTACCATAAACGATTGTCCAACGACATTGTTTCAGGGAGTAGAATACAATTACTCCTTGGAGTAGCTAGAGAAGTATCTGAGGATAATGGAGTATCTTGGGCACATGAATTACGTAATGTATGGTGTTTAAAAGTATATACATAGGGAGGTTTTAACCTCCTGTCTCCATGATCGTTTGAGAGTACTCGACTGGTATTTTCTTCCATTCTTTACAGAAGGCCTCCAACTCTTGCAAGTTCTTCGGATAACGCTGATGAACCCTGGTCTTCAACTCATGCAAAAAGTTTTCAATTGATTTGATATCGGATGACTGCGATGGCCACTTCAAAACGCTTATATGGTTCCTCTGCAACCAGGATTACACATATTTCGATCTGTGCTTAGGGTCATTATCGTGCTGGAAGATCCAACGACGCCCAAGCCGCAAGTTTCAAACATCATTCTTGATATAAGTGTCTAATATATCAATGTACTCTTCTTTTTTCATGATTCTGTTGAAGCGGTGAAGGCTGCCTACACCAGAAAAATTGAAGGAACCCCATAGCATGATCGAGCCGCCTCCGTGTTTAACTGTATGGACGGTGTTCTTTAGAAGATTTCGTTCCCCCTTCTCACGGAAAATATTGCGAACATTATTGTGATCGAAAAGCTTGATTTTAGTCTCGTCTGACCAAAGAATACTCTTCCAATAGCTAAAGGGTTTATCTACATGCATTTTTGCATACCTCAATCGTGCTTCTAAATGAACAGGCTTTAAATGTAGAGTTCTGCGAGGACGGCATGCTTTGAACCCAGAAAAGCGTAACACGTTCGTAACTGCAGAGATGCTTACTTCAACCTCATTTTCCCTCACCAGTTTTTGTATGTCATTACGCGTTAAACGAGGGTTCCTACTAACTTATACGAGAACCTTCCTTTTGGTTCTCTCTGGAATTTTGGAGGGGCGTCCGAAACGAGGGAGATGAGCAGTTGATCCTGTAAGCTTGAACTTGGCAATTATGCTTTGAACAGTAGATTTCGGCACATGTAGTAATACGGAAAAGAGACATACGAGACTTATATTTTACATTAGTTTGATTTTTTAAATCATTGGACAATTGTTTCCTGTTCACCATGATGACCAAGCAGATAATGACAGAGACGCTGCTAAATTGCCGAAAGTAAATGTTTTTCTGGCTAAATTCCAATAACTATGAACCCAGTGTCTAGTTCTGGAATGGTATAATGCAGTTTATTCGTCAAACTAAACAGAATGTTTAAGAAAATATCAGTTTTTTTTCACACATTCTGAAATGTACGAACACTTTCTGCTCCTCCTACTTTTGGTTATTTGCTTATAAACATTTTATTTGTTGTTTAATTTACATAAAATTTGTGTAGATGTGTGTTAGTATAATATTTATAATATATGATACGTCTATTAGCCTAGTCGTGATACTTTTTAAGTTATGAGCAAAAACTACTCGGGACGCTTGGGTACGAACAATTTCTCTCGTGACTGCAACTTTTATAGTATTACAAATGTAACGAAATGGACCCGATGTGTCTATTTTGTTGTTGTTGTTGTTTTTCGTAAAAGTTTTATTTCTACATATATAGTTTATGTACATTTCAGGTTTTAAGAAGGGTGATATTTCATATGGTTATCACAGCTTCAATAAATATAGAGTCAGTCTACTTTGTACTAGGCTCCAGGTAGGACAGCAGTTAAGCCTATGGATTTTAAAAGGCTAAAGTCTGGTAGACACATCAAATAGTTCAAAGTGACTTTATTCTAAAATAATACGACGTGCTATATACACTTAATTTCAGATAAGGATATTTTTACGATTAAACGTAAGGTTTATGTGTTTCAACTTATGAAAGCTGATTAAAATTTTGGAATAATTAGTAAATGTTTGTAGTTTGTTTTCTGCTTTTAATGTGTTTTACATGTTACCAGGGGCGTAGATCCTGGGGGATACATCCCCCCTTCATTTTAAGTGAAGGGAGGGTGCATACAATCATCCTCCCTACAGTTTGGTCTTTTGAATTGTTTTATTGCATCAGAGGCCTACAAATTGTGTGTTTGTTCTTGTGGTTCTCGTATTCTTACCAATCGAATTACATAATTAGGCCTAGATGTAAGCTTTTTCAGTAGCCGAAATGTACATCTTCAATATAGGCGTGCTTCGATCTTCGATCTAAGCGAGAGTTTGGTAAGTACCAATCAGTAGGCATAGGTATACATGCAAGGCTTGCAAGCACTATCACAGAATCTACCTACGTCTTGTACGTAATGTAAGATTAAGTAGAATTTTCATCACGACAGATGGAACAAAGCAGGAAATTCGAAAATATTACTCCAAAACGTAAACTCCTGTGATTTAGATCTGGCAGGTCATTTGTAGCTTGTAGCTGCATCAATCTTATGTGTATATTGTGCGGTTTTCCAACGCCATTTGTTCTTATGCATGTCTAGCCGGTTTTATTGTCCAACGCCTTAATCTCCTTAGCTGCCAAAGCCCCTGACTATAATGTACGCTTAGTATACAAATAACGACAGATTCGGGCTGCTCGGATCCAGATGCGCCCTACATCACCCCCTCCGCTCTCTTTAGTCTCAGCCTCGATTTTACAAAAAGGCTCATCAGACCTGTGTTTGTGGCCCTCATTAATCCATGAAATTTCAGATTATCGCCGCCCTCTAATAAAGTGCTGGTGCTTTATGGTAAAAGAATAATATATTTTCTTATCATGGATAGTAATAATATTGTATTTTCTTGTATAATTAGAACACAAAAGAAGCCATTTCAACGGCCTGAAGCCTCTACTCGAATTGTATTGCTAGTTTTTGCTTAGGTGTTTTTATTTAATAGACGTGCTGAAAGATATTATATGACAACGTGTTTGCCTTTTGATGAGCTTTAACAGGAATATAATATATTTGTTATTGTTTAAGTATTTTTCGAGAAACTTGTAATTACTTGTGTTGTCACTAGCACACATTATTGTCCCAGCGAGGCCCAGGCGGTCAGTCGGCTCAATAGCCACTGAGAGGTTAGCGCGTTGGACTTAAATACATTGTGCAGTTCAGTCTTACTTCCATTCTGTTCAATCTTCGCTCGTTGTACGTTAGAGTTTTTCAATCTTGAGTCATCTGGGAAACAGATTCTAATTATGACAAGCAAGCGTATGAAACTTTCCAATATTAGATAGTTCTGCAAGCCAGTTACAAGTACTACAAGTGACAATGCAGATGCAGATAATCCAACAACCTCAAGCAAAGGAATAGAAACTTGCCATACAGAGGAAATATCATGTTCATCAGGGGACAGATCTGAAAATGCTTGTGCAACTATTGCACATCATGAACCACCAGATAGTTGTGAAACAAGTTTGTGCAGTAATGAAAAATCTGACCCTCCACAGATAGAGTGTGGAAAGCCATATCATCCAGACGCACAACAAATACCATGACAGAAAACAAAATATCAAAATATCAACTTCCAGGGCAAGTGGTTTGATGAGTTCCCATGGTTGCACTTCGACAATCAGACTCAAAAAGTCATATGCTTTCATTGTGCCAAGGCGGAAAATAAAGGCCTTTTGCAGGGAAATTGGAGAGGCCAGTAGAGTATATCTTGATATCCACCGGTTTTTGCAACTGAAAAAAGAAACAGAAATTCAACGAGCACCAATCCTCCTCTCAGCACAGATTCGCTATATCTCCAGAAGGTTCACTTGATGTAACTCCAGTGACTGTCCAGCTACATGATGGAAAAAAAGAAGCAGCAGGAAGAATGCAAAAGAAATTTAGCCAAAATATTCAGAAGTTTACGTTTCTTACTGCGTCAAGGTTTAGCGTTACGTGGACATACTGATATAGAGGGGAACTTCCTGCAGTTAATGAAGCTCCTGGAAGAGGAAGATCCTGAGTTTACGGCCTACTTGTCAAAGAAAACCACATTCACATCACCCCAGGCTCAGAATGAAATAATGGAGATATTCAGCCATCAAATACTGAGAAACATAGCACACGAAGTGCAGCAAAGTAAAATCTTTGCCTTAATGGTTGATAGCACTCAAGGTGTTACAGGTGCCGAACAGGAAGCAATATGTGTACGATACGTAGATGAGAACCTTGACGTCTATGAGACATTTTTTAATTTTACAGTGTTTCCAATACAATTGGTGAAACAATATCCTCTACTATACTTGATGTACTGACTAGACTCAATTTACCATTGTCAGGATTAAGAGCACAAACTTATGATGAAGCTGCTAACATGAGTGGTGCGTACAGTGGATGCGAGGCAACCGTCAACTTTGTTTTACTGCAGAGCACACAAGGCTAATTTAATAATACAACATGCATTTTAATTAATTTTATCAAACAATATGAATAGCTTTTCAGTAGATATAAACTAATCAAAGGTAATTACTAATTTTAATAATATTCGAAAACATAATTCACGCATTGAATGTTATTAGTAACCTTGTCAAGTGTAATGGTCATCTTTTATACTGTGCAGTATGCAGGAATAAATTCATACGGCAGTTAATTTAGGACACATGTCTTTATTCTATTAACATTTTCAAAACTGTTCACAACACCTCCTTTATACAAATCTACATGGAAACCTTGAAGTATCGTGGCAACAAGATTACTCTGTGACTACATGTTTACAGCTTTCAGGTTCATGTAATCAGAGATTACCGATTTGCAAATTGAACAGTCCACATAATGGTTACAAAAAATCATCCCCCCATCGTGTATAAAAAATCTACGCTTCTGCATGTTACAACTAATGTTAGTTCAGAAAAAACTGTAAGTATTTAAAAAATAGTCAATTTCTTTGTGACGAAGCGTTTGTATTTCTGTCGCCAAAATTAGTAATTGCATCCATGATTTTAACACAAAAGAAAAAACGAACCCCACGAAGTCTTTATTCTGAGACAGACATATCGTTAACATGTTATTTATGGTGATAACAAAGGGCGATCTAATTAGGTAGGTACACCTAAAGCGTAAACGTTGGGAGATAAAACCAATCGAAGAATACACATTTCGTTGATCTTTTAATGTCAAAAGAGTTGGCTGATAATTCATTAACTGACCATTAGTTAGGGAACATATAGATTAAGCATTCCCAAATCTTGAAGTAACTCTTCTTAGCGTAGTGACAGACAGCATGATATTCGGTAGAGTTTGATCTGATGACAGTAGAGTGTAGAGGTTTTGAAACTAGTGTTCTCGAGATGTTTTTCACTTCGAAATTTTGACACCTACATTTTTTCGTTTGCAATATCTCTATACAGCGTGGATAAATTATATTTATTATTAGCAGCGTATATAATACAGTCCTTCCTAAGATAGTGTATGGATCGTTTTTTTTTTAATTTTTATATGTAACTCTATACTGAAGTTTATTTAAGCAACTGTGTTTAAAATAAGCTTCAGCTAACGTCCATTCCAAGGTGAACATGCGCCATTGTTACATCACGTGTAAACATAGTGTCATTACAGACGAAGAATAATTGATATATGTACACAAGCATAATTATATATAATAGCCATTCAAGGTTAGACGTTTTACGTAATTTCTGTTGACAAGGCAAAACATATCCCGAAGCCTAATAATGTGAAAGGCTTTTAAATGACGTTGTAAACTCCACAATCATTTTTCCAAGAAGCATAGACAGGTCGTACGTACTTTGAGAGCTACATGGGTCAATTATTTTATGAAAAATAGCACTCATATACAATTGAACAAGATCACAACACGCTTTTATAGAACACAGAGTGTTTATGGTAGAAGTATCATGACATATAAACTTATACCAAAAATCGCACATAAAAAGATATTAGCACTATTAGAGTACAAAGGCTCTCAGAATCTGATTAACTGGGATCAACATTCTGAATACACACAGATGACACCATTCAAATATGAACTGAAACTTAATTAACCATTTAATGACAAAAAACAACATAAACTATTCAAATATTACGAGACAATATAAGAAAAGTCGAATAAAACGGCATATGGTAAATAGCAAAAAAAAAAAAAATTCTCCAAATCCTTTTGTCTCGTATAAACCATTTTCTTTTGTTTTTCCAGTTACTATTTGTCTTGAAATAAAGGTTATCTATATTCCACTCAAAAATGCCTTCGGTAACAAATAATTTGTTTGTTTGTTTTATTTCGCGCAAAGTTACACGAAGGCTATCTGCGTTAGCCGTCCCTAATCTGACAGTGTAAGAAGAAGGCAGCTAGTCATTACCACCCACCGCCAACTCTTGGGCTACTCTTTTACTAACGAATAACAGGAGTGACAGTCACATTATAACACCCTCACGGCTGAATAGGCAAGCATATTTGGTGAGACGGGGATTTGAATCTGTGACCCTCAGATTATGAGCCGAACGCCATAACTACCTTCACAAGTAGTTCTCACTCAAAAAATTTTATAGCAACAAATGTTCACCCTTACGAAACTCGATAAGTTTTTTTGGATGATAAAATGTCAGAAACTACTGGTTCTACTTTCGTGAGTAATAACGCAATGAATCATTTACTGAAGAATTTCACCCTTTCATAAGTAATATAGAATATAGCTTTATTCGGGTATATCCATTTTTGACGGAATGCATGGCTCGAAGAACGTCCTTGAATTTTTCCAAGTATAAATTTCTATCTCATTGCTCTGTCATCTTTTGACCGATTTTAAAACTAATTACAGTTTGGGGCTCAGGATGTCAGACACTTTGATTGATGTATTTGACCACACCCAAAGTCACAGATTAATTTATTATAATCCTGCCTAAATAATTTTAATTTTAAGACAGTATGATGGAATTATACGCGCACCACACGATTGGTATTGCTGATTCAAGTATATAGCTTGTAAAAAATTGTGAAACAAAGGTCTCATAAATTAATTTACTCTGATGCTGTCTAAAAGAATTTCAAGCGCTGCGGCTATTGAAGATTCCCTCTTGTTTATTGCTATAAACTTTCATGCAGGTTCTTCATGTAGTTACAATGCTGTCAAGGTTATAAACATGTACTACTCTTTTTACAAGGATGGAGGCTGTATACTGTATACTGCAATGTTATGTAAATGTCGCGCTAAACACGCTCGCCGCGACGCGGGCACGAACCCGCGACCCTCAGATTACGAGTGCACGCCTTAACGCGCTCGGCCATGCCACACCGTGGGGGTGTATAATGTGACGGTCAATACCACTTTTCGTTGGTAAAAGAGTAGCCCAAGAGTTGGCGGTGGGTGGTGATGACTAGCTGCCTTCCCTTTAGTCTTACACTGCAAAATTAGGGACGGCTAGCACAGATAGCCCTCGAGTAGCTTTGTGCGAATTTCCAAAAACAAACAATTTATTTATAAATTCCCCGCCTAGATTGGAACTTTGGATTTCGGATTTGGACACTCATTCTGGATCATATTATTAAGCACAGGCCAGTACCTTTTTGTATTATAAGTGGTTTTGAAGGTTGAAACTGGATATCTGTTATTGCTATTGTATAATTTATTTTGTGTCTATCACATAAGTAGATCATTGTAATAAATTATACAAGCTGCTATCTGTGTCTTTCTGTTGCGTTCAGTCCACATAAAAAACGTAACAGAAAATTGGGGGCTCGTCCGGGATCTGAACCCGGGACCTAAAAAAAACATTTACATGACATTTACATAACATGCAACCTAACTCTTAATCTAGCTAAAGTGTTGTTTGTTTGTTTTTTTGTACCTTGGGAAATAGCCTGTTCAAACAAGCAATAAAGAAGTCTGTACAATCGGCTTGACTTAAAGTGAGTGACACACTTACTTGAAATACATTACCTGTAGACTTCTCGACTCTCATTATTTCACCAGAACATTTTAGTCTGGTATTTCCAGACTTGACTTTTCTTTTGATTTAGGTTTTTATTTTCCTGTCTTCTCTCCTAGCAACCAGGCTGCAAATATGAAGAAGCGCGGCTGCATACGTAACCCAACGCTGTGTTTGCTAAATAAAGTTTACTTGATTGTTTGTTTTTGAATTTCTCACGAAGTTACAGGAGAGCTATCTTAGCTAGTCGTCCCTCATTTAGCAGTATAAGACTAGAGGAAAGACATCTGGTCATCATCATCCTCCGTCAACTCTTGAGCTACTCTTTTACCAACGAATAGTGGAATTTAATGTAACTTTATAACGCCGTCACGGCTGAAAGGGCAAGCATAATTGGTGTGACGAGTATTTGAACCAGTGATCTTCAGATTAGGAATCGAACGTCCTGACAACCTGGCCATGCCGGGTCACTATTCTTAAAGAATTTTTGAGTTGTGTTTCAGTGATGTCGAGAAACCCACTTGTTGAGTTGTGTTTGCTTCTTTTCATCTACTATCAGGATTCAATTTATTCTTTGGTTAACATTTAAACTTACCTTTTACAGAAATTTTTCGTTTTTCTGATCTCATTACTTTTGGTATGCAATAAAAATGTGTTTTCTACCTCCATATTTTATTTCTTAGCAAAGATTCAGTTTCTTTTGGCAAAACACAGTACTGTTTTTTCAAAATAACTTGTATAATTTCCCGTTATATAAAAGACGTACCTCATCTACATTATTGGAAAATAGTTTTTGACTGACAATGTCACATAATAGGAAAGATTGGTTGATTGGTTGTTTTAGCGTTTAATGGTGCAAAACAACCAGGCTATCTGCGCCAAACATCTGGTTAAAAGTTAAAATTAAAGTGAAATTATTAAACTTCGTAAAAAGGAATCAACATAAAGCAAAACAATTTTTAATTTTTGAATTAAAGAAATAAATACCGTTAAATCCAATTTTTATATTTAAGTTTACCGCAATAAGAGAGAAACTACGTAATACGAGTTGTAAAGGATTTTCTGTAGCATAATTTTAATAATCAATCTCGTCAGGATGACTAACAGGAAAGTTCAAACATCAGCGTTAGTCACCTAAAGTTGGCCTTTCCAGTCCTGGTTTCGAGTTATTTAACGTTACGGCCATTTTCTAATTTCAAATCAAACTAGATGAAATTTAATTTTCAAAAGGAATCACATCATAAAAGGTATAAATTAAAAACTTATAATAACATTAAGGAGATTACTGGATATTAAAAACTAAAAACATTTGTAAGGTGGACAGTGTTATCAACGCCAATAACACTGTCTAACACTACAGATAAACCTTGAGACAAAATACTTTTAAAATGGTGCAGTCGTTGAGAGTCGTAACGACGGCCTAACAGTAAAATGTAGCTCATTATGACCTGAGTGTTACACAGACTACACATTCGTGCATCAGTCCCAGATAAAAGAAAACGATGAGTTAAAAAATTGTGACCAATGCGTAGTCTAATTAGGACAACTTCCTCTTTCTGATTCTTACGGAAGCAAGAGGTCAAAGTCCAATATAGGGTTTTATTTGGAAAAAACTTTTTTCACATTTCTTACTCCAAGTCGCTGCTAACTGACACAGAACCGAGCCTTGAATACAGGGCCATAGTCTATGTATGGAACAAGCTTAACAGTGATAATTGCCAGAGCAGACAGCTTTAGCTGCGGTGTCTGCGAACTATTTCTCACGATTACCAACATGGTCTGGTATCTAGAAAAACTAAATAGAAGTAGATGTTAAAGAGAAATGGGCCAGTCGATTTTTAATATTGGCGAGAGCAGGATGAGAACCAACGTTAAGTGATTCCAGGGCCAGTAGAGAACTAAGCAAGTCAGTATAAATAGTGCAATTTGAGTACTGCTTATCTTCTATGTGATCCAAGGCAAGAGAAATAGCATACAGTTCAACAGTGAACACAGAAACTGTAGAGAGGATTCCGTGAACAATCACCGAACCATAACAAATCATGGCAGAGCCCACAGGGTCACCTGATTTCGAAACATCCGTATAAATAAGAATGGAAAGATGGTTTGAAAGATGTTCAGCAAATATCAGACAGTACTTCTAATCGGTAGTACCTGTTTTCTCAGATGGCTTAAAAAAAGATCACATTTGGGGATTTTTATAAGCCATGTGGGATAGGCTGACCAATGGATACAGCAATGTTATCCAAATTTGCCCAACTGTGCCTGAATATGAAGGTCAAAAGGAACAATAGTAGATCGTTTGTTCTGAAAAAGCATGGCTTACCAAGGAAGAAAAACAAAAATCACGGTAGGATGCTGTAGTAAGGATAGAAGTTTCGAAGCATACAGTACAGACAGTTATAAACAGGAGGTTCATGAGACTGTGTACAAGTCTCTGGAATGGAGTAGAGCAGAAAATCCAAATGCAAGTCCCAGTTAATGAATGGGGTTCAACATCTTCAAGGCCGTGGTCCTGGCAGAGCCATAGACCAGTGACTCATAGTAGTTTTGATCGAATAAGAGCACAATATGTCTTTAGCATAGAACATCGATTCGCTCCCCAAGTGGTGTAAATTTTACTCGTAGCTGCTTGATGTGTGGTATAAAGGTCAGCTTACGGTAAAAGATAAGCCCCAAGAACTTTGTTTCAGAGACCAAAGGTAGCAAGCACTACTTCACCGATACGGAGTTCAGGATCAGGGTAACTACCCCGTTGGCAGAAAAAGTGCATGCGAATGGTTTAAGAGAGAAAGAAGTTAAAACCGTTTCTTGTGATCCACTAAGTAAACGATTGAGGGAAGTCTGTAGCTGCCGCTCAATATACGTTCGTCGACATAGAACTCGTTTGCAACAGTAAGAGAGAGTTGTTCAGCAATGGCATTAATCTTTATGCTGAAAAGTGTGGTATTCAAAACGCAGCCCTATAGAAAAGAACATGAATTTGTGGAACCCATACATACTTGAAATCGCTTGTGAATTAAAAAAAATTATTAAAAGTGGGCAATTGACCATGTAACCAATATAAACGGATATCTTGCAAAATTCAATACTTCTTTATTTATCATATGCCTCTTCAAGGTCAAAGAATATTGATATATGATGTTGTCCAATGAAAAAGGCTTCTCTGATTGACGTTAAGTCGAATCTGGTGATCTATGGTAGAGCACTGTCGTCGGAACCCACACTGGGTGGGCGAGATGAAGTTGTTTGATTCGAAGAACCAAACAAGACAAGCATTAACCATTCTCTCTAAGGTCTTACAGAGACAGCTTGCCAAAGCAATTAGACGTTAGTTTAAAAGAATCTTGAGATCTTTCCAGTCTTAGAGATAGGTAGGACAACAGCCTGGCACCAGACATCAGGAAAACATTATCCTGCCAGATCTGATTAAAAACAATTAGAAGAATATCGACAGAAGCAGAAGATAGACGGTGCAGCATGTCATAGTGTACATCATCAGGTCCAACAAATGTACTGCCAGACCGATAAAGGACTATTTTCAGTTCCACCAGTGTAAAGGGAAGATTATAGTCAAAGAAACAGTCAGTTCGAAAGGAAAGAGGTGAACGCTCTGCCCAAGTGTTAATGGCCAAAATGGTGGAGGAACAAGCAGAAGTGGTAGATTCCCGGCAAAAGCTTTCACCTAGAGTATCGACGATGCTCTGGACATCAGCCACCTCTTGGCCATCAGAGAGTAAGATCGAGAGGGAGACAGAATTGTAGTGCATACTGACTTTTCGAATCCTGCCCCATATGAACTTGGAATTGGTGGTAGAAAATATGCTAGTTATGAACTTAATCCAAGATTCCTTCTGGCTTTGACGTCTTACCCACCTAGCATGTGCACGGGCCCGTTAGAAAGCGATGCACAGATAGCCCTTGAGTAGCTTTCTGCGAAATTCCAAACAAACTAGAGATATAGTGGTATAAAATAATCAATCTCATCAATGTAGACATGTTTGCATTCATGTCTGTTCATAATCTGCATACATAACAAATATTCAATTGGAACTTTTTTGTAGCTTCTCAGTGTTTATAGTTGATTCCTGATTCATATGTATAAAACATCGCTGGATTGGGTTTCAAAATCGTCACTGAATTTCTAGAACTATTTATTAACAAAAATTGCAATTTGAAATTTGTCCGCCAGTTTTGTAACAGGACTAACGCACAAAAATGTTTTGTTCGTTGCGTGGATACGTAGCGATACTCAGTTTTGATTTTTTATTTGTTTCGTTTTTATTTAATTTATACGTTTGTTGTTTTTCTAATATAAAAAAAGCACCCAAGTTTCGAAACGAAACAAAAATTTGGGACAGATGTGGCAAATTTGTAAAACGAAACTATATTGTTTGTTAATATTGAGAATAAAATATTCTATTCGTCTGTCAATACATTTGATTTGGTTTGTGTTGAATTTCGCGCAAAGGTACACGAGGGCTGTCTGCGCTAGCAGTCCTTAACTTAACAATGTAAGACTAAAGGGAAGGCAGCCAACACTCGGGCTACTCTTTTACCAACGAATTGTGAAATTGAAGGCACATTATAACGCCCTCATGACTGAAAGGGCAAGTATGTTTGGTGAGAGAGGGATTCGACCCCGCGACCCTCGGATTACGGCTCGAGTGCCTTAACCACCTGGCCATGCCGAACCCCGTCAATACGTAAAAAATCATTTCGTAGGAATTAAAATTATATTTTATTCAACATATTGAGAATAGACTTAAGTCAAAACTCTACAGGCTGATAGTTAATAAATTAACAGAACAATAAATGCGCGTCTTTTATGTCTAATTTAGCAAATTAAGCTATTAGAGTGAAAATTAAAAATATTTTTTGTCTCTAACAAAAGCCACTTTACGATATCTGCTGTGTCTATTACACAGAAACAAAGCACTCGTTTTACCTTTGTAAGTCCGTAAAGATACTCGACCTCACATAAACATAAAGAATGCTATGTAATAATAATAAAACATGATTTAAGGTGCCTGCTTTTTATTCTCGTGTGGACGAAAATATAAAAATAGTAAATTAGGGTATAATTAGCAGGATCATTTTTTGAATAAAGTAAAGCAGTGTACATTCATACCAGATAAGAAACAAAGGGGGCGCACCAATCCACTCAAGAAGTGCATTAATTGAAAGAAGAGCATATTCCTCTTCATTGGCAGACCAAATTCGCCCATTTTCTAATTCGCTCTTTTATCACCCCCAAAAAAATCCATTCACAATGAATACATTTGAAGGAGATCATTAAAGTAAGCAAGCCTGAAATGTATACGCATCCTAACTGCTTATTTTTTTCTATAGTCATTTAATTACAAATCTTAATTACAATCGTTATATCATGTTTAATGACCGTAGCACGAAAAGTGACAGCACAGTTAAAAATGTCACTTATTCCTTAATTAAAGTACAATATTCTTTTATTTGCAGTTCCTCTTAAATTAGATTCATTGATTTTAATTTTAAAATATTCAGTTCCATAGGTATAATAGTGTTCATAATAATAATAATATTAAAGACTAACTGCAAATACTTCGTAAAAAAATCCAAGTGTATATATTTCCATTCTTCTGAGAAATCTGTAAATTAAGATCTTAAGAAATTAATACACTGTACATTAAAATACACTATAAACATCAAAACGTCACAGTTTTCTAAATGCTCATAGCTTTGGAGGAGGTTTTAATAATAATGATAAGAAGAACCGTGATGATAAAATGTTAATGATTTTCAAAAATATAAAACAAGAAAACAAAAACAACCAAGAGTTTGGGAGTTAAATTTTTAAAAACTCACAGTTTGATCACGAGAAAATTGAAATATCTTATAATACTTTCATGAGGCCTAGTTGGAAGTATAAGTGATGCTAATAGACAATTATTAAATACTATAATTGAAATGCAATAATGTGGTTTATAAGATGTGACTATGCTGAGTATAATTTTACGAAATGCAATTCTTTAAAAGTGTTAGCAACACAGAGACAAAAGTTAGGAAATAATGAACAAAGAAGACACAACTGTTACATACTACAGTTATCTTTATGATTAAAAATCTATCCGTCAGCGACTCAGCAGTAAGACTTATGACACTTGGTTCAATACCCGTGATGGGCACATCACAAATAGCCCATAGTGTAGTTTTGTGCGTAACTGCAAACAAATAAAACAAATTTGTGAAAATTCTAGATGTTTATACCTTAACAAGAAGGTCTCGATTTTCAGTGTACTAAACACTCACTTTGCTTCACGTGGGCCCGGCATGGCCCAGCGCGTTAAGACGTGCGCTTCGTAATCTGATAATCACGCGCGAGTCGCGCCAAACATGCTCGCTCTCCCAGCCATGAGGGCGTTATAATGTGACGGTCAATCCCACTATTCGTTGGTAAAAGAGTAGCCAAAGAGTTGGCGGTGGGTGGTGATAACTAGCTGCCTTCCCTCTAGTCTTACACTGCTAAATTAGGGACGACTAGCACAGATAGCCCTCGAGTAGCTTTGTGCGAAATTCCAAAACAAACAAACAAACAAAAAAAGCTTCAGGTGAGGAACAAACTGTGAAATACTCCACATGAACTCCTTTCTAAGGTGTGTATATGAATCATGAGAGAAAATAATACGATGTAAACTACCATTGCTATTTTGTGAAAGTTAGTGTAAAAGCATTGTTTCAAAATACACAAACTGTAAACATAACGAACCGTTTTCTCTATAAATAATGCATCCATTTTTATGCTACTAAAAACGCAAAATAGCGACATATATAATATTCACATAAGTTATTAAGAATAAACAGTGTAACTTCACATTCGTTAACAACATTTGTTCCGTAGTTTTACAGAACTAAATGTCTATACCGCATAATCATAACTTCAGTTTGAGACTTACTAATGCCGAGGAAGATGTCTTGTTGATCTCAGAACGTTTGTTTTTCTGGTCTTCTATCGTAGTTTTGTCCAAGTTTGGATTTTCCCGAACTGGGGATAGCTCAGTAGCTTTAGGGTTCACAGGCTCACAATTCATTTTCAAATGACACATTGGATTAAGGTTTGTGTGTGACGATGAATTTGAATTGATAGTGCAAGTCCTGGAAGAAAGTCCTGACACACTTGGCACGGAGCAAGAATTTGGCTGAGTCGTAGACTCTTCATGGGCATTATTGTACACTACATTCCCTCTTTTGTGAGATAAACCTTTGGTTCCATTTTGTGGAAGCTGTATTTGGACTGATTTTAATGTATTGTTGTCAAAAGCCTCACTAAACGGACTCAGTACATCAGTCGATGTTGTCTGAGAAGATTGCAACGAGATTGGAGAAACGCTAGCATCGATCATTTGCAGTTGCTTATCATTAGGGCTAACTGCGTTTTTGTTAAGTAAGTTTGAAAATTGTAGCTCCGGTTGGGTTGTTTTCAGCTTAGTTGAAAGTAAAGATTTTTGCCGTTGATAGAATGACAACACAGCTTGTTTCTGGACCGATTTCAGTCTAACATCTGACATTTGGCGTGTTTTATCAGGATTTAAATAAGAAATAGGACTGACAAGAGTGTTAGAAGTCAGATCTTTCCGATTCTCTGTCTTTACGGAAGTATGTGATGCAACAATATTTTTTGTAATAAATTCAGTTTCCATCGCCTTTTTTTCACTTTCATGTAGTGGTGATACTATGGTTTGATGACATATTTTAGATATTTCATTTTGATCATTATCAGGACTACTGGGTAATTCTTTTGGAAACTTAAGTCTTTTACAAAAATCGTAAGGTTGTTTATTGAGAATAATGCCTGCAGAAAGAGAAATGTTTGGGTTAGTTAATTGTTGTGTTTTACTATTCATGTAATTGTCCACTCCTTCTTCGAAGTTATGTTGCTGGTCGAGGTCATTAGCGCTTACAGAATTTTTCTGGTTCTTAGTCTTTTCCTGTTTTGTATCTGGACTATAGTATACAACACTTTGAGAATCATGACGGATTGGTGGTTGAACCCTGGAACTGTGAGCGATGTTTTCTCGATTCACTTCATTTTCTGCTACTAAACAAGCTTTAAATCCATTTTCGAGAGATGTGTTTGTAAAATTACTTTCACAAGAAGATTGTGGAGAAAAGCGTCCACTGTCTGGTAATGTCGATAAACCACTATCAAACAGAGAAGAACGCTTGGACATCTGCATGCTCAAGGAACTTAAGTCACTGTAAGAACTATGGCACTTTTCTTGATTGATGCCATTTTGAATGTCTTCCACAAAAATGTTTGTTTTATTTGGCACTTCAATAATTTTATGTTTTCTTTTCGCAATCCAAGAAGAATCGCAACATTCAAGGCGTGATTTGGTCAAAAACGAAGTTGCATTTTTAGGGCGTTCCTCTTTTAACAAACTCATTGCGTATTCTGATGGTGGTCCGTCCCACGATGAAAGACTACCATAAGCTGAAGATTGGGATGATGTGTAATCACAGGAGTATTTCAAAAACTCGTGATACTTCTTCCAGTTTGCCTTTATGTTGGGATTTTGTAATATGTACTCTGGTTTGCTATATTCTTTCAGAGTTTGGATGATATTGCTTTCATTTAACTTTGGTATATATTTTGGGTGTTTGTCAACCTGAGACATTTCAGGATTCAGTGTCCGCTGCACAGGAGGAGGTGATGGTACTGGCTTGTGTTCTAAGCCTATAACGTTATCTTTGTTCATACTTTGTATACTTCTTTCTAAGACTGGTGTAAGATGGCTATTCGACACTGGGAAGGGTTTCTTGGGTCGAGAATAGCAGGACCGAATTTTAGGGTAATTTATTTGATCAGTCCAAGAGTGGGATCTATAGTTGGCTACTGACACCGGCTGAGTTATTTTAGAACCTACCCATGTTGCTGCTGGCCAAGAAGGGAATTTCTCGTGTACGATACTATGACTTACATATCTAGTATCTGAGTTGAGGGAAGTAGTTGTAATTTCTGTTCGTGATAAAGTTGATTGATGAGGTAAAAACTCCATAAATTCTTTCTTTTCTTTTTTCGTGCTTTCACAGGGTTGCTTAATGCTTTCATCACCATTTGATTCTTTCTTCTGATTTTGCAAAACACCAGCTACATTTGGTGAACGATTTATCACTGTACTGCTGAAACTGTTGGGTTGATTACTCAACTCCTTTCTGTTAGTAGCATCTAAAGATTCATGAAAATCCTCAAGTGGATGAATTTCCGACACTTCAGCAGTATCTTCAAGATCATCTTCCCCTTCCCTTTTTTCCCATCCAGATCCCTCTTGAATGACAGGAGAAAAATCGGTACCATTTGTTGATTCAAATTCTTCACATACAGACTTCGTATTCAATCTGCGAGTAACCATGTTCTTGTTTTCAGTATTATGGGTTATATTACAACATACAGGTTTATTTGATTGTGGGATATTGGAAAGATCAGCACTCCCTAAATCAAGAAAAAAGTTAACAGTGGTTTGGCTTCTTGGTGGCAAACTATCAACCATACGATTTGAAGCTGCACTGTGCAAAGTATTCAAGGAATCGGAACTGGAAAGGCGATGATTTCTTTGTAACTGTGATTGAAAAGATGGAATCAAAAGATTTAGTGGTTTAGTTGACATCAACTGGTCTCGTGGTTGTTTATTATACTGTAATTCACGCAAAATTCTGTAAAAAACAACAACAAAGTTTTATAATTAAAGCGCTTAAAAATACTAAAACAAATTCAATTTCCAAGACAATGAATAACAATCTAAAAATACTAGATTCAAATTTTAAAATATTTCATTTTATTAATTACTCTATGTCATTCAGTAATCTTATTTGGACAAGCAGAACAACTTCACTCTATTCTATTTACTTCCATTTAAACTGTACGCTTTACCATCATCATTGAAAATTGAGTGAAACACTTTAATTGGACCCCTTAAGACTTTAAGGAAGTCCTATTACCCTATTTTTGTTGTTACATTGCATTCCTTTAACCAGGATTTATTATGTATATATGAAAGTGCAACCCTCGCCGAGTCCTTATATGTAATATTTGTTTAGTGTATCTTAGCTTATACAAATAGCTCTTTCTATTTATATGCATAGGATCTCTCAATATTTTTTATCTAGATGTAATATCTTTTGCCATGATTCGTCACGTACCATTACAGTGCTACGTACCAAATATATTTTTGTATTCAGAATATACAAATATTTTGTTATCATTCATGCCTGAAAATCATCATCAACGTAAATCGTGTAAAATAAAAATAACTAAGATAATGAGAATAGAAATATACCTGAGAAAACTTAGCACCAAAATCGTCACTTATAAAGCCGTTGTCACATTCAGATATCACAACTGCTTATCCGTGGTAAAGATTTTATATATGTGTTTGTGTGCATGTACATATTTATACAACAATTACTCAAAACACGAACAAATGACGAAAGGGTAAAATGAATCACTATGTTTACAATCAAATTACGGATGTTTGATTCCCATACGAACATCACAAACAAGTTTGAAAGAATAGAGTCAAACTCTTTGAGCTTTTAATGTGACAAAAAAAACAGCTCTATCAATTATAAAAATTTAACGTTAATTTGTTTTCATTGTTAAAGACACAATATAAAAATGTTATGAATTCTAGATAACGTAAAGAAATTTTTGGGAAATTGCTAAAATACACCATTATATTACGACAAAAAATTAAGACATTTTGAGATAACAGCAAGCAAGTGTCATTTATCTGCTATACAAGAAAATAATATATATATATATAACGATATTTTTTACAACCAAAATATTTATTATTCCGTGCAAAGCTTGGCTGAATACACAAACACTGTTATCCAACAGAGAAATTACAATGACTTTTGTATAATATAAGACAAATGCAATGCCTTCATACAGTATGAATGAAACAGGGTTAAATCCATGGCTTGGAATGATTTTAATGCCCATAAGTTAACGCCATATTGATAATTTAGTTCATTTATTTCATAAACAGTATACCACAAAAAGGCTTTTTGTAGCATAACATAAATGAGCATATTTATGATATCGTATGATCTCATATTGATATCCTAAGAAGTAATTACATTAGCTCACTGAAAATGATTGAAAAGGTATTCCATTCACAGTATTCAGATGCAAAATCCGTAAGTTAAAATATGATGACAATGCGTACAAACATCTGGGGCTAACTCAATAGCGCCACTCTTTACAAATTAACGAATGCTTTATGACTATTCCTGAATATGAAACAAATTAAAATGTCCTAGTTTCGTTCCTTCCTTTTTCTTACTTTGAGCAATTTATTAATTACGAGTACAGTAGTTGATAAGCTTAGATGAGAAATCCTTAAAGTGCACGAATGAGGTATATTCAGACAAAATAACTGTCATCACAGTGAAATAAATCATTTTATGTATTGGAAGAATGAATCAATTCAATCCCACCGTTTTCACTTCCCGCATATATTCTTTCTAAGAATACATATAAGGTTTAAAATATTTTCTATAACGAGAATTCTTACAATTACATTTTCTATTTCTCACTCCTATATGCTTATTATTTATTTAAAACATTTATAATTCCTATAATTATTAAAATTGTAATAAATAATTAAAGCCAACGTTTCCTATTTACAGAGTGAAAACATTATCGAAGCCACATGGCTTCCACTTTAATAACTCTACAATTTTCTTGTACACATCCTTGTACGTATAGCGTCATTATAAATTTTCTCGTACATGTACATATAGAAAGTTATTATAAATTTTCTCGTACGTGTACATATAGAGTGTCATTTTATTAAAGTGATGCGATACAGCCTCAATACGGCCCGGCATGGCCAGGAGGGTTAAGGCGTTCGACTTGTAATCCGAGGTTCGCAGGTTCGAATCCCCGTCGCCCTTTCAGCCGTGGGGGCGTTATAATGTGCGGTCAAAACCCACTACCCGTTGGTAAAAGAGTAGCCCAAGAGTTGACGGTGGGTGGTGATTACTAGCTACCTTCCCTCTTGTCTTACACTGCTAAATTAGAGACGGCTAGCGCAGATAGCCCTCGAGTAGCTTTGCGCGAAATTAAAAACAAACAAACAAACAGCCTCAATAAAGTTTTAATTATGTAAAAATAAACAAACGTTGATTTAATTTTCATTGTAATTTTAAACATTACACAAACGTCGGAAATTTATATATCCTCCAATTATTTCATGTATGTGATCTGAATGTTTTTTTACAATAGACGTTTGCATAGACGTTATTGATGTGAAGTATTCTAACGGTGTTTCACAGCACGTAAAAGTTATCTGCGACAACCAAACTTACTACAAAAATATTTGATATTTTTTGTTATAAAACAAGATGTTGTTATTTCAACCAAATTTTGTACTGTGAACAAAAGGGTGCCTGAAAAGAACACGAAACAGTTTGGAAAACTAAATTGCGACGACTTCTCAAATGTTTTCGTTTAACAAATTGAAAATCGTTGTGAAAAAAACAAAACTGTAAAATTTGTATAAAGACTAAAGAAAAACGGTAAACTTGCTATAAACACGAAAAGTCTCAGTAAAGAAAAGAAAACTATCACTTAATTTTTTCATCTCAGTTGTTTGTTCAGTTCATTAGGAATACCTGATCATTCTAGGGTAGTGGAGTCACAGTAGACTTTGTGGCTAGAGAAATACAAAAATTTTATTCGAAGAATGATATTCACCACGCAATATTATTAATTAAACGATGTAGAATATTTTGAAGCAGAAAATTTTCGGTGTTTACTGTGCAATCTGAAAGGCAAGCACATAGAACGTTTTGGAAAGTAATGGTTTCCAAAGTCATAATGGTAAACTAGTCTTTTGTTTTCTGTTGTTAAGAAAAAAACACCTTTCGACCTCAATAAAAACAAACTGTTACGATGAAGCTTAAACGTATTTCGTTTCTATTGTTATCAAGATAATAAACAAGTACCTGAAGTTTATGAAGATTCAATTGCTTCCACCCACACCTAAATCTCAACACGCGCATTTTTATGAGTGATGAAACTGTCATTTTGGTTCTCAGTGCAGCTCTCATAAATATGGTATTTGAAGCGTCATTCATATAGAATGAATGACCTGTGGAAAACATATCAAGCTGTTTGGTTGTTTGTCTTGTTTTGGAATAAAGCACAAAGCTGCACAATAAACTACATGTGTACTGCTAACCACGGCATCGAAACTCAGGTTCTAGTGGTGTGAGTCCGCAGACATGCCGCTGTGTCACTCACTGGTGGGCCATGGCGTGTGGTCTAAGAATGACCTATTATTTTGCGTAGACATTTCTTGTAACTTATTACTGTGGCGGACAATACAGCTGCATATGTCCCCCGCTGGTATAGCGGTAAGTCTTTGGATTTACAACTCTAAAATAGGTGGTTTGATTCCCCTCGGTGGATTCGGTAGATAGCCCAATGTGGCTTTGCTATAAGAAAACACACACACACACTAGACTGCATATTTACAATAATTACAATTTTTGTATCAAATTATTCCATGATAAGATGACAGATTTACACAGCTAATTCCCGAGGGTTAGATTCTCCGCGATGGACTGAGCACAGATAGTCAGTGTGTTCTTCTACGCTAAAATAAACAAATTTTATGTAAGTATCAGAATGAACGTTAACATTTGACATTTTGTCACATAAAACTTGTCGGGTTAATGATAGCTACAAAAAATCATAGTAGATTAGAAATGTCGTTTTCTAAAATCCTCTCAGTTATTCAAATAACAGATCTTATGTTACAGTCCATAATGGAACATTGATGGAGTTATTTTATAAATGATAAAATATAAATGATAGGAGCAAGTAAATGTGTGAAACATAAATTTCTAAAGTTTTATCAACTTTTGTTTGTTTGAAATTATGCACAAAACTACACTGAGAGCTAGCTCTGTTCTGCCTATCGCGGGCATCGAAACCCGGTTTCTAGCAGTATAAGTACAGAGACATGTTAATGTGCCACTGGGACATCTACTTTTTGTACGTGTATAAATCAGTCCTTATAAACAAATTAAATTCGAGCTATATGAATTCAGAATGACGCATATTTTGACCAATGTTTTAACCAAATGATAAATCCTTTGTTTTTCTGGAAAATATATAACGAACAATGTTAGTTAATGATCATTTCTGCTATTAAGTCGTTCTTAACAACATTTTACAAGGCCTTCATCTATTAAGCTTTAAAGGGCATGGTGCCTTGTATTTTTTTTAACAATTAAGTTTCCCCAAAATATATTATAGAAAAACGCTAGTGTCTATATTTTTGTTTGTTTACACATGAACATTTTCCTTATTCCCAGCTTTTGATCACCATGAAACTTTCAAGGGTTCCTTGGTTAATCCCAAAGTGATTATATTCCCTGGTCATTACTGTTGCCTTAGTGCCTGCAAATGGCACACATGAACTCCTTTATCCCCATCTTCTCATCCATGTGAAGCCAATGAAATGTTATCTTTGATAATCCTATTAACGAAATGGAGTAGCGTCAGCACTTTGAAACATATCTTCCAACGCTATAATTTGTAATTTAATATTTTGCATTCCGTATTAAAGCCTTAACGTTGTGCTAATACAGGATTCGTTGTGTCTGAACAGATCTGACAATATTGGGGTCTTAACTTACAAATGTTCATGTGAAGTTTCTCATATGAGACTCTTAAAAATACGTTTAAATTCCAATTATCAAAGAAAAATTCGCTAAAATGTTGTTATATCATAATACCACAAATAATTCATTTAAAATCCAGATAACATTTTCATCTTTATAGGCCCCTCGGTTGAATAACACTAAAATTTCGGAATTGCAATTCTAAAATCTGGAATGAAATCTAATGTTGCTGTCAAAAGAGTAAAGGCAGCTCATTTTGCATTTTTCACAAAAAAACAACACAATAACAACGACTTTGATAATCTACTGGTATGTCAGTGGTAAGTTCGTGGACTTAAAATGATAAAATCCGGGGATTGATTACCCAAAGTGGAACGGACGAAAGTAGTCCACTGTGCAGCTTAGTGCTAAAAACACACAACCAAACGACTTGTAAGTTTTAAACGTTAGTGTAAAAAATATAAAGGAAAATGTTATTGCAGAAAAGAAAATAATTCAGTGACAATACTTATAGCAAATCTGAGATGTTTGCTACAAGATTGTTATGAACAGATATTTAAAGTTTATTGCTAGAATTTTCATTGCAAACTACTGCTATTGTTGCGTTAAGTTGGTTTTTATTTAGCATGTACTTCGCTGAACAAAGTTTCAAATATGCCTGCTGTTTTACATCCGTTATTTCTTTTACTTTAATCTAGGAAAAACTCACGAATATCTAAAAAAAAAGGTTATTTTCAGTAACAAATATGAATTTAAAAACATAAAAATATTTATGTAAAATGATTTTCAAAATTCCTACAAATTGAATCACAAAACGCTAGATAACAGATCAACTTCAGATATCTGTTTCAGAAGTAAGATTTATCGAAATATTTATGAAGTTTTATTTTGTTCAAACAGTGCAAAGTGAAGTTGTTTAATAATAAAAATTGAACCTAGTTTATGTTTACAATCACTAAGGTACACATATTATAAGAAGCAAAGCTACTCGAGGACTATCTATGTCCCTAATTTAGCAGTGTAAGACTAGAGGGAAGGCAGCTAGTCATAACGACCCACCGCCAACTCTTGGGCTACTTTTTTATCAACGAATAGTGGGCTTGACTGTCATATTATAATGCCCCCACGGCTGAAAGGGCGAGTATGTTTGATGCGACGGGGATTCGATTCCGCGACCCTCAGATTACGAGTCGAACGCCTTAACCCACCAGGTCAAGCCGGGCTACTTCGACACCGAGACCCGAGTTTTAATTTGTACTATTTACCAAGTAGCTCGGAAACGAAATTCGTGTTCTGTAGCGTCGTATGAATACTGGATGCGGTAAACTTAGTAATGTGTCGAACACGCATTAAACTTTTGTAAAGCGAGATTCGGTTTCAATTACCTTTCCAAATGAGATTCAAAGGACTGAGTGTAATTAAAATTCTACTCGAAGCTACCTTCCCTACTTAAAGTCACATAAAGCTGCAATGGGTTAAAATCTCTATTAGTTTGACTGAGAACAGTTGGCATAGTTTGAAAGTAATATTCTAACATGGTAAAGGTATGGGTAATCTGTGTCATTTGACTGATGAGTACTAACATGACTCAACAATCAATCCCTTTTTTGATGAAATTTGACAGAAAATTGAAATTACAATTCTTACTTGGTAATATTAGGCATGTCATTGCTTGATATAAACTTAGATCTTCCCATATTACTGTACTTGGACTATTTAAATACACCTGTGGTTTTATAATAACTACGTATGAGGGGCACGCCATCCTTCCCCGAAGTTCCTAAGTGTTTGTCAACGTTGAAAATCTTATGTCAATTGAATAAAATAACACAATCATTCTGCCATAATCTACTGAAAATAAAACTTAATAGCTAACATTATTTACATTTGCAGCTTAAGACACGAAAGTAATTTTAAACACTGTACATCATCCTTAAGGTTATTGTTCCTCACTCTACGAGATGTTTCTATAAAGGGAGAGCAGGAAAAACAAGTCAGTTATTCATCAGTGAGAGGAGCACAGAGTACAAAACGCTTGCACATAGTTTTCCATTGTCGGAAGAACGGTGTCATCAGATAAATACAAATTTAGTTATACTGATATATCTAGACTTTATCCAGTGTCAAAACATTAAAAAGAGTAGATTTAATTAACATGAATCTGTATAAAACACTTGCATGATTGAAATAACTTAGGCCTTAAAATAAATAGGATATAAAAATATTTAACAGTGAGGTGACCCAACTGATAGAAAATACGTTAGAGTTACTTTACGTAATATAGTTTTAACACTCTATTTAATTAGTTATTCTCATTACTAAGTATATGAATATATATATATTTAGTTACGATCTATCTTTGTAGGTATTTTAGTTTGCTTTAATCACAAATTAATACAAAAACGTTTTGCCAGCTTATTAAGTATTATGCAAAATACGTGTTAAGAAAAAGTCAAAAGTTAAGAAAAACATGTTTATAATTAACGGCCTTCTTCCCCATTTATTATATTTTGAAAATACAAAGTATTTGATATAGATATTTCGTAAAGAAATGCAATGTTTCATTTAAGATTACTGCCAGGCACGGCCAGTTGGATAAGGCACTCGACTGAGGGTCGCGGGTGTGAATCACCGTTACATCAAACATGCTCGCCCTTTCAGCCATGGAGTGTTACAGTCAATTCCACTACTCCTTTGGTAAAAGAGTAGCCCAAGAGTTGGCCGTAGGTGATGATGACTAGTTGCTTCCCTCTAGTCTTAGACTGTTAAATTAGGGACGGCTAGTGTAGGTAGTCCTTGTGTAGCTTTGCGTGAAATTCAAAATAAACCAATTATTTACGATTTAGCTGACAGTACCTCGTTAGCTGTCGGCCAAAAGACAAATTATATATACGTATGTGTATAAATAATTTTCTTATATTTACACATTCAATTCGCATTTTATAGTAAGTTTCACATCTATTTTGTCATATTTTTATGCTATGCGATTCACTTATCAGTTAAAACTAACACCACTTTTGATCTAAATGTTAGGATTCTGTTTCTGCATTAGACGTTGTAAAAAATATAAATGATCAATTAACAAAAATGTAGTAGCGGTTGAAATAAAGTAGTGATTTTAACAGTTATTAGTGCGTAACAACGAAACTATGTTTATGTAAATATACAGAAAGCTAATAAAACAATTTTAAGTAGATCTCTGAAATTAATTTATTAATAAGTGGTCAATAGTTGGTGTGCCCAGGCTATTTGTGGCACCTGAACTCAAGATTTGCAACCTTTGCTGCAAAAATGCGCTCAATATTTTGTAGCTGTGGGTGCGCCATATATATCAGAATGACCGTTTAGTCTCCTTAGTTGACGTTGGTGTTGACTAGTTGCTTGCCCTCTTTTAATGCAACATTAAGGACATATATGGGTAAATAACCCTTGTGTAGCTTTGCACGTAACTCTGTACAATAAAAGAAAACTTTGACAAAACTCTTGATGTCTCAAATTTTAAAAGTGCAGTCTTGATGTGTTCTTGTGAATTTAGTTTTATTAACATGTTTTTCAAACATGTAGCATTTTTCTTTTTTAAAAGAACGTGCTTTACTGAACTATTTCAGATTTGTTTTGCTTTGTAGCACAAATTTACACAATGAGTTATCTATAGAAACCCGATTTTTAGCGTTTTTGGCCTTCAAACTTACTGCTGAATCACTGGATAACTATTAAGTTTTATTCAATAAAAGACAAATTATTAACTTTACAATATGAGCGCCGTTACTGAGTTAAGTTTTTGTGGGTGAACCATTTCAATCATTTGCTGTTTTTATATTCGCCAGATTATCCCTTTTCCTTTGAAAAATGGTCGAGCGAAGAGAAATAAGAGCTCTTAAAGTCTTTCAACAACAAAAACTTGTTGAAGTTAGTGAGATAAACGAAGCATCAATGCAATCTGAACGAACTCTTGACGATAAACAACGTAAGATATTATTTAAATCAAAGTCACGACAGCTTTCAAATGATAAAAATCAAAGTTAATGGCAACTTAGGCACGTTGAAACACTCGATTATTTAAATAAATCTTTTGAAAACGTTCTCATATAAGAACCCGTTTCAATGTTTTCTATTTAAGTTTAAAAAGAAAAATGCTAGAAAGTACTTGTTGGATTATTTGTCTGTTTCCAAATATCCGTGTAAGGCTATACATCCGTAATTCTTAACTGACAATACACTTTCAGATGTTTGCTACAAATGAAGTAAGTCTTTCTATTGAAAAATCTTCGGCTATTTCTTGAAGTGAAGATGATGTAAATAACATTTTATTGTGAACTACTTTTCCGTACCCTTAGAGAAATGTGACATGAATTTATTGACATGAATCTATACTTGCTAGTACTATAAACACCTAACTAAAAGTTTACTACATGGTTCAAAGGAACACTGTTTGTTCAGTCCAAATATTATAACAGGTCTTTGTTGAAATAAATGCTACCAAATTTTCACAATCTGACTTTTAACGAATAAAATGTATTTATGACTCTGATTGTATCTTCTTTTAAGGAATCTGCCTAACCAAATGTCCTGTACGTACATATATACATGTATTCTCTGTGTTTACAGAAGACCCAACCACTCAAACCTGTAAGATAGCCTTAGAACTCTATATCCGAGACCCTAACTCATCAGTAGACATTCCCAGCAACCAATTAGCAACATTCATAGAATTCATCACGATGAAGACAAACTCCATGTTAAAGAATCACAACTATATACAAACAAATGGCCTAAGCATGGGCAACCCAATATCACCAGTTTTATCCAATATTTTTATGACACAACTTGAAACACAAGCAATTAACACAGCATTACATCCACCACTATACTGGTACAGACATGTAAACGACACGGCTGCGGGATTCACAGCTACAGAACACATACTTAATTTTTTCAATCACATTAACTCTATACATCCCAACATTAACTTCACATGTAAACAAGAAGAAAGCAATCAAATATCATTTCTTAAACTCAAAATTACAAGAACTGGTGCACAATTTAAAACAGAAATCCACCGAAAAATCACCCATACTGAACTATACATTCCTTGGGAGTCTTTGTTTGTTTGTTTTGGAATTTCGCACAAAGCTACTCGAGGGCTATCTGTGCTAGCCGTCCCTAATTTAGTAGCGTAAGACTAGAGGGAAGGCAGCTAGTCATCACCACCCACCGCCAACCCTTGGGCTACTCTTTTATCAACGAATAGTGAGATTGACCGTCACATTATACACCCCCACGGCTGGGAGGGCGAGCATGTTTAGCGCGACGCGGGTACGAACCCGCGACCCTCGGATTACGAGTCGCACGCCTTACGCGCTTGGCCATGCCAGGCCACCCTTAGGAGTCAGCACATGAAACAAAACAAAAACTCAATATGCTAAGAAACCAAATAAAAACACAGCCATAAAACTATGCTCACCAGATAAAATTAAAACAATACTTCATCGACATCAACAAGTTTCCGCAAACCGTAGAAAACATTACACGCACACACCTAGACATAAAGCAAAATCAACTAACAAAAGTGAATGTACCCCACGATTTAAAAAAATCACAAAACCCTATATTGCTGCATACCATGTATTCCCAACATCAGCAGAAAAATAACCAACATTTGGCAAGAACTAGAAAGAAAAGACATTCCAGTTAATACCAAATTTATTCAAAAACCAGGCACAAAACTAAAGTCTGTACAATGTAAAAACTACACTGATAAACACCACTCCAGCATTATTTATAAAATACAATGTGATAACTGCCATGACTTTTATACTAGAGAAACAAGTAGAAAAATGGAAACCAGATTCAAAGAACACAAAAATTCATTTTCACACCTTTTCGAACACTGAAGACCAAATAAACACAACATAATCATAAAAAACACCCAAATACTGAATAAAGAAACAAACATAAGCAAACGCAAAATTAAAGCCTTACTTATACAACAACTCAAGCCCAAAATAAACCAATACAAAGGAAAACCTTTATGCCTATATTAATAAATATGTCCAACATCTAAGCACGCCCTCTACATTCCGACACTTAATTTCACAAACGCCTTCAAACATGTGGTCAGCTCTCTGTCAGTAACCCTTTCTTTCTTTGTGAACCTTGTTCACTCCTGTGCTTTCTCTATCCATACCAGCCGTCTTTACATTTATAACTTTCTCTACAAGTGGGTTTTCTCGTCATCACGGATTCTGTGTAAATTTTGTTATTGTATTTTTCGAATCAAAATTACACGTCTATAAGTAATATAATTTTCTCACAACCGTAATTACTATGTGAAAATACTTTAGATAGAAAACGAAACATTTTTGTTTCCTTGAATACAAAGAAACACATTACGGTTATCCCTTCCTAAAAACATTAAAAATTGCTTGTTGAGTTAGAATCGCCCTGCGCTTGTACAGCGGTAAGTCTACAGATTTATAACGCTAAAATTAGGGGTTCGATTCCCCTCGGTGGGCTCAGCAGATAGCCCGATGTGGTTTTGCTATAAGAAAACACACACACACACTTAGAATCGTAAAAACACAAAGGGAATTGTGAGGGGGGGAAAAGAAGGAAGAGTTATCACCTTCAGTGATGTCGAGAAACCCACTTGTTGAGAACTTTTATATGCAAAAACGGCTTTTCTGGGCCCAGAACAGCCGTTTTTGCATATAAAAGTTATCACCTTCATTTTATGGGTTACAGCGTACGACAAATATATTGTTGTTGTTGTTGTTTTGAATTAAGCACAAAGCTACACAATGGGCTATCTGTGCTCTGCCCACCACGGGTATCGAAACCCGGATTTTAGCGTGTAAGTCCGAAGACATACCGCTGAGCCACTGGGGGGCACGACAAACATAATAAATACCAGGAAGTACTCTTTTGTAACACAATTGTCTGTAATATGCTGGATTAACGAGGTTGTAAGGACACGTTAACTATGACATAGTTAAAATTGTAAATATTAACTGATTAAAGTACAGTACTGGTCGGATTATAGGGCGATCCCGAAAATAACGCAATCCCTATTTTCAGATGCCATGAAAGACTAAAAAGAATCTCGTAACGTTCTTTTTTAAGTTCACAAAAAATAAAACTATAGCTCGACAGCCTGCAGGTGGATTAGCTGCAAGAATTAGCATGACACTGAGTGAACATCTGGAGTGCATGCGGATTAGCTGCAAGAATTAGCATGACACTGAGTGAACATCTGGAGCGCATGCTTAGACGAGTGTTATCTAGACATTCAGGAATGCGACAGGCGAAATTTGGGAGAAGGGGCCTGAGGGCGGCCGCGAATATAAAGTGACTATGAATTTTACAGCCTAACTGTTAACTTGAAAATATTTACTGATAACTAATCAAGCCAATACAATGAATCACAAGAAATTTTAATTTATACATGCGTTTAAATGCAAATTGATGATAAAAAGCAAGAAATATAAAAATATACGAAAAAAAGGAAAGTTATTATTTAACAACTTCCGACAGTTTTTTGTTATTATTTTGTTGAATTTCGTGCAAAACTACTCAAGGGTTACCTGTGCTAGCTGTCCCTGAGTTTGAAGTGAAAGACTAAAGGGAAATCAGCTAACTAATCAGCACCACCCAACGACAGTTCTTGGACTATTCTTTACCAACGAATAGATGGAGAGACTGTAATATTATAACGTTCCTACGGCTAAAAAAGCATCTTCGATAACGGGGTTTGATCGCATGACCCCTAAATTGCGAGTAAGGAGTCCTAATCACCAAGTCATGTGGAGAGAGGGAGAGAAAAATATCGGTTTATGTAGGAACCACTGGGCACAAACATGATATAAAATTTGCTTGTTGTTGTTAAACACAAAACTACATAACAGGCTAGCTGAATTGTGCCCATCGCCAGTATCGGAACCCGATTTATAGAGTTTGGAGCCTTAAGATATTCCGCTGAGCCATCGAAGAAAGTCGTGAAATAAATTTTTGAGCCAATGGCCTTGAGTAGTTAATACGACTGTTATGATGACCTTGCTCTTTCTGAAAACATTTGATGACATTAATGTCTTTGTTTAATAAAAATAAATAAATAACGAGCAGGTTGAGATTTGAAATTCTAGCATTTGACATTGTAAAGAAACTAAAAGTATAAACTTTTATACGTGAAACCTCACAAAATAAGTGAACAGAGAAATTACAACTTATCATTTGTCGGGAAAATAGTTAAATATCTAAACTATTGAATGAGCAAAGGAGAACAGTGTGGTCACAAGTCTTCATAAATAATTAAATGTGAATGACATTTATGAGTATTTAACTCGTAGACTCAAACCAGAAGACGAAACAAAGGTTCACAGGTTTTCCGACTGCGTGGTTAGCGAAAAAGTAAACCTATATAAATTATATAAATGATTCCTGAATATACGCTTTTATCAAACACAGTGTTTGACGTCACGATCTTATTGTTTTTGTTGATCCAAGTGTTCTGTATGATTGTCAGTGAAACCTTTTATTAACATGCCAAACTAGCGAATCATAGGCTGCAACGTTATGATACAAACAATATTCAAAGTTACTTTAGTGCATAATAGACAATGCATCAACAAATTCATCGCTGTATGCTTCATGTATGTTCTTGAATTTAAACTGTACTGAGATTTAACAGTGTTTTTACACAGATGTTATAAGATATTTTTCGAAATGAAATATTTTAATTTTTACTTGACCTAAAAATAAGGAATAAGAAAGCTAGCCTTTTCAATAACAAGTATATCCAATCAAACATTTCATCACTGCTTAGTTTAGTATCTGCACGATTCTAATGAATTTCTAGATATTGATTTTTTGCAGATAGTAACATTTTTCAGCTTGCGAGGAGACGCGGAATGTACAGGTAAGACCGAAACAACATGCTGAAAGGAGTTCCAGAATTTATATTAAATCCACGTTTGGAAACCGAGTGGGTCATTTTCTCTGAAGAAAATTATTCAGAACGAAGATGGACATTTTCATTCACAAGAAAAGAGCTGTTATTACAAAACTAATGTATAATTTCTTGTAAACATCCTTATACCCAAAGATTGTAAAAGAACCATCCTTGGACACATGGAACCGGGAGGTGTGACACTCTTACTGTAGAAGCTGATTTTGAAACAGACCATGATAAACTCAACATCAAGATTGTTGTGATCAGCGACGTTGATATTATTATCTCGGTTGCCACTTTCTCGCACGATGATCTGTGAAGTCAAGACAAAACCTGGGGCGAGCGATCTGCGAGGAGCACCATATTCCAATTTTGAGTTGACCAAAACAGGGGATTTTGATCCCAACTTGCTTGTGATGGTGATTCCGTGGCATCCTAAACGAGATGTCTAGGACTGAAATCCTGTCTTCTTAAACCTGTTATTTACTTCAGGTGTGTTTCAAAAGCTATAATAGAACTTGTGTCCTATTTAAAGAGGTCGCTGATGACTAGGAATCAGTTTTGTCAAGGTTTCCTCCCCCTTTGTTTGGCTACCTATGTATCGTTTTGCATCTCCATGGAATATATTTTGCTTTCAAGAACGGAAAATTTGGTTCTTGCCTAAGAGTGTAGCGTCATGATGTTGAGATATCTCATTTTCTAGTATACCAACACCATGTTATAGTACCTTCGATTATAAATGACTTGTAATGTGCTTGCGCAATAACGGTTCAAAATATGAGAGACATAATACAAGAAAAGAGAGAAAGCAATACAAGTAAAAGACATGCGAAGTAAATCATTCCATTTGTGAAAATTTCTTAATTGGAGGATTGGTTTGAAGTTAGCGCAAACCTACTCAAGGGCTGCCTAGTCATCCCTAATTTAGTTGTGATACATTAGGGAGAAGGCATACAGTTAACAACACCCAATGACAATTTTTAGGCAACTTTTTAACGACGAATAGTAGAATATACCAAATACAATAACGTCCCCGTGATTGAAAAGGCAAGCATGCCTGTTAATGGCCCTGTGATTGAAAATAAAAGAGTAAATCAGTATGAATAATAGGTTAATTAATAAGCATGTGATGTATTCATACATCACTGAAATACAAAACTTTATGTACGCTTTACAAGTTTTAAGAAGATCAGTATTACATAAATGTACACATATTATGAAACACTGATCTTTAATCATTTTTGTTCGCTACGTATTTTCGAAAGCATTTCACAAAAAGTTTAAAACTTGTTTCATAAGGTAAAGTTTATAATTGGATTGTTTTCGTTTGTTTTTTAATTTCTCGCAAAGCTATATTAGTGCTATCTGCGCTAACCGTCCCTCATTTAGCACTGTAAGACATCACCACTTACCGTCAACTCCTGAGCTACTCTTTCACCAACAAATAGTGGGATTGACCGTCACATTATAAAGCATATTTGGCGAGACGAGGATTCGAATGGAGACCTTCAGATACAAGTTGAATGTCCCAACCATCTGGCCACACTGGGCTGTTACAATTAGAAATGTAGATAAGACAGTTTTATTATACTACATTGACAAGAAACAAGCTTCCTCATTTTGTTTGCCAACCAACGTAAATGAAGAAAAATAAAGGTTTTATTTTTACTTATATCTTCGTAGTCAGTGTCAATGTAGACGGCGGATGTAAACTGAACAGTTTGTTAACTTTCGTGCAAAATACTGTAGAGATGTCTGCACCAGCTATCCGTAATTTTGAAGTGATAGACTAGAAGAAAGGCAGCTAGTCAACAATGCACACCGCCAACTCTTGGACTACTATAATCAAAGTGGGGTTTAATCGTTACTGTTATAACGCATTCACAACCTTAAAGTGCAAAGCGTGATTTTTATTTTCGGCAGTAACAAAACGTGAATGACCGAACCTTGGATTCTCAATCCGGTACGCCAGTCTGTGGGCATCGATCGACCTAAATGTAAAAAACTATTAAGATATACTTTGATGCGGATATATATCAAAATGTGTGGTCAGTTATCATATGCTTTTCTTTTAATGCAGACCTAAAATTCTTGAGATACAACAACCGATCCACTGTATAATATTGAATAATAAACCACACATAATGCCATAATATAACTCAGATACCTAATATGAATTAGGTTACTATACTGTAAATTTAAAGGCGTTCAAATACTTCATATATATGCATCACCGTTATAAAAAACCTAATTGTATTTCTTTATTTTGTTAACCCAAGTTACTTCAATGAGCCTTGAGTAACTAAAACGGCAGTTCACGAAAAGTGCGGCCAATTAAACAGTGCATTGAGCTTCTACGTCACATTCGTTGTTTTCAGTTTTACTCTTGGTGAAAAAGCAAAGAAATGCTTAATATACGTATAGTTTAATACAAGTTTTGATTAACAAGAGCGTATGACGACATTTCAACTATAACCAGTTTGTTTCATGCTTCTGCCAGTGAAGTCTTAGGTTTGATACCCGAGTTCATCAATCATGCTGAGTTACAACTGAAAAAATTTGTTAGTTAAAACGCTAATAATTAAAAAAAATGTGGTTCAACATATCACTGTTGTTATGAAAATGTAACACTGCACACTGCAATTTTATCAAAAGTAGTTTTCCTGTGGCAAATGCTTTATATTTGCAACATTTTCAGATTTTCTTCGTGGAACTCTAACATTTCTATCAAAGTCTACTTAGTAGAAATCGTGCACTAATTCAGTCTCAGGCATTACTTCCTACAGCAGGATTTAGCTACTGATTCGTAGTGCAGTGGTGTTACCTTCAAAAATGGGCCCGGCATGGCAAGGCGGTTAAGGTTCTCGACTCATACATAATCCTAGGGTTGCGGGTTCGAATCGCGTTTGCACCAAACATGCACGCCCTTTCTGTCATAGGGGCGTTATAATGTGACGGTCAATCGCACTATTCGTTGGTAAGAGTAGCCAAAGAGTTGGCAGTGGATTGTGATGAATAGTTGCCTTCCCTCTAATCTTACATTGCTAAATTAGAAACTGTTAAAACAGATAGCCCTCGTGTCGCTTTGCGCGAAATTCAAAACAAACAAACCTTCTACAATGCCTTATGCACGTGGAACTATTTTTATTATTTGGCATCTGGATGCTGGCAATCCAAGTCTCTGATTTATCGACTCGTGAGAGAGTGTTGATTGTGAAATCGGTTCTGATATTTCAATGGAAATGTTCTGTCTCAAGAAGTTAACACGTGCTGCCAGTCTCGTTCCTGTTTCTTTCTTTATAAACATTTCAGTTCAACTTATTGATTGTATATGATTATTATTTTAACAACCCCAGTTTTTTAAAAAATGAAGTTGTTCCCATTTTTTTATTCATCAAGTACATTTTACTATTACGTTCAGCTCGCATTCTAATTCCTTTTATGTAATAAATAAGTTTATATACAAAGTTCACCGACTCTTCTATTAAAAATGTATCAAATTATCACACTTATACTTCCAGATGTTAAATATGAAACTTTTCATTGTAAAGGTGATGAGGTAGTTGTGTTGTTAACCAATCTTTATGTGTGTGGTGCTTCGTGGATCTTGGAATGCAACAATATCACAAGCACGCATGCACACACGTTTATATGTATATATTAGTACTACAGATTGTTTTATTGTGAAATGCTTTACTATTCGATAAATTATACAAAAATAACGATGTGTAAGTCTAAATGGTAATACTTTTAGTAGAAGCTAATGTACTATTTATTAATAGTATTTATTATTAGTATTTATTTATTGTTTTCCTTCATGTTTCAGCAGTTGATAAATTCTACCTGATTATGAGTCACTCCAACTTCTCACCAGTACAACAGTACATACAATATGTTGTACGGTTGATTTCACTATTTAACAGCAGAGGGCGCTGTAGCAAATGGCCGAAATGCGTAAAATGTGAATAACAGCCTTTGATCAAAATTGTTTAAATATCCAGTCACATCTCAACTACAGCCTCAATAACAGATTTTACTGATTAGCTAAGAACTTAAAACGTTTTGTGTAAAGCAATTTTGCCACACTAGCATTAATTCAATAGGGGAAAGAAACTGGTTATGAAAATGTTTGATTGGTTGGATGTTATTAAACACAAATGCTATACAATAAACTAACTATCTGTGCTCTGACCATTACGGGAATTAAAATTCTGTGTTTTGCATTATAAGCCTATATGCTTACCGATTAAATGTGTATTTGATTTAATGCAAGATGACAGATTGCGATATCTTTAGTGATCTCCCAGCAGGAAACAGATCCCCAGATTTCTGCTCTGTAAGTGCGTAAATTTACAGCTGATCCTACCGAGAAAGTTGTGCAAATAAAGATTAGGTTTTACCGACAAAAAAAAGTAGGTTATTCGAACTATACATTTAAATCAATCTTGTTACGATGTCACAAGTACGTATGTGAAAATCGGAATATAACAACTTGACCTTAGCGATTTGACGACATAAGACCTAAAATTATAACGAATTTCATTAATTTATTCTCAAAAAGACATTTCTAAGATCTGGCTATTAATAAATAATAATTCGAACTTATACTTCCGTCAATGTAAGAAAGTTATATACAATGTTATAATGGTATATGATCGCAGTTCGTGATTATGGAAATATGAAACGTTCAAAGTACATTATCGGAACCGCTGAAGGACTGTTACACCCTAGCTGATACACGCCCAGCGTATCACAATGCAGGTTCTGACAGAAGCTCATCTTTCATTTCCCATTATTTTCAAGAAGAATGACAAACATTCTATTCATCTTACCAGGATACACAAACAAGTTAGTGACAAACATTCCATTCGTCTTATCAGGAAACTCAGACAATAAGTTAGTGACAAACATTCCAATCATGTTGAAGAATTCATCAACCCACTCAGTTCACCAGAATCTTCACCTTATAAACAAAAAAATTCTAATTAGGTTGAATGACTGTTTGTTTTTTGAATTTTGCGCAAAGCCACATGATTGCTATCTGCGCTAGCCGTCCCTAATTTAGTAGTGTAAGAATAGAGGGAAAGCAGCTAGTCATCACCACCCACTGTTAACTTTCGAGTTTCTCTTTTACTAACAACTAGTGGGATAGAACGAGTTTTATAATATCTCCACGGCTAAAAGTGCAAACATGTTTGGCGTTACGGAGATTCGAATCCGCAACCTTCAGATTAAGAGTCGACCGCCCTAACCACGTGACAATACTAGGCCTCAGGTTGAAGGAATTTAGTATATCAAAGCAGACTTGTCATGCCGGTATCAACAAACCATATGCTCACTGATGCTGAGATGAAAGTTTTATCTGACATATTTGTGTTTCTTTGTCTGCTTATTCTTCCAACAGCGAACTCATGGTAGCTCGGAGGTGAGTATTCCAATCTATATTTTATAGCCTCCTCACCAAGCAGTCGGTACCGAGAGCGGCTAAAGCGTATCTGGAACGTCACTCACATATGATGACCTTCAGGGTCACTGAGCTCGAATCTAGCAAAGAATTTGTGTTCCTAGCCCCATTCTGAAAGTTGGAGTCGTCATTTCTGAAACTATTTTCATATTCTTCTCCTCAAAAGAAACAGTCTTCGAAACACACCCATTTATACGTAAATACGTGCTAGCGTTTGGTCCCGCTAATTTGTAACGGGAAGAATATGAAAACAGTTTCAAAAATGACGATTTTAAGATCCCTAAGATGCCCCATTGTACCGATCAAACTTCTGTATTGTTTTCAGTACAATGGGGCATCTGGAACCTTGAGGAGTTTGTGAATCATGCAGAGGAACTCGGGGTTTTTATTCTCAACCCAAAGGTTGAGAAATCTCAGCTTGAAAGGGCACACAAACTTATTGTTTCTTTCCATTTCTTTAAACTAAGTTGGTGTCAGATATAATTGTTTTATCCCTTAGTATCCATTATCACTATTTAATACTTGATGATTACAATGAAGTATAAGGAATTCTATCTCGGCAAATGATTCAGTTGATGATATATTCAGCTGATATCTACGTTGTATGCACATTTTCACAAATGGTGATGTATATATTATAACATGCACATTGTTACCCAGAAGAATAGAAATAAAACTAAAATTGAGTAAAATATTGGATACTTCTGAAACATCTGAGAAGCGCTATCTTATTCTTGTGTTTTTTATTTAAGCATAAAGCTACACAAGGAACTATCTCTGTTCTTCCCATCAAGGGTATTGAAACCCGGTTTCTAGTGGTATAAGTCCGCAGACATACCGCTGTGTCACTAGGGGGCGTTAAAAGTAGATAAGGAAACTTGAGTTTCCTTTTAATTTGACATACGCAGAAAACGTTTTGTTTTACATCGTACATTTCCCATTCCTTAAGTATAAAATGTAGGTTAAAACTACTAAAAGCCAGCGAAGCCATTCATATAATTGTGTATTTTATTGATTCAGTTTTAACAAAAATGTTATTACTAAAAACATTATTTTGAACTCTTGATATACCAAATTTGCAAAATATCAAGAAAAATATCTTTGAAAAAAATTGCACGTTTACTCTCTGAACAATAGAATAATATTATTAAAAAATTTTCCACATGGCCAGGTGGTTAAGGCACTCGACTCGTAATCCGAGGGTCACGGGTTCGAATTCCCGTCACACCAAACATGCTTGCCCTTTCAGCCATGGGAGCGCTACAATGTTACGCTCAATCCCACTATTCATTGGTAAAAGCGTAGTCCAAGAGTTGACGGTGGGTGGTGATTACTAGTTGTTTTCCCTCTAATCTTACACTTGTAAATTAGGAAGGGCTAGCGTGAAATTCAATAAACCAAACAAATGTTATAAGTTTCTTCACACTTTTAGTTAAACGGTTTAGTTTCTGCTAATAAAAATCTGTATATTTTCAGAGATTTGCAACAAATGAACACCATTTCAAATAATCTTTTGTTTTTTTTTAACATCCTATCGTTTATTTTCAGTAATTCTGACAACTTTTAATGGTTGTATTGTTTTACTTTTTAATCTGGCTAAATTCACACAACGATTTTAAACATGCGAACTTAAAAAACATGAATTGCCATCATACGCGTAAAGTATTTACACTAATAAATTATGCTATACATAAAAATGTGAATGGTCTAGTGGTCCCGGTATGGTCAGGTAGTTAAGGAGCTCGAATCGCAAATTTGCAGGTCATGGGTTCGAATTCCGGTTGTACCAAAAATGTTTGCTCTTCCAGCCGTAAGGGCGTTATTATGTTACTGTTAATCCCACTTTTTGTTTTAATAGAGTAGTCTATGTATTGGTGGTGGGTGGTGATGACGAGCTGCCTTCCCTCTAATCTTTCACTGCTAAACTAGAAATGATTAGCACAAGTAACCCTCATGTAGTAACAAAAAATGATCTTGTGTGATTTCACCACCCATACTCACACGAGAAATGGCAATCTTGTAATATACCTTTGTAGTTCAAATATAACTACAAGCGGAAAGTGGAAGTTATTTGACAATACACTAACTCAGCGTTAAGTACAGTGCAAATACTTATTGTGCAGCTTTAGGCTTCACAAGAAACAAATAAATCAGTATTTTTAGATAAAATGTGCCTTTTTTTTCTTAAAAAACAATTCACTAAATGTTACAAAAATATCAAAATAAAGATAGGATTGTAATACATAAACTGTGATCTATAACTATTTAGGTCAAAACACATGTATTGATACCTTGAGTGATGAATTTTGGGGCAAGATCAGGAAGGCGAAGTGCCTGGAAGGCTGTTTCAAAACTTCTTAAAAGTTATTTTCAATTATGAGGGTTAGTGGGTCTCTCTATCTATTTATCTTTTAAATATGTCTCTTTTGTGGCAAGTATTTTAGTGAACCTGCGAAAAGAAATCGCTGCCCTCAACGAACTTGGCGTCAGATGACATGTTTCGAGGGTGTCACGCATCGCTAAAATTAAGATTACATTGACAGTAACGCAAAATAATTTAATCTCTCTTTTCAGCGACGATAAACAGATATCAACTGGGACTGTTGCAACTGTTTCCTAACTTCTATTTCTCATTTTTCCAGACTCGGCAACTTTGCAAGAAACAGCCACCTGGTTTTAAGTCACAGTAGATCTTGAAGTAAAACGAACCCATTCCACATAATCTGATTTCCACAACATTCAGTGCTTTGATATCAAAAGCGACAAAAAAATTCTAGCAACTAAACTAAATATACAATTAAAATAACAAACTAGAACATTATATATGTATCTTCATCCATCTTATTTTGCCTTAAGACCCCAAAGTGAAACAGTCACATCATGCTGTTATTTGTATTTTTTCTATTGTCCGTTTAAATTGATTGTAATTTCGAAAATTAAATAAATACATACACATTTCCTTATCGAATGTATGTAAAGTTTGAAGAACATTGAATTTCTTTTCAAGTAACTACTTACGTGAATATCAAACAAGGACAAGTGAATTGTTGAAATACCAAGTTAAACGCCTCTGATGTTGTAACTTACACATCATGTGTAGTCAGTCTCCGGGCCTAGTTTTAAATGCCTAAAAATGCTATTGTATCTATACAGCCATCACGTCATGGTATTGAAATTCTCAACTCAGAAGGAAGAAAATTATTGAGCATTCATGGTGTTCATATCTCTCTGCAGAAAATGCGTATAAACAATCAAACGAAAGAGAAGAAAACAGACACATCCTCAAGTCAAAACAAATTCTACAGAGCCATCTAGTGAAGGAACGTAGATAATCAAGTACATAAAAGTGATTGATCAGTGTAAGATATTTATCAACTCCATCCATTCTTTACAACTGACGCTTATCAATTAACAGTCAACGTCTTTAAAAGACGCCTTAAACTCCCCGAGAAGTTCTCAAGACATTTCGCATGATACCTAAAATGTGCAACACTTTAAACAGTTTTGTAACGCTTCTTTTAATCGGTTTCTTCGTGTGCAAAACTTAGTTACACAATATATAAAGTTAACAAAGTTAACTTTGTTTAATTTTTATATCATTTTACGTGGTTTGGCAAGGCCAGCTAATTAAGGCACTTGACTCGTAATCCAAGGTCGCGGGTTCGTATCTCCGTCGCAACAAAATATACTCGCTCTTTCAGCTGTGAGAGCGTTATAATGTTACGGTCAATCCCACTCTTTGCTGGTAAAAGAGTAGCCCAAGAGTTGGCGGTGGGTGGTGATGACTAGTTCCCTTTCTTCTAGTCTTACACTGCTAAATTAAGAACGACTAGTGTAGATAGCCCTCGTGTAGCTTTGAGTGAAATTCAAAACAAATCATTTTACGTCAAGCAATATTTATAAACTGACTGATCAAAAAATGTTAAAGTACTTCTTAAGAACATGTGGCGTTAAAACGTATCTTAAGAACGAAAACAAATTTTACACCTTACCCACCTAATCTAATTCACACATTAACAGTCGTTGTTCGTGTTATTTCATAATGTTAAAAGCATCCTTATGAGCCATTGTATAGGTTTGTTTGTTTTGGAATTTCGCACAAAGCTACTCGAGGGCTATCTGTGCTAGCCGTCCCTAATTTAGCAGTGTAAGACTAGAGGGAAGGCAGCTAGTCATCACCACCCACCGCCAACTCTTGGGCTACTCTTTTACCAACGAATAGTGGGATTGGCCGTCACATTATACACCCCCACGGCTGGGAGGGCGAGCATGTTTAGCGCCACGCGGGCGCGAACCCGCGATCCTCGGATTACGAGCGCCCGCCTTAACGCGCTCGGCCATGCCAGGCCCCATTGTATAGGACGAAACACTTTATCCACACTGGATATAGCAAACATAGTGTTATTGACATGTTGTTATACATTTTTTTCAAATTTCACTCTTAAGTTCTTATTATCTCTTAAAATCAAAGAACTTAAATAACATTGCGCTCTTCTTCAAACCACCAATAAGTTAAAGAAGCAATACTAGTGGTAAAACCCTCCTGGTGTCCCAGTTTATTTCAAAATACTGCATTGAAACAATATTTCGTTCTATTTAACAGAATGGTGTTTCTCATAATTACGTAATTTATGACCACGACAAAATTGTTGGAAAGACATGCAATGAATAATGGTAAGTGAATATTATACTTGATACATTTTAGTTTGTATAATAGATAATACAGGAAACTGGTTTAAGCACACTACAGCATTCTGTACGACTCCCTAATTAATGACTTAAGATTAATGCTCTTAGAAATTAGTTGATGTTATCGATCCATACTAAACTAAATTGTCAACTATACATCTTTCTAGCACTTGTAAAACATATATTCATATAACGTTTTTTGGGCTTTTCAAGTTAATTATTGTCCTCTCGTTTTTTATCTAATAGATTCCTTTCAAACGAAATTTTTGTTCAACATGTGATGATTAAAAATAATTTTTCACTTCACAGGGGAAAAATGTTTAAAAAAATTATCAGTATGCATGAGTTATAATCCATATTTAGTTCTTTCCAGTGGTCGTACTTAAGCCTTTAAACATCCAGTTTAAAATTTGATAACGTTCAAGTTTTTCTAATTATAACACTATAATTTATAACTGTGTCTACGCAAGTTATACATTGTTCTATTTTAAGAAGAAATATTCAATACAACCTACAGTAGCATCATTACAATAAAACAATTTAAAATATCTTTATCAGAAGAGACAGTGTTGGCCAAACCCTTGAGGCCAATGAACATAAAAATAAAATACGCATTTTGCGTTGTTTGACTCAACCACTTATTTGAGTAAAGCTTCGAAAGATGAAACTAATAAAAGGGAAAATAAAAATAAAAAACGTTTTCAGCATTTAATAGGGAAAATGTGAACACTCTGAAATTAGCCGGAATACAAGCTGGTCAAAAGTTTAAGACCATACTAAAATCGATAAACACGTAACAAAATTTAGTCATTTGTGTTCAAGCATTAGCGTTGTCAACATCTCCCACTGACATCTCCTGTGTACATTGAGTAAAAACATGGCAAAGGCTAAAAAGTTGACAATGTTTGAACGTAGCAGAATTGTCGAGCTGCAAAAGCAAGGTCTCTTTCAACGTGCCATCGCTGGTGAGATTGAGCGCAGTAAAACTACTGTTGCAAATTTCTTAAAAGACTCTGAGGGATGCGGAACGAGAATTTCAAGTGGCTGGCCCTAGAAAATTTCGCCGGCATTGAGCAGGAGGATTCGATGGGTTGTCCGGCAAGACACCAGGCGATCGTCGAACCATATTAAGTCCCTTACGGAAGCAGAATGCAGCTCAAGAACAATAAGACAGCATCTTCGAGAGAAAGGCTTTAAAAACCGTAAACGTCTTGAAAGGCCACGCCTCCTTCCACACCACGAAACACCTCGGTTAAACTTTACTGAGAAGCATCAAACATGAGACGTAGAAAAGTGGACGAAGGTTTTGTTTTCTGATGAGAAAAAGTTTAACCTGAATGGTCCAGATAGCTTCCAATTTTACTGGCACGATAAGGATATCCCACCAGAGACATTTTCTACACGACACAATGGAGAAGGTTCCATCATGATCTGGGGTGCTTTCTCCTTTCATGGAACAATGAAGCTTCAGTTTATATAGGAGCGTCAAACAGCAGCTGGCTACATTGGCATGTTGGAAAGAGCATCCTTATTGACTGTAGGCCCTCGCTTGTGTGGAAATGACTGGATCTTTCAACACAACGTAAACTACCAGTACAACAGAATCCCTTGAAATATTTTCAGTATTACTTGATTTAACGCTCATATAAAGCTATGTTAGCCTCACTAAATATTCCTAGAAAAAAAATTATACAATTATACATTTACAAGGGTTGAATGATCTAAATGTCGAAATCAACTCAAGTATGCGTACTAACACTTTTTAATCTTTCAAAATCTGTAGTGTGTACTAATGAGATTTACGCGTGTTGAAAAAAAAACGACCTATACATTCCAGATAAATATAAAAGAATATATTCTCTTTTCTTTATACTAACGTTTAGAATATTTTGATATCAATCACTTATATATGTTAACCCTAAAAAGTTCGCAAAGGCGAAACATTGGTTTAAATATGTATATGTATATTATTTTACATTCACCTGGAGGATAAATGTCGTTTTTCTTAACTTTTAACACTTTATAAAAGAAATGCTTACCGTCGGTTTCGTTAAAATCAAACTGCAATTCCTTGAATTGTTCCAAATTTGTCCCAACAGTTAGAATGCTAATTAAAAATCATGACGAACAGAATTCGTGTTTAATTTATGTACTTACTTTTATTTTTGGTTTACTGAGTATCAATAACATCAGTCACCAATAATCATCGGCTTCGTAGCAAACCTCAAGTTGGAGGGACTAACTCCCCCACTTCCCAGCAGGAATACTGGTTGTTTGTTTTGAATCTCATTCAAGTTACACGAGGGTTATCTCTAACTTAACAGAGTAAGGTTAAAGGGAAGGTATCTATTTCTACCATCCACAACCAACTCTTAGGCTACTTTTTTAATAAATACGAATAGTGAGACTGACCATCATATTATAACGCCCCAGGGTTGGAAGAAAGAGCATGTTTAGTGTGAGAGGGGTTCGAATCCGCAACCCTTAGACTACTACTCGAGTGCCCTAAACACCTGACCATACCGGGCCGGGACACTCTTGGGGGTCCTTTTCGGCTGTTTAATAAAATAATTTTTTTCATGCGATTTGGGCCTGACACTGCAGAAGCGGTAAAACGTTTCCGCCTCTATTATCCTACATCCCCCCCACCCCTGGGATCCAAAGCCTATGCTTTGATTATTTCTGTTCGTAACATTCTCAGATTGTACTGTACCTTTATGTTCGTAACATTCTCAGATTGTACTGTACTTTTATGTTCGTAACATTCTCAGATTGTACTGTACTTTTATGCTAATTTTCAAACGCCTACATAAAATAAAAATCTTATTTACAATTTTTCAATCAGTAATTAATTTTTAATGCAAGGATATCACTATATGTATTTTCCAATATAATATCGCTTATAGGTTAAATTATAATTTTCATTAAGTTCTTTTGGTAAGCTAGGTGGTTAAGACGCTCGGCTAGAAATATGAGGGTCACGGATTCGAATCCCCGTCACACCAAATATGCTCACCCTTGCAGCCATGGGAGCGTTATGATGTGTCAGTCAATTCCATTATTCGTTGTTGAAAGAGTAGCCGAAGAGTTAACGGTGATGTCGGCTGCCTTCCCTCTGGTCTTACACTACTAGCGCAGATAGCCCTCGTGTTGCTTTGCGTGAAATTCTAAAAATCGAAAAAACAATTATCTTGGTACCCCACCCACTGTCATTGTGTAATGGTATATAGTAAGTATTTCTTACTTATACAACTTTAGAATATATTCTTTTACTGCTATATATTCTGCCACTGAGTGACACTATACAATATCATATCTAAGTTAATTCTATAACTCTATTACTACCGTTTAATGTTACAAAATAACGTTATTATTAAGTTTTATATTAAATTACTGGAGCTCCCTCTGTTGTTGTTGTTTTGAATTAAGCACAAAGCTACACAATGGGCTATCTGTGCTCTGCCCACCACGGGTATCGAAACCCGGATTTTAGCGTGTAAGCCCGCAGACATACCGCTGAGCCACTGGGGGGCAGGAGCTACCTCTAATTAATCAACTATTAGAAACTATTACGGGTAAACTTCGGAAAAATTATATTTCTATCTAATAACGACAAAAAGTCGATTAGAAAGTAAGAAAATAATTACAATTTTTTCACATGTTCAAAGCAAGGTAGGTTTTGAAATAAAGCTAAAATGTTAGAAGTGGACTTTTGGTTAGGTTAATTTTGTTTCAGTCTGTGTACTATGTATCTTATATTTGTTTCAGTTACTGTTTTGTTGTTGTTCTTTTGATGGAAGGCGTCTCTGTGTTACCAAAATATTGTTCTCTTGACACTGTAGAAGTATACAGCAAAGAATGTCGGCAGTACAACACATCTTAGAACTAGCAGAAAGGCAACAAAATGTCCGGGAACAGAAGAACTGTCATACAATGTTACTTCTAAACAGAGATGGAACACCTGCGAATTCTCTTCAGGATTATAAGCACGTGACCGCAAGACCTACCAGAGTGACGTACGTAGCCACCCGCATTCCAGTGATTGCCGAATACAATTTTACTAGAAACATGTTAATTTCGAAAGAACGACAAGAACAAAAAAATACTTTAAAGTACAAATAAATACAGTCAGTTTAATCAAGTTGTTTTTAATTATATCTTTTCCATATTTATTTTTGAGTTACTCTAGGTTTAAGAACAAGAAATGTTGGATTGTTATTTTGGAAATAACTTGTTGTTTTAATAAGAAATATAGTTGTAGTGTGATTAAGGATAATCATCAGCAAGTTATTTAAATTATTTTAAAATAATAACATATATTTAACTCTGGAAGATTTGCAATATCTACAATATATGTCTGTATTATTAACTGCGATTTTTGATGCTAAGACCCCAAAACTGATATATCTGTTTGTATGTTTTGCTTACAGCAAAACCACGTCGGGCTCTCTGCTGTGTTCACCAAGGAGAATTGAACCCCTGATTATAGCATTGTAAATCCGAAGACTTATTGGTCACCCAGCAGGGAAAAACTAAGTCGTCCATTGTTATTGTTAAATTCACTTCAAAGAACAAGGTTTGTCAGTTTTTCTCAAACTTTAAGGCTGACAACTGAATTTTTTCTAATAAGGCTTAAATTAAATGTGAATATGCATTATTGAAATTTAATTCAATAACAAAGATATATAAAAAAGCATAAAATAAGAGAACATTTAATAAATAATGCCATAAACTGTAAGTTGTATCGATTTATTCTACTTTAGCCAATAACTGTAGAGGGTAAGAACCCTGAAGTACACTTTTTAATTAACAAAAATGGTTTTAACAGCTTAAATATTTATACTGTATGAACTGTACAAAGTGGAGAGAAATTACTCGTCCCAGAAATAACAAATTACAAATAATACTCATGACAAAGCAAGATAAATTATATTTCTTGTTACTAAATTGTATTCCAGAGTAAACACGACAAAAGGAAACGGACGCAAATTTTAAATAAATATTTGTCTTTTTTTAACTTTTACGATGCTAAATCTATCTAAGACCAGGCATACTTTTTAAAGTATTTTTTCTATGTGAAATACATTTTGAAGATTGAGCAAAACGAAGATTTTAAAAACCAGTATAAATTCAATATGATAATGGTCTACATAATGGTCAAGACTTAGAGAGGCCCGGTATGGCCAGGTGATTAAGGCATTCGACTCGTTATCTGAAAGTTACGGGTTCGAATGCCCGTTACACTAAATATGCTAGCCCTTTCAGCCGTGGGGGAGTTATAACGTGACGGTCAATTTCACTATTCTTTGATAAAAGAGTAGTCCAAGAGTTGACAGTGGGTGGTGATGAGTAGCTGCCTTCCCTCAAGTTTTACACTACTAAATTAGGGATGGCTAACGCAGGTCGCCCTCGAGTAGTTTTGCGCGAAATTTAAAACAAACCGAAACCAAACCTAAGTAGAGTTAAATTTGTACAATATACAAACATTTTTTTACTGAATTAGTTTTGTATATTATACCACTGGTTATATATATGGATTCATCAAGTAGGAGAACGGAAATCTATTTTGAAAATAAAGTAAGAAATTAGTTTTAAATATTTTAGACAAAAGCAAGTATTAATTTTAAAACATGACATTTTTGATGAAAGTTATGTTTACATCGAATTCGCCACATAAGAAATACAATACATTAGTTTAAACAAAAACTCCACACTAATTTCATGCATTTATATAACTTGCTTAAAAATCTGGCTATTATATATACTTTAGCTCACTTGTCTTACGATGCACGTGCTATGAGAATGTTCCCGGCGTCTTATAATCACCTTGTTTGATGATGTAGTACACGATTACCCTAACATTACCAGTAACTTGGACGTTACAAACCAATTTAATGACTCAGACGGCTAGGAATGTGTACGCTTCCTTATTGGTTATTCAGGTAAATGTATAGCATACCTGAGCTGTAGGCCTGTATGCACGAAATTGTCAGAACAAATCGATGTCTGAGTGTGTTATTACAGGCGATATTTTTATTGACAGTTAAAACTCTTAACAAATAGTCAAGTGAAAAAACAGAAAGCATAATTTATAAAGAAACATGTTGTATTGTCCTTACTTATTTTTTACAGTCCGTTAATATTTAGAAACTGCCTCAAGAACAATAAAAGATAAATAATTAAAAATAATAAAAATTAAAAATGTAAAGGGAACGTGTTCTTCGGCCACAGTGTTTTCCCACAAAAAAATTACCGAATAAACGTATTTTAATATCATATACAGTAATGGAAATAATTATGAAAAACACATGGTATAAATATAAGAGTCATACACAATGAGTAATGACAGCTGGATCGTGAATTTATTGGTGTTCCAAAACACTATCACTGAAAATACAAAAGAAAAGCGAATAATTTTACAATGCACTGTTATTTTGTATACGATTCCTTTGTTTCACATGAAGCATATTACTTCAGAATTTATCAAACAACAATAGTGGATTATTGTTCTAAATATCCTTTATTACTCCCTACAATTTAATCAAGTTGTTTTGTCCCTTTTGACTTTCTCAGTTTTTACATAAACCATGACAGTCTCAAAAATTCTTACATCAGGATTTTGTGCATATTAAAGCGTGGTTGTAAGTGTTCCCTTGACCTCTTTGCTATCATTATATCTTTAGAGCACGTTTTGTGTACCTTCAGGATTTTTGTCATACTGGAAGATGAATTCCTATCCGATAAGTTGTGCTTCTGAGGGAATGGCATCGGTCTACCTGTACTTGTAAACATTCAGGATGTCATCCATTTTGTGGAAATTACACATACTTAGTTGGGGATAAATCTGAAACTTGTTCTACGATACTTCACTTGTTGTCAACTGACTATGATATCATTCTCCTTTCTACCTCGAACAAACTGTTGTTGACTATAAACAATCAATTCGAACTTTTATTAATCTGAAAAAGATACCCATTTTAACCTTTTTATTTAGCTGCATATTCTTAGCTGTGATATTTGAAAAACTACACATTTATTGAAGTCACTTCTTGCCAAAGTGCATCTTATTGTTTTATAGTAATACTCCTGTCTGTATTTAGAGCAAGGTCATTAGAAAAATATTATGTACATCAAAAGAAACATTAGACCCTCCACTTTTACTGTTCTGCGCATCATAGGAGGTAGTGTTCTAAGACGTAATATTAGAGCAATTTTATTGAATTTCTTGTATCACAATATACACTACACCAACAGTTAATAGACCTGACATTCACTCCGGTCTACAGCTGAATGCGATTCTGAAACTCCTTGCGTCATTAATTATATGAATGTTACACGTATTCCTTTGAGAGAATACGGGGATCTTTCGGTATCTTTTGCACATGCTATTCGTCGAATAAACACAGTACAACCATTTTAGTTTCAGAACACCTAAATGACTCATATCCTGTTTTCGTAATCGCTGAAATCTCAGTTCATTGTTTCTGCATAATGGACTGGTGTTTCCTGCTTGTAGCAACGGAGAAATCGCACTGCTAAACAATTAAATGTTTGAATACGAACAAACATAGCAGTAATGGGAAAGTCATTTCAAGTGTGCAGATGACAGTCGCGGACACGCCATCATACAATATGGTTTGTGTATAAGACCGCTTCTGATAAGGTTATGGAAACTTAATTAAACCACATAACGACAACTATCTACACAACATCGAGTAGAATTAAACCCATGACGTTCCGATTGTTGGAGCACTTTTGATTCAGCTGTTATATAGCTCTTCAGGTTTCATGTTTCTCACCCATTCTCTCACCGAGATCTTAGTCTTTCCATCATGTTGGTCATTCATTTTGTTTTCAATCTTCTTCTCTTCGAAATCCACATGCAGGATAATGTTTGTAAGGGTACTTGGAATTTTTGTCATGTAACAAAACCATCGTAGTTTTCTTCCCATAGTTTCTATTAATGGTTCACAGTTGCTTAGTTTCTGTCTCCTGAACTGACTTGTCTATTTTGTGCATGGTATAGGGAATTTGCAAGTCTTATGGAGCATCTCACTCCGAAGGCTTTCACTCTTGATCTGTATGCAAAGGTCCATACCTTATACCATATAGTACTGTTGAAGTAAGCACAGTATGATGGTTATGATTTGTAAGTCCGTTGTCCATGACTTAATATTGACAGTAACTGGATTAATCATCAGTGACAAGAAACAGACTACAAGAGTTTGACATAAGACCAAAAAGACCTGGAACTGATTTCGGATTCGTGATGAAGAGAAAACCCACTTGTAGAGAAAAGGATATATGTGAAATTGGCTGGTTGAGAAATTTTTTCTCAACCCATACCAGCCGTTTTTACATATATATTGACCTCAGATTCTCTTATTTAAATGTTGTTGACAGCACTATTAGAAACTGAAACCCCTCAGAAATAAAGCCTAGTTCCTTGCCCTTACCAACGAAAATGGAAATGACTAATCGGAGACCCAAAAATGAATGATATGTTCAATTTAAAATAATTAAATATCACTATTTTAACTATTCATGCATATGTATGAATGAACGTAGAAATCTTATTGTGTTTCATGAGGACGTCTTTTTACAGATTACAGTGACTATATTCGTACTTGTGTATAACGAAGATAGTGAGTGATATGACTTTAATTTTACATATTTTGGTGGAAAAAAGGTCGCATTTGAGATAATTATACACACATCGTGTTAATAAAACAGCGCTACTTATTTATTATTCTTCCAAATACTGACTCCCCTTTACCAAGGCGTTAAAATTTTTAGTTTTTCAGAAATAATTGTGCATTCTATTATGTGTGTTGACATCTCGTCACATAACTTTCCACAACTCCACTATGACTACAACCTGCTACCCGTTGCTAAACTAACATAGTAATATAAGCCGATTTCCATATTTCATATACTCCCTCTACCCCCCTCCTCACATCTTTGGCTTATCTGTTTTTCATCTGACAGAAGCAATCCGACTGATTATACCTACACTATGTTTAATTATTATTGAATTTTCAAAAAAATCACACTCGGAACTAAAAACGCATAATTTATTAATGACAATAAATTCTTTACCGCAGTAAATGGGGCTTTGACTGCAGCAAGTTATATCTGACCAATGTCACTTACAACTGACATGACTCACGGAAAGCGTGTGACACATGCTGAATACCTCCTAATGAGGAGTTAACAGTTTATTGTTTGTTTCTAATTACCATCACGAAATTCCTTAATATATTATATTTGGCATTGTAATATACGTAAATTCTCTAATCCATATTCATAACTTGTTTAGTATAACACGCTTATCGCTACAGCACGACTGCGGTAAAATAGGTGAAGGATTATTTTGTTTGTTGTTAAACGTAGAGCTGCACAATGTCCACTGTGGATATAGATACCTGGATTTTAACGTTATGAAGCTACGAAGTGACCGCTGAGCCACTGGAAACAATAAGCGATGTAATTTTTATTACACGCCAGACATGGCCTATGGCGTGTTTAACTGTGATCTAATGGTTAGCGGTTCGTATCCCTTTGCCGTAAGAACCACTCTTCACGCACTCTGTGGTATTGTGAGGTAAGAGTGACGGACAAATCCCTCAATATGGTTAAACTGGAATAGCCTAAAAGTTGGTGGTGAGTGCTGTAGACAGATTCCTTTGAGCTCGAAGTTAGGGACAGCTTAAATACTAGCCCTTGTGTAGCTAAGCGCGTATATAGGTAAAAGACAAACATTTCTGTTATTGTATAAAATTTTGGTCTTAAAATTGATATAGTATAATATCCATTTTAGATATATTTTGTATTATTTCACAATACAAGAATTTCCTTTCATTTTATTTCAAAACTCTCAAACTAATATTGTTCTGTTCCATTCACACTTATCAGAAGGGTGTGTGTTTTCTTACAGCAAAGCCACATCGGACTATCTGCTGAGCCAATCAAGGGAAATCGAACCCCTGATTTTAGCGTTGTAAATTCGGAGACATACCGCTGCACTAGCGGGGGGCTATATCAGCGGGGACAAAAAAAAGTCAATCCAGTTTTGTTTCTAAATTAAAATTGGAATTATGCTGCGTTATAACCATCGTATTAGAAAATAATTGAACTTTCAGCAGTAATTATCCAAACTGATCATTATGCACAAGCTTAATCGTTTAATTAGAAAACGAATATTATTAATAATAAAGAAGAAGAAAATAAACCTGTTTCATTTTTGTTAATTATCATTATCACCTTTAAACCAGAAACTCTCTTCATCTCTTGCCCATTAATGAGAGAAGCGAAGAGTTGTCACATATTTATTAGTAATTAAGGTAAAATCCCAAAACTGGGCTAGCTACAGACACGCCTCCTTCTAGTACGGCGATAAGCCTACGAATTTACAACATTAAAATCAGGAGGTTCGATTCCCCTCGATGGGTTCAGCAGATAACCCGATGTGGCTTTGGTATGAAAACACACACAGGAATGAACTAATTTTGCTTCTGGAAGAAAATGTTAGCATCAAAGATCACAAAACATTGTGTATAAAAACATACACACTTGTTAAAAATATTTAACTGCATGATATAACATTTCCACCATTGCACTTTAAAATAATTAAACTTTCATATCCACTAAACAATGTTTTATAAACAACCATAGTTGCGACTTTTTCTACATTTTCTGGGTTCGAATCCCCGCCAAACCAAACATACTCACATTTTCAGTCGTTGGAATGTTATAAATCTACAGTCAATTCTACTCGCTATTTGTTGATAAAAGAGAAGCCTAAGGGTTAGTAGTGCGTGATGATGACTAGCTGCCATCTCTCGAGTCTTACACTGCTCAATTAGAGACTGCTAACGCAGATATCCCTCGCGTACCTTTGCGCGAAATTCAAATTAAACAAAAACTTTACATTTTTTAATTATAGTTTTGCTAACTTCATTATGCTTATCTTTTTATGAAATATCTTCATTTGAATATTAGAACTTCCTTAGATATGACTTATAGCTTCAATATTGCCAATTCTCAAGAGTAAATCTAAACTTTCAAGAAAGAAAAAAAAATATTTACATTAGATATTAGACACGTGATTTCCTTCCTTCTTAAGTTTTAATCTGACTACCTGAATATCAAGCTAATTCACAACTAGAATTAAAATATAGATGTTTATAATACTTTAACTAATTAATATTAAAAGCCACCATGCGCTGATATTGTGTGAAGTAAAGCTTAATATCCTAAATACACTACCCCTTAGGACTCAAAGCGTTTTAAAGTATATTTCTGCTTATGTTTCCCTCACCCCACTTATATTCTTGAGTACACTTCTTTAATTACAAAAAGAAACTTTGCGTCCGTTTTGGCAATTTTTAAACAATCGTATGGAAGGTGTGATAAACCAAGCTCTGCATTTATCATGTTAATAGATATAGTCAATTTAAAAACTACCTCAATAACGAGGCATTGGAAATCAAATATCCATCTGACAAATAACCAACTTATATTTGTTATGACACGGGGTTGTATTGTATATACTATAACGTTTTGGATACAGTAAAATTCAACTCATTCTTGTTTACGAAGGAAAACCACCCTCAAATAGGTATCATGTTGAAAGAAAAGCATGGTAGTGTTAAAATAATATAAAGTTAGTTACACTGTTGTATAGTAGATAAATGGAAAGGCAGATTTATATTATTTATAAACAGAAGTTAACTAAAATTAAACAGTCGAAAGATTGTGGCTTCACTATGATACATTACTGTACACGCACTAAATGCATACTAAAGTAGTAAGACAATGTAAAAATCAAATGTTAAACCAGTAGTACCGCTTTTTTTGTTTGATAAACTGCTAACCATGCAGTATTAGCAAGATGCTTGAATTAACAAAGCTTTTCAGTTTGTTTCTAATTACTAGTGGTGCAAATAATAAATTTTATTTTTCAAGGTAATATAAAATGAGGCCAGTTAGTTGGAGAATGACAACTTTATTTTTGTCCTTGGAGTTTTAATCAGATGCAAATTAAAAACACTGAATGTATAAAAGTAAACACCCAATAACGTTTATTACTATAGGACAAGCGTAGAACTCGTCATATGAACGGGTACTTTCTGTATAGTTTTAAGTAAAGAATAGTGTTCACAGCACAGAGAAGTAAACACTGAAACACAAAGTGTTCTGTTCCTGATATTATGGACATTTGAAAGATGTTTAACACACAATTTTATTCCCAAGAGCAAATGTGTAAAACATTTCTTTAAAGATATTCTGTTTGCAAGAGCGAGACTTTCAGCTGAGCCACTGAGAGGGAGAGCGCATTTAACAAAAGTACAAAATTATTTAATAAAAGTGTTGTCATTGATAGCTTTAATATGATGCCAACAAAAGAATGCTATACTAAATTGACACAAAATAAGATAATTAAATTATAACAGCGTTGATATTTTTTCACAACATTCTAAATAAAGATATCTTTATAAATATTTCGGAAAAAGTACATATATATATATGTACTTGTTTGCACCCAAAATTGGAGAATTTTGGTGTCCGGTCATTAGGTCTCGCACTACAGAAATTTCAATTTTATAATATACGCTTTGTTTTCCATTGTCTTATCAATAAATATATGCTGAAACACATCCCAGTTTACAGCATTTTGAGAATAATGTATATTTAGTTAACAAACATGTAAAACAATTATAACAAAACATTAAAACGTTCACACTATTAACGGAATGCGTGCGTGTATATGTGTGAATTATTAAGATTAATAAGAGCTATTTCCTTAAATAGCCGTAAAAATAAATCACATTATCTTACACAATGAAACTCAAAAGCTGGTCTGCAATACGAACTTCTAAAGTCAACAAAGAAGGAAAGTAAACACCTGTTGTTTAAACATTCCAGCAACTGTTTCTTTCCTAGCGTATTTTTATTTACTTTCATTTTAAATCAATAATAAGTAGTATACAAATATAAAATGATGAAGTTGCTTATAAACTGACAGACAGATGATTATTACTTGAAATAATGTTGAAAGCAATTCCTAACCACTCTACTTAGCTGGTCAATCCAGTTTCCAAGTTATCTGTACATATAATGTACATATAGAATATTTACAGCATGTAAATTGAGTTAGAAAATACTACGTTTTTTCACTTTTTTCTGAACATAACATTATTTTAAGTATACACACATGTATATAAAGAAAATACCACGCTTCTTTTAATTTTTTCTTCTGAACAAAATATGTTTTTGAAGTTTCAGACTTTTAAAACAACTACATGACTAAAAGACACTCATACCTTTTATTTTTCAATACTTCGTCTTTCAAATGATTTTTGCTTTCATCTGCTTGTCCTACAACACTAAGAAATGACATTGACTGCTTGACGTTTTCGTAGTGGCCAGATGACAATGACCCGCTATGTCTGAGTAGCCCGCCTTCTTCAGTCAACCAATCAGTATTAGCGTAATCTGGTTCTCCCTTATATTCTGAGTCTTTAGTAAGTTTCCGCGCTGACCGCTGGTGATATTGTGTATCCCGAAGTATCAGTTCCTTGCAGCTTTTGACCAACGATTCATTCTCGGTTAAGGCAGAAGGAATGTGATATGATTTCTTGTAATGGTAATTAATTTCTCTCTTAATAGGTATCCTGCTGTGAAGCATATCCTTTGGGTAAATTCCATAGCCACTTAATGAACAGTGACGTATATGCGAAACACATGAGTTCCCTAATTTCTGATTCTTAAGTAATTTGGACTGGTCACTGAGGTTCGAGATATTTCTTGTACGTTCTTCATGTGTAATAGGATATTTTAACCATGGCCTGTTAAAGTTAGGATTGTTGGGCTCTGTTCCATTTCTCATGGACTGGCGAAACGACGAAGTCTTCTGCCAATTTTTTGTAGACTCTTTCGTAAAAGTTCTGTAACCAGTGATCTCAGAGATGCAGGACATCTGCTTAACGTTGCTCCTGTTGAAAATAAAGTTAGAATTAGACTTATAACTGTTTAATGTAAACAGAATGTAATTTATTGTTATGTTTATAAAAAATTCCAAAGGAGTCAGAACAATAATGATCATAATAGTTTGAGCCTATTATTAATTAAAGGTGATCATTAAACTAAACCTCCAAAAATTTACGAATGACCATTTCAATGTTAACAATTTATGTTAACATATCACTTCAATATCACTGATATCACTTCAAAATTCAATGCATGAATATTATTTACAGTGATAGCATTTATTTCATTTGCCCAGTTCCATACAATAACATGTTTCACCGAACTTTTCCAACACAGTTTCCATTGCAAAGACTGAAATGTTAACAATTTATGTTAACATATCACTTCAATATCACTGATATCACTTCAAAATTCAATGCATGAATATTATTTACAGTGATAGCATTTATTTCATTTGCCCAGTTCCATACAATAACGTTTCACCGAACTTTTCCAACACAGTTTCCATTGCAAAGACTGAAAGATTTTCAAAGCAAAACTGGATTATTTAGGTTAAAAAGTTAACACCTTAAAACAAGTATGTCTGGTCCGGGAACAATTTACATATACATCTCACTTTGACGTAAAATGCCTTTACGAAGTAGAATGTGACATTATGGCAGTTCTCAAGGAAAACCAGAAGGTTTGAAACATGTCAAGAAAAATGATAACACAAAATAAATATGCCACACAGTTACATAAAAATGAACATCGAATAAAATTCTCGAATTTAAAAAATCTTGTCCATAGTTTTATGGGAGCAATGATAAATACAAATATGCATTTAGAAATAAAGTTAACTGTAGAAAGCTGACAGTTTGATATCAAACCCTATGCAACAAAATTATTCAATAATTTTAAAACTGCATATCATTCTGTTACGTTTTAGACGTTCGTTCGTAAATAACAGTTGTTGTTTGAGTTTATTAAAAAACAATATCATACATACAAATTCAAACGTATCAGAATGTAAACTTCATATTGAAATCTAAAACGTCCACCTAAATTATATCGGAATTAATGCGCATTGATGCTTGAAAAATATAAAATTACTACATATTTTTTGTGGTAATAAAAATATGACGTTTTATTGCAATATGAAGACAACATACATGAAGGATAAAATCAACCACAAATTACAGATGACCTGAACTGAAACTATGCATACGTAGAATCAGGACTGTATGTTCAGGGAGAGAGAGGGAAAATTAAAAAACTTAATATAATAACAAATATTATGGTTTTTTTACGATTATGTAGAAAGTTTTTGGTATCTTGAAGTAAGTCTTATTCTTGTTATTGCACTCAAATTAGCAAACACATCTTGTGTTTCACGACACGAGTTGTAAATAGGGGGCAAAGGAAACATTCAAAAACAATTACAAGTTGGTTTAATCCTTTAATTTGCTGAAATATGGTTTTACTGTCTTTTTATAATCACTTTTTTTTTCGTTTGTGGGGGGATTGTTTATTTGTATGTAGTTAGGCACAAGCTACACAATAGGCTGATTACCTGTGGTGTACCCATCACGGATATTAACAACTAATATCTACAGATTAGCTTGTAGACTACATAGTGGAACATCATGAAGTAACATATGCCACTGTTCGATAATTACATGGAATTAATGGGGAGTTAACAAACGTATCAAATGTTGTTAAAATATCTTTAATAATAAATGTGTTTTGTATAATATATTATTGTGGCGAACTTTTGATGATAGCGTGTTTTTTAAATATGTACAAAACATTTTCAAACTTTTGAAAAGCTTCACTGTTGAAAAATAAGGATAGGAAAGTTCGTGAAGTCGGAGAGAAACTTTACTCGTATTATAATGAATATGTGGAATATCTCAAAATGTTTCGATGAACCAGTGAATATATGTAGACGTAGAGAATGTTTTCAATACTTTATTTCTCCAGTAAGTCTCACAGTTCATCAGGTCTTTCTTAGTGAACTGCTACCTAGCTGGCAAACTGATAGTTGAGGTTAGTCGAAAAATTATTCAGGGCCTGAAAAACATACGCTATGGATCCTAAAGAAAGTATTGAAAGTTTTCAGTATGCTTTTACATTTTAGGTATGATCACTAATAATGATTAGAAGAGAAGTTAGATAATTACCATATCCACATATAAATCAGTAGGTGGAACGTGATTGCTTGGAGTAGTGTGTACAACTTTGGCATTCTCATGTAAGAAAAGATATAGACTTACTTAGAAGAGTCCAAAGTAAGGTTACTAGGATGATTCATGTCGGAACGGTTATCCTACAGGGACAGATTAAAGTCTGTCGAGTTATTCTTTCGAGAATATATTGGTAATGTAAGAATATTCGTCGAATCGATAAAGTTAAGGCCTTTGATTTCTTTGTGCTGTATTCTTTAAGTAACAGGATAAGATTTGATAAAAAAGATAGACTAGGCTCAAGTTAAGTCGTTTTATTTTTTAACAGAATTATCGAAATGAATATTTATAGGTTGGAATGGAGACTCACTTTTTCAGAATTTTAAGCGTCGATTTTAACTACAAAACACGCTAAAATGTTTCCTAAAATCTTGATCTAATTGGTTTGTAACTAATATGACAGCACAAGAAAGTTAAATAAATGTATCCACATAACGTACTTCAAACAATTCTTAATAAGCAAAGCAAGTCATAATTTATGTGTATTGATTGACATCCACGTATACGTAGATACGTACTCCATCATGTACTGTTGACAAGGTAGCTTGATGTGTGAATGAGGAGATGAAGTATAATTGTTTCAACGATTATTATCTTTCTTTAAGTTGAATTTGAACGATCATGGCAATGTCTCGAAAATACTTCATTGTAATTTCATAAGCTCATCTGAGGTTACCAAGTCCATAATCAGTGTCGTATGTGCGAATGGTATTTTTTTCTCCTCATCACAACTTTATTATTCTTAACAAAAATTTGGAAACTTCTTTTACTGTGAGTTAAAGAAGGATTTTTCTCTTAAATAAATATCTGTTGATTATTCTTTGTGTTTAAATATTAAAAATGCGGCTAAAAGGGGTATTGGTAGAGCAAACTAACCAAAGCAGGATTTTTCTCGTTAGGCCTTTAGTTAGAATTTTGCAGAAGAGTTTACATATATGCTGTTAAATTAAGTAAAATAAAATAGTTCAGGACTTCGAGAAAAAGTTAGTGAGTTGCTGGAGCTTCTTCCTTTAAATTTACTTTTATTATCACAATTTTTATTTTGTTTTTGCTAATTGTTCAACTTGTTATGTGGTCTTTTCAGTATCAGTTATTACACGTTTTTTAAATTCTTCAACATGCACATATAATGTTCAGTTGACCTGATGAAACTTCTAAGATATAAATAGGAATGAAATGTTCTTTAGTTAGTTGGTTATTGTTGTATAGTTTGGATATAGCATGGTAGGCTATTTCTATAATTTTCCAGTGTTGTTTACTCTTAAGTTTAGGTTTATTAGTTGGGTATCTGAGAAGCATGAGATGTGGTTAAAATAATGGGTAATATGGAAAAAAAAACTTCTTTCAGATTTTTAAAGAAACTTACAAAAGTGTTCTGTCCACTCAGGAGTTGGTACAATTTATATTTAAGACTTAAGATAATACTGCTATATCCCGATGAAATTTTTGGCATTATTGGGCTCAGAACATCATATAATAATAAACGTACGATCCAAATCTTTAAAAACCAATTACCATTCCAATTTTGGCATTTTGCAAGTTTCAATTGATAAATAAAACAAGGCCACCAGCAGCAACAAAAAGTCTTAAAAACATATGATAAGCAGCGAAATAACCAAATAATGAGATGCGTAAAACCAGTTCATTTAATGTAAATAAAGATATTTTATAATCTTACCCATGTAAAGCAACTAAATATTTCTAATTTTCAAACAGGAAAATATTGTAGAAATAGAAAGTGTGTGAGTATTGTGAGCATCTATATGTTAAACATCAATTTTTTCCCTTTTTTTAATTTTAGAAAAGTTTTTATGATATCGTGAAGGAAAGAGCATATTTCTTGAAAGAAAAAAACGTGATGAGATAGTACAATTAGCATTAATTTACTTAATGCCTCAGTGTTGAATATCTTGATATTTTGTATACATACATATTCATTATGCACCACACAGATGTTACATTTTAAAAAATCCTAACTTTACTGAATCTAAATTACTACTTTCTTGATATTTATCTCGAGTTTCGTAACGCTCAAGGTGAAGATTGGTCGACTTCTGGGACTCACCGACGTGGTATTGCCTTGCAACAAACTAGCAGTGTGTGCATACACACAAGACAACAACGCTTTTCAAAAGTTGTCTTTTCTCAAGGTCGTCAGTCGACCTCGCTGGCTTGCAGCTGGATGGCTGACTGAACCTAAAAAACCTCGCGTGAGAATGCAAAGTTACCAAAGCATTCCAAGAATACACGTTCCTAAATAACCTACTAATTCAGAGAAAAATAACTGCAGCTGCAGGAACTGAAACTCTTCATCACACTAAATACAGAAATCCGTTAATACTGTATAAATGAAACTACGTCAAAAACTTTATAAATTTATATATTTTTTAAAAATGAATATATTATACACACAGATGGACCACGTTATAAATAAGTAACAAAAACGAAAAGATATATTTAAATTTGTACCGAAACATCTTTTACAGTCACCTGCTCAAAATGCCAGATTTTTAAATTACAACAACCTTCAAATATAAGTTCATGTGATATTTTAAGTAACAGTAAATTAATAATGACAATGACAAAAATGTATTTAACTAAGAAGGTAATTTGACGTTAAAACTGGTAAAGCAATAGTGTATCAGTGTATAAATAGAGCGCTGGACGATATGAAAAGAAACAAGGTACTTAATATCGAACTACATTTGTTTCTAAATAGAGATATTTATCCAAATGGATGAAAATATTTTGCTTATACTTTATTGACTCTATAGTTAAAAATATACCAATACGTTATTTATGCCGAAAGTGTAATCATAATTAACATTCCTAAAAATCTATACCAAAAACGATAAAAACCTGATACAGTACATATTTATAGTTTTTAACGTAATCGCTAAAAGTTTGTTGCTCAAACAATTAAAATATTGGGTGGTATACAGTGCGAGTAAGTTTCATTATTTATTGGTAAACAGTCGCTCAAGAGTTGGCGGTGAGTGATTTTGACTAATTGCCTTCAACATTTTCCTCGCAGTACACAAAGTGCAAAAACTTTATTCTGTTCCCCCCATCAAAAAAAAAAAAAAACACGAAACTATCAACAGTTTCAAGGCTAGAGACAAGTCCCCCGCTAGTACAGCGGTATGTCTCCGGATTTACAACAATCAGGGGTCCGATTCCCCTCGGTGGGCTGAGCAGACAGCCCTTGGTGGCTTTGCTATATGAAAAACACAAACACACCTATTGAGGGCAGAAATACTAACTTCAAGAAGTAAGTTATTTTTCTCGGCTCGGCATGGCCAAGCGCGTTAAGGCGTGCGACTCGTAATTCGAGGGTCGCGGGTTTGCGCCCGCGTCGCGCCAAGCATGCTCGTGGAGGCGTTATAATGTGACGGTCAATCCCACTATTCATCAGTAAAAGAGTAGCCAACTGGTATAAAGTTACCATTCTTCATCACATATAATATAGCATGACGTAATATAATGGAAGCAAGCTCACCAGAAATCGTCACCCGCTTCCGATCTTAATAATCAGATAGCAAATCCGTGCGAGGGCTGCTTTTACTCGTTTTATCATTTGTAGTTTTTGTTTGCTTCATAACTTAATAATGGATAAATTTGAAGGAAAACGTTTCCACGATATTTTACTTCTGTTTCACTAGAGCGTTAAACCCCATAGAGGGTTGTGTGAGGTCGCCAAGTGTTATACTGACACTCTGAACAACGACCAGTTGTACAAGGCCGTCAAACGGTATACTGACATACTATAAACAACGAATTCTTGTATAAAGCCATCAGTCTTATGAAATTTCGGTAAGACGCTACTTTTACTATCAAAGCTGTATATACTATACAAAAACACATTTATTTTCCCAAGCCAGTAAATTTTTTTGAAATAAATATTAAACATAACACATTTAAATTATCGATTTCCTGTCGCCAACAAATTAGGCACTAATTTATTAGTTTCTGAACATTTAGAAATGGAGTTTAGCATTATAAATAAGAAGAGTCAGACGTGTGCCATGTATGGGCATAAGTTAATCAGTAATCGCCGATGTCCTTGGCAGAAATCACTGACCTTTATAATGGATTACATTCCTGCCAATCCCGTCAGTGTACCTCACATAGTAACCTAACTCTCGTCAACTGATTACGAAGGGATTCACGATTGATTTAACGGATTTGATTTACAAAATACTTGTTTACAATATTATTACATTACTGAATGATGAGCTAAATAAATATTCTTCCTTGTCTTCAATTGACAGTTTTGGATTTGCAATTTCTTAAATTACAACATTTCAAAAGTTCAACAGAGAAACATCAACTCTACAGCATTGCCACAAAACAAACAAAGAAAAAACCTGGTACCGGCTAAAGGTGTTTTGATATATTAAAATAATAGGTAGTTCTCTTCTTCTCCAAATTTTTGTTATTACTTTTATATCCTATAGCAACGTATTTAATTGTAACAATAATACATTACTGCTATTTCAAGTAAAAAACTGGGATTACATGTTATTAATACTGGGAAAACAATAACTAAAACAGTTTTAATCTTTAGGACATTTTGTTTGGTCCTGAACAAGAAAGGCTCATCTTTGGAAAGAGCTCGGATTTTAGGGGCCGGCATAGCCAAGTGGTTAAGGCGCTCGACTCGTAAATCTGATGGTCGCGGGTTCGAATTCCCTTCACATCAAATATACTCGCTCTTTCAATCATGGGGGCGTTATGATGTGACAGTCAATCCCACTATTCATTGGTTAAAGAGTTCTTCAAAATTTTTTCGAGTAAAGAAAAAATCATTTTACTGAAAAAAACTATTGATGATAGAAATTTTACTGAAAAAATGCAACATCTTGCAGTAAAGTTGTAACATTTATATCGAATGTGTAGAAAATTATTAAAAATATTAAGAGTTAAATTGAATAGATTATGTAAAACGGTTTATCCAAACCATCCCTAAGTAATTACTCTGTGAATTGCAGAACGAAGTCATGTAGTGTTTTTTCATGCTATTTTTATGTTACTTCTTACTTATTAAATCGATTTTATCGTGATTTTCAACTTACTATTATTTTTTTATCTAAGGGTCGCAGGTTCGAATCCCCGTTGCACCAAACATGCTCGATCTTTCAGTCGTGGGGGCGTTATATTGGAACGGCCAATCCCACTATTCGTTGGTAAAAGAGTACCCCAAGAGTTGGGGATGATGATGACTAGCTGCCTTTTTCTAGTCTTACACTGGTAAATTAGGGATGGCTAGCATAGATAGCCCTCGAGTAGCTTTGCGCGAAATTCAAAACAAAGCAAACTAATGAGAGTAAGCTAAAGGAACAAACTTAAATCATAAAAACGTTAGCAATTATCTTAAATTATTTTAAGTAAATTGATTAATTCAACTTTAAGATCATCCGATACTACTTCCTTGTACACTGTGTGGCTAATCTAATCTCTGTTAACTGTCGTGTTGAATATGTTTTGTTCAATCGTAGTTTCGTTGATAATTATATATGGTCTGTAATTAATTTCCAGCTGTTGACGGAATATGACGATGGCAATGTTGTAGGTCACCCAGAACATCATTAATAAATTTTGACTCTATTAATTGTGTGATATACAGAAGATGACCATCACGTCACTAATTCTTCAAAGTTCGAGCACAGTAAATTTAAGTTATTGTTTGTCAAAATGGAAGTGTATAGTTGTGTAGAAGAAATTGTATAGAGCATGATACACGTCACTTTCCCTTTTAAAATAAAACAAGATTCACCATGAAAAAAGTTTCTCACACACCATTACACCACCTCAAGCAATTCTCTCAGAAAACAAATTGTCTCTAGTGATTTTCTTTATATTTACCCTTTGGTTTCCATAAAGAAGAGTGTAAAACAAGATTAATTAAATAATACTACTAGCTTCTATTCTATTTCTTTTTTAAGTTGTGCCCCTTGTGTTACTAAAGTATTTAGCTTGTCTTTGTTTCCGAAATGAGCAATTTTAAAACTGTTTGTTAGCTGCCCCATGGTTGATTTCGTAAATTTGCTACACATGTTTGGTAGGAGATATTCAAATTATGACTGAAGAAATAAGTGTGATAGAAAAATGTGTTACACTTTGAAAGTATATTTATTTGTATTTGCCTTTAGTTTGGTGGACACAAACGTTCAAAGTAGTAGGTTTTATTTTATTTCCATATTGACTCTCAATAAACTCTAATGGCATATGTACTTAAGCAGCTTATTAAGTAATCTTTAATAATAATGATGCTAACTGAAGGGTGTCCATTATCACGTCACTTTAAAGGTCTGAAAGATCACTGCTCTTACCCATTTTCATGCAAACACATCACTATATCTCAGTATTTAAAAGTTTTAAGCAATTATGTACTATATCAAATGCAAAATATATTTTTCAGGTTTATCAGTTAAGTATTCTATAAGTAAAGGGGGAACTCCAACAAAATCATAAGCAAGGCTATTATTAATAACAAAGAATTCTAAAACTCAGGTTTACTTTTCACGAAAATATCTTCGTCTTCTACATTTTCAACGCGTACTTTCCTGAATTTTTAATGTCATACAAAGGTAAGTTGGTGTTTAACGCAACTATTTTAATTACTTTTCTAAATTGTTAATTCATTTTAATGTAATTTGCACATACACATCATTATTATCGTCACATCAGTAAGGTTTAAAACTGTATATGAATATGCCAAACTTTTTGTTATAATATGTATTTTCTGGACAGAAAAAGATATATGACTAATTTGAGTATTTCAAGCCAACTTTAATGTAAGTGTATTTTCCTGCTATAAAATAACTTCTGAAATGTGAGAAAAGGATTTTGGAACTCTTACTAACATTTTAAACAGAAAAAAACAACACGTTGAGTTTAGTAACCGTGCGTATGTGATAATAATATTAAATTATTTCCTCTTAATACATTTTGACAATATATAGAAAATTTGAAACTCAAAGATGTCATTTTTGAAACAAGAAATAAATAAAACGTTTCACTTATTCAGAATATCTAACTTATAAGATAAACTCTCATCTTTGAAATGGTATAAATGATTAATATTTTTATGATTCATGGATTGCTTACACATGAAACTGATTCATTGTAAGTTTGCAAATTTTATCCATATTTTTCGAGGGAGTGGAATAAATCTTCATTTTATTCTTGACTTTTAACGAAACCTACTTATTAAAATTATATCAAATTAAATATAACAATCAAGACGCTGTTGTTTTGAATTAAGCATAAAGTTCCACAATGGGCTATCTGTGCTCTGCCCACCACGGGTATCGAAACCCGGATTTTTGCGTATAAGTCCGCAGACATACGGCTGAGCCACTGGGGGGCAACAAGCAAGACAGATTGTGCATATGAAATTATGTTCAGTAAATTCCGGCCATTCCACTAACTGATCTTCAATATTTATCAGTTAGACAAGATATAATCATGCAAAATTTAAATCATGCATTCAAAGTACTTCCTGCAACAGATATGTCTACAATTAGAATTTTATGACCAAGATATTCTCGTTTGAACGTAGACAACCACACCCAAGATTAAGTACTCTTTTTCATGATAGAAATAAAATCTTATTTGTCCTTGTATGTTCGGGCTGATATATACCAGCCAGGTAAAAGCTCAAGGTGACCGTAGATATTGATAATGTTTCTCATGGTTAAGCTTTCAAGACCTTTTGATAAGGTCTTCTAAAATAATTCCAAGTGCCTAGAAATAGAGGACTGACTTAAAAAGTCCCCAATTATGACAATAAATCTGGCATCTCTGTTGCATAGAGCTAAGTCCGCAGGGTCAAAACACTAAAATCTGGATTGTCCATCGTGTAGCTTTGTGCTTAATAACAAACAAATAATAAATTTGTTCTTCTACATTGCCCCATATTTGTTTGCTTAGAAATGCAAAGCTTTAAAATACAAATCATATGTTAATATATCTCAAAACAAATGCACAGACAGAAATTTGGGACTACTTTTTACACAGACATGGAACTACTTTTTAAACAGACATTTCAATGCTTTTAACTATTCATACATTCCTTCTTCATTCGCAAATTTTACAAGACACGTATTTTAACCTGAATTACCTTTTTTTACACTTTCATTAAATGTAACTTATCTTTTTTTCATTTTATAATATAGCTTAGATAAATTATTTTTGAATTATGTTACTTTTCTTTTTTGGTTAACACTTCACATGTGGGCGTTTTTCTTGCGTCATATTATTGCGTTACTCTAGTGTTTTTAGACTGAAGAACGGACTCTCAGAGCATTTAAATATTGGAAACCGAACAAACATAAACGTTTGCAAGATCATTTCGTTGTGTTTACCCCCGTTAGTCGGCTGGTAATTTAAGGACTTACAATGCATAAATCCTAGGTTTGATTCTCCACTGTACATCTTTGTTTTCAGTAACCCAACAACAAAGTATACGGGTCTTTCTAAAAAAAATGTTTTGGACAAGTTATAAGACTCAAAAGTCGTACTCGAGAATGTCTGTATTAAGCCAGCCTGTTTAAAATGTTGCAACCTAACGACAATTATTTGCACAACATAATTGTTAAAAATCGCCACCTCAATTCACCCTCCGTGGATTCAGTATGGACTTTAAGAAACTAAAAACAGTGACTAAACGATAAGGAAAGTGTTCATTAACTTACTTTAAAGTTGAGAAGAGTTTTGATTTTTGTCGAGAGCATCAAAACAGTTAGCAACGCTACTCAGTGAGCACGTGCCTTCTTCATGGTAAGGAAGGTTTAATTATCTCTATCGATGGTAGATGAGCTAGCCTGTGGAGATCCATAGATGAAAAATACAATATGGTCAGTGTAACATGTTTTAATACAACGATTCCGATGGTGGTAGAGTTATGGTGTTGAAAGGTTACTTGGGGCAGATTGATCACTTGAAAATACAATGACGTAGTTGAACGAGGGCTCGTTTTCTTGAAGAGTAATTTTCCGCTTAATACCATTAGGATGATGCTTGACGGTATCTTGAATCTTCGAATATTGGATTGGCTCACAAGGAGTCCTAACATAACAACTATAAAACATATCTGGACGTCGTGTACATTAATACCTTTGCTCACAAGAATGTGTTAGGAAACTAAACATTACAATCAGTGATAAATGGGGCAGGTAATGAAACTAAAACTTACCTTATCAGAAGTATACCTCAAAGAACCGTACCAAGGAAGCCCTAACTTGTTACTCATTGTAAAAAAAAAATCATAATCAATATGTAATAATGTATTGATTAAGTTGTATAGATTTAAACAACAAGAGAAAATTCAGACTTCTTAAATCATCAATAAACCTGAAAAAAACAACAGCCGAACTGCATAGTGTTTTGTAAAAATAAAAGTAGAAATAAATTATGCCCTTGGGAATTGGTTTCGGGTTGAACTGTTAATGTATATATAAACACATACAGTCTCTGTTACTAGCTTGTGTATTATAACGTATGTAGAAATACTACGGTATAGATAATTATCCCTAAGATATTAGTTCAACTTTTATGAGTGACAGCGCCACGAAATCAAAGTAAAAGTTTATGACAAGAAATCTTGTTAAAAGTATAAAATCAGGAGATGATGCTTCTATCACATGAGATCGTAAAACAACATAAATGACTAGATTAAAAGACATAAATCAAGGATATCAAAAATCAGAGAAGATTGAAACAATAATAATTGAGTAACTTCTAACATAGTCGTTCCAGATCACACTCAACCACATTAATGAATGACCTTGTTTTAAAATCCGAAGGGAGAAGAATTATTGGAAGGTGTTTCGAAACTGGTTTATAATATCAAAATAAATGAATGAAGTCACAATCAAGGGTACAAACGAGTATGTTGTACGAGGATATCATGTATACGAGAAGGAGTTTTTTCAGGCTAAATTGCAGTGAATAACAAGTAGCCTATAAAGTACATCTTAAAAATACAATTTTCAGACCTCTTTATTGATGTTTTTTGATCAGTGTAATGATATTAGAAATAAAAAGTTATAAGTAAATCATTTAAATATATATATATATATATATACATATATATTGGTTCTAAATTTGAGAACATACAACATTAAAAATTTGTATTTGATACCTGCATTGAGCAGAGCACAAACAACAAATTGTGTAGCTTTGTGCTCCGCAAAAAGGATAAACTTTTCACGAAAAGTTGTTATTGTGGAGCACTTTTCGCTTCTGAGCTGTTTTTATCATTCCATCACTCGATCTTAAAGCTTACACGTTAGAGTTGCTAAAGGCTATGATAGGTTGCATCATATCAACTCCAGTGCCAGTACTCCATCATCTCACAGGATTCCCATGTATCAAGGACAGGCAAACATCACAAAGAGCCCTACTGTTTGTCAAGGCTTGGCAAAATCCAAGTCATGGACTTCACATCCTCTCAAGGAAGTACCCATTCACTGCTGAACCATCCAATCAACAAAGACGTTCCCTACGCCCAACAAGGCTTGAAGTAACACCCAGGTCTCATCTAAAGAGGAGGTTATGGATTAAAGTAGCTGCACTGGCTTGCAAGAAAATCTGCAGTTCATATTCCCTTTCCAACTAACTTACTTGACTTTGGTGTGCAGAAGAGGAATGACCAAGTCAATCTGCAGTGATTTTGAAGTTCAACAGAGATTGTAGAGAGTAACCTCAAGGTACAGCGAAAGAGGCATGCCAGGAGATGTTTCAGGAACTTGGCCAGAAGGGAAATCTCATCATTGCAACAGACGGCTCGCTTACACCAGAGATCATGTGAGTATGTTTGGGATGTGCTACATTTCTGAATGGCATACCCATAACTGAGAATTCTGGAGTTCGCACCCTGTATACAAGAAGCATCAGGATAGAACTTGAGGCTGTTAAGCAAGCTCTTAGATAGCTTGTCCGATAATTCCCTCATGTCACCACAGGTGTGTTTGTCACCGATTCCATGGGAGTGTTGCAGAGAATACAGAGGGGCTGGCTACCTGATGGGTGGAGAAAGGCTCCATCTTATCTACGTGATAAATCTCCCACTTTTGTGTATATTCCAGGCCAAGACGGAGAGGACTTGCGACCTGCTGGATACACCCTCCTGGATGCCCACTGGCCAACTCATGTAACCCCAAGCTATGACACGTTTTACAGAGTTGTTCTATAATGCATAACACATATATATGTGAACCCGATTTTAAAAAAAAATGATAATGTACTTAAGTTTGCATTTATTTTCCGGTAAACTCTTATGGGATAAGCTTCCACGCAAAACTTTATTTTGTAAATGCAATTAATATGAACATTTTTGATGACGAGAAACCCATTTGAAATGAAAATACATCGCATAACGGCTGATATGGGTAGCAACACTTTTATTGATAAGCAGAGAACAACATTTCGACCTTCCTAGCTCATCTTCAGGTTAACAAAGAGAATTTGCAACTGACCATTGCCGGACACAAAAGTACAAACGAGTACAGGATTGTAGGGGCGTTGCAGTTGAATGTTAGGTTATTAATTAGTATATGTATAAAGGTGTTCCTTTACATTGGTTTAATTTTGGTTTTAGTTGCTGTATAAGTAGGGATTCTTTGATTTTACGTTTCTTTATATTTGTTTCCCTACTTATTACCTGGGTGTTTTCTATGGTTATGTTGCATTTATTTGATTTGCAGTGTTCAAAAACGTGTGAAGGTGATTATTTTTATTCTTAGAATCTGGTTTCCATTTTCCTGCTTAGTTCTCCAATAAAAACGTCGTGGCAGCTGTCGCATTGTATTTTATAAATTATGTTGATGCTGTGCTAGTCACTGTAGTTTTTGCATATTATGGACTTTAGTTTTGCACCTGGTTTTTGAATAAATTTGGTGTTTACTGGAATGTTGTGTTTTATTATAAGTTTTTTCAAATGTTGGTTATTGTTTTTGCTGATGTCAGGAACATGTGGTTTGTTTGTTATTGGTCGAGGTGTGCGTATAATTTTTTTCCACTGTTTTTTGAGGAAATTTGTTGATGTTGATGAAGTGTTGCTTTATTTTGTTGATTACATCGTTAACTTTATTGGGTGAACATAGTTTTGTGGCTGTGTTTATTTGGTTTCACAATATGTTGAGTTTTTGTTTTATTTCATGTGCTGAGTTCCATGGAATGTATAATCCAATATGGTTGATTTTTCAGTAGATTTCTGTTTTGTATTGTGTATCATTTCTTGTTATCTTGACCTTAAGAAATGCAAATTGGTTAGTTTTTTCCTGTTAACAGGTGAGCTTAATGTTGGGATTATCGAATTAACATGACTGAAGAAACTAAGTATGAATTCTATAGATGTGAATTCAGCAGTTGTAGCATCAACACACCTGTATCAGTATAACGATGGGTGTAAGGCTGAATTAATCGCTTGTGATTCAATCAGTGTCATAAAAGTATTGGCTAGAACGTTTATTTCACGTGATTTCCTATACTTTGGCCATTTATTTTGCGAATTGAACATAAAGTTTGGTAGTGAATTCTATAAGGGCTGATGATTGATTGTTGATGATGTGTATCAATGGGTTTGGGTCTTAGATATAAAGTTCTAAAATTATCTTGCAGGCTTCAGTTATTGGGACTTCTTTGAAGAGGGAGATTACATCAAAACTAGTCATTAAGACTTTATGATTCAGTTGATTAAGAATATATTTAAATTTAAAAGAGTATTTGAAAAAGGAGTTGATGTTACACATTTAGAAAATGCTCACGCAATTTATTTAGCGAGGTTGTAATTAAATGATTCACTTTATCTTAAAGTAAAATAAATGAGGGGATGTTTATTTTATTGTTTAAAAACATAAAATATGTAAATGAAATACTTTGACCTTAAAAATGTCATACAGGACTCGTGAGGAAAGAAAAACTTAAAAATAAAAATAAAAATTGTAGTCTCAGCTGATGGACACTATCTCAACGTTTACATTTCGTTGTTCATTTATGACGACGAGTCGCACCAAACATGCTCGCCCTTTCAGTCGTGGAAGCGTTATAATGTTTCGGTCAATCCAGCTTTTTGTTGGTAAAAGAGTAGCCCAAGAGTTGGCAGTGGATGGTGATGACTAGTTGCCTTCCCTCTAGTCTTATGCTACTAAATTAGGGACGGCTAGCGCAGAGAGACATCGAGTAGCTTTGCGCGAACTTCAAAAACAAACCTCTTGTAGCTTTACACGAAATTTAAAAAAATAAAGAAACTACAATTAACATGTTAAAGTGATTTACATGTTTTGTATAATTTAAGATATTTTAAACTTTTTTTTTAACGTAGTGACTATAAAGCTGACACAGCCGACGTTTTCATTCAAGAAACAAGAAATAAATTTTCTCCTTTCTTAAAGTTACGTCATTTGTTTGTTTTTCTATAGACGACTACTTTAAAATAGAACATTGAAGACACTGGATTGAGCCTTATGAGAATAGTTTGTGAATCGCTTGTATGTAACAAACTAATAAACAGCGTTATGAAAAAAAACTTTTTTTATTAAACATAATTTATTTTGTTTCCCAAATCCCATGACCATAGCAGGTGATATTTATGTAACTACATAGTCGGCTATGAAAATCATTTCTTTTGTCAGAGAGGATAAAAATCCAAATTATAAAACTTATACGTTTTGTTATAAAATATTCCACCGTTGCTGACCACAAGTTTCATGAAGTTTGACTGTAATAACTGAAATATATGCTTTCCACCTAGCTTATTTAAATTTCATGCGAGGGTCGTGAGGTCAGTACTGGCTCTGTGTCTGTCTGAGCTTGTTAACGTGAACTGTTTAATTAGCTTATTTCTTTTTACTCGCACAGGTTTTTGCAAAAGAGTGATATTGCGCAACGTACCTACACACTTTATCTGCAGTAGTGAATGTTTTCTTTTAAATGCTTTCCATAAATATTCAGATATTATATCTGAGTTTAATGTCTGAAACGTGACTGAGTTAAATCAAAAAGACCAATAAATAATTTGATAACAAAGGTCTTCTCTTCCACATTCAGAAAACATAATATTATTACAATCTTAACTGTAATAACTAACAACGTTTTAAGATTGGATAATTTCATAATCAACTTCATAAATTAGTCTTAACGATAGAATTGCGTGTGATTTTACTTGTTTTTATTTACTTAAGTCATCAACGTGTTTTATCGTGCATAAATGAACTGAATATTTTAATTGAAGTATTCGCATTTCGTTATTGCTGTGCCTTAGAGCATTTTGCGTGTTTACTTTTTGCTCATCCACTGAATAGTTTAATCACGATGAAACAAAAGAAGCATACTGTATCAGAAGGTCATTGCACGTGCGTTCCTAAGCGTCAACATGAAAAATGACAAAATTTTAATTTGTTTCTTATTTTTCTACAATAACTGATCGATTATTTAAATCATGCATGAATTATCTTGTTTGGGGATTGTAACTGAGATAGAATTTTCTTAAAGGTAAAAAGGACATCTTAAAATTTCTATAAGGAATTCTCGTGTTGACAAAAGCTAAATAAAAAACACACGAAAAAGCACGTGAGATGTTTCTCTGACCGTTAAATTGACCACGTCACGCTAACAATTCATTGATTCACTTACTTTAAAACATGCCACTTTAATGATCTTGTATTAATGGTCCAGGCGATCATAAGTCTTAACCTGTAAACGTGTTCTTGTACTGAATTTAGAGAATTACAGTATCAAGTAAACATTTGTCAACATGAATCACAACATTAAACTGTTCACCTGACTTTTTATTTTTTGCATGGGTGTAATAATAATCTAAAATCACCTTAAACTGGTTACTTGAGCTAAATATAAATTAATTCTCAGAGTACCACTGGCATAATTTACTAACAAGATTGACTATTGTTATAGTCAGAATGTAGAAAGCTTGTTTGTTTGTTTTTGAATTTCGCGCAAAGCTACACAAGGGCTATTTGTGCTTGCTGTCCTTATTTTAGCAGTTTAAGACTAGAGGGAAAGAAGCTAGTCATCATCACCCACCGCCAACGCTTGGGCTACTCTTTTTCCAATGAAAAATGGGATTGACCGTAACATTATAACGCCCCACAGCTGCAAGCAAAGCGAACATGTTTGGTGCGACGGTGATTTGAAGCCGCGACACTCGGAGTACGAGTCGAGCGCCTTATCCACTTGGCCATGTAGAAAGCATTTATTGTCTCTTGGTTTGAGTAGCATCGCTTTTTAATGCATTTTAACGTTTGTACCATATATTTTTCGATAAGTCAACGGTAAGTTTGCAGACCTACAATCTAAAATAAAGATTTCGATCAAATGTAGTGGACTGAGTGCAGATAGCCCACTGTGTAGCTTGCACAAAGAAACCAACATCGATCTTATAAATTTTTATTTCGTAAGTTATGTTTGTTTGTTTTTTAAATAGGTGCTTATATTACACATTATGATTCTACAAACTTTTATTGTGTAAATAAAGTGCGAGAACAAATTAATGGATCACCTGAGTTGCCTATAAAAATATTGTTTAAAAGCTTGTTTGCTCGCAATTTTATGCGTACACTTAAGAAGCTTCGACAAAATTTACATCTTATATACATATTTCACGTTCTTAAGCTACATTTTGTTTTTCATGATTTTCCAATTATAACCAAAATGAACTTAAGTTTTTAAATACTTATAACAATTATCTAAGTTTTTTGTGCAAGATAACCTATTTTCATCGATGTAAACTATAAGTCGAACCTGTTATTTCTGGTGCGCAACTGAAAAAGTTTAGCCTTTGTTAAAGGACACATTTCCTTAATGAATTATATGTATAATAATTACCATAGGGATCGAGCTTCACATTTTAGCTTTGTATGCTCTCAGGTTTATTATAGGCAAACCATTCAATAAATAAATATCCAGTTAAAATATAATGTTAAAGCAACTTCAAAGAGTGTTTTATATCTACGTAGTTTTGTATTTTTTGTGGTTTTTTATTGGAACGTTCTAATAATAACGACAAATACTCTTATGAGGGAGGGCGTGACTTAATGATTAACTAAATATCTCTTGATGTTCTTGGGCATTCATGACTACTCACATTTTACAGAGAAGTTCCACGTCATAACAATCAGCGCAGTCCTCCACATTTGGCAAACACACACAAATCGATGTCGATTTCTCAAATGCCTGCTTCAAAGCATTTACTTTGAAACCGTTTAAAGAAGTTTGAAATACTTCAGAACCATGGAAGTTACTTGTGTAAACGTAACCAATGGTTTTAACGTAGTTGTGGTCATACTTGATATCAATATGTTTAAAGCCGTTTTCTAGAATCTTTATCTTATAACACTACTAAATTTTCCGTAACACTACTTACCAATAGTATCGCATTTAAACTCTTGCAGAAAGGTATCATATATGAAGGTAAATTAACCATGATTCCAGTGATCTGTAAAATCTCTAAATTTGTGCATTAATGAGACTGAGTTTCATTGGGTTTTTTTTCTGTTTGTTTTCCTTTAATATTTTCGCAAAACCACAAGTGCAATATCTGAACTAAATTTGACCTTGTTGGATTTCGGATCTGGATATCAGTCCGTGCCATACCAAAAACATACAACTTTATGCGGTGCTATAGAGAGCGCCATTCAATCATCTAGGGCGATTATTGGGCACTAGGATGTTCTACATCTTCCATCTGGTTGGTAGTTCAAAATTAAAGACAGTGCGTATAGCCTTACTAAATTTGCTAAAATTACAAATACTTTATCATAATGAATTTAAAATGAAATTTAAACATATAATGTATAGTTTTAATTTAAAGCGTTCATAAAAATATAAAAGTAATGAAAATCTTTAATATTCCTACTCCGCTAAAAAAAATATTTGCCTTCTTTCTCTCAAAATCTGTTTATTTTTCTCACGTAAAATCGATTATCTCGCCATTATTCGTATTTTTGGGCCTTAAAATGTTTTACTTTATGTTTTCCTGTTTGTTTCAGAGCAAAGCCTCATAAGGTTGGTTATCTGCTGTGACCACAGTGAGGAGTCGGACGTATTGTTTTAGCATTGACGCTGTCCTACCGGTATTTGTAATAATTCAAAATATATAAAGTTACGTTTCTTTGTATTGATGCTTCTTTTATTTGTTTTAGATAGTTTTTCAAAGATGCACAGTAGCTATCTTGAACTGATAAAATAAAGGTACATCAATAGTGCCCACGGTTAACACTTAAACTAACTGAAGCAAATAGTAAGATTACTTTCACTTATAACGGGCTAACGGCTCCAAAATGTGCATAAAGATGTCATGACAACAGGACAAGAGTCACGGTCCCTCGAATCATTAGTCCAAAACACTAAGTCCGACTTTGGTCCTTTAGGATTAAAAAAAATAAACCTCTCTGTACATCGGACTATAAATGATCAAATATTCAGCGTTCATTGAAATTGAAACCGTATCGAGAATAAAATAAAATAATCTAAATATTAATGTATATAAATGAAATAGATAAAGCACGAACAATAACACATGTACGGGAAACAAACAAACTAGTATAGAACTTTTTAGCTATATTTCTTTTACTTGCGCTCAGACATTATAACTTATAAAACTTTACGTAATAATAAATATACATATGTTTCTGAGAAATCAATTTTGTTTTTTTTGAGAAACTACATTTTTATCTTATCTTTATGGAAAAGGTGGTTCAGACACTTCATTCGTAATCTTAGGGTCGCGGTTTCGAATCTCCGTTGCACCAAACATGCTCGTCCTTTCAGCGGTGGGGGCATTTATTGTGTAATGATCAATCCACTAATCGTTGGTAAAAAAGTAGACCAAGAGTTGGCGGTGGGGGGTGCTAAATAGCTGCCTTCCTTCTTGTCTTACATTGCTAAATTATCACAGATAGCTCTCGTGTTGTCTTTGTACGAAATTCAAAAACAAACAAGAGATGGGGAAACCACTGAGTAACTTTTATTTTATCCTGAAAGTTCATAACACAAATTTTATATTTGGAATAATAAACAAACTACGTTCTCAAATAAATAAAGTGGATTAGTATTTCTCACTGGCTAGAGTAATTTGTAATGATCTCATACAAATGTTAGCGGTAAATAATTTAATCTTGTTTTTACATATTAATATGGAGAATAGTTTGTTTGTTTGTCTTGAATTTTGCTTGAAGCTTCACGAGGGATTTCTGTTTAGCCGTCCGTAATTTAACGGTGAATGACCAGCTAGTCATCACCACCCACCACCTACTCTTGAGATACTCTTTTATTAACAAATAGGAGGATTGTTTCTAATATTATAACCCCTCCACGACTGAAAGGGCGAGCATGTTTAGTATGTATGGAGAATGGATTAAAAAGGTTAACATGTTTTCTCTTTTTATAATAAATTATCTATTCTTTTAAACTAACTGTTTTGAAAAAAAAAGTCCATGAATGATTTGTTACAAATCAGTAATATAGAGTTCCTTAAAATCTTAACTTTCTGAGTGAACAAATAAGTTTTGCTCCATGGTGACGTGAATTAATTAAGAATTGTATAGATTGTTCCTTCTAATGCTATTGTGGAACCTGTAGTATCAAGTTATAGTAACATGAACTTCCTACTGTGTTGTGGCCAGAAATTCCTGCTTGATGCTCAGACGAGGTCTAATGAACTAGTACTGTTGGTATAATCCTCAGGTACGATTTGATAAAACCGGTTCGGGCGTTCCTGGAAGATCTCGACTTGTTATTAGTAGTTTAATGTCTTCCCATTTCTTATTTCTTTTTGTGATTTATACAGACTTAAAGATATACATACGACGGCTCTTTCGCATTCTAAAACGTATGTTAAAATCATAGTTCTAGCTTTTAGTGAATGACTTAACGTTTATTGAGGCCCAAAACTAACTTTCTTTCTGTTGTTTATCAGACACGTGTTACGAGGTATTAATCTTCACATGCTGAGCGAATCACTTTAAGAAGCTTTGATTGGTTGAAGTTAAAGCCACACCTGTGTCGACGTTTACAATTCTAGAAGTCTTCATGAAATTTATTTTTTAAGGTATAACTATGAGTTTTTGCAGTTTCTTACCTTCGTCTTCTTTTTTCTTATTTGGGAATTTAAATTCCTTTTGTTATTTTCTGTTGTAAGTTGAAGTAAGTAAAAACAGCAGATAAAGCATTTTCACGATTTCAAGGATGTTCGTTTTCTTATTTTCAGTTTGTGTACGTTCAGCTTACACTAGTATTATTTTTCTTCTTACCTCAGATACTTTCTTCGTTTCCAATTGTTTGATTTCTTACACTTTATTATTTTTCTTGAAGTTATTCGTGTTATTTCAGGAAAATAACACAAGGTGTTCAATACATAAAAATATGACGTTTTATTATTGCCCCATATTTAAGGTTATTTCACTCATGAAATGGGGATACAATGATTGTGTATGGATATTGGTACAAATGTACTTCTTATGGCATTTCGGGGCAAAAGTTTTTAGCGTGGTTGAGCTGATGAATACGAAACTCCATGTTAACAAGTTGTAAATTACCGTTTAAGGGATGATAACAAATAGATCAAAATGACCTTCAATTTTTATTGCAGTGCCATTAACTATTGTCGAGATAACGTTTGTTATTCGTATTTAGGCATGTGTGGTAAGAATGAAAGAGAATCGTGTTCGCGTTCCCCTTGTATATGCTATATATACCCATGTCTGGTCGAGCTGTAAATATGTGTGAACAGCCTTTAACAGTAGGAATACTAAGATAAACTAGACGACTACCACATGCAGTAAGATTCCACAGTAGAATTATAAGGATATAAATTGTCTTATATAACGTGTAACAACACACATGTACTTTAAATATAACAAATTACTTTTGCTACAGGATATATGACATCGTGTTTCGTACGACTGGTACGTTTACTGAACACAGTTTAAACGTGTCGTGTGCGACTATCCTGCAGAAATCAACTCATAATGTGAATTACATGAACACACTTTTAAGAGATTGGTCACAGTTTAATTTCAGAAGTTTTCATACAGCGGTTTTCTTCACAAACACACAATTCTATACATGGTAAATCTACTTTACGACACTTCCAGCTAGTGTTTCGACATCTCGTGTTGCACTAACATATAGGCATTTCCAGACATGCATGAAGAAGATCGGAATTGCAACATCTCTCCCGTTAACATATTTCAATCCACTGACTTCAGAAGCTAACAGAATAGGTCTTGGGATATCTCTACAGTATTGACTGGTGTTATAACATCTTAAAGCGTCCCTACTGGGAGTATTTGTTTTTGGAATTTCGCACAAAGCTACTCGAGGGCTATCTGTGCTAGCCGTCCCTAATTTAGCAGTGTAAGACTAGAGGGAAGGCAGCTAGTCATCACCACCCACCGCCAACTCTTGGGCTACTCTTTTACCAACGAATAGTGGGATTGACCGTCACATTATACACCCCCACGGCTGGGAGGGCGAGCATGTTTAGCGCGACGCGGGCGCGAACCCGCGACCCTCGGATTACGGGTGCACGCCTTAACGCGCTCGGCCATGCCAGGCCACACTGGGAGTGCCTACAAAATATAACACTAAATACATATGATGAAAGTTAGCGTGTGATGTTCCTATGTGAGACTAATCGCTCTCAGTACCAAACATCGCATATATAAATTTTTATAGTTTAATTCGAACAGTGTGCATTAGATGTGTGTTACAGGCACATTTATTTAATAGTAAATTGACAAAAACTCATTCATAATAACAATGAAAATTATTTTTTGTATAAAATATAGTAAATGTTTCAACAGAATTGAAGAAGACAGACCAGTGCTTTGTTTAAACCTGTAGTATATTCTTTATATACAATATTTTACGTGTTTATTAATCGTTGTTTTCAATCTACTATTGTGTTACCACAATGTGCTTCCATACACACAACATTTTCAAATACTGACCCCATCTGTTTATTATATACTATTTATATATAAATAGAAATGCTTGACTGTTGTTAAAGAATATTCAAACTATCGTTTAACATGCCTAAACCAGCAATACTGTTATAGTAAAGGTTTATTGTAAGTGGTAACATAGGAAACGAAGCTAACGATTTTAGTGCTACATCTATGATACTTTATAACATATTATAACAAAGCCTTTCACACTATTAAGTATTTAGGTATGTTTTACACAGCATCGATTCAATCTTACTTATCTTAAACATCAATCTGGCATCATGCATGTTGATATTACCAACAAAGGTTTTGTAAAAGGTAAAAAAAGAACGATTTCACATTTTCTTTCATGTATGTATTTTCACGTCATAATTACCATTTTTCAGCTATGCAATATAACATTTCGAAATAAGTCTATCAAAAATTACTAAAAAGGTTATGTTACATTAACCGCCACTTACATTTTTATGCAGGATGTATTTGGCATTTAATATCAGTGTATGTTTTTCATTAATAGACGATATGGAATTGTGGACCTTAATAACTATCCATACCAAGTACGTTTAGGGTAACATTGTAGTACGAGTTTATGTTAAGTATATTAAGGAATGCAATTAGCAACGAAAGATCAAACTGTGTTTTAGTGACGTTAGTCAAGTGTTTTCATATATAGAGAAATGCATTTTTTTTGCCGAAAAAAGACCTAAGGCCATTTGGAGAGGGTCACCTGTTTTAACTATTCGCACCACTTAACAGTAGCGTGACGTCTGTTAGTAAGTTGACACTGTCACATAAGGGACGTTTAACGTCGCAGTTTGGACTGTCATGAGGCCAGTAAAACTTGTGCGTGCAGTAAGTCACGAAAATAATTATGCAGTCTGAAGGCTATAACACAGCATGACACACAAGCTTCAAAAGCAAGAAATAAAAAATATTTGTTACTCGTAATACTAGTTTTATTTATTCTTGAAACAGAACACGGGTACTCTGGAGAACTGTATTTGATTAAAAGTAAAATAAACTTAATTTTTAAGGAAAAGTGTTATTTTTATTGCAATATTGCATTCACATACATGATAAGCTAATATTACAGATAATAAATAAATATTTTAATATTGTCAATATTTTGTTTGAAACAGTTTACATCATAAATACTGTATGTTTCCTTAGAGTTTTAATAAACTATGTTGGATATAATTTGTGTTCAAGGGATGTATATACTTACATTAAGAGCCCCCATTGACTCAAGAGTAAGTCAAAGCACAAATAATGCTAATATTTGGGTTTTAAAGGCACAGCATGTATAGCCCATTGTGTAGCTTTGTGCTTTACAAAAAACAAACAAATTTGCACTACAAGAATAGCATAACGTAAAGTTAAAAAGTAAAGATCTGTTGTTTCAATGGTTGGGTGTGGCCTAGTTATCAATGTTTTGGGGGTTCGTATATGCTTTCCCATTTCAACCGTGCGAACATTATATCTGTAAAGATTAACCTGGTTACTTACTCCGTTAAGGTAATTGCTTAGTCGGCGGGTATTGCTGATTACAATATTTCCCTCTAAATGGCCATGCTCCAGCGTTAGGAGTAATATAACCGGGTCATTGAGTCAATGTGTCGCAATATTAATTTTCAGTTTGAAACTTCCAAATTCTATGGCTTCACCTTAATCGTTGTTATTGTGACAAATTTCTTAATGAATCGTTGATATAATGCCATATATTACACACTAAATTATTACATTGGACTTAAATGAAAAGAAGCAAGTCAGTAAAAAAAAACTCACTTCAGTATGCTTGTTTGTTTTACTCAGAATGAAATACCTTTGGGTGCACTGCAAGGACTCAAAACCCAAATTTTAATGTTGTAAGTCGGACTTACTGCTATCCAACGGGGAGACGCCAGGTTTATTTGTAATAAAAATTAATAAAATGATTATTAAAACACTGAATGGGTGCTAAAAATTGGTTTATTATTTTGCTCAATCAATAAGCAGGTACTAAAGGAAAACACTTAGACACGTTTATGCTTAACGATTTTTAAATAAAGGGATACTAGAGAACGTTTGAAACATTTACGGTAACAACTTTTAAGTTTCTATTCTAATGTACAGTTTTACTCATTGGTCATTCATTACTTTTCAAATACGTGTTTACAGTGTACTAATAATCCGTTTAGAAACATGTGGTCTCCCTTCATCACGTGGTTCCACTTTACTGAAATACCAATGAGCCCTCGCCTTAGAAGGGTATATCACGCGCGAGACTATTTCTATCTTGTATTTGTGGATTAACATAATTAGACCTTTGTGATTATTAGTCAAAGCAATCTTAGGTTCGTAAGCAGCTCCAACACAAGAACCTTTTTTTGATTTTAATAAATAATACTGTTTATATTAGCACTGATTAAAAATAATGAAGTTATTTAATTATTCAACTCAAAATTAGCTAACGTGAGTTTTATATTGTTTGCACTTCAAATAAGTGAAGCGATAAACATGTGTGGAGGGGCAGGCTGCTTGAACGAGCAGTTACTTTTGTTTCTTAAGTGCTTAGTTGCTTTGTCATCTGCTTAGGGTGGATATCAAAATTCGATTTTGAGTGTTACAAGCTCTCAGACTGAGCCACTGAGTCTAAACTAATAGAATAATTGAACTATTTACTTTATTATTTTGTATACTATTTTGGCATAATAAATCAATTATTTTAAGGTTACGTCACTGAAATAACAATATTCACTGCATAAAGAAAATTTTCTTGCATTTCAGTATTTAAGATAGAATAGTTTTAATTAGGAGACAATCATTATAAACAAAATTATAAAATTATTAATCGGTAATAATGATATTTATTTATGTAAACGTATTCTTTTCTCTGTTTCATAGCCTTTTGGCAACCAGTAAATGCGCGTAATATCTTATTCTCTCTATGTATATATATATATATATATATATGTGTATACAAGTAAACAAAGCAAGCCAAAAAGATAAAATAAAGACGCTATAAAAATTAAAAAGATCTTCGGAGTACAAGTTTACAACTTGGGATATAAAATATTTCCTGGTTTCTTTGTTTTTGTGTGACTGAAAAAGTAGGACCCACATTGAGATGGGCTTACATTTTTTGTACACAAACACGCACACTCGGTAACTATACATTCATAACATATTTTAATCATGCCCAGAGCTGAGAAAGTATCAAAACATTGTAGGTAGTCGTCTTCTTTAGCTCGGCATGACCAGGTAGGTTAAGGCGTTCAACTCGTAATCTGAGGGTCGAAGATTCGAATCTCCGTCCCACCAAACATGCTCGCCCTTTCAGCCGTGGGGGCGTTATAATGTGATGGTCAATCCCACTATTCGTTGGTAAAAGAGTGGTCAAAGAGTTGGCGGTGGATGGTGATGAGTAGCTGCATTTCCTCTAGTCTTACACTACTAAATTAGGGACGCCTAGCGCAGATAATCCTCGTGTAGCCTTGCGCGAAATTCCAAACGGATGACAAAAACAAACTGTCTTCTTCAAATATAATAATTTCCTTGACGTAAACAAATTTATACTTACATTCGCTGTAATGGTTTTTAAATTAAAAAATAAAATGCATGTTTTCTTTTGGCACACTGGAAAATAAAAGTTGACAAGTTTCGATGACATAGTTACCATCATCAGAATGTAGTTTACTAGACAATTAATAATAACTCTTTTTTTCTTTTAGCACAGTAAAAGATAAAAATGTTTAGGTTTTTTACTCTTAATATACAGTTGCATAATTTTTTTAAAAAGAACTTAAAATGTTAATTTCTGCAACTAAAGGAACTGCAACTTCCGTGATGACGAGAAAACCCACTTGCAGAGAAAAATATATATGTAAAAACGACTAGTATGGGTTGAAAAAAAGCTGACCACATGTTTGAAGGGGTTGTGTAACTAAAGCCCAAAATAGATCAGTACAAAGGAACACCTTTATACCATTATTAATAAATATAATCAAACATCTAAGCACGCCCTCAACATTCCTACACTCAATTACACAACACTCTTCAAACATGATGGTCAGCCACCGGTCAGTTACCTTTTTCTTTCTTTGTGAACCTGACGATAACCGAAGAAGATCGAAACGTTGTCCGTTCCTCTACATAAAAAAAAATTTCTCAACTCTTACTGGGCGTTTTTACGTATATAGAACTGCAACTTGTTCTTTCAAACAGGCTGGCTAAAAACTGTTGGTAAATATAAAAGAAAAGTTAATTTTACAGTACAAACAAGTAAGATTAGGATGGAAACTATGGAAAAGCACGGTAAAAATTATTAGAGAGAAAAAGTATCAATGTAATTAGAACTCAACAGCCGGGGGAACCACCCTTTATCAATTCTAATCCTTAATAGCAAATCTTAGAAATGAAACTTTTATTTAAAGTAAGGAACAGAATGAAGCAACCAGTATTATGGAATTTAATTTACTGTAACAAATTCTCATAATTTCATTAAAAAAAAACTTCAGAAATGTAATTACAAAATTTAATAACAATTTTTATTGCTTATTAAAAACAATACAACTAAGGCTTGAACAATAATACAAATAGAAAAAATCGTACAATATATCTAATAGCTAAACTGTTTAGATCCAGAAATAAAAATATATAGAGGCTTTGGTGATAAGGAAACTTCGAGAAATGTTTACAATATTTCAGGAGTCACTTTTTACAGAGACTTTACTGAAGTTATTAATCATTTCTTGGTATACTCGCTACTTTAAAACGCGAAAATATAGATCAATCCCACAATTTTCGGGATCACATAACATTCAAATAAGTCTCATCTCGAATTTTAATTGCGCTATGTAACACAAATTTTGTTCCTGGATAGTATGTGTTATTTCTTAATTGCTTCTGTTGTAAAAATAAAGAAAATAACCATTATTCCATTCAAACTTTGCTTTTGTGGCCTGGATAATGAGATTTAGAGATTAACCTATTTTTTTATGTAAAAACAGGTAAATTTGCACATTTTCATTTACATAAGGTCTAAATAAAACAACATTTTAATCACGATTTACATAAATTCATACTAAATTTATATAAAAATGAACAAAAATGTGTAGAAGTGAGTAGTTTTTGGAGATTTGCGACTGTATTGTAAATCACTTTCACGTATCAGCCCCCAAATATAGTCTCCCATCATGTTTTCTTTATACGCTCCCAGGTCACAAAAGCAGAGTTTGAAGAGAGAAATAGATCTTTTCCATTTACTTTAGGCAAAAGGAAGTTGGAAATTACACTTTCTGTTCAGGAACAAGAAAAGTAAAAAAATTTGTTACATAGTGTTATTATTAAATGTTTCTGTGAAATACACTATTGCTTTCTTTGTGTTATTTTATCGCATATATTCGCTGAATAAAAGGGAAAAATCAATATCACATGGAATATTTATTACATAAATATTTGTATCTGAAATATTAGTAAGTAATGATATTATTTGTTCAGTACAATACATATTAATACAGATTTCTAAAAACTATTAAGAAGAATGTTATTCATCAATTGTTATCATACATTAAACACAAAGGTTTTCTTTATACCAGACCACCAGTGGCACAACGGTATGTTTGCGGATTTACAACGCTAAAAACCAGGTTTCGATATCCTTGGTGTGCAGAGCACTGCTAATCCATTATGTAGCTCTGTGTTTAATTGAAAACAATAACAATCGTTCTACCAAAAAATGGAAGTATTTAGGTAGTTTAAACCTAAAAATCGTTAAAGATAGTAAAGTTTTTCTCCTTGTGTTGTTTTGTACAAGATACAGACTAATTTACATTTCAGAATGTTATAAAAAAAACCAAGATTAAACTTTGTAATTTATGGACATTAAATATTTCTCCTGCCTTTTGTATACGTTTCAGTAAATGTAAATAATAAATTTTAATTTATTTGTTTGTTTTTAAATTTCGCCGAAAACTATGCTAGCCGTCCCCAATTTAGAAGTGTAAAAGTAGATAGTTATCACCACCCACTCGTTTACCAACGAATAGTGGGATTAACTGTAACATTGTAAGGCTCCTACAGTTAAAAGGGGAAGCATGTTTGGTGTGACGGGGATTCGACTCCGAGACTCTCCTATTGGGAGTCGAGCGCCTTATCCACCTAACCATGTCAGGCTAACACATTTGATATAAGTTTTAAAAAATTGTAAATTCTTTTCTCCATGTAAAATTATTTGTCACCCATGAGTAAACCTCGTGACTTGTTGATGCGCCATGAAGTGTCTTCTGTAAATATTCTTGTCATACGTAAATTACGGTTAAGAACCGAATTTTCTCATAATGCTTTTGCAAGATGTATTAAATCAGCGTACATTTACAAGTTATCGTACACGATATTATTCTATTATAGAGTGTGAGCTTCAACAGAAATTTTGTAATTAAAACGTGTTAAGATGAGAGGTAAATTAAATAAATTAGTATTTATTTATTGTTAAGCATAAAACTGCCCCTTATGGGTATCAAAACTCAGTTATAGTGTTATAAACTCTCTGAGTTTCCACTTAGTATAAACGTCAAGAATAATGAGTTATAAAAGAAAATACTCGTAATTACCACAGTATGGAACTTGTATAAATTCACCTAAACGTATAATGAAACATTATACGTATAGCCACTCTAAGAAGTCTAACATATTTTTAAATAATATATTTAAACTAAAAATTGGGTTTGTTTAAGAGCAAAGCCACATGTAGCTATCTGCTGTCTCCATCGCGCGGAACCGAACCGTGAATTTTAGCGTTGTAAATCCGTAGACTTACCGCTGTCCCATCTGAATACAGTAACTCATAAAAATGCAAACCAAGATCTGTTCTTAGACACATGGATATACATATGTATGGGAAATTTTGTACAACGCAAAGTAGCCTTAACTGTTACAGAAATTGTTTACGAAGCATAAAAATGTTTTGGAAAAAATGAATGTATCCTCTGAGACAAATATGTTTTGTAATCATGCCATGTCAACTTCCTTGTTGCAAAGTTACAAAACTACATGTTTATTTAAAACTTAATGTTAACCACCAGAAATCAGAAATATATTACTCGTCATAACCTTGACACTATAGATTTGTAAGAAATATCTTTTACAATTACGTCTCTCTTCAAATATTGTTTACGCCTATTGAAATATCTACCTATCTATCCACATAATAAAATAATTATTAGCCCTGCTGAATCACGATTAATCATGATAGATAACTTAATTTGAGCGTGCAGTTAGGAATATACAAAGAACAAATCTGCTACTTCTTATAACTTTATGTGAAATTTTCATCCTAAGCGGATGTCATTCGCTCGCAGGCTTACGCAGCCAGGTGAGAGACCTCTCAGGTTCAAGTTTTGAACTGCTGACCAAAGGAGAACTAACCGACCAGGAGCAAGCGTCATAACAAGGTCTTCGTTCAATTTTTTGAATGTGAAGTTTATAACTCGCTCCCAGCTTGTTCAGCGTCATAATGTCCAGATCCCTAGTTTCTGCGACTAACAATCTTTCACAATGACCATGTGGTCACGCCACGCCTTGGAGCCCATCAACCTGAAGCTTCACACCCTAACACTTTGGTCACGCCCAACCTTATAAATTATGTTACAATTAGCGCATATCAAATTGATCAAGTTTTCTATTTACTTCAAAAAAGAAAACAATTGTATATTATTACTTATCTTAATATTATCTGAAATAGACTCAGGACAAAAAAAAATATGGACACAATTTGGATTATTTTCATTATCAAATTGTTAAAGAATTTAGGAAAAAATATTAAAACAATAAAATATGTATACAAACACAAATATATAATTAATAACTGTCAAATATTAATGCAATAAAATAACGACACACACACATATAATTAAGAACTGTAATGATAATAACTCGTAAAAAGTTTTAAAGTGAAATTTATGCCCCAGTAAAATGAGATTACAGATATATATCCTTTTATATTTTAAACACAAAAAATATGAGTTTTTTATAGTTTAAAAATCACATATAGGAAACAAAAACGTCTCACTGGCACATAAGTAAACTGTGTCACTGAAATCATAAAACTTCATAGCTATTACTTTACAAACATGAAAATATAATGAAACCTTCACGAATTATGCGCCCTGTTCTTTGAAACGCACACAAAAAACTCTCTTTGAAAATTATTTTATGTTATAAAATATAATTTACTATAAAAAGCTTAAATTTCAATCATCCTGGACCCGGTATGGCCAACCGTGTTAAAGCATGCGACTCGTAATCCGAGGGTCGCGGGTTCGCATCCCCGTTGCGCCAAACATGCTCGCCCTTTCAGCTGTTGGGGCGTTATAATGTAATGGTCAATCCCATTATTCGTTGGTAAAAGAGTAGCCCAAGAGTTGGCGGTGGGTGGTGATGAGTAGATGACTTCTCTCTAGTCTTACTCTACTAAACTAGGGACGGCTAGCACAGATAGCCCTCGAGTAGCTTTGTGCGAAATTCAAAAACAAACAAACAAAGCAATCGCCCTGAAAACATTTAATACGTTAAATGTAAATATTATCTTATTTTCTTGTTTTGCTATTTACAAATGTTAAATGTCTCCCCAAATATTTGTCTAAAAAGAATAAACTTAAACAAATAAGTCTACATATCACTCCTTGTAAAGACAAAAGCAACGGAAATATTTAAAACAAACTTTAAAGAATTCAGTGACAACTTATTAACTAGTTTTATATTCGCTACATTATCACACACTGATATATATGTTTCTGTTATGAATATTAAACATAATTGCATTATCACTGGGGAAAATGAAACTTAAAGGAACTCTTAAGGAAAGGCCTTTTATCAGTCAACTCTCTTATTGTAAATGTAATTGTGCTGTGGATAGTTATACCATTACGAAAAAAACCCCAAAAAACTAGAATTTTCTTACTTGAAGGATCCAGACTATATAACATCATTCTGTATTTTCTTATCAAACAAATATTAATGGAGAAAGGAAATAGATGAGTCTAAAGACAAAATGTCAGGGAGACAGCCATGATTAATTGGACTTCAAACCGGATATCTCTTATTACAGTTTGTTCATAAATTCATGGTCCTGCTGTATAATCGTAGTTGAATCTGGTCTTCACGGAGCACGCGATTATCACGTGAGTTTGCGTGCAACTTCCAGTCAGTCAACATTCACATACATCCTTTTCATGTACACACGTGTAATTAACTTACAAAAGTCTTTATACGTTTGTAAACAGTATGCTTAAAACAAATGCATGTTGTGAAGTTTCAATTTAATGCGCTCTCGTTGTCGAACTAGAGAGATGTAAAGGTAAACCGAAACCATCACTAAGAAGCTCAAGTCTAGTCACAAGTCAGTTCACGTTGAAAAACATTGATATCCATTAGTTCAAATTAGTTCATTATATCTAACTATTAGTAACAGTGTATTTTATGTGACTGATTTACTATTTATTATATGCCGGTGTATTCTTCAATTTAATAATGAAAAACCCCTCAGTGGCACAACTTACAATGCTAGAAACTGGGTTTCGATACCAGTGGTGAGCAGAGAACAAATGGCCCACAACTACAGACTACAAACATTTAGTAACATAAAACTTTGAAACAGATATACACACATATGTATACACTAATGTATCATCAAGATATACACACCGACACATATATATATATAATATAAGAATGTATCATCAGGCTATTTGTCTGGACATTGTTAGTTTAGTATATCATTGTCGTACCTCAAAATGTATAGAAACGTTTGCAAAAAATCATCCTCTGATAAATATTTACGAGTATTTTACTATAAAATCTCAACAGCTTCCAATAAAATGATTGTTTTTGAATTTCGCTCAAAGCTACATAAGGGCTATCTGCGCTAGCGTCACTAATTTAGCAATTTAAAACTAGAGGGAAGGCAGGTAGTCATCACCACCCACTGCTAACTCTTGGACTACTCTTTTACCAACGAATAGTGGGATTGACCGCACATTATAACACCCCATGGCTGAAAGAATAAGTATGTTTGGTGCGACGGAGATTTGAACCCACGACCCTCGGATTACGAGTCGAGTGCCTTAACCACCTGTCCATGTCAATAAAATGAATCTTATTTTTTTCCTTTTAATCTTGATAATTTGGTGACAGAAAGACAAATTTTTATCATTCGAGATATTTATACGTTTAAACCATCGACATTAAAAATTATAAACAGGCTATCAGTAAGAATCAGCTGATCTTTTCTTAAATTATAAGATACATGAAAAGAGACACCAAAATTCATACACACTCTCTTCAAATGCCTTAGTATTAACACGAATATATAATCGGTGCGTAATTCTTGATTCAAGATGTAATTACTATTTATGAAGTTAAGTATCGGTTACTGTAACTATCTATCCCTTTAGTATTTTACTACTTTTTTCAAACTGAAAAATAAGTTAGGAGGTTGTAACGAGAAAATTCAATGACATTTAGGAGAAGTTAGGTTCTTAAAAGCTACCAAACTGGATTTACATATATATACCAAACATTATAAGACATCAAAGTTTAGATATAAAACACAAGGATGTGTACAAGTGATATCTTCCTACCTCTTTTAAAAGATTAGATCTCCAAACTTGATAAAAGAAACAGTAAGACTTAGAGCTTCCTATCACTCAAAATAGTTGTTTGTAAATGCGATTTGAAATTAAGTTTCTCAGTTCGTTGTTATAAAACTAGTTTCTCACTTATATTCAGTCAAACTGAATAACGAATGTTTTTTATTGTTAGATTATTGCATTACTACAACCATTTAATGAAGAATTTTATCCCATTTATTCTGCAAATATATAGAGTCTTTATACAGAATGTTATATATTAAATCTTTCCCTTCTGCAACTTGAAGCATCTCCTTCAAGCCTGGACATGATAAATGATTGTTTCATATTGAACCCAGAGTTACACTGTGGCAGTGTAGCTTCAAAGTTGACTCCAGCTGCAGATGAGGAAGAATATGCTTTGCTCTCTCTGTTTATCTAAACATAACTTGTTATCTTTTAATAAGTCAGAGGTTTGCAGATAAATTCATACAGCTTAAAAAAGGTTATTTACTATCACTGGAAGCTGGCTAATTAGAATATTAACTAGAGTACCACTGCTAAGTACTTATTTTGTTTATTATTATTTGAAAACAAAGAATTGGTGTTTATTAATACATGTGTGTGTGTGTGTTTACAACAATGTTTTATTCGAAAAGTAACATCGTTCAAATTTGAGTTTGATATATCATAAGTAAAGATTTGGGTGCATAACAAGTACATAAGATTAAAGCGATGGAGATTGGTAGCACATCACACCAACGACTAGGTTCAAAGATGAAGACTATGTGGTTTTAACCTATAATTAACACCCACGAACTGCGAGAAATGAACAGGAAGAAAAAGTTTGTTTTTTATCTGGAAATGTTTTTAGTTGGTATTAGCTCATAGTCATTTATTGTCATTCCTTTTTATGAAAATATTCAACATGAAAATTACATCTCAGAGAGAATGTTCTTTTACTCATTCATACGTGAAGTATGTCTGAACAAAATAAAGATACTTCAGATAAAAATACGAAAATAAATAATCATCGTTTAAAAAGAAAACAGATATATAATACTGTGATACCTTAAAACCTGACTGGTATGTTACCTAGAACTGATAATAACCACAATTCATTCAATTAATCTAGTTCTCACCGTAATAATTATTGTTCATGAAAACTGATAACATAAATACGCCAAGTTTCGTTGAAGTTAAGCACAAAGCTACACAACGGACTATCTGTGCTTTACCTACCAAGGGTATCGGGACCTGATTTTTAGAAATGTGAGATATAGGCGTAGCGTTGTGCCACTTGGGGGTACCGCCTACAACACTAATCTGCCTTTTGTATCCCAGCTGACCTGATAATCTCTGTTACTAGGCGAAAGGCCTTTTCAATACGGGATATTTCAGATGTAATGTAGTTTACATGTTATTGCATATTCTTCGTTACTTTCACTTACATGTTCTTTAAATATATGGTGAAACGAATCAGAATACGGTAATTTTTTTCGCTCGATAAAACTTTAGATAATTACAATACATTAATACAAAATTACTAAATTAATTCTTTTTCACTTAGTAAATGTTTATTTTGGCAATGTACATGGAATTGTAATTGAAAAAATTTCCAGCTAACCCTTAAACTACCAACTCATATACAACACTCATTATAAAAAACTAGCCAAAAATAGCAGTTGAAATCACCCAATTTCTATCAAAGATACATAAAAGACCTCAGTTATAATAAATGGAATTAATTATCGTATAGAGCTTATTTATATTTAATTTTTTGTATGACTTATGCTATTAAGAACCTTGTGTTTTTGAAAGCATTGATTTGTTTGTTTTTGAATTTCGCGCAAAGCTACAAAAGGGCTATCTGCGCTAGCCTTCCTTAATTTAGCAGTGTAAGACTCGAGGGACGGCAGCTAGTCATCACCACCCACTTAGGCTACTATTTTACCAACGAATAGTGGGATTGATCGTCACATTATAACGCCTCTTTGGCTGTTTGGTGTGACGGGATTTGAACCCATGACTCTCGGATTACAAGTCAAGTGCCTTAATCACTTGGCCAGAAAACGTTGGAACTACTAGCAGTTTCATGTAAAATAGCTTAGAAAAATCTTTGAAAATGTAGACTAATGTAATTCTGAAACTAATATTTATTTGCAGCAATGTTAAAACTTTGTTTTCTTGTGGCACAGCTTGAGGACACATAACATAAAACATCAGTGTTCGATACTTGCAGCGAGAAAAAGGTAGGTAGATCAAATTCTGGCTTTGTAACACAAATAAACAAAATACTGTTTACTGACAAGAAATCTTAAACATACCAGTTACATAACACCATTGACACGGAGAAGATAAGGGGAAACTGGCTCGGAAAACATAAGAGAACAATGTCACGGAGATGATAAAAGGACAAACAAACAAAGAATTTATCTCACACAATCCACTTTATCGATAGGGAATAAATTTCACAACAGGTACAAAGGCTGTTCCAAATACCTTTGTTAAAGTAAAACCCAGCTGAAATATTGGTTTTCAATATATTGTAGATTACTTAAAATCATTGGAAAAACAAACTCATTTTTTTTTAAATTATTCAGACTGTGCTTGGTCAAAAGGGCCTCCCAGTGGCTCAGCGGTATGTCTGCGGACTTACACGCTAAAAACCGGGTTTCGATACCCGTGGTGGGCGGAGCACAGATAGCCCATTGTGTAGCTTTGTGCTTAATCCAAAACAACAACAACAACTTGGTCAAAAGGTTTGTTTTACAGGTAAAGTGAATATATCAAAATACATTGCTTCACTGAGGATAAGTGACAAAACTTAAATTAATATCACCTACCCTCAAAAACGAATACTTTAACACAATTTTATTATGGGTGTTTCACGTGATGTGTTTTTCAGAATCAGCTGAAGCATACGAGCATTTGGGTTGCAGCATGGTACTGCCTTATTGTAACATATTTCAATGCTATGTATTTTAGATTTTTGTAAATAACCCATTTTAACGGAATACATATCAGTATAATCTTATTCTAAGTCATATATCTAAAAGTCGCGAAACTTTTATTTATGTTTTCACATTTGATAATATGATACGAACTTCTCATGGCATCAAATCAAATCAAACAGAAAGGTTAAATATCTTCACAAACAATTCTAGTTTAGAGTTATTCAGAATCATTCTTCATTGAAGATCACCGAATTCTTCGGAATGTCAAGGGATAAGAAGTATGACGACAGGCTGTGCTATGAAGAAAATGTTGGGTAACCTAGATTTAGTTAATTTTAGTATTTGGTCTTTTCTTAACGGCCTGGCATGGCCAAGCGCGTAATCCGAGGGTCGCGGGTTCGCACCCTCGTCGCATTAAATATGTTCGCCCTCTCAGCCGTGGGGGCGTTATATGTGACGGTCAATCTTACTATTCGTTGGTAAAAGAGTAGCCTAAGAGCTAGCGGTGGGTGATGATGACTAGCTGCCTTCCCTCTAGTCTTACACTGCTAAATTAGGGACGGCTGGCACAGATAGCCTTCGAGTAGCTTTGTGCGAAATTCTAAAAAAAACAAAAAACTTTTCCTAACACTGCATTTAGGGATACAGTTATCTCGCAAACAACGTTTCTCAGTTGCGTACTAACAAAAGTTTTTATTGTAGACTTGCGCGATTTTTTTAATATCTGGTTAAGTTACGACATTTTAGATTAGTTTAATGCAAATATTGGATTTCAGGACACTTTTAATTTGCGTAAAATAATAAATCAAGCCCAAATCCTTTTGGGTTTTTTTGTATGAGAAGGAAATAAAAAAGATAATTAAAACATTAACAAGAGTCATAAAGGTAGTTCGTATATAAAAAAAAATATTCAATTTTATTGCAGAGAAATACATACACAAACATATACAAAATATGGCCGTGCAACGTCTCGACTTTCTACTTGGATCACCATCAAACAAAAGAATACAAGATTAAAACAATGTTTTAGTTGTGTGAAGTGAGAAGATGTATTTTCTACGCTTATATTTCAAAAACAACATCAGAATGGACTGCACTCGTCACGTAAAAACAAATTGTGTTAAAGTCTCCAGTGTAATATATTGTGTTTAAACTGTAAATGCCAAAATCGTTGCTTTCACGATATAAGGACTTAATAATTACGCCACTATATTGATTATATTTTTAAAATCCATAATTTCTTTAACAATGTTTATAGAAACTGTTCTGTGCAGTTTTAATAAATATTTTGTTGGACACGGATGGCTTATTGTATAGCTTTGTGCTTAACTTAAAACAAACTCTTTTTTTGTATTTAGTAGTCTGTTTGTTTGTTGTTTTTGGAAATTCGCACAAAGCTACTCAAGGGCTACCTGTGCTAGCCGTCCCTAATTTTGCAGTGTAAGACTAGAGGGAAGGCAGCTAGTCATCACCACCCACCGCCAACTCTTGGGCTACTCTTTTACCAACGAATAGTGGGATTGACCGTCACATTACACGCCCCCACGGCTGGGAGGGCGAGCATGTTTAGCGCGACGCGGGCGCGAACCCGCGACCCTCGGATTACGAGTGCACGCCTTAACGGCCATGCAAGGCCACATTTAGTAGTCATAGTCACTGCTGTAATAAGTGTTTCAAAATTCACCATAACATATTACCCGTGAAGTAAATGATTGAAGAAACTCATAGGTATATAATTCATGCAACATTACTGTACTTTAATATCAACATTGATATCTTCAACCTAAAGTGACCTTCATAAATGTAAGTATGTCTTCTGTTTTTACGATCTATTTAGCCATATACAAAATTTTTAAATTTTCGTCATAAAGAGTTTTCTTGTTTAGCTATTGTCTACGGTTAGCTTGAAGATTACGGAATTCCAACCTTTAAATCTTTGGCTCGATTTTCCGTGGACAGAACTCAGATAAACTATTACGTAGCTTTGAGTTAAACAAAACAAACTTTGTTTACTAAAACCGAGTTTTTCAAAGTACTTTATCCGTTATGAAATACGCTCACATGTTCTTAAGAATAACTTAAAATTTATGTTCTCTAAAATACACAGTTGGAGCTTGTTAGGGTTTTGGAGCTATTGAGCTGTGTTCGAAACCGTGCGATACCACAAAATACTCATTGTATTTTAAGCTTTGTATGCATTATAAGAGTGATAGTCAATTCCTTAGCTTGTATAGTAAATGAAAGAACACTGCTCTCTATCCGTCTTCCCTGCGGTCGATACTTCAAAATTAGGGACGGCAGCAGATAATTTTAGAAGCTTTGTTATAAAAACATATAGTTATCCGTGGACTGTTTTTTTGCTATTTTATATTTTACTGAACGTAACATTAGTCTTTCAAACTCCCCCATTTAGTTATTATTTAATGAACATAAATGTTCCTTTCTCAGTATGCACTTTGTTTATTTTTTTTCCACTACAGAGTTTGAGACCTCTTCTTTCTAAACGTTTTGCCGTTTGGTTATCCAGTGCTTGACATAAAGTTAATGCTTCCCATAAAATGTTTCCGCTTGCTTAACATCTACTCAAGGTCTGTGTTTCCTTCTCTGGAATTATTATTGCTCCCTGATCCATAACTCAACGTTAACCATTTCTTCCAAAAGAATTCTCTCGTTAATATAAAAGTCCACTCATCATGTGCGACGTAACAATCCGTATTTGTTTTTTTTCCTCCTCAAACAAAAAAAAAGGTTTAGGTTTACAATAAATAAACTTTTTAACACGTGAATCAATAATTCGAATAAAATAATAACTGTTTGTATCAGTCAATAAGTATTTGTGTGTTTTGTAGTAAACTGGCTGTACTGAGTTACTTTTAAGAATCTTGTTCAAATTCGACAAATTCAGTCATTTATCTGTTGTTTAAGTTGTGAAAAATCTCTTTAAAGAAATGTTGGCCTTATCAAACATTTGGTGTATAACAACTCCAAGTGGGTCAGTGATGAGTCCGAAAGGCTACAATGCTAAAAACTAAGTTTCGACACTCGTCGTGGACACAGCACAGATAGCACAAACAAATAAAGGGTAGAACAATACTATAAAAGTTATTGACTATTTTCTTAATAATACAATCTGAATACAATTACTAACATCGAAGTACAAAATTGTACCTCAAATATTTCATTTTTAAAGTCCATTCTTGAAATGGTTCTTCTTCTTGGGACTTCATTTTTATCTAAAGGATGCCAAAGCACCCTCGATTTTAAGCCTGATCCAAGGAACTACGTGTCTTTACTTTTGAAATTCAGCTTGGTTGAAAATGCGCTTTCTCAGTGAGACATCTTGGAAAGAGCACTGCATAGCAACTAAACAGTATGAGTCTCGTAATACAGTGTAAGAAAGTATTTTCAAGTTAGAGACGCCATATACACAACACACTAAACGCCCTAGATAACATTTGATAACATAAATACAAACGTTTAGGGCAACATAAGGAATAAGTTCACTTTTAAAATTCATACCATTATAATTAGATGTATCTGGTATAGTAAACAGCGTCTTACAATAATATAAATGCAGGTCTCTGCTACTAACCTTTTCTGATAAAAGAGTTTTCAGAGCACTATATCTTTGTTTCTTTTCTTCTCCATCACGAGCCCTTATATTTCGTTATACTTTAATGGCTTATCATTTCTGTAGCTTTATGTCCTGTCAGTTCGATACCAAGTTAAAGTTAGTAGACACTTCTGTAACCGTGTTCTTATAACGGCTTCTTTTCATCATTACTTTCTACTCTTTAAGAACTGCCACTTATAAGATACATATTGAGGAAGTTCTGGAAGAGGGTTCAAACATTCACGACTATTAACTGAGTTGTTGCTATCAGACTAATTGCTCCAAACTCCACAGTATTTGAAGTGTTAAACTCGCTCAGTATTGTAGATGTACATTTTGCATATAACAAATAGAACAGCACATAATGAACTGAGAAATTTACGTGTTTTCAGTCAACCAGCACGCGTTCGCTTACCTCTTGAGCGGCATCTACAAATAAGTGGAAACTTTCGTGCAAATGAGACTTCTCTATATAAGATGTACACACACAGGTACTTGGACTGAAATCAGCAACTTGTAAAGTTACAACATAAGCAAATGAAGCCGAACTAATAGGATATGTTTTAGTACGCCTGTATTAAAACCACACAATTTTAACCCTATGTTTCTATTAATAGATTGCACTCTACGCCCCACCCCTTCCCAAAGTTCTACTTAGTTTCTAGAGACAACTTTAATCCACTTTCACAGTTGGTTACTCTTGTATTGAAACATGTATGTTGAGTATGCAGTCACTTTAAACATAAGATAAATAGCTTCAGCATACAACCGTACCAAATCACATATTTCAACAATCATACCTTATTTATTTTTTACCTAACTTCAATGTTGACGTGTTTTCTATAAACGTTCTAATAGATTACTTGTATTTCTTGATGTAACTTTATTCCGAAAATCCACTGAAATAAACGGTTCCTTTGCACTGCATTACGTGTTACAATAGTTGAAACACCACTTTTCAGTACATTAGCACATAATTACAGTGGGAAAACAGGTTAATTTTATAATTTTATATAATTAAAATCAGACAGGTTTATGCAGTAGTTTTCCTAATTATACCTTATTATATTATATGATTTGATGTTTTTCTGTAAGGCCAATATAAGTTATACTGGAAGTATATATATATATATGATAAAAAATATAATCTATGCTTATTTGACAATTTTTAATATCGTGTGCCATATCATATTTAGCAAAACAGTAAAGTCCATTTCATGTAATTATTAGGTCCATTTCATGTAATTATTAGATCACTGGTTCAGCGAGTCTACATACAAGATATTCATATCACTGAAAATCGAGTGTTTCAAAGCATATGTAATTAAGCCAAGTTTTATCAAATAGGTTTGTACAGTTTTCAAGAATACATAACTTTATTTACAGTTATTTCAAAATATATTGATCATTTTATTTTCTTAGCTGGTGACATAGGAGTTTTCACGGAAACAAAAAGCTACAAAAACATTCCAATTGCATTCCACTCAATAGAACTTAACGATCGATATAAATAGAGTTTTCACTGTCGAATTTTAGTGCTGGACGAAAGGATCCATTGGCAGTTTGGTCTACGAGACAAATGTACTTTAAATGCTAATAAGGAAACGAATATGTAATATATCACCTCCACTGTTAACATTATATCAACTAGGCTAATTTTAACGTGTGATTTTTTTTATCAATAAAGCATGATGTAGGGGACATATACAAATATTATTATTAGTTATTTTATGTGTTCTAGACATAAAGTATTATTGTCTACAAGAGTCATTGATAATTTAAGTGTGTGTGCATTTGTTTTAGTCCACTACGACCCAGGTTACTGACCATAAGCTTATCAGAAAAGCATACTAAAATAAATAAATCCTTAAAATCATAATAACAAGCACTTTGATTTTATGAGGTTTTGCCGCATACTGACAAAAACAGATTAGTTACTAAAGTAGTTATACACATTCTCCAATTTTTTTCATTTTACGAAGAGCAGTTTATTTTAGTATTATGGGTGTACTACCAAAATACACGTGTTGTAACTAGGGCTGAACTGTTATGGAAAAACCAGTAGAACGTCAAGGTATAAATATAATGAAAATACAATCTATACATTTATGTATTATTCCAGTCAAATTAAGGTCACAAATAAACTTTATTGCAATAAGCTGTAAAATATTAGCGCTTTTGAATAATTGACTATTTTTTTAATTTTATACTTAAAAGTTCTAAAGCATTTGAATTTTGGGTATTTTTTTCAAACTGTGTGTTTGTAGTTAAGCACAAAGCTACGCAATGAGCTAGTTGTTCTCTTTCCACTACGGGTATCGACACTCGGATTCTAGCTGTGTAACTCCATAGACATACCGCTGTTTTACTGGGGAGCTCTTTTTTTTTTCTAAATTCACTGCACCCTTTGTGTGCGATCTTGTTCGCTAATTCTTTCATTAAAACTTAAAAACGTAAATAGGCAGTACCGTACAATACTTCATGTAGATAGCTAATGTTATTTTGTTTTATGTTTTAATTTATTTTATATCTTTGGTAAGTATCTCATTGCTGTATACTCACTACTGTAAGTACTTTTTTCTTACATTCACGATTTGTGATTTGGTTAGTAGGGAAAAAGCAATTAGATTTATGTATGTTTTAATAATGGAATACTTCTGTTTAAAGGTGATTCCATTAGCTTTTTTGTTATAATGTCTATATAATTTTAAAGATTATTATTGTTACATTGAAAATATTTGCAGTTAGTTCTTTTACATGTATCTTTGTTGATTGATAATAATTAAATACGATGTACATGCATATTCGATGAAACTACTACTTTAAGGTGCAAGACTTACAGAAATGCCAAAAGTTTAAAATTGTGCAACGTTAATCTGCCTGCAGCTATCATTAACTGTATATTTTTAATTTTGATCTATGCAGGTAGCTGACTTTGATCAGATTATAACATCAATAATCTCTGGTAAAAAAAAACGACTTACTTGTGGCATGGAATAAGATGTTGTGGACCTACACTCTGTGACAATATTGTTAAATGACTGCAAGTTAAAAACCTTCGAAAGTTTTATTAATATACATTATGCATCAAACCTTTCAATTGTAAAAATTCAGACAATCATAAAGGAAACATTTAAACCAACTGTAACCAAAATCATTCAACAATAGCAGTTAGAGGATAAATAAAGATGTGTTAAACATTCTGGTAGTGTTATCAAATGGTGACAAATAATAATTATTTGTGTTCAAATTGCTACTCAAATGTCGCAAATTCTAACATGGTGGTTTCATTGTCAATGCTGGCGCTGGTCTCAGTTATTCGTCCATGCATAACTGAACCTGTTGTATGCAGTCGCTAACCTCCCATTTCCTCTCATCTGACGTGGAGGATGACATTCATCTGGGAACTATTTGACATAAAATCTGATAACAATCCTGGCACTCTGGCGACACTCCATAAAGCAGAAAAATGTTGAACTGAGTGATGCACTTCTACTTATGTGATTCAGGAGCAGGTTTAACACAGTGATTGTATGCTACCTTTTGTAGGCAATATATCTTAATGTTTGTTTGATCTTTTATGCCCATCAAAGGTACAATGACCATTTTATGCAAAATTCTGATGTTGTGCGGCAAACCTAGATTAAAGTAACAAACTTTGCTATGATCGAGTTTCGTTACTTTTAACTCTACATGCGTTTAAAGGACTGTTCTTGGAAATGAATGATTTTGCGAATTGTGGCTTAGAATGCCTCCTTTATTATTAGCTGCATCTTTTTGCATTATGAGTGTATGAGGTATATTAATACAATTTCCGAAAGGCATGACTTTAAATATGACATCATTGATGTGGACATAGGATAGGTTAACAGCATTTTATTCTCCCACCACTAACAGATATTTTCCAATAAGACTTTTGGATTACTGGACAGCACGGGAACTTCTGAACTTTATTACAACAAAGGAAAAACACCAGTCAGAATTGTGTTTGTTTTTTCATTAATACAATGGCTTTGTGTCATTTTCAGACACTCTTCTTTTTTTCTGTATGTATTAATGATTATAACTTATTTTTATAAAATATTACATTTTTGAAATTGTTGGAGAGTATAATAAAAACATAAAATCTATACTATATTATAATTACTAAAAAACAAATGTAATCCGTCTTATCTAACTCTAGTCAGTTTATTTGAGCTGATACTTAAATGTATCCTCGGCTAATCTAGCAAAATGACTGCTAATTTCGTATATAATGAATGTTCACCACTTTTCACGGACGTTGTAATCACGTTATTTTTAAATGCCACCAAATTGTAGGTAATGGTCAGCCTTTTAGCCAGGCTAAGTATTTAATGTCTACTGAAACGCCCTAAGCCAAATCCCCCTTTTCTCTCTTTCTTTTGATGAGAAAGTTCGTTATGTATAACGACATTTTTTATACTTAGTACAATAGTAGTGTAACTATAAACCGACAGATGCTACTACTAGCTAAGTACGTGCAAATTGGTAAAACAGTAGTTAAAAACTAGAAATCGACAATGAATTGTTACATGAATCACATAAAGAGCACATTGCTCCGAACATTAATGTACCATGATTAGTTCATTTTTTTGTGAACCATTAAGAGCTCCCTGGTAAGTCTACGAATTTACAACACTAAAATCAGAGGTTCGATTTTCCTCGGTAAACACAGCAGATAGCTCGATGTGACTTTACTCTAATAAAACACCCACAGTCACGTTATGATTTCATGAATGAAAGATCTCCCTTATGTCCTACGGGGTTTCACGAAAAGGTGTTTTTTTGCGATGATCATTTGCATATTTTATTCTGTGCATTACTGAGGTGCTGAGGCGGGTTATCACTCTTTTGATGAAACAACAACAGAAAAAAAAAGGCTCACACATATAACAGTTTCTTGTTAAGCTACCTTAATTACACGTGTGCGGAACATCAATAATGGACTAATTCAGTTAGGTGTAGTTGTTATATATATATACTAATTCAGTTAGGTGTAGTTGTTATATATATATACTAATTCAGTTAGGTGTAGTTGTTATATATATATACTAATTCAGTTAGGTGTAGTTGTTATATATATATACTAATTCAGTTAGGTGTAGTTGTTATATATATATACTAATTCAGTTAGGTGTAGTTGTTATATATATATATACACACACATATACAGAGCACGCTGTATGTAAGTAGGTTGTGTGTGTTTGTTTTCTTACAACAAAGCCACATCGTGATACCTGCTGAATCCACCGATGGGAATCGAACCCCTGATTTTAGTGTTGTAAATCCGTAGACTTACCGCTGTAACAGCGGTTGACGTAAGTAGGTTGTAAGCAATATTTATTTAGTATTTAATATTAAAAAATTTTACTCGAGGATTCGGAGTTGTTCTTCCGTCACAAAATATTACACAAGTATTTTTAACATGTCAAATAGTTCTCTAGATAGAAAGTGTAGAGCCTGAATTTACACCACGATTGTTCATGTCAAATATCGTGTATTATGTTCGTTGAATTATCTGTTTTTAACTTGTGTTTTTGGAGATGTGTTAGTTACGACTTAACTTAAAAGTTATTCAAACTACAGTTGAAATGAAAAGTTTTTGAAAGTTTCTCTACAATTCTAACTATATTTTTAAATTAACTTTTTTTATTAACCCTAAATAAACGGATGTTTTTTACTTACTTGTAAACAAAAGGCATATTTTTATGTCATGTATTACAAAAAACTAAGTCTCGTTCCAAACATCTTTAAACTTTATTTAACAAATTATATTAAAATTTGTGTCTCTACAAAGTTTTATCAAAGTTATATTTATCGATAACATAGTTGTGGAAACTGATACGTATGTCATTAATTTTGATGGTTTTTGTAAGAGGGTTTGTACAATGATACCATATTTATTATATGTTTGTCAACTAGATTTTAACAATATATAACATTGATACCAAGGTACACTTGCTGTTTGTGGGGATCATGGTCCATTGAAAATTTCTAAGAACTAAGATCGTGAATGTTTATATAAACTGTTTGTTAGACATAACGTCACGAAAGATTAATGTTAACGAATAAGTTTGTTTGTTTGGAATTAAGCACAAAGCTACACAATGGGATATTTGTGATCTGCTCTCTACATGTATCGAAACTCTAACGATGTGAGTCAGCAGACAAACCTCTGTGCCACTGGTGGACAAAAATATATCCAAAGGTTAACCAAAAGTGGGCTCTCTTAGACTATTTTTTGAATCACTTATGAAAAAAGCAACAGTTTTAAAATAAATCGCCTAAAGTTGTCTTATATATATATATATATATATTTAATGTAGAATGTTTTTTTAAGAGTATTTACTAATATAACTAATGTTCAGGTAAAGTTAGATATTCAAATTTGTAAACTTAACTACAGAGAAAGTTCCATCATGCTTCCCCAGTGTCAAATGCCTTATTGGATTCTCTCTGAATTTGAATTTCCCTAAATTTATTCAGTTTCAAATAAAACACTGAACATAGAAGAGATATAAGTATTTGGATTAACTCATGAATTCGGTTTGAATACCATGAAAAAATTGCGTATTCAAGAACCAGATTTTCTAAAACCCATTTCTTGATAATCCATGATTTATTTTCCCGTTTGTTACTCAGCAATATCCACCCTTCAGGAAATATTCATAAAGCATCTATTATAAACTTGGTTATCTATGTCCTAGCGTCGCATATGTTTACCATCTCTCACGTTGTATATTCTCGACATGAACTTGCATGCCACGTTATTCTTTCGTTCATTTTGTTCTATTAAAACAGGAGGAGTCTGTGTGCTATAGGCGTGTCCGTTCTTAGTAGACCTAAAGTTAAAATTTTTCACAGAATAATTAAAACAAGAAAATAAACTCGAATTTTTTTTTACAAATTTTACGTTAGGAGCTGGATACTTAGTGAGTAAAAAAGAGTACATCTTAAAAGTTTAAAAAATAAGAAAACAAGAAATTCGTGTGAGCTGCCTCCTCTCTTCCTCACGTGTCTCGTGTTTGGGAAACACAGATGCTATAAAAAATTATGTTCGAATTTTGTAGTTTTATTCGTTGTTTTTGGTTTGGTTTGCTTCGAATTTCGCGCAAAGTTACATCAACGCTAGCCGTTCGTAAGTTAACAGTGTAAGACTAGAGAGAAGGGAGCTAGTCATCATAACTCACCGCCAACTCTTGTGCTACTCTTTTATCAACAAAGAGTAGGATTGACTGTCACATTATAACGCATCCACGGCTGAAAGGGGTTTGGTGTAATATTGTTAATCACAAGCTAAACAATGGACTATCTGCTGTACCCATTATTGTTATTGAAAGCCGGATATCAGGATTATAAGCCTTCTGACTTATCGCTGTGCCACTGGGAGGGGTTCTAATATTGTATAAGATAAAACAACAGTCTGATATATCTTTACAAAATATATTTTTCATGACTTTCTGAATCCATATGAATAAAATGATTTTGTCATATTTCAGGATTGCATGGAAAGCTTTACACGAATTATCGATACATAGCCAACCAACTGGTAGATTACGAGGAAGGCAGCTACTCAGCAACACCTGCCGCCAACTGTTGGGCTATCTGCCTTTTTTTCCTGATCTATCAGTTCAAACTTAAGAACGTCTTTGCTCAAATAGGTACTCTAGTTGTGAGTATGCTTCTGAAAAAAAAATTCATTCATAACACAATACATGAAATAAGTAGTTAATATATAATGTCGCTTGTTACATTAGGAAATCACATAAAACCTTTAATTACTTACTTTTTAATATTGGGTGTTCCCTTAGTGCAACCACAGCCATAAAGTACAGAGTAGCAAAGAAACATGTCATCATAAATTTTTGGATTCACATTAAGGACACGCTAAACACTAGTCCACGCCCGGTCCTATGAGTGTTTCGTATACTTCAATATGTATTACGTTGCTTAAGTAAGGAGAGTATACACTATCAATTAAGAAACTAATTTTGACTTTTAAATATTTTAACCTTCTTAATATAATTTGTGATGTTCGTATCTTAATGGCAAGAGCGTGTAGCGGTATTGCTGGAAATAAAATTGGCATTTTTGTTACCCACTGGGTCAGCGATAAGCTACGAAGCTGACAGAGTCTGCAAATAGCTTCTTGAGTAGTTTATGGTAAAACACAACAAAATAATTTGTTCTAAACTGGAAAACATACTCAGTTTTAGATATTTTTAATAATATACTCCTGTTGCTTATTCAAAATTAAAATTTTACGTATTGTAAGTTATATTTTTCTAAAAAGACAACGTTAATAAAACTCAAACAATGGTGTTAAATTTATCATCTGTAATTTTATTCGCAAATACGTTCTTTCTGGTTGTTGGTACCAAGTGGTAAAGATTTTGCACATTGTAGTTCACAAAGTTTGCTGTGGTTCTTAGTTTCGTATTCTGTTTGAAAACTACATTAATTGTTCTTATGATATTTTTAATCTTGAGCTCCCGTGCAAATAATTTTCTTGATCAACTGCAAACTTTTAAATTACAAAATTATTCCTTCATTAAAATTACTTTTTTTTTCGTTTTATTTTTTTCTTTCCATTAAGCCCCCCAGTGGCTCAGCGGTATGTCTGCGGACTTACACGCTAAAATTCGGGTTTTGATACCCGTGGTGGGCAGAGCACAGATAGCCCATTGTGTAGCTTTGTGCTTAATTCAAAACAATAACATCAACTTTCCATTAAAGGTTTGATTTCTTACCCTAATCTTTACCGTAGTCATTTTGAAACAGATCTTAACAAAGTAATTCCTTTTGATTTAAATTATAATTTACTCTCCATTCCGTCATTATCACGTAAATCTACAGTTTAATAGAATTTTCATTAAGCACATCTATAAACTTTATAAAATTTCATACTATTATATATGAAACAATAACTGATGTTGGTTTATATCTGAATTATAACCAAGCGCAATCACTACTTTTGCAGGCCATATTTTAACAGTTAAGACTGACAATGTGTAGCAAATGACAGATTTCAAGTGCAAATATGACATAATCCTGTTTTATATTCAGAACACGCTCTAAGATAATCTTCATTTTGAAGACTGGAAGATTTAGACAATCTTCAGCTCAATATATGTGTGTAAAAACAATGCAGTTTATAACGTTTATACATGTCCAACGCCTACAGCATATATTTGATTAAAACAACACGAAAATTACCAACTAAGCAGCATTCATCTGCTGACATCGATAATCCTGTCTGAAAGAGCTCGTTCATTTAAGTATAGTTTTGATAAACAGTTTGATGAAAGAAATTTGATATTCAAGTTTATCATTTGTGCCAACTCGTTCATCCTGCTGCTCTACGACGATAGCTTAGAAATACAACATTAATTTGTCGAAACCTTTTGAGAAAACTTTACAGGCTTTATGTATATCATAATAAATTAGAGTAGCGACAAAAGAGTAGACAGTTACATAAGTTATATTCTTATAAAATCCTTTCTCTAACGCCGACTCTAAACAGTAACCTCTAAGCTCTTACTGCCATCTTTTCAAAAATGGGCAGAAACTTGTCACTGTCCGGTAGACCTGAGGCAAGGTTCTTGTTCCATAACCAGAACAGTACACTAGTACCTGCCCCCAAAATTGGCAAATTCAATGCATAAATGCGGTCGCCAAACTTATAGGGATGCTCTCTATAATGTAATTTAATTACTGATTTTGAACTGTAGTATTTGTCAAAAAAGTTGCGTTATACAATTTGCGGAACGATACTTGCGTTAATAGATTGAATTTATTATAGGATCATATATATATATGTCACTGACAAACAAATGAAAAAGACGTACAGGGAGTCTTTATTGAAATTTGGCGCAAGATTACAGTTATGCTAAAGATAATCTCTCGGCAGCTCAACGGTTGGCTTTAGAGTTTATAACTCGCTAAATTTAGAAAGTCGATCCCTTTGATGAATAGAGCACAAAAGTAATCTATTTTACAGTCTTATTTTTAGAATAACAGAAAAAAAATAACCTTGTGTTTCAGTTATCGAAATTATGGCACTCTGTGCAACATATAAATAATATAGATACTTCTCCATCAACTCAAATTTTAAAGAATCAAATTGTCATTTGAAAAGTTTTATAATGCTATAATTCAAGAATTATATACACTTTTTATAAAATATAGAGGTTTTTCGTAACTGATGTGTTGTGAAAATGAAATAATTTAAATCATTCATATCACTTGTTCATGTAGCAATAACCTCAAGATTCTATTTATACTGACACTTTACTATGAGTACTGAAAGTATAGTGTTTTAAGTCCACAGCCTACCACTGGGGGATGTATGGTTTTGTTTTGTTTGTTTTTAATTTCGTGCAAAGCTACGTGAGGGCTATCAGCGCTAGCCGTCGCTAATTTTGCAGTGTAAGACTAGAGGGAAAACAGTTAGTCATTACCACCCACCGCCAACTCTTAGGCTACTCTTCTACCAACGAATAATGGGATTGATCGCACATTATAACGTCCCCACGGCTGAAAGGGTGAGCATGTTTGATGCGACGGGGATTCGAACCCGCGACCTTCAGATTACGAGTCGAACGTCTTAACCCACCAGGCCATGCCGGGCTGGTGGAGGGTGTAAGGCTCTGTTAGTTTGTTAGTTACAGTACTCTTATTATCAAATATATCTCAAGGAACCTGAATGATGAAATCCTAAACTGAATTCTTTCTATCAGCTTGACCCGATTTGTCGAATTAATAAACTTATCTGTAAAGTGCAAATGTCTACAAAGAAGTAACAAACAAATGTTGCATCATATCATAAAGGTATTAGAAGTAAACTGTCATGAAGATGGATCATCGTATCCATTATATGTATTTTGATCGATTTGTCACCAAAGGATTGTGAAAGCAAATACGTAGGATAATATTTCTCTTTCAAAGACGATAATCAAATTAATTATACATATTCTTTTTAATTGAAAATATATCTTTATACTTGTTTTAAAATTCATTGGAATTGTATTTCATATTTAACGTATTTAACAGTTTAAATTAAAATTAACTCATTTATACATACATTGCGCTATTTACTCTTTCAACACGTACCAATTTAGGATCGTGGTACGAAGTATCTAGAACGTAGATCTTGACGTTTGTTTCTTCATATTTGGTTTTAGCCCTTGTTTAGTATCTGCATAATTTTTGCAAGATTACTTCCATCAAATTACTTTCTGAAGTACATTTAGCAAACAATGATAATTTCTTAAACATGACAATAATTAATATGTATTTGAAGTTATTTTGTATTTATTTATTAACACACATCGACAACGACCGTTGAAAAAAAACAACAACAACAGAGAACGCTTTTTGCTAACTTAGGGTTAGTAACAGACTTTTAAACCACAAGTAGAACTAGAATCAATTGTTTAAATTACTCTGCTCTTCTCCTGATGTAACGGTAGATGTCTGTCAGGTGAACAAGGTTATTCACACAAAATAACTGTTTTAGACTTTTAAATAAATTGTGTGTTGAAGATGACGCTGCTAAAGACAGAGCTCTACTTAGCTGGTCCCATTTAGAAATTCAAGAGCAACGTTAATCTATACAAAACAGTTACTTTGTCCTGTCTTTCATTTATCTTCATTGTTTTTGAGCCCAAAGCTGTACAACAGGTAATCTGTACTCTGCCCGTTGCGAGTGTCAAAACTCGATTTTTGGCGTATCCACCACCATTCTTCCATAACAAACTCCTGAATGGCAAATGAACGTTTCAAGTATATAATTATTATTATTATTTTCTAAATTTGAAAATAAGTGTTGTAAAGAAATAAAGGAGGGGAACGTACTGTCTGAAACTTGACAAAAGTTCTTGGGCAACGGTGAAAAGAATCATGTCGGTGACGGAAACAGCCGTATCAAACATCTACCCTAATGATCTGTTTGACCTCAACGCCCATCTCGTGCTTCTGATAATCAGCGACTTAGCTGGCACGAAGCGCGAAACTTCTCGCCGCAATTGTCATGGCACCTCATCAGTAAACCGTGAGGTAAATAAAAGACAGACTATAAATCTCATTGATATTTATAGTTTTCAATGTTAACGATAAGATCGGATGCTGGCACGGAGAATCTTGAGAGTTGAGAATTAGATAATACTTTTTCACATGCTAATAACATGAGCTTTTTAAAATAATAACAGGCCTGGCATGGCCGAGCGCGTTAAGGCGTGCGCTCGTAATCCGAGGGTCGCGGGTTCGCGCCCGCGTCGCGCTAAACATGCTCGCCCTCCCAGCCGTGGGGGTGTATAATGTGACGGTCAATCCCACTATTCGTTGGTAAAAGAGTAGCCCAAGAGTTGGCGGTGGGTGGTGATGACTAGCTGCCTTCCCTCTAGTCTTACACTGCTAAATTAGGGACGGCTAGCACAGATAGCCCTCGAGTAGCTTTGTGCGAAATTCCAAAAAAACAAACAAATAATAACAATTACTATATATCATGATATTTACATATAAAACCCTCCGTCGGACTGGTGCACACAAATTTCTCAAATAGTACTTTAATGGAACATTTCTTGAAATTAACCCTTTTTCGCTTTATTTTTAAAGCAGCCCAAGTCTGCTAAAACTACATTTATTACATTTAAACCTTACAAAAAGTAATTATAGCTTACTCTAATTTTTCCCAAAGGATGAGTAATCAACTCAAATTTATATTTCATGTTAAAGTGTATGCTGTATGCATGCGTCTATCTTTTCTATTTGTTTCACTCGAATTTCTCATAATCGCAAGTACTTATTGTTCTCTGTCACCCAGATAAAACCATCAATAAGTAAACAATGGTTACTGATTGCTAGGCCTTACAGACAATAGGCTGTGTGTACTCATTCACTTGACATTTTAAGTTTCGATAACATTATGTCAGAAATGACATAAAGAAAACACAAGAAATTGTTTATTACTATCCCAAACACGTCGTAGGTTAAATTACAGGACATTACGACATACAGCAGAGAACACAAATTTTTAATAATGTCACTTAATTTTTAAGGTACTACAATTATTGCTTCACGTTCATAAATAGTTGCTTTTTAAAATTTCAGTTAACCTGTTACAGGATTTTGGAAGGAGTGAAATAAGAGGATAGGCTCAGTGTGTGTACTCAGCACATCGCAAAGTTTGAACTTATAGGTACATCCGATTTATTAAATATGGTGTGTCAGATAAAATTAACTTTATATTTCATAAAAATGTCAATTTTAAATATGTATGTTACATACAGTTAATGCACACAACTTATGTATTTCTAATATACACCAGATTAAAACTGATAGAAACGCCATGTACTTGTAAGAAAACTAACGTATGTAGCACATTAACTTTCTTTAAATTATCCACCACCCTTTTCTCTGCTGAGATTTTCTGAGTAATCATAGGTCCCACCACACTCAACACATTATTCAGTTTTACCATGTTTACTGTTTTCTTCAAAATTACTAAGTTTATTTAATTTTCGGAAAATTTTCAAAATACTAAATAGTTAAATACACATCTTATTATCGATATCGTTAAAATAATTATGATTCCCCATAAGAAATAATTATAATATTATAATTATAAAGTGCAAGTCTGGTGAATTTAATTCATCGAGATGGTTGTAATTGGACTAAAACTCAAAGTTCTATTACGTCATACCTTCGTATCAAAATACTGAGAGTTCTGGATGCATTGTTGATGAGATCCAAAGCCTCTGCCAAGGAAAAGCACTGGACATTATTGATTTTGAGAACTCGATCACCAACTTTCAAGCTTCCTTCTTTAGCAGCTTTGCCATCACGTGCCACCTGCCATACAAATAATAAGAGAGCAACTTATATTTTATGTTAGCATTTTGAAACTTTCAAAACGTGCAGACTTTGATCGATCCTGCATGAGTATTGTCAATTTGGATGTTAGGCCTAGTTCAGGTTGAAAATTTGATCTTGTGCTTGATGTTAATAACAACAGGTTATTTATTTGAGTGTTTATCAGATTTTTTTTAAGGGTATAAAGAACATTACAGGTATGCAATTTTAAACCGTTTTATTTAATGTTTTAGAGGTCCTGGAGATAAAGTCACTAGTACTTCCCGCTAAAAGCCACTGTAACAAATTGACATAATGTATAACAACTGTTGTAATTTTGTTTTTGTGGAGAGAAGTAACTTACATTTAAAAATAATAATTTATTTAAATTGCAGGAGAAATGTTTAAGATGTCTTGTTCTGCTTTTCTTTTGTTTCAATATAAATTTTAGATTTTAAGCCTAGAATGTATTTACAGATAAGTGATGGGAAGCAAACATAAAATATTAAATGTTAAAGCTTTACCCACTAGAACAATAATGTGAGTAACGTAGAAAATAAAAGAAAATATTAAATTAACGATTTTAGCATTTGACACATACATGACTACAAAATAGAAGTGTATTTATTACAATGAATTGGACACTTATAAAGATACACTGACAAGCTGATTAGACCATCGTCACGGGCCGGCATGGCCAGGCGTGCGACTCGTAATTTGAGGGTCGCGGGTTCGCATCCCAGTGGCGCCAAACATGCTCGCCCTTTCAGACGTAGGGGCGTTATAATGTGATGGTCAATCGCACTATTCGTTGGTAAAAGAGTAGCCCAAGAGTTGGTGGTGGGTGGTGATGACTAACTGCCTTCCCTCTAGTCTTACATTGCAAAATTGTGGACGGCTAGCGCAGATAGCCCTCGAGTAGCTTTGCGCGAAATTCAAAACAACAAACAAACAAACTCATTAGATCATGAAATATTCTTCATGTAAGAAGTGCAAGATCGTTTTCAAGGTTGTTTTATGAAAAACACACCAAATAATTTTGCACAATTCTTTCCACATTTACAAAAACAGATTAAGAAACCTTAGTTGCAAGCTAATGATTCGAAACAGTACAAGTCCAGGTGGCAGACCTTCTATAACAAAAAAACATGTCTCGAACTCTAGCATTAGCCCCATGGCTAAAGCATGTATTCAAGTAATGAATATGAAATGGATTAACTAGCTCTGTGGCAAGGAGAACGTTAGAGACCCCTGAAAAAATATCTTAAGCACGAATTTTATAAAGCAAAATATACATATAAATAAACAGAACTGTTTAATGAATTTCATCATAGAAAACAAAATATTCTGTACATACGGACACTAAATATTTTCATTATAACTGTCCTGTGAACTTGTCCTTATATACATATTAACACGAACGCTTTCTGTGTTAAAACATAAGAATCTTCAATAACAGTAGCATTTGAAATCCTTTTAGACAGTAATATAGCAAATGTTCCCCGCTGATACAGCGGTATAAGTCTACGAATTTACAACGCTAAAATCAGGGTGTTCGATTTCCCCTCGATGTGCTCAGCAGATAGCCTAATGTGGTTTTGCTATAAGAAAAACACACACTAAATACCAAACGAAAGATATGACGATTCAATTCACGTAAAGAGAAACTTAAAGCAACTGCCCACAATTTAAACATCGTTCAAAACTTCTTAAATATTTATAAAAATTACAGATAGTTTGGTGGTCGATTTCATTTGATTGCCACATTGAAGTCTTAGAGTTGTAATTTTGTGCTTATGAATAGAAATGCATTTGTTGAAAGCGAGAGTCAGTGATAGACGGTAATCACGGAGGTGGGAGATTGTTCTGCGTATGTAGAAACAAGCTGTTAGCCTTCATGTAAGCGAGGCACAGCACAGCCAAAATAAATCAGTTTGTTCCGACTTCATGTTTCATAGCCCTGCTTTTATTCATATAATAATTAATTTACAAGAAAATTAAATAAACTCTTTCAAACCGTTACCATCGTATTTTGAAACATTACTTTCAAATACGTCAAAATAAATATTTGACTGTGGAGTTTATGGTGTAAACGTAAGGTAATGGTGAGAAGATGAACTATGTGAATTGACAAAATCGTCGTTAGGTCACATTTCCTTATGAACGTCACACTTGAATAACGAAACGTGTTCAGTTTTAACCTGAAAGAGGTAATGCTATCGATAGTTTAGTTTCTCATAATAAAACATTCATTTTGTGAGAACTTAATTCTCATTAGTGTTTCTTGTTTTTATTATTTTACTCTATCTTTTATTTAAAGAAAAGTTTCGTGAGGTTTCAACCATATTGTACAGCTTACATTAATAAACTTCTGTCACCAATGAAGATTTAAGTGTATACATATATATATATATATATACATGTATATATATAATTTTATTTATATTATTATATAACTAGAACTCAAGATACTGCTGTGTACTAAAATAGACATAGCTTGAGAAACTGTTGAACAACAAATCCAGTTTAGAAGAAAGTGTAATAAAGTGAAAGCAAGCCGTGACAAATTCCTCAATCATCCTTTCTGAAGTCGTTATTTTTTATTCTTATCAACTTTAATAATACTGTAGAAGTATATTTTATTTGACACTATCTTATCTTATTGAGAATATGTTACTTTCTAGTATGAAATTGTTTTGTATACAAAAAAAATGAAAAGTGAGTAAAATAGTTACCTGAGACACTGTCAGAATGTCTCCGTTTTCAATTCCACCTTGAAGTTGAAACCCCCAAGGTCGACCTCCTTTTAAAACAATCTCTGTGGTTTTAGTTGTCAAATTTACTGCCATGACAACAGCCACGAAAATTCATATAACAAAGTCATATAATAAAAATTCGATTTGTGTAGTAAAACTATGCAAAAAATTCATCTTTTGAAAATATATACTCATAATTTCCGAAAACATAAAAAAACGTGCTACACTGCCACCTGTCAATTTCTTTAACCTGTACTTTTATACCGCTTAGTGCACAAACTGATTGTATGACCGTCTCACTATAGACTCGCCCTCTGGAGGAAAATATTACAGATTCTTAGAAGTACACTGACATTCCCCAGAAGTGGATTTGGATGTAAACTTGTGAAGAGTTAAAGCATGCACCACAAATAGCTATTACAAACGGAATATTTTGGAAAAGAACTAAGTTTTAAAAACGTGTTATTTAAACAGATATTCGGCGAATACTTTGATTTGAAAATAAATGCCAAATTTTATTTGGTTCATAAAAGCTTCGCAGCACAGAATTTTTCACTTCACCCTTTATTTAATAATAAGTTTATGGTCATTAGTTCACTAATATTTTATTCACTAAATGCTAAGATAAATGCTTCATAAAAATAAATTGCTAGTATTTCAATCTTTTTATTATAAAAATGCAATATATATAATAAGGCGTCGATTTTTTCCTAAATATTTAATTGATTGTAAACTGTAATTTACAATAACTAGAATGTTTTTTCTGAACAACAGTACGAAAAAAATGGTAAAAGAAAGCAAAGTGTAATAGATGTATTGTTGTCTTATGAAAAAAACTATTATCCGTTTTTACAGAAGTGGTTCCCAATTATTTTTTGTATTAGGTCTCTTCCGATGATGACAGTAAATCCAAGGGACGAATGTGGCCTATGGGTCATCTTCTGGGTACCACTGGTCTGTAGCATATAGTATAAAACACCGCAGAATTGGTATTGATTAGAACCTCTGATGGTATCGTAAAAAACAGTAAATAAACACAATTGTTTTATCTCTATCTTCAAAGTGGAGACAGGTTGATCTTATGGGGTTAAGTAATTCTATCAAAAGTATTCGATTTTTAATCTAAATAAAACCAAAACATTATATCGTAGGTTATTCATTCGAGGTGCTACAAAGTTTTGTAAAGTACATGTTTTCATAACTACAGCTTGGCACGTGCGTGGATTTTAATGTAAATGACTGCAATGTTTATATCGCAAAGGAAGTAATATTAATTTAAGAAAAAAAAGGTAAAATTAAATTGGACGGAAAAATATAGATATTTATTAAGAAAAAGAGAAGTTATTTTACTTTGAAATTTTAATTTTGTTGTAATAACTTGTCCGAAGACCAAAAAACCTGTACAAAGATTCATAACAAATTTTATCTACTTTTTCACTCAGTAAACGTCGTGTTCTCGTTAGAAAAGGTCAAAAGAGTTAATAAAAATTAAGTCAATAATCCCTTATTAATGGGTGGTAACTGAAAATTACAACCCATTTACTTTCCTCTGTAGATAATTTTTATTTGATAAACCATTTGATTTCGACTACTTTTAGAATAGAGTTATTTGTTTATTTCTTTAAGGGTAAGTACAGAGCTACAAATGGGCTATCCGTGTTCTGCCTACCATGGGTACCGAAACTGGTTTCTAGTGTTGTAAATTCGCAGACATATTGCTGAGTCACTGAGAAAGGATTTAGAATAGAAGTTTTGGAATCAATAGTTGTTTCATCAAAGAATGAAGAAATTGCCAGTTGAAGAGTATTCCAATAACATTTCCTCAGAAATAATATCTGATAGAGAATGAAATCCTCCCACCAGTGGTACGTCTTCAGATTAATAATGATAAAATCCGGGGTTTGATACCCATGATGAACAAAACACAGACATCCCATTGTGTTGCTAAGTGCTTAACTTCAAACGTAATAATGAAATACCTCGAATGTCAGCTGATCAAGCTAAAACATTACTTAACCCCAATTACTGAAGTAGCCTTCCTGTCATCAACTTCATAATTAAGTAACAGTATGTATTTATATTTTGACAATGAAAATCTTAGATTATTTCAGTTTGATTTGGTATAATATCTAAGCGTATGAGATTCCTGGTGGCTGAGTGGTAAGTCAGCCACACTCAGACTTGACTCCTGAGCCACCACGATGGAGGTTGATTTGTAGATTAAAAGTCAATAACTTTCTCTAATAAAATAAAAAAAATTAATAGAATATTAATTTCAGATCTTTACATTTCTAGTTATATGTTATCTAAGACTTATAAAGAGAAATCTAGCATCCACATGTATAAAGAGATGGTGTAACATAAGTTAAACAGATCTGGATATTACAAACCTGTTTATTGTTTTATGATCTTACAAAGTTAACTCTCCCACAGTATAATAGCATAGAAATAATCGTTTTTATCAGCGAGACTTTTCTGAAATATTATTATTATATAAAAAGTAACAGTAGAATACGATAAATTAGACAAGCAGACAAAAGCGTGAACAAGATTTAATACTAAGTACTGGTTAAATATTCATGATTCGTCTAAAAAAGTAGAGCACAAAGTCCGGCCCGCGACGAGTCGCCGAGTGGCGAGCGAGCTTTTTGTATTGGTATTTGGGTAATTATGTGGAATATCCAGGAGGGTCAGGTGCACTAAACCTCGTCCTCCATCCCGTACTTTGATAGCGTCTATACTTAGAATGTGATATTTGGTATAACTTTGAGCCAGAGTATGACACCGTACTCAGGCCTGTTTCAGGGCAATGTCCACGTATCAGTGATGTCGAGAAACCCACTTGTTGAGAACTTTTATATGCAAAAACGGCTGTTCTGGGCCCAGAAAACACTTCAAATAGAAGAGCGAACAACGTTTCGACCTTCTTCGGTCATCGTCAGGTTCACAAAGAAAGGGTTACTGGTCGGAAGCTGACCACATGTTTGGGAGGGGTTGTATAATTGAGTGTTGCAATGTAGAGGGCGCGGTTTGAATATATAATTTTGTCTATAATATTAATATAGGTATAATGGTGTTCCTTTATATTGGTTTATTTTGGGTTTGAGTTGTTGTATAAGTAAGGCTCATGTGGTCAGCTTCCGACCAGTAACCCTTTCTTTGTGAACCTGACGATGACCGAAGAAGGTCGAAACGTTATTCGCTCTTCTATTTGAAGTGTTTTCTGGGCCCAGAACAGCCGTTTTTGCATATAAAAAATGTCCACGTATATTCGTGAAAATATGTTTGTTTTTTCTCGTCGAGTAGCCTGCGATGTCCAACAGAAAAGTCAAACACAGAGAGTTTGCACATTTAGAGTTTTCTCCTGCGCGAAGATTAAGCGCTATAGAAGGATATGCATTAGAGTAGATACCGGATGGTTCCATATTTGTGTCAAGCAATAAAGGAAATTTAATAAGCAAATCTCGTTAATGCATAGGCATTTAATCATTGGCGCAATGATGTAATATTTCCATAATTAAGAAATCTCACGCGTTTCAATTGTTCTTCGAGATTTATTTATGAGCCCTATTTTGATATTATTTCGTAACAAAAATGACAGCTAATCGTAAAAGAAAAGTTGACAACGAAAACCGGCAATTTCATGATGATTTTATTGCGCAATACTGTTTTGTTCCACAACAGAAGATTGTTTGTTTTTAAATTTCGCACAAAGCTACTCGAGGGCTATCAGTTCTAGCCATCCCTAATTTAGCAGTGTAAGATTAGAGGGAAGGCAGCTAGCTAGTCATCACCAAACATTGCCAATTCTTGGGCTACTCTTTTACCAATAAATAGTAGGATTGACCGTCAGATTATAATGCCCCCACGGCTGAAAGGGCGAGCATGTTTAGCGCAAAGGGGATGCGAACCCGCGACCCTCAAATTACGAGTCGCACGCCTTAACACGCTTTGCCATGCCGGGCACAAAAGAAAAACGTGATTTGTCTGCTGTGTCATTCAACAGTAGTTGTAGCGAAGGTACCCAGTATGAAGCGTCATTATGAGAAGAAGCATAAAGATTTCCACAACGTTGTTGGTGATGAACGAACAGTTGAAATTGAATCTGAGCGGCGATCGATGAATCAATAGCAGAACGTTTTCTCAAACGTTGCAGTCAGCAGATTTAGGTGCAGCATATGAGGTCAGTTACGATATTTCGTTGATGATTGCGAAATCTGGCTGACCGCTCAGTGATGGTGATTTTGTCAACCAATGCATGATTACTCATAGGAAAAGAAACAGTTCACAAGCTACAGACGGTGGCTTTGAATCGTATGACAGTTCAACAAAGAATTTCACACCTCTCATCAGAAGTGACAAGGCAGCTTACAAATACAGCAGCCAACATTGTCTACTTTTCTTTAGCAGCAGACAAGTCGACTGACATCAGTTCAACAGCACAGCTACTAGTTTTTGTTCATGGCTTGTCATCATCGTTTGATATCACAGAGGAACTAATCGGTATGGGTTCCATGAAGGGTCAGACAACTGGGTCTGCTCTATTCGAGGAGACAGCACGACTGTGTAGTAGGGTTTCATTGGATTTCACGAAACTGGTAAGTGTGACAACTGATGGAGCACAAGCCATGACTGGAGAAAGTAGCGGGCTGGTAGCACTATTAATGACGCATCGAGGAAAGCAGAACAAACAGTTGGTGAAGTTGCATTGTAGTATTGACCAACAGAACCTGTGCACTAAAGAACTTGATTTTCAGGCACTGATGGCATTAGTGACGAAAACCATTAATTTAATCCAATCACGAGGGCTCAATCACCGTCAGTTTCGAAGTCTTCTTGAAGAATTTGATTCATACTATGGTGACTTTGTGTATCACTGTGAAGTACGCTGGCTGAGTCGAAGGAAGATGATTAGAAGATTGATGAGGTGATAGAATTCCTCAGAAGCAAGAACAAATACAGAGAAGTGATTTCTATGATTGATCCAGCATAGCAAGCTGATTTGACCTTTTTGGGCGACATGACACAACACATGAATGATCTGAATTTGAAGTTGCAAGGCAAAAATCAGCTTGTCTGTCAGCTTGCAAATCACGTCTCAGCTTTCAGGACAAAGTTGTAGTTGTTCCGGCAACAAGCAGCCTCAGTCAACTCGTGCACTTTCCCACTTTTCAGTCACAGCTGCAGAAGAATCAGGACATTGGCACACAAGTTTATGTTGGGAAGCTAGATACTGTGATTCAATCCTTGAACTCACAGTTTCATGACTTTGATCTATGAAGATTGTTGATGAAACTTTTTGCTGATCTGTTCAGTGTGTCAGTGGATGACTTGTCAGCAGAATATCAGCTCGAATTTACTGATCTCCAGGTATTTGATGAACTGCGTGCTATTTACTGAGAAAACATTTTGCTTGACTTCTACAAAACGTTGCCTGATAGATTTGCTAATCTGAAAGAGAATGCACTTGTCCACACCAGCATGTTTGGCAGCATGTAATCCTGCGAACAGGCTCTTCTGCATATGAAACTGAACAAAAACAACACTCGTAATCAGCTGACTGATGATCATTTGGAAGCAATCTTGCGTCTGTGAACGTTAAACATCAAGCTGGACATTTCTCAGCTCGTAGATGACATGCAGCACCATCCATCGCACTGACTTTGTGACAGTTGACGTATCATCACATTTTTTAGAATAATATGCAAACTCTTTGATATAATCGTTATTTGTGTGTTCTTAAATGTAATGTCCATCTTGTGTAAAACAACTATGGGACGATTTTAATCTTCGCTTTTCTATGGCCCCCAAAAGTTATGAGAAGTCTGTTTGTGGCCCCTGATTAAAAAAAAAATGTACACCACTAGCCTAAAAGGAATCATGGAACCTCGATATTAATTTCAAGCTGGATGAACAGTTTAATCATGGAACCTTGATATTAATTTCAAGCTGGATGAACAGTTTAATCATGGAACCTTGATATTAACTTCAAGTTGTTTGAACAGTTTACTTGAAACGTGACAGACAACAAAAGCTAAGATATTTTCACCTAGTGTTTAATAATGGTTAAGGAAAATATTAGTGTGAGCATTGGTGCAAGTTGTTACCACATACTTTGATAACAAATCAAAGATAGTTGAAAATAGTTCCAAAAACAAATTTGAAAGTTAACTGAGGGAAGATATGCCGGTATATTTTGTCAAAAATCAGCGCCTAACTCTGAAAATAAGTTAGGCTCCTGAAAACAATCATTATCAAATCCAAGGAAATACAGGTGAAATTACTGGTTCAGTTAGAATCGTCCCAACTGGACTTCAAAAGAAAAACAGGCGAAAGGCCGAGCCAACTGAAATCTATTACAGTATTGCACTGTTGTATCCTCTTTTAAATTCATAAAGAAAGGCAGAACAATCTCTAAAAGGATCCCGCGTGTAATTTAAGAAGATAAACAGTAATCTGAAGCAAAGGGCTTAGAATGACCCAATGCTGGAGGATATCCATTTGAAGGTTGCAAATCGTTTATTGTGTTCTGCCCACACCTGCTGTTATATGAACTACGCAATGAGACATATCAACTACTATGAGTTGCTGTATACTTATTATACATTTATCCGTGAACAGGAACGGACAAAGAAAATCAGTTGCGACAGTATTAATAGCAGTACCTACAGTTAAATGGCTCGTGAGTTCAGTGGGCAAGCTGTTGAGTACCCCAGCCCAACAACTGATATCTGAACGTTCAGTCCGTGTTCTATCCTAACAGGTTTTGAATTTATAAAAACTAAAGTGTCAAAAGTTATTCTAACCAAATTGTCTGTAAAGAAGTTACTTTCACCTACAACGAATGTTATTTGCAAAAATATCATCTTCTGATATCACGTTTTGTGATAACAGATGTTTCGAAAAATAAATTATAGTTTTAACGAATTAAAAATTCGTATTATTAAATAAACTTAATTTTTCTTGTGTTGCTATTGTTACTTCGATTGGTTTATTGTGTTCCTTGAGTAAAATTACAATAAAAATGTTTATCTAACTGAGATACTATTATTATGAGTTGGTCATGGACTGTGGGTTGGGATCTCAGACCCTTGATCTGCTCATAGTTGTCCTTAACATCGTTGGTTGATAATAGACTTCATTTATTATTGTACTACTGTAGTTTTGATTGAATAATGGCATTTGAGCATCAGTTATGATGCGGCCATAGTCTGAAGTAATGGATTGTGAACTATCAACCTTCGGATTCACAGTATAAGCATTCTTAATACTAGGTATAATTTTTTTATTTATATGAATTTTAGTGTATTTTAGCAGAAGCAGGCTTATCCTAATGTAGTATTTATCTAAAATCCTGTTTGAAAGCTATCACAATACTTAGTAAAAGTAAGTAAAGAAAATAAAACGTCAAGCTCACTTTATCGTTTGATCCGTTAGTTGCCACTGACTTAGACCGGTCTTGGGAAATTCCATCAACAACATGGGCGTCACCAGGATTTTCTTAGAGGGTTTGTTTCTGTTCATGGTGCAGCTTTCTTGGACATGCGTTTATGTATGTACTGTTTATTAAGTGAAAAAAATATTAAAAGTGATGATTTATACATTTTTAACATTTGTTTTTATTTCTGTATATTTTGTCTTTGCGAGTATTTGGATTAAGTTTTAAGATATGGCATACATATATATAGACTCATAAAACTATATGTGTTATGATAACTCGACAATGATCAACTTCTTAAATTTTGCCAAACGAGCCATTCCGTCATCTTGATGTGGATTTAAAAAAACAGGTAGTTTTGGAAAGGTTTCAGTTGTTTTGATTAGGAATAAAAGTGAAGATGTTTGGCACTATTTTCGAGGTTTAAGTCGCTGGACCGGACTTGTGACCTGACCCGACTTCATGAGAGTTAACTTGTAAATGACAAGATAAACGATATGGCGATGAAATATGCTTAACACGTCCGAGATGTATTTGTGAACGTGATGCAATTAAGCTAAACCGTGGGTCCAATTCGGATGAAAGAAAAACTCGGTCGAAGATATCCCAGTTGGTTTGACATATCAGTTGGAAATTCGTCAAATGATTAGTGCATTGAGAGCGAAACATAAAAAAATAGGAATAATGGTATTGTTACATCATAAGATGGGGAGATGGGAATAATATATAATAAATAATTAGTTTCAGTATTCTAGTTGACCGTCCGAGGCTTAATTCTAAACGATACTAGGCTAGTTCATGTTAAAAATAAATATTAATACCAGTTTTAAAACTAAACTAGACGCTATATACCCATTACTTAATTGAAGTTTATATGTACGTACCAATTATAGATATGTGTATATATATATATATATTATATATCCCGTTTGAATAAATATTTTCCGCTGATATACAGATCTTTCCATAGCGCAAAAAACAAACAACACAGCATTGTTTAATTATGAACATTACTAGTGATAAATCTCTATAGTACAACAAAACCCCGCATTTATTTATTTTTGATAAATATGCGTAATATATTGCGGTCAAACGTTTGTTTTATTACGATTCTATATAGAGAATTTCAATCATGTCAACTTCATGAAATACCACCAGAAAGTCCCTAGGAGGGCACTGCAACAGGAATATCTCCCTCTTTACTATACTTCTAAGTTGACAGCTCTGTTTCCAAACAAATGTAAGTTAACTTTAATGGTTAAAGGGCAACTCAAAAATCAAACTTAAAACTTACAGACAACCAGTGCAAAGAGACCTAGTCTTGTTTTCTCGATTAGTCTTTGTCCGAGGTTACTGATGAAAAATGAAATTCTTCAAAATTGGTCTCAGTGATAAAGGGCGAAACTGTGTTTTAACTATATTCTCTAGACAGGACCGTTTTACCTAACAGTTAAAAAGGCCAGATGGTCAGAGCACACCGCCGTCAGGGGCCCATTGCGCGTGCGAGAGAGCGCGCGATGTGGTCAGGAGTGAGTGCGAGAATGTGCCTAATTTACTTCACTTAAAAATAAGCAATATTTTATTTATTTTTACTTAATTTTTTTTCATCACTAATACATTTAATTTATCAAACTATATGGTGTTTACCTAAAAAAAGTGGAAGATCTACTAGTTTACACTTCTCCCACAGCCTACCAGTGCTACAAAAAGCACTGAGAAAAATATTACATTGTCGTAAAGAGAATCTCCATTGTATGGCCTGGCATGGCCGAGCGCGTTAAGGCGTGCACTCGTAATCCGAGGGTCGCGGGTTCGCGCCCGAGTCGCGCTAAACATGCTCGCCCTCCCAGCCGTGGGGGTGTATAATGTGACGGTCAATCCCACTATTCGTTTGTAAAAGAGTAGCCCAAGAGTTGGCGGTGGGTGGTGATGACTAGCTGCCTTCCCTCTAGTCTTACACTGCTAAATTAGGGACGGCTAGCACAGATAGCCCTCGAGTAGCTTTGTGCGAAATTCCAAAAACAAACAAACAAAACTCCATTGTATATTTCAAAATAATAAATTAGAATCATTAATGTCACACACTTTTCAAATAGCTATAAAAATAAAGGCCTACTCTGGTAAGTTGTTCTTTTGAATCAAGCACAAAGTTACTCAATGGGCTATCTGTGCTCTACCCACAACGGGTATCGAAACCTGATTTTTAGCGTTGTAAATCTGCAGACATACCGCTGAGCTACTGGGTGCCCTCTGGTAAGTAAAAGGATGATTCAGACATCATATATAGGTTGTATGCAGTGCTTTATATATCTCAAAATTAATACAGATATAATCCAAATACATCAGATAAAAAATCCCGTTTTTTTCTGTTAAAGATTTGCTCTGCTCAGTTATACACAATTAATATATTTCTTTGTCATTAAAAGAAAAGAAAATTGGTATCGCAAATATTAATTGTTCCAAAACTCGTGATTTTATAAGTGGTATTTGTTTGGGATCACCTGTACAAAGTTGATTACCTAAGTTTATTTAGAAATACAAAAATAAATAAACAGAATCTGCGCAATCGTAAACGGAGCACCTCAAATTTAAATAGGAAAAAAGGAAAAAATCAGAAGTTTCTGTCTCTTGCTATAACTCCTCAATGGTTTAGCAATAGGTTTGAAGGTTGTTATGTTAAAACTAGATTTTGAAAAAAAACCGTGGCAAAAACAACATAAATAGTCCGTTATGTAGCTCTGTGCTTAACAAAAAACAGGCAAATAATAAATACACTGAACTTTTTTTTAAGTTCAGAATTGTCCCCCGCCAGTACAGCGGTAAGTCTATGGATTTAGAACGCTAAAATCAGGGGCTTGATTCCCTTCGATGGGCTCAGAAGATAGTCCAATGTGGCTTTGCCATAAGAAAAAAGATACATAATTTAAAATCTTTAGTTTGAGACAATCAGCGGTTTCGAAACAAGTAATCTACATGTTTCGATGTCCAATGATGTCATTCTCAGGAGTGTAAAATCAAAATCAGGGCAAAGCATGCACATATACAAATATCATTTATCATGCAACTGCTTATTTCACAAAGTAAATTCAAAGAAGAGCACGCCATCAACATACTTTCTGACTTGCCAATCTTTCATCCTAATTGAAGATGATTACTTTTAATGTGTTTCATTATTTCTATAGTTTATCTGATATTTCTAGCTGACATATCATTTGGTTGAGCTAAAATAAGTTTTTTCTAACTGAATGATAACACCGATATGACTTGCATCTTCAACTGGAACAGAATTTTCATTTTTGATATTTCTGTTATGTTTATTTATTATAAGCTTCTTCTAATTCGACCAACGTACACACAGCCAATTCACGTTCAGTGTTGTAAATATCATTTACTTTATTATGTTAATTATATATTTAGTTTTGTTTAACATTTGACTAATTTTATTCCAAGGTTTAAAAATTGGAACACGTTTTTAAGTTTTCTGAACATCTGACACGAAAGATCTAGAACATTTGAGAAAAATGACATTTCCGTTACTATCTATGTTATCAAATTTTGAATTTAGCTTACTTTTTCATCAACGTTCGTAATTTTACCAAATCTTCTCACGGCTGTACGAACAACATAAGATGAAAAACCTCTGTCTAATAAGAGCTATTTATTAAGGGTGGGAGTCACATAATTAATAATAGTAGTTGAAACATTACACACATATATATATAAAAGTATTACCAATTCTGTTTACAAATTGAGTCTGTAATTTATTATCTATATTACCAGTATTGTCTTATTTAACTAGCTTACACTTTTTCAAATTATCAGGTTTAAACAAGTAAATGGCAGCTGACAAGAGAACTACAATAAGTAAAAAACATGCATATTTATATATGTCTGTCTATTTTGCTAATGTTAAATTGTTTTGTTCCTTTGTATGTACATATATATATACGTCTATCTATCTTGTTAATTTCTTTTCTTTCTTTGTGTATATATATATATATATATATATATATAGGTTTATCTATTTTGTTTATGTTAATTTATTTCATTTGTTCCGTTGCATGTATATATATTTCTATATGTCTATCTATTTTCTTAATGTTAATTTGTTATATGTCTTTGTATGTATACACAGTTATATATATGTCTATCTATTTTATTAATGTTAATTTGTTATATTCCTTTGTATATATATATATATATATTTATATATGTCTATCTATTTTGTTAAAGTTAATTTGATTTGTTTATTGTATGTATAAATATTTGTATATGTCTATCTATTTTGCTAATGTTAATTTGTTTTCTTCCTTTATATATATATATATTGTTCACGTTAATTTATTTTATTTCTTCATATGTATATATATTTATATATGTCTATTCATTTTGTTAATGTTAATGTTAATATATGTTTCTCTTTGTATGTATACATATTTATATTTATACAGGGTGGTCGCTAGAAAAACGGAAAATTTGAGGGTCAGATGAGATCATGAATAAAATGCGTGCTTACTCATTTCTATTTTGATTTCTTTACATCATGAATAAAATGCATGATTTTAATATCACGGACGACATTTTGAGCATCTTTGAGTGTAATATAACATATGCCTTTAAAAAACTTTGTAAAAGTTATTCTTTGTAAAAATAAATAGCTGTTTGACAAATTTTCCGCTTTTCTATCGACCACCCTGTAGATCTCTTTGAATTTTTGAAGTTAATTCGTTTTATTCCTTTGTATGTATATATATGTATAAATCTACTTATTTTATTGATGTTAATTTGTTTTTTTACATAGATATATTTATATATGCCTATCTATATTGATAATTTTAATTTGTTTTTTTTTCCTTTGTATGTATATATATTTATGTATGCCTATCTATTTTGTTAATGTTAATATGTTTTGTTCCATTGTATGTACATATTTTTATATATCTAAATCTATTTTGTTAATGTTAATTTGTTTTATTTCTTTGCATGTGTATACATTGATATATCTCTATCTATTTTGTTAAAGCTAATTTGACTTGTTTCTTTGTATGTATAAATATTTATATATGTCCACCTATTTTGCTAATTTTCATTTGTTTAGTTCCCTTGTATATATATATATATTTATAAATATCTATCTATTTTGTTCATGTCAACTTATTTTATTTCATTAAATGTATATATATTTATGTATGTAAATCTATTTTGTTTATGTTAATTTTTGTCTTTTTGTATGCATATATATTTATATAAGTCTATCTTTTTTATTAATGTTAATTATTCTGTTCCGTTGCATGTATATATATTTACATTTATATATTCTCTGTGAATTTTGTTAATGTTAATTTGTTTTTTTCCATTGTATGTGCATGTTTTTAAATATGTCTCTCAATTTTGTTGATGTTAATTTGTTCTGTTTCTTTACATGAGTATACATTTACATATGTCTATCTACTTTGTTCATGTTAATTAATTTTATTTCTTTATGTGTATATATATTTACATATATCTATCAATTTTGTTAATGTCAATTTGTTTTGTTCCGTTGTATGTATATATATTTATATGTCTGTCTATTTTGTTAATGTTAATTTCTTTTATTTCTGGCCCTCCGCTAGTACAGCGGTATGTCTCCGGATTTATAACGCTAAAATAAGGGATTCGATTCCCTTCGGTGGGCTCAGCAGATATTCTTATGTGGTTGTGCTCTAAGAAAAACACACATTGTTACGTTTTTTATGTGGACTGAACGCAACAGAAAGACACAGATAGCAGCTTGTATAATTTTATTACGATGATCTATTTATATGTGATAGACACGAAATAAATTATCCAATAGCAATAACAGATATCCAGTTTCAACCTTCAAAACCACTTATAATACAAAAAGGTACTGGTCTGTGCTTAATAATATGATCCAAAATGAGTGTCCAAATCAGAAATCCAAAGTTCCAATCTAGGCGGGGAATTTAGTCCCACGGGGAAATTTACGAAGTTTGAATGGTAATTTTCAAAAAAATTCACAGTCCAATACGTGTTGGCTTTCGGTATAATGCGTAATTCGACTGAATTATAAAGATTGACGCAACAAAATAAATTTACCGCTTTAGTTGATCTAGCTCTATTCACAAATTCAATTTGAATAATCACACGGCAAACATTTAAACTTTCTCAAACGAGACAAACTTCTTGATCCAAGTAAAAACAGATGACTTACTTCCCTCGCATCGCCGTCTGTTTATATACTAATCGCGTAACTTCCCAGTATTCCAGAGTACAGACACTAGGCCAATACAAATGATTAATCTATCTAGTTCTAGAAATTTTTACATAAATAATTCTAAATAAATTTTAATTAATTCTAAAATGTTATTTTAAATTTCACTGGTTTAAACCTCGAAACAATAATATAAATATGGAAATTCAAACACGTCATAACATGATTGTCGTTTACATAACACTCATATGATATTTACATAACACACACAAACACACGATACCACATACTTAAGTCACATACTTTGAATTGCTTCAGAGCCTGTCATGGCCTAGCGCGTTAAGGCTTGCACTTCGTAATCTGAGGGTCGCGGGTTTGCGCCCGAGTCGTGCCAAACATGCTTGCCCTCCCAGCCGTGGGAGCGTTATAATGTGACGGTTAATCCCATTATTCGTTGGTAAAAGAGTAGCCCAAGAGTTGGCGGTGGGTGGTAATGACTAGCTGCCTTCCCTCTGGTTTTACACTGCTAAATTAGGGACGGCTAGCACAGACAGCCCTCGAGTAGCTTTGTGCGAAATTCCAAAACAACCAAACCTTTCATTTCTTTGTATGTATATATATATATATGTCTATTTTGTTAATGTTAATTTCTTTTATTTTTATATATATATGTATTTTGTTAATGTTAATTTTTTCATTTCTTTGTATGTATATATATTTATATATCTCTATGAATTTTGTTAATGTTAATTCGTTTTATTACTTTGTATGCATAAATATATTTATATATGTCTACCTATTTTATTAATGTTAATTTCTTTTGTTCCTTTGCACATATATTTATTTATTTATGCCAATCTATTTTGTTAATGCTAATTTGTTTTGTTCCTTTGAATGGATATATATTTACATCTGTCTATTTATTTTGTTAATGTTATTTTGTTTTGTTGTTTTATGTGTACATATATTTATATATGCCTGTTTATTTTGTCAATGTTAATTTGTATTGTTTCTTTGTATCTACATATACAGGGTGGTTGCTAGAAAAGCGGAAAATTTGAGGGTCAGATGAGATTATGAATAAAATGCGTGCTTACTCATTTCTATTTTGATTTCTTTACATCATGAATAAAATGCATGATTTTAATAATTTTGAGCATCTATGAGTGTAATATAACATATGCCTTTAAAAACTTTGTAAAAGTTATTCTTGTAAAAATAAATAGCTATTTGACAAATTTTCCACTTTTCTAGCGACCACCCTGTATATTTATATATGTCTATTAATTTTTAATGCTAATTTGTTTTATTCCGTTGTATGTATATATTTTTATATATGTTTATCTATTTTGTTAAAGTTAATTTGATTATTTCTTTGTACACATAAATATTTATATATGTCTATCAATTTTTTAATGTTAACTTTTTTCCGTTGTGTGTATATATATATATTCATATATGTGTATTTATTTTGTTAATGTTAATTTATTTGTCTCTTTGTGTGCATATATATTTATATAAGTCTATTTTTTATTCGTGTTAATTATTTTGTTCCGTTGTATGTATATATATTTATATTTATATATCTCTTTGAATTTTGTTAATGTTAATTCGTTCTATTCCTTTGAAGGTATATATGTATATATTTATATATGTCTGTCTACTTTGTTAGTGTTAATTTGTTTTGTTCCTTTGTACGTATATATATTTATATATGCCTATCTATTTTGTTAATGTTAATTTGTTTTGTTCCATTATATGTACATATTTTTATATATGTCTCTCAATTTTGTTGATGTTAATTTGTTTTGTTTCTTTGCATATGTATACATTTATATATGTCTATCTATTTGTTAATGTTTATTTGTTTTGTTCCGTTGTATGTATATATATTTATATGTCTGTCTATGTTGTTAATGTTAATTTCTTTTATTTGTATGTATATATATTTATAAATGTCTATCTATGTTGTTAATGTTAATTTGTTTTTTCTTTGTATGCATATACATTTATATATTTCTATCTATTTTGTAATGTTAATTTGTTATATTCCTTTGTATGTATATATATTTATATATGTCTGTCTATTTTTAAATGTTAATTTTTTTAATCTTTGTATGTATACATATTTATATTTATATATGTGTATGAATTTTTCATGTGAATTCGTTTTATTCCTTTGTATGTGTATATATATTTATATAAGTATATCTATTTTATTAACGTTAATTTGTTTTTTACATAGATATATTTATATATGTCTATCTATTTTGTTAATATTAATTTGTTTTGTTTCTTTGCATGTAATGTTTGTGATAAAATAAATGAACACAACATGTGATAGTCAATACTCACCTTCCTTTATTTAATCATTAATTTTTAGCAATATTAATTTACTAGAAAATATTTTTTCTGTGCAAAATGATTCTAATGTTTACTAAAAGCTCGCCAAGTTCCGTGAAGATATATTCATTGCATCGATATAATAATATCACGGCTTTTCGATACAACAACAGTATCATATCGCTCTCTTATCATATCTTTAATACTTAAATACTGACAGATAATATGTTTAGTATTCTTGTTTATAAAATAGTTTTAAAGACCTGGAGGTATAAAAAAATAAAACTTTCATTTTGTTTGACTATGTTCGACATAATATTTGGCTTTGGTTTGTTTGGTTTGTTTTGGAATTTCGCACAAAGCTACTCGAGGGCTATCTGTGCTAGCCGTCCCTAATTTAGCAGTGTAAGACTAGAGGGAAGGCAGCTAGTCATCACCACCCACCGCCAACTCTTGGGCTACTCTTTTACCAACGAATAGTGCGATTGACCGTCACATTATACACCCCCACGGCTGGTAGGGCGAGCATGTTTAGCGCGACGCGGGCGCGAAACCGCGACCCTCGGATTACGAGTGCACGCCTTAACGCGCTCGGCCATGCCAGGCCTCGATGTTAATACTTCAAAACTCATTTGACTGGTTATTTTACCTGCGGCACATCTTTCCCCATATAGAATCACCCGCTGGGGCTGTGGTAAGACTTCGGATTTATAATGCTGAAATCACGGAATCGATTCCTTTCGGTGGACGCAGCAGATAACCCGATATCGCTTTGTTATAAGAAAAAAACACCACACCCAATATAGAAATAAATGTTGATACGAAAACATACTGAGATTAAGGGACTTAACCAAAATTCTGTGATAAATTTCTAAACATATATTTCAATGAATTTAGTAAGACACTATCAACCGAATTCTTTAATTTATGAAAAAACACACCAAAATACTGTTACAAATTTTTCACATAGTGTCTCTGATGAATATTGTTCTTAAATATCACTCCCTTGTGTTAAAGACCAGATTGAAGAGCACAAGTTTACCCTCAAATTACTGCATTGTTTTGGTTATAGAATGATTATTGTATTTGGCTTTCAGTTCATTTTAACAAACTATAAAACGCAGCAAATACTTTAAATTCGAACTGCCAATGTCTACTCTCGAAAACGAAGCTGATGTTCTATAGGCTTGTTTGTTTCTTTGTTTTGTGTTTTTGAATTTCGCACTAAGCTACTCGAGGGCTATCTGTGCTAGCCGTCCCTAATTTAGCAGTGTAAGACTAGAGGGAAGGCAGCTAGCATCACCACCCACCGCCAACTCTTGAGCTACTCTTTTACCAACGAATAGCGAGATTGACCGTAACATTATAACGCCCCCACGGCTGAAAGGGTGAGCATGTTTGGTGCGACCGAGATTCGAACCCGCGACACTCAGATTGCGAGTCGAAAGCCTTAACACACTTGGCCATGCCGGGCCAGTTTTGAGGTTTAAAATATACAAAAACTTTTAATCTACCACACTGACAATGATTAGACGGCCAACATGGTCACGTGGATAGAGCGCTCGACTCACAATCTGAGGGTCGCAAGTTCGAATCTCGGTCGCACCAAACATGCTCGTTTTTTCAACTATGGGAGCGTTATAATGTTATGATCAATCCCCTTATTCGTTGGTAAAAAATGTAGCTCAAGAATTGACAGTGGGTGGGGATGAATAATTTTCTTCCCTCTAGTTAACCGATGAAAAAAATATACACACACACACACCTAGGTCAAAAACACAGTGAATAAAACAGACAATCAACAATAAATCCCATGATACAACAAACAAACAAACCTTACATTGCTGCATACCATATATTTCCGACATCAGCGACAAAATAACTAACATTTGAAAAACTCATAACAAAATATAACATTCCAGTAAACACCAAATTTATTCGAAAACCAGGTGCAAAACTAAAGTCCATACTATGTAAAAACTACATTGACAAACACGACACCAACATTATTTATAAAATACAATGTGACAGCTGCCACGACTTCTATAATGGAGAAACAAGTAGAAAAATGGTAACCAGACTCAAAGAACACAAAAAAAATTATCTTTACACGTTTTTGAACGCTGCAAATCAGATAAACACAACATAACCATAGAAAATACTCAGATACTAAGTTGCAAACAAACATAAGCAAACGCAAAATCAAAGAATCCCTACTTATACAACAACTCTTACCAAAATTGAACCAATATAAAGGAGCTCCTTTATATCTAACTGCAATGCCCCTACAATCCTGTACCCGTTTACACTTTCGTGCGTAAGGCATTTGTTAACCTAAAAATGACCTAAGGAAGTCTAAACGTTGTTCTGTACTTAATTTTAATTAAAGTTTTAATACCCAAACCAGCCTTTCTGAGAAAACATTGTAACAATTTATTATTTGTCTCTAACCAAGTTCGTTAATAAGAAAAACCTGAATCTGAAACAGAGACACCTCATGAACACGCTTTCCAAAAATGTGTTATATTCGAAAAATTGATGGAATAAATAATATCTGTATTTGTGTAATTCAATATATTATTCCCCTCATTGGACTCAGCATATAGTCCGATGTGGCTTTGCTATAAGGTAACATAAACACATTCAACATTTTATGCTAAAATCTTACTGCCATCACTGCCAAGCGTGTTTAGGTGTGCGGCTCGTAATCAGAGGGTGGCGGGTTCGAATCCCTGTCGTGCTAAACATGCTCACCCTCTCAGCCGTGGGGGCGTTGTAAAGTGACTGTCAATCCGACTATTGGTGGTGGGTGGTGATGACTAGCTGCCTTCCCTCTAGTCTTACCGTGCTAAATTAGGAACCGTTAGCACAGGTAGTCCTCGAGTAGCTTTGCGCGAAATTCAACAAACAAACAAACAAACGTACTGCCATCTATTGATTGTTCAAGAAATATTAATGAGATACACTATTATTGCTTCCAGTTCAACATGGCGTTTCTATAGCTCTCGAAATGAATGCCAAAACGACTTGTAAAATCTACGAAATGTGTATAAATTACTTTACATACCCAGAATAACTGGAAAACAGAACCAATTGAGTAAACAGATAAAAGAAGCATTTAGTTCGTATGTACCTTTAAACATGAACATTTCTCCAGTTTGTAGATTTATTGCTGTTTGAATTATTTAAATTAATCGCTAAAATGAAAAAAATAGTTTAATAATATATATTTTACGGCAAAAATAGAAAGATAAGACTTTCTTGACCCTACAAAATATTCTATTTATAAAAACTTAATATATCCAATCAGTTGTTGAAGATAAGAGTTGGCAGTGTTATTATCACTAAATAATATATGAAATAAAAATTCTATTAAATAATAATAAGATGATTTTTGAAACTCTCTGGATCTCAACAAAAACAAACTTCACCTTTATATGGGACGACGTAAGGTGATATAAAGTGTCAAACAATCTTCGAAGTTAGAATCTTTATTACTAAGGGTATGGACAACGTAACCTTCAATTTACTTTCAACATTTAACTACGAAAATGTAAAATCAGAAAGCGTTTGACTTAACTATTGTTGAAAGTTCAACTGAATATCCAAAGGAATTTATTGAAAATCATACACTAAAGATTTCCTGGAAAGAACATTTTCAAAGGTGTGGGTGGACAATGATACCTTTGGACCTGATCAGCATTTATCATCACTGCTAAGTTATCCTTAATGTTTGTGGTTATCACATTCTACAAAGTAAATTGTTATGAATAACAAGTAAAATCGCGTGAGAAACAATCATTCATAAGTGAACACTTAATGAACAGTTGTTTGTATTTTAGAAAAGTAAAAACTATGAGTGGTAATTGACCTGGTCTTTTACCCTATTATAGTTGAAATATTGTAAATTCTGTTTCTGTATAATTCTAATCGTACTTGTAACTGTTTTGTATGTTGTACTGTTTTAGAGATCAACTGATAAATTTGAAGCCATTCATTCTCCTAATGAACCAGACAATGAACTATGTATTTGTTACAGTATCTTATGATATGAATCAAAAAGGTATTATATTGAATTGCTTGTTGGATGATTACATGTCAGAAATACTAATGTGTATTCAATATATTTCAAAATAATATTGGTGAAATAGTAACTTGGTTCACCAGTTAGAAACAATTATACAGAAAAAAAATCTTTGTTCTGGTTTATTAAGGCAATAGATTAGAAATGTTAGTGCACGTGCAGGTGTTTATCATAGAGCTAACATTTTTGTGAACGAGTTCTTCGTACGTAAACTACAATTAATCCTTGAGTTCGGGATGTCCACGAAAGTGGCCATTTTAAAGAGCTTATACTTGTTAGGCCATGTTTCTATGTCATCATGACCCTAAAGTGTGATATAAAAGTTTGTAGAAAACTGTATGAGCTTGGAGGTAATCGTGTCTGGAATATGTATAATGTAGATTATAGTTGATGTTGGTTACCAAGAGTTCTAAGATACAAGTATTAGGACATTTGCTTGACTTAACAGTGTTCTATAAGAACGTAGCTTTTATGAAGTATTGTTGTTTTTTCTCTCTAAATTCCAGCAGCCAGTCTAGTTTAGGCTATTAACTAAGACCCAAATGTGTTCTTTATGAACGTGAATGCAAATTTTCATTATTCTAGGATTTAAACGCGAGATCCAGTTTCTTCCTTTGAATATCACATTAGAACTCTCCAAGAACATTCTAAAATTAGAGCAAAAACATTTTAGAATCAAAATATCATGTCCAAGACGATAACTATGTTTATTAGGCTTTATTATTTGTAAATAAATTGGGATGACTAACTAACAATTTGTAAACAATTAATTACAGAAATGCTCCTTCATATAAACCAGAGAAGAACAGTGTTAACTAGCATATCAAGTAATTCAATTCTTTAAAGCACATAATTTTGGATTGGTATGGCGATACACACTTTATCGAGAGTACTACGCTATTATGTTTTATTGCAGTATTCCTAATTTACGTACAATAAAACAACATGCAACCACAAGACAAGTCGTACATTGATTAGTGTACTAGTTTTTTTTTAATCTTACACAGTTAGTGCATTTTAAAATTATAATTGCAATTATGTGTGAATCTCTAATTGTATAGGTTTTAAAGAAAACGAAAATACAATAATCAAAACACATCTTTATAAAGACTTTTGCTCTTTTAGTGACAAGTACTTAATTTTCATAAAAATCAAACATTGTCATAACTTTGACATTTACAAATATTATTATGTTGCAACAACAAGTGGTTATTATAAAACATCATAAGGTAAAGTTACATGCAATAAAAAGTGATTATTATAAAACACTTTAAGATAAGGTTACATGCAACAAAATGTTTTTATTATAAAACACCATAAGATAAAGTTACATGCAACAAAAAGTTGTTATTGTAAAACACCATAAGGTAAAGTTACATGCTACTTCAAGGCAAGTGAGATCCATAAAATTGGTCTTGAAGGATTTTATAAATTAATTGTTGCAAGTTACTGACTCTAAAAAATTTAAATAGATTTTTCAGTGATTATCAACATCACATAATTTGTAACTCGTATGTCTTTCGTTCGATAATGGAGTACCTTAGTTTTAAGTTTCTTACAGTATCTGTTTTCACAGATACAATGGGAAAATATTGTCAGAATGTATTCGCTTAATAATTTTGATAAGTTATGACATTTTTACATACTTTATATTTCCAGCTATGCTTAAAACTCTGTAATTACTTTAATTCCACAGAAATTATAACACATTTTATTAATTAGTGGTTCATGCTATGACAGTAGATTATTATGTTTCACGAAATATCTGATTCTTTTTCTCACAGGAGTTCTGAAATATATTATTTAGACCACGTGTATTTCGTAACGAGTCAAAACTGTTGGTGTTTTCCATTCTTAATGCTCAAATAATACCGTTTCAAGTTTCCCGAATTCCTATTTTTCCAAATTTAAACATACATTTTAACCGATTCTACATGGAGTTTACACTAAATTACTCAACTTTTATAATGTATTTTTACGTTGTAATGGAAAATTGTTCAAAAATATTTAAAGAAAATACACTTATAATTTATTGGTAAACAACTGTTTGGCATTTATGAACTCATGAATGTGGTGTTAAGATACACAGGTGTATAATATATGTTGTTCTTTTAAAGAATAAACAGTTTAGCACTTCGTGCTTTCAGTTATGATGAACAGTGATGATAGTTAATAATTTCTTCACACACAAGATACTATGTATTCAAATATGCCAACCATTATTTTGAAGTTCAAAAAGAAGTTTCTTTTGTCATATTTTATTTTTTGGTCCCAGTTCTGAAGTAATAGCTTACGCTCACTATGTATATGATGAATAAAGATTATTGACGACCCTTACTTACAAGGCATTCAGTCACTAAGTAATGTTGGTTGTTGGACTGGCCTGTATCAGAAAGCCATTAGGTGTGAGAAACCACCGCATGCTATCAGCAAACATTGGCCAAATGACATGTGTTAGGCTATAAATATACGTTAATTCTGATAATGTTGTTTTTTTCAAGTTTATTTGAATATTATAAAATGTGTTTGTTTATAATACAGGTTCTAAAATACCTGCTTTCTTTCAAATTTACTACAGTATTTCATAGTACGTCTGTTTATGGTACATTTTTTAAAAATATGTTGCTAGACATACAAATTTCGCTTTCTTTTTTTTATAAATATGATGAAATAGTTATATATGTAGAACCACTGCGTTATTTTATCATATTAATACCTCGTGTTGTGGTTTGTACAACAGCTTAAAGCATAAAACATGCAACTGAATATTTATGTTAAATATATATGATGTTAATATCTTTGTGCAACATTATAAAAATGAAACAATTGCAGAGATGCCAACTATTTCAAATGACTGAGCGTAATGGTTGTAGATAGAGCCCGTAAGGATATCGTACAACCACTGTTAATAAGTATGCTTGAAATCATTTTGTCATCTTCACAACGCAACATTTGTACTATAGCTGTAGTTTTGGTACTAGCACAGCCATATTTTTTCGCTATATCAGAGTCTGGGAAAAATTTTTTGAATAGATGTCCAGCATGATCGGCTACAGCAAGGGGTAAATTATGAGCAATGACGAATTGCGTGAACATCACTTCTGCACTTATGGTTTCATATTCTGAATTCTTACTCATAAATGTCGTTATCTGCATAGGTTTTGTCTTTGCCTCAGCCTTTTGTTGGTAAGATGTCGATTTTGCATGTCTGGAACAATCGTTTATCCCACCATGCACAACAGAAAAATCGATGTGACAAACTGTACATAATGCACGACTGTCACTGACTTTTGATGCAATGACTGTATATTTTGCACTATACTCTTTCCTAAATTTTTGATTCACAGTTTTAGTTCTTTTAGATTTGCAAGAAACAATACAGTCTGGTGAACAAGGTCACTTTTTTGCCAACTTTTGAACGATTGCATTGGTGTTTCTATGCTGCTTAGAAAACGAGAAATACCCATCTACGCGAGCGCTGATTGGCTGACAAGCACTGATGACGTAACTATGGATTCTTTGACTTACCCAGTATGAAGAAGCACCGCACTCAAACTATTGGTAGACGTCGGAGATATATATATTTTTTATTATTTCAAGCACAAACATGATTATTGCAAGCAGCCATTTGGACTGTCTTTTATTTATTATCAAAATCTATTTGTATCACACTAGAAATTTTCTTTTCACCCCTTTCAAGCCCTGGTTGAAGAATTTACCACTTTATTGCATAGGCTTATATAATATATAATAATTTGGGAGTTGCAACAAGTTGTAATATTTGTCTGTATGAGCGTATAGTCGTAATCTATACACCAAAATCGTAATGATTACACTTAAATCGTAATGGTTGACATCTCTGCAATTGCAGAAAAGTTTTAGCATAAAATTTAGACTAAACATAAATATATCGTCAGTGATTTATAACGATAATTTTGAATTTTACCAACCACTATAGAAAGAGAAGTTATAATTTATCTTAAGTTGTGTTTGATCAATCTCTTTGATTTTATGTAAGATTATGATATCACTCATGCACTAACAATGAATATAGTCATTTACCATATATCCTTTTACCATTTTGATATTATATACTAAAACTAATATTCATCATATGACGATAGGTTTCATGCTAGTTTGAGCTAACTGACTAAAATTGATTCCAGTGAAACGTTCTATACTATGGGCGTTTTGCTAATCGGTAGAAAAGTTTTGTATGATCTGGAGAAATACCTATAAAAATTCCCTTACTTGTTTTTAATTAGGACAAGCATCAATCATACACACATAAGTCCTGTTACAAACACGGTACTGGTATTCTGTACCAATATTGATGTTCGGTTATTGAATATTTTTTATTCTTCTTACATCTCAGTGTAGCTTGAAAAATACGTCTATCGATCAACTCATATACCATGAGATCAATACAACGATATCATTTTAAAGTTTCAAAAATATTCAAGTTTCTGAAACATAGCTGAATAGTCTAAATATGATAGGATTGATGACAGTTCAACTCCTCTTGTTTTTAAATTAATAAAATATTACAAATTTCCTAAACTAGCACGTAAGAACAACTGTCAGTCACATGTTATAAAGCTTCTTATGTTTCAAACATCTACTAATGATTTAAAGGCAATGTGTAATTTATGAACAATTGCTAGGTTTTCACTGACTTTAGGCCCGTAATGTTGTACTGTTAATAAATAACTATAAATATTTAAATTCTTATTAGATATAAATGACTCAACTTAAAACTTACTATTGTTCATGGAAATATAAAAAAAATTGTAAAGAAACATATTTTAAAACTATTACAATAACAATATTGTTACTGTCAGATAAAAACATATTTTCATTCATTTAAGAAAAGTCAAACTGAAATATGAACTTTAAAAATTGCTAGGATTTGTTTGTTTTTTAATTTCGCGCAAAGCTACAAGAGAGTTATTTGCGCTAGCCGTCCCAAATTTAACAGTGTAAGACTAGAGGGAAGGCAGCTACTCATCACCACCTCCCACCAACTCTTTTATAAACGAATAGTAGAACTGACAGCACAAACAAATCTCCCACGGCTAAAAGGGCGAACATGTTAAGTGTGACGAGAATTCGAACCCACAATCCTCAGATTACGAGTCAAGCGTCCTCACTACCTGGTCCTGCTTGGAAGGACAGTGAATCGAACCTGCGATCAACTTGTCGGGAGAGACGATCAGTGATGTCGAGAAACCCACTTGTTGAGAATTTTATATGCAAAAACGGCTCGTTTTGGGTTCAGAAAATATTTTAAATAGAAGAGCGAACAACGTTTCGACCTTCTTCGGTCATCGTCAGGTTCGTTGTTCGCTCTTCTATTTAAAATATTTTCTGAACCCAAAACGAGCCGTTTTTCCTACATAAAATTGTCGGGAGACGATTGTGCCAACCACGTAGTCAAGCGAGGCCATTGTTAGGAAATGTAATAATAATTAGTTTAAAACCTAGTTTTTATTTAAAAACTTGCTGAGAAATAGGTAACGTACACTACCATTGCACCTTGAACATACTAAGTGGCCCACATGCATATTCTGAAAAGAAGCTCAGTGAGTATAAACGAACACATGAGATAAATTTATTAAACATTACGTTAACATAAGAAAATGTCTTAAGTGACATGAAACCGAGAGATGAGGATGGTATCCCATGGTGAAAAATCAGTTTTTCAACTAATCAAAATGTTTAATCTTTGACAAAATACTGTGCACGAAGTCGTTAAATAACATCAAAATTTGGTAGCAAAATGGCAAAAAAACAACAACAAACAAACGGGTTGGTTGGCTACGTTGATCTGAGATCATCACACATACTCTATTGTTGAGATTGGAAAAGAAAAAAACATCTCTATAGATTTGCATTGTAACTATATATAAATGGATAAGTATGGATGTTTGAAACTAAGCTACACAACAGGCTATCTTTGCTTTACCCCCCTCCTCCCACACACCCATGTATCGAAACCTGGTTTGTTTTTGCGGTATGAGTCCAGAAACACACCACTGCACTACTGGGAAACATTAAATTACCACCTATTGTTAAGAATATTTGCAAAGTGTACGAGAATGAAAGAGGGGATTGTATGTAACAGCTGGAATATGTATAATAAATCTGATTTAACACTTACCCACTTTGTGCAGAGTGATTAAGAATTCTATGAAGTAGTCGGAATTTATTTAGTCAGTTTTAGAATGACAGTAAAGGGCTAAAGGCAAGCAATAAATAATTTAAACCAGTCAAGGCAACATTGGTGGATCGTGATAGTGTTATGATGTGAGCTTCTACAATGTGGGTGTGGTTTGTTAATTGTGATATGTCTAAATGTAAATCTGGTCAAATATATGTTCATACTTTAAAATAAATCATTCCAGAGAGTAAAATAGAATTTTGTCTTCTTAGCGCTATACCGTGTTGTTCTGTCCACCATAGGTGTCAACACCTGTTAATAGCGGTGTTGTGTTTGTCGAGCAGAATACAGCTCATTACATGTTACCAAAGTTAAAAATAGAATATATTTGGTCATTGATCCGGCAGATGGCTAGGGCACTCGACTCCTAATCTGAAAGCCGCTGATTCGAATTCACGTAACACCAAACATGCTCGCCCCTCGAGGCATTTGACGGTCAATCCCTCTATTATAGGGGTTCCCAACCTTTTGGCACTCGCGACCCCTTACCTAAAAGTTTGAAACACATGTGACCCCCTACTTAGGGCTTACTATCAGCAGCTTAATTTTTATTTTATTTTCTGTGAAGGAGAGGGAAAGAAACATCTAAACAAATATTTTAAAATTCTGTAATTATTTATTAGCAACTTACATTGGTCCAACCTTAATTCACAAAAAGAACATATATTTCTTAAAATAATATTAACATAGGTTTGAAAAGCTATCCAACCCAGCTAGTGAGATGCCTGATGTTGCATTTTAGCAGCAAGCTTTGAAATTCGTGGCCGAGCGTTTGTTAAAGCCAGTCTCATGTCACCTCGAACATCCAATCTGTTCCTATTCTTTGTTTTTATATTGAAAAGAGTGGAAAATCCTGCCTCACACAAGTAGGTAGAAGTAAATGGAACAAGGACACATAAAGCTATCAATCTGACTTTGGAGTGTGATTGATACATAGCGCACCAGAACTGAGTCACGGATTTCACCTTGAAGAGATCACGAGCTGAAGAGTCGTTCTTTAGATCCAGAAATTCATCTTAAATATCATCTGGGATGCTGGACACATCAAGTTTAGTACAAAATGGGTTCCTTACCAGGGCCTCCTGTTAATGTGATAGTTCAGTGAAGTAACGCTCGACTTCCTTTTCTAGAGACTGAAGATGTTGGGTAATCTCATCCTTCAGGAACTGATCCAGTTGGATCTGAGACTCATCCGTCACTCCACAAAGTTTTTCAAACATAGCGATGTTTCCAAGATTGGTTTTCCGACGCCAGTTCTGCAGTTTGGGAACAAATGCCCGAAGACTATCTTGAAAAAGGAGAACATGTGTTTTCCTTCCTTAAAGCTTCAAATTAAGCTTGTTCAGCTGGTCAAAAATGTCGGCTAGGTACACAACCCTTTTGTATGCAAAAACGGCTCGTTTTGGGTTGAGAAAATATTTTACATGGAAGAGCGAACAACGTTTCGACCTTCTTCGGTCATCGTCAGGTTCACAAAGAAAGAGGTAGCTGACCACATGTTTGGAAGAGGTTGTGTAACTGAGTGTCGCAATGTAGAGGGCGGGGTTAGTTGTTTGAATATATAATTTTATCTATAATATTAATACAGGTATAATGGCGTTCCTTTATATTGGTTTATTTCGGGTTTAAGTTGTTGTATAAGTAAAGTTTTTTCAATTTTGCGTTTGTTTATGTTTGTTTCTTTATTTAGTATTTTAGTGTTTTCTATGGTTATGTTGTGTTTATTTGACTTACAGTGTTCGAAAACGTGTGAAGGTGACTTTTTATGTTCTTTGAATCTAGTTTCCATTTTTCTACTTGTTTCTCGGACATAGAAGTCTTGGCAGTTATCACATTGTATTTTATAAATAATATTGGTGTGGTGTTTGTCAATGTAGTTCTTACATAGTATAGACCTCAGTTTTGTGCCTGTTTTTTTGAATAAATTTAGTATTAACTGGAATGTCATATTTTGTTACTAGTTTTTGCCAAATGTTGGTTATTTGTTTGCTGATGTCAGGAATATATGGTGCACAGCAGTATATGGTTTCGTGAGATGTGTTTACTTTTGTTGGTTGATTTTGCTTTCTGTCTAGGTGTGTGCGTATAATGTTTTCTACGGTTTGTGGAGGAAACTTATTGATGTTGATCAAGTATTGTTTTATTTTGTCTAATTCATCGTTAATTTTATCTGGTGAGCATAGTTTTATGGCTGTGTTTATCTGGTTTCTTAGTATGTTGAGTTTTTGTTTTGTTTCATGTGCTGAGTCCCAAGGAATGTATAGTCCAGTATGGGTGATTTTTCGGTGGATTTCTGTTTTGAATTGTGTGTCAGTTCTTATAATTTTGAGGTTAAGAAATGATATTTGATTGCTTTCTTCCTGTTCACATGTGAAGTTAATGTTGGGATGTATAGAGTTAATGTGATTGAAAAAATTAAGCGTGTGTTCCGTAGATTTGAATTCCGCAACCGTGTCATCTACATATCTGTACCAGTATAGTGGTGGATGTAATGCTGTGTTAATTGCTTGTGTTTCAATTTGTGTCATAAAAATATTGGCTAAAACTGGTGATACTGGGTTGCCCGTGCTTAGGCCATTTGTTTGTATATAGTTTTGGTCGTTGAGCATGAAGTTTGTCTTTATTGTGGTGAATTCTATGAGGGTTGCTAACTGGTTACTGGGAATGTCTATAGTTGGGTTAGGGTCTCGGATATAGAGTTCTAAGGCTATCTTGCAGCTTTTGTTGTTGGAACTTCTGTAAAGAGGGATATAACATCGAAACTGGCCATTAAGGCTTTATGATTAAGTTGATTTAGATTAGACTTGAAATTAAAATAGTCTTTGATGTATGAGCTGGGTGATGTTACATATTTGGAGAATGCCCATGCTATGTATTTACCAAGATTGTAATTAAACGATTCATATGTTGACATTATTGGTCATAATGGACAATCTGGTTTATGAGGTTTGGGAATGCCGTATATTTGCGATGTGCGTGAGTCGGTTTTACGTAGGTAGGAATAAAGTGTTTGTGAAATTGTGTTGGCTTTTTTCATTTGTAGTAGTAATTTGTTTAGTTGCGTCTCGTGTGTCTTTCTTGGATTTGTGTGTATTGGTTTAAATTTGTTCGTGTTTGATAGGATGTTATTCATTTTTATGTATTATAGTCATAATGAACACGAATGAATACATACAAAAAATGAATAACATCCTATCAGACACGAACAAATTTAATCCATTGCACACAAATCCAATTCTATCGATTCTTTGGCTTTTAAGACACCGTTCATGCCGTTTGAAGATGACGCTTGAGTTTTGATGGTTTCATTGACTCTGCACTCAGGACAGGATGGCACAAAACACACTGTGGTTTCTCGATGCCGTTGTTGGCGAGCACAGTGGTGAAGCCAATGTTGAGGTAGCATTCTGAGTATCTGCACCGTTTAGCCATGGACACAACTCACCTTTACTGCTTACTTATCTCTTTGTTAAAATAAAATAAAAATGTTGAATAATGAACGCTTTGGCAACTGTAGATCTTACACTGACTACCTGTGGGGGATACAGATAGAGTAATGATGGGGTAAGTATTGGGAGGGAAGGGAGCGTGGCCAGTCGCGCGTTTCGTCATCCACCAATCAGCAACGGACATGTGACTTAAGTGTCGACAGGGAGCATTCACACGGGCACGCATACATACACCCATAATATCACTTAATGACACTGAACTAACGTAGCACACGTTCTGCTTTGCACCGAAACAAAAAATGTGAGAGCATGAAAATGTAATTGATGAAATAAAATTAATGTTATCTCAAGCTACTTCTAATAAGGCTTCGCGACTCCTCTGCTAAGGCTTTGCGACCCTCCTGCCAAGGCTTCACGACCCACCGGTTGGAAACCCCTGTTCTATTTGTTGGTAAAAGACTAGCACAAGAGTTAGTGTTGGGTGATGACGGCTAGCTGCTAAACTAGGAACGCTAATGCAAATAACCGTCGTGTAGCTTTGCGCGAAATAAAGAACAACAGGCCCCCCAGTGGCTCAGCGGTATGTCTGCGGACTTACACGCTAAAGTCTGGGTTTCGATTCCCGTGGTGGGCAGAGCACAGATAGCCCATTGTGTAGCTTTGTGATTAATTCAAAACAAAACAAACAAGAAAAACAGTCATTGATCGGTCTTCATAAAAGTCAGAGCTTAACTTCAGGTAACGTTTTTGAAGCAATGAAGAGTCAGTTGGTAAAACGACAACGTTCTGTTTTATGTGAATTGTTGGAGCTGTTGAAATAACGTTGAATATAAATAGTAACGTCACGCATTTGAATGCTATGCATAATTTATTAATATTCTGCACATGGCATAATCATATTAGAATATGTTTTGTAAAATTATAGTATTTCAAACCACAACGCAGAAAATAAGTCGACTCGTAATATTAGGTGTTCTATTGATATCGAGTAGCATAATAGACAACCGCCTGGAGAAACTAATAAACAAAATATATAAAAACGACATTTCTTTAGAGAGAGAGAGAATTAACCTATAAAAGGACTCTCAAAGCTCAGTTTAAACTTCCCTTGAAGTGAGGCATCTATCACGATCTTTGAGAAACATTTTACCCATGTTTGTCTCTTTGTTATTTGTAAGAGTAAGTCACCTTAACCTGATTGGTAATTATTAATTAATTTATATTAATATTTATCATATAATGATCGCTTTCGTGTTACAGTTTGATTCACTTTATTGGAATGTTCCCTATTGAGACTAAAGTTTATTGTATGATAACAGTTTCGTGCAACTCAAGTGGATTCCACTGAAAAGTTCTGCACTGAAACTAATATTCATCATATAATGATAGGTTTCGTGCTAGTTTGAACCAATTGATTCAAATCGATTCCAGAGGGCCTGGCATGGCCGAGCGAGTTAAGGCGTGCACTCGTAATCCGAGGGTCGCGGGTTCGCGCCCGCGTCGCGCTAAACATGCTCACCCTCCCAGCCGTGGGGGTGTATAATGTGACGGTCAATCCCACTATTCGTTGGTAAAAGAGTAGCCCAAGAGTTGGCGGTGGGTGGTGATGACTAGCTGCCTTCCCTCTAGTCTTACACTTCTAAATTAGGGACGGCTAGCACAGATAGCCCTCGAGTAGCTTTGTGCGAAATTCCAAAACAAACAAACAATCGATTCCAGAGAAAAGTTCATCTGCTATATTATTAAAACCTACTTGTCACCCTGAGAAATAACCACTCCATAAAATATTAACCAAATGCACTTTAAAATGTTATTTCCTCAGTAACTGTTTGTCATGATACATCTGAAAATTAACATGGCAATTTTACATGGTAGGTTAAAAAAGTTTTTAACTGTTAGTGAATCTTCAATGTTATTTTGATATTATTTTCATAGTAATTAATTTAATTTTTTGTTTCTAAAAGTAAATTTGTGTATGACAACAATTTTCTATATTATCTTCTATATTCAATATTTTCATGCTCTAACTGTCTTTACATGACACCTTCACAGTTTGTCTGCTACGGTATCACTGCTTTAATTACTCTAATCCTATCTCTGTCTGATTTACACGTGTAACATAAAAGTGCATTAGTAAATTAACAGAATAAGCTGAAAGCTTATCTTTTGTATTCACAGGAAACGTAGTTATTCGAGCGAAAGGATAAGAGCTGATGTAGTAAAGTCCACACTATTGCAAATTACATAAAATTTTCTAAAAATTTTGAATGCGACTGTCAGAGTTTTTTGTTTTTTTTGCCAGTGCTAGTCACTATTGCTTAGCATTTAATACTAAATCTTCAGTCTCTATTGTCGAAACTTTCCTCTTTTCTAAAAACTGTTGGTATTTGTTATACCACTGACAGAAATTTATCATTATTTAGTCGTAACACTAACTGAAATGTATATATATGGTTAAGTCTTAACCGGTGCGGAACTGAAGTCACTCGTTTATCATTTAACCACACCAAATTAATTTCCTTCCAGCGACTGGCATAGATAAAATATTAATAAGAAAACAGAGTTATAATTTATTTTATTCATAGAAATTCAGAAGAAATATCCATTTGTACAAACAAAATAAGCATTTATTCGCTATTACTTACTGATTACGTTGATTCTCAATGAAGAGATTATTCATATATTAAGAAATCTAGAGCAACATCAATACACGAAAGAAGAATGGATTAACTATCTAGTTACCTTTAATTTGTTAACTTTATATGATGCAAATAACCTTCTGTGTAAGCATAAGAAACATTTATGAATAATATTTGTATTTTTTCAAAAAATCATAAACATAAAAATGAATAATCAATATATTGCACAATTGTTACAAAATCTATCAGTTACTTTAATTATGGATTTTATATAGCCTGTTGTATTAACTATTTTTCTAAAATTTTGGTTTGAAAATAAAGAAAGTTGTTAGTTTTAAAAAATCCTTTCTGTTGACAAATCGAATATTTCTATAATTTGTGTAACATTAAGCCGGTAAATGCAACATATATTTAAATTATGAATGATCTCTTTGGCTAAATAATAAAAACAAACATCATTTCACATTAACACATATTATACTACTAAGGAAATACATAATATTTTAGTATGAAACTCTATATAAAGTGCAACTGATTTACTGTTATACATTTATTTCAGTACCTGCGTTTGTTTTAGTTTGATACATATGACGTATATTGTTGGATATGTATTGTGCATGTACATCCAGTTTTCTAACTTCGTAGAAGATTCTCAGGAGCAAGAATGAACAATATATGTTTTATGAAAATACTAGTGTGTCTTCGAATGTTGTTAAACATTCGAGAATCTCGCCTAATGAGAATATAAATCGACGTGCCAAAGAGACAGAATAGAATATAATTTGTTCGCTACAGTCGCTATAATTGTAATTAACGTTTATTAATCAGAATACTACACAATTTGACCAAAAGCGTTCACAAATTTCGAACATTATAAACTGCTCAATTTCAATGAATTCGCTTCGGACGATAGTATTTCTACAAGGACATTGAATATCTTCATCAGTAAAAAGTCAGCTAGCAAGTGATTTGAGTCCAGCCAAAGAAGGACAACTAGCTGTCTTAAGCGAGTTGTAAAAATATCAACTCAAAATTAATTTCCTCGTTGTGGACTTGGACCATCGATAAAATACAAACAGTGAAACATTTTGATCAAATTACCATATAATAATGAAATGAACCTTGTCTGGGTGTGGTACGTTGGCAATGGAAAGTCTTCCGGCGACTTCACCAATGACAGAGGCAAACACCCTCCATGTATCAGTGAATATCACCCACGATAGTAATTCATTGCCAATTCTAAATAATGGAAAAAAAGCAAGACAGATATCCATCAACATTCTCTGATACCACAAAAAGACAAATTGAGATTTAGAAGCATTATTCTAAATGGGGAATATTTTCCAATAAAGCAATAATAAAATCTCACAAACTCACTGTGCAATGAAAATATGGGTAAATACATTTTTGTTTGTGTTTAAACAATAGATTATATATCACTTACCCACCATGGATATATTGAACTTTAATTTTTAGTGTTATAAACCATCAAACTCATCGTGAGCGTAAAGCGATCAAGCAATAAGGTATTTTACAAAACCTAATAAATTTTAAAGCATCTTCCATGCTAGAAAACTGATATTTTTTACACGTAATTACAATAATGAAACTACTACTTTGCAAACTACGGGTCGTCAACAAAAGTGATTTTACCGTAAGTACCGTTTTAATGATGTATATCACAAGAGTACTTTCCTGACATGTGTCTCAACAATTGTATTTTCCCATCAAAACTTGATCAGCTTAAAAAAAAGCAATAAATCGAATAATAAACTTTTTATTGTTTGTTGTTTGTTGCTGAAGTTGAGAAATAAGCTGCTTGTATTGTGTTCATGAATCGAATTATAAACCCTGAAGTTACTGCTGAGCTACTGTGAGTAAGACATAAAGTTCTCATTATTAAAATAGAACTTCAAGGAGAAGTCAGTCCGCGTTTTCGATTGAGTTAATTCAAAGTGCATGTAATTTCATTTCTTTCGCGACAACTGAAGTTAACTACATTACACCTTTACTCGTGTAATGGATTTACAAATTGGCGATTAGATTTAAATGATCGTAACGTAATGTTTTGTTTAGAACATGGAATCTTAGATTTATACATACATATGGGCCTGCTATACCAATTGAAATAATACTGTCTTACAAAATATGTCTTTTGCAAAAAACATTCGGCTCGGCACGGCCAGGTAGTTAAGGAACTTGACTCGTAATCCGAGAGTAGCAGGCTCGAATCCCCGTCACACCAAACATGCTCTTCAGCCGTAGGGGCGTTATAATGTGACTGTCAATCCCACTATTCGTTAGTAAAAGAGTAGCCCAAGAGTCGGCGGTGGGTGGTGATGACTAACTGCCTTCCTTCTAGTCTTACACTGCTAAATTAGGGACGGATAGCTCAGATGGCCTGCGAGTAGCTTTGCGCAAGATTCAAATGATACCAAAAAGCATTCATCTTAACGCATTTTTCTGCTACCCTAGGTCATCAGTGTGGCATATAAAACGATCCTCACAATCTATAATTTGCTTCTATATATTATTTACAACTATAAAAATATAATAAGAAAAACCATTATCAGGTGTCTCTTTAGCTCGTAGACGGTAACACTTGCCTTATTTTTGTTTGCTTGTTTGTTTCTAGAGTAAAATTACGTTCAGCTATCTGCTGTGTCCTCTGCTGGGAATTAAACCTGATATTTTAGTGTTGTCAGTTCGTAGGCCTACTGTTATCCCACCAGGAAACAACTTGCTGTTATAATAGACTTGACCAATTGACTATACCAATTGGTATAGACTATATAGATTATAATTGACTAGACCAATTTATGCATCAGGTGTTGCAATGCATTTTCATTTAACTTATAGAACGTTTGTTAATTTTGCTCGTGTTTGTTTTCTTTTGCTTTGATTTGTGCAAATATTCCTTTACCTAACATATTTGAAAAAGAAACAACTTGTAATTTTATTCTCTTTTATAACTTCTTTGTATTTACAAAATTTGAAGGTCCAAGTAATTTTCATTAAAAACAACAGGAACACCTTTGGGAACTCGTAGTTACTTTTCAGAAAGTAAATCAATGCTTTTTCCAGATAAGAGAAATGACGTCATTAATTTAATTTTTTATAATTAACCTAATGTTTCCATATTTCTTTCATAATCTAATTACGGTACACTGAAATAAAAATATATATCCGTTACAAAGGGCAGTAATGCACTCTTCGATAGCGGTCATTAAAATACGTATGATTAATAATTTAAAATAAAGTTATATTTCATGAAAACAATCAACCATCTAGTCGTACATTTAAAAAAAAACACTTCTATGGTTACATTTGGATAAGAAGGTTAAACAACAAGTCTGCCTTTTTCAGTTAATGAGCCTTAAAACCATTAATGTTAATGATACCGTTCAGTTAAGAGCAAATACGATTTGTGTGAATACCATTACCCTCGTTAGATAATTATTTTTTACCCTTGGGATCTCTAAACTGTCCTTTTAGTAATTATACCTGAGGTCACCCTTAACATTGAATACATCTGCACATCAAGTCATCCGTTTAGTTTAAATTTCACGCAAGGCTACATGAAGGATGTTTTGTACCAGCCGTCCCTAATTTAGCAATGTAAGACTAGAAAGAAAGGAAATAGTCAACGGCAACTCTTGGGCTACTCTTTTACTAATAAATAGTGGAACGCCCCCAGAGCTGAGAGAGAGTGTGTTTGGTGCGAGCGGGATTCGAACTCGCGACCTTCGGATGAGAAATCCAATGCCTTAACCACCTAACCACGCCGGGCCTAACTCAGATAGTTAAATAACATTTATTACACGTTTATAAAGTTTATGAATCTATAAAAACGATTTTATTTGCAGATAACTGAGTCAAATATTTATTTTATCGACTAATATTGAATTCTTAGTAGTAAATTGTTCTTGTTTCACTATATTTACGCAATTACTTTCTATATTAAACCAATTTACCGATATAACAACTTGTATCGCACGTGCTACATTTATTGATTTCTTTTATCCTATAGTAAGATCCTCATCTTATGTAGAAAAAAGGTTAAACTTATTGAAGAAGGATACAATATGGCGAATAGACATTATGTGTGCTTGAAGATTCTCCTTTTAAAATTCTGAAAAAAATGTTTCCTTAGCGTGTTTACATAGTTACCACCTGTTATTGAACGTTATCAACAAAAACAAACTCATAGACTCGTTTGATCACATGCGGCGCTTTATTCGAGAGAAGTAGGTAGACCGAAAGAAACTCTCTTCCTTTAGAAACATACTATACACTTACTGGTCACCATATTCTTGTAAAGAATGAACGCAGTAAACGTGGACTTTAGGGTATATGCGTGAAGAATTGATATGGTTCTTAATTTGCGATTATTTGCAAGAGTTAAAAAACCGTTTTTGGGTAACTTAGGTCGTGAAAACAATACGAGTATTATATACAAGTTGTTGGTTGAGTCTAAGTTTAACAAGGTTTTTTTTAAAACATCTGGAACGTCAACTATGTTTTCTGAAGTCACTTTTATTCACAATAGTAGTTAAAGGGTAGTATTATAAACTTTGTTTAAAAACTAGAACTATCATTGGATGCAAACTTTTTCTCCTATTCAGTATCTCGACGATCCCATCATTAGCAAGTGAATGAAAGGTTGTATAGATCAGCACATGTAATTATTTTACTACATTTGTGATAGAAAAATCTCAAATTACGTGACATTTTAACCACTCTTTAATCACGAGTGAAAAAAAACTTTTATTTGGCACATATTGCAAACAACGGTTGTTATTTGTTAAATCGTATCGCGAAAATGTGGAGAAGACGCTAATATTTGCATTATTTACGTGATGGGTAAGAGTGAAAACTTAAAAACGATAGAATCCATATGGCAAATGATGATACGACAATCAACTGTTCTTGGGCTGGTGTCAATTCTGACGTTTTTTTGGAGGTAAAAATTTTTATTAACGCCTTTCTGTTTTTGTGTGTAAACTTTGTTTTAATATATTGATTAATCTATACATAGGATTTAACAATCGAAAGCATTACATATACTTATTTATGTGTTTATAAAAATTATTCATTTTAAGATAAGAAATTTGTAGAAATTTTGGAAATTGTATGGATTTTTTTCACAAGTTGGGTGAGCTCATGTTTTACAGAACATTCCAAATACACGTATCTCAAAATTGTTGAAGTAATAAAGAAATTAACAAAATTAAAGCTTAAAAGAATTCTTGTGAGAATAGAAGCCAACATAGGCATAAATACTGGCTTGTCCATTCTGATTTTTCTCTCTCCTAACCAAGCAGGAGTTTTTAAAAGCATTATCACTCAAATAAATATTCAATTTAATAGCTTAGTTTCATACTAGACTGTAGAAGAAAAACATGTGTGCATAATACAACAGTTATTTTAGGTAGAAACCTAAACTATAAGATTTATTTGAGATTCTAAGCTGATATGTATAAAGCGGCGAATGGTAAACAAACAGCATATTCAAAGAAATATATAAGTACAGTTGATATTATACAAATCTTTATTCCTAGAATGCTTATGTAATATTTTGTAAATTTAGATAACAAATATGTTGCATGATAACTTCTTTGAAAGAAGGTAGTTGGAAACTTCTTAATGTATTTTGAAATTTCTGCCTAATTTGGTAGACCTATAATGTTACATCTTACCTCACTCTACGGTTAGTTAGCGTTAAGTCTGAGGGCTTATTTCGCTAAAAATGTAATATCGAACCACACTGCGAGCAGAGCACAGATAGCTCATCGTTTAACTGCATTTCAAAACATACAGACGAAAGTTAGATACTAATTTGTGTGTGTGTGCTGTTTTTCTTTTTTTCCCTCAACATATTGTTAAAAGGAGGTATAGTAAATGCTATATTTTTTTCTTTTCTTTTTTCTCTTTGGGTATTATTATTGGGAATCGAAAGTTTAACAATGATATCAATTTAAAAACTATATCGGAGTAAAAAGTTCTTTTGTTTTGTTTATAATCAGGTAGCACACAGCTACGCAATGGGCTAGATGGGGTCTGCCCACTTCTAGTATCAAAACACTGTTTCTAGCAGTGTAAGTCCGCTGTGCCACTGGGGGCGAGTGGAAAGTTAAAAATATATGGCAACATACACAGCAGAATGTAGGTATGTGCCATGTTAGTGAGAAACTATGAGTATACATAATTTATCGACCAACGTAAACAATATAAAGTGAAATTTATACATTGCATACGGATATCAAAATATCAATTGGAAGTACAAGGCTCCTTCCTGTGCCCCAGAGGTAAGTCAAAAGACTCATAACGTTAAAAGCGGATTTTGATATCTGAAGTAGTCAGCACAGATACTTCATTGTGTAGTTTTGCACTTAACACTAAATAAAATGAAAATAAGTCCCTTCCAGAGATAATCTTAGCTGTTAGTAACACTGGCATTTGTGTCGTTTCAGTATATCTAAGTTTATTCTAAAAACAATTTTTAATGAACGCATGTAAAGAGCTAAGTTTTGTTTACACACGAACAACCATGTTGGCTCTCTATAACTATAAACGTATTGTCAAAACATTACACGCAATTCACTAGCACAGCTCAAACCTATATTATGTTATATTTTTGCTTTCGTAGGCTGGCTGGCAGGCATACACCTCTACAAAATAGAGAAAGAAGACGTAAATATGCGTCTAAATTAAATCGATGTAGGTATATAATAAAGTAACAGAAACAGCGTATAAATCATCGGGCCAATAGAAAGCAATATCTCTTCTTGCATTTATGCTTTCATTGGGCGTGTTTGTTACCAGACATCTGTGTTTAAAAGTACAAAAGGAAAACTGCAAAAAAGACAAAAAGTGTTCGAAGATATTACATCAAATTTGAAGCCCTGAGCAATGTCCTTCGGAATAGACCACAAAAGAGGAGATGTCTTTATAAAGAAGGTATATAATGTAGTTATAAAACAGGGGAAGCTCAGACACATAAGAATAAACCCGGCTCATCAGGAACTCTTTTGAAAGAGACAAGTCAAATAATACAATTTCTCCAACTGATGGACCTTTGCGTCATCATCATTACACTGAAAGAGATGCATACCCGTTTGGACACTGTTGTAGATTGGCATTTGTGTTTTGTCTCCTCAGATATATTGTCCAACTGAATGAGGACAGAAGAGAGGACCTATACAGACATGGGGGCTTTGGTTGTACTTCACTTAAACGAACACCTGAGTCCTGCCGCGAGCTTTTAAAGTGTAAGATAAAAAGGGTAGTGGACACTGCAAATGTGTGGGCGAGAAGATATTTTGTGTACAGCAATCTACAAATGTCAAGGAGGTTGTGAACATAAATAAGTATTGGAAGAACAAAATACTGAATTATAGAATTACAATTGAAACACTATACATAAAGACACGCTCCATTCCTCAGTAAAATACACTGTTTGTCAATCAGTTACAATAGTCAAGGGGATGAAGTTTATTAAAAAGTAACGGTAAAAGCTACAGAGGGATAATTATCATAGAGTCGCGTATGATAAACCGGAATTTTCCAAAAAGATCAAAGTTCATAATTTTAGAAAAACAATTAGAATGAAATATGCATCTTTCTTATTCGTTATTGACAATGACATTATGAAACAAAATTTATACTTTTTCTTGTTCCTGGGAAGAAAGTGTTATTTCCCAATTGCTTATGCCTAAGGTAAATGGAAAAGACCTATTTTTCTCTTCAAACTATGCTTTTGTGACTTGGGTAATGAAATTTTCAATTTACCAATTTTCCAGAACCTTCAAGGTAGATTTAGTGCTGAGTAGCTGATAGAGAATTTTCTCGAACTTACAATAATTTTCAAGAATTTTCAGTAATGTTGTAGAACTTACAAGAATTTTCAAAAATTATCAGTAATGTTGTAGAACTTACAAGAATTTTCAGTAATGTTGTAGAACTTACGAGAATGTCAAGAACTTTCCATGGTAATATATATATATAAGGGCTTACCACTACAGTTTAGTTCTAGCTGCCTAAGTGAACACATTGATCTATCTGATTTTATCAAAGATGGCATCAAGAAGCTGCAAGCATTCTCCAGACGCACTTTGCTATGTATATAATCAATTAATCAAGACAAGAGCGAAAACTTACTCTGTTAAAGAGGAATACAACAGCGTCAAAACCTTGCTAAAAGTCTTGAAGTATGGAAGGCTATCGGAGACTCAAAATAGTGGCATTCCTGATGAGTCTCAAAGGAGGCTTTACCAAGTTTCCCTGTTATCTTTGCCTTTGGGACAGCAGGGACATCGCAGCGCACTACAACAGGAAGCACTGGTCACAACGGACCGGGTTCTCTGTGGGGAAGCACAATGTTAAGTGTGAGTCAATTTTGAACCTCCAGAAGGTGTTCTTTCCATTATTGCACATAAAATTTGGTCTTATGAAACAATTTGTCACAGCTTTTCATAAGGAGTCTGCAGCCTTCAAATACCTTCGAGACTTCTTCCTTAAGCTGTCTGAGGCAAAGTGTCTTTGTTGGACCACAAATAAAGAAGATCCTGGAGTGCACAGAAATCCACAAGAAGCTCAGTAAGAAGGGAAAAAAACCTTGGGGCAGCTTTGTCGCAGTAGTTCGGGGCTTCTTGGGCAATCACAAGGCCAAAAATTATGTGAAACTGGTTGAGGCTCTGGTGAAAAACTGCGGCAAAATGGGCTGCAGGATTTCCCTGAAAATCATATCTTTGATGCTCATCTTGATAAATTAAAGGAGAATATAGGAGCATATTCAGAGGAGCAAGGCGAGCGCTTCCACTAAGATAAACTGGACTTTGAACGCCGCAACTAAGGAGGGTATAACAAAAACATGATGGAAGACTATATTTGGGGGCTGATACAGTCGTAAATCTCGCTCGACAAACTACTCAATTCCAAACATATTTTTATAATTTTAGTATAAATGCATGTAAATCGTGATTCATATGTTGTTTTATTCAGACCTTGTGAAAATGAAAATGTGCAAATTTACCCGTTTTTACGTATAAAATAGGTTAATTTTTAAATTTCTTTACCAAAGTCACAAAAGCAAAGTTTGAACGGAATAATGGCCATTTTCGTTAATTTCACAATATAAGCAATTAAGAAGTAACACATACCATCCAGAAACTATGTGTTACATAGTGTAATCATTGCTTTGCAGATACGCAGTGTCCATGTTGAAAATCATAAAATTTGTTAATGTCAACAATTTACCTGTGTGACACTTTTAACCAAAGTTGGAATCATTACTGGATTTAAAAACCAAAGCCGGAATCCTGAGAATGTATAGCGGCCATTTTGAAAACTTTAAATTCGGTACATAAGTGGTATTGGTAAGTAGATCAAAACTTATACATGTGTCTCATTTGGACTACATCTTTACCTTGAGCCTACTAAGCACTTATAACCACAAATGTTGTTTGTATAATAGTATCTTATATATCTGAGCAAAATAAAAAAATATGCCGAAATAAGAGTATTTATATCTTTACCCTTAGATTCTTCCGTATCTGTCTCTGAAAGGCAGTAAAGACATTGTAAAAGTTACTCCGAATAAACGGAAATAGAATGTGGCAAATTAGAATTGCTCAATTTTATCACTAGGAAACATACGTGAAATTTAATTATAGTCCACAGTTTTAATACAAGTAATATCACTGTTTCCCTAGGTTTAATAAGTACAGTACTAAATTAATTTACAGTGCTACTGAATTATTTTGTCTTTGTCCAATATTTAAATGACTACAGTTTTGTATCATTGCATTTCATAAAAACTAACAAATATTGCTGAGACACCGATTACACTCTTGTTCTACAAGCACAAATTGAGATTAGAATTACGACGAAATAACTCTTGTAAGTTTTATACAGTGAATTAAAATCATAATTAGGACAGTCATTGTCTAGCGATAAAACAAACATGTTCTATTTTTATTATATAACATTTTTCTTATTGTAGATCGCAATAGTAAAGAAATTATTAACAACATATGTGCAGAGTAATAACCATTTCAGTCACTGTTGTTGTTTTCAGTTCAAAGCTGCAGACTGAGCTACAGTCATGTGAAAAAGTTAGGACACCCTATGAGAGCCTGTGAATTTTTGTAACATTTGTGAATATATAGAAATTTAATCTCAATTTTGACAATACTGAGATATTATAGAAAATTAACTAAACAATTAAATCTAAAAAACAATTTTAAGATCTTCTGTAAATGTAATTCTACAAAAAGGCATATTCTACCTGAGGAAAAAGTTAGAACGCCCCCACATTTATTCCCACTTAAAATGGCTCAACTCACACACAGATGTATCACACCAGGTGCACATGATTAGAAGATCGTTACTCAGAATTGTGAAGAATGAAGCTTGCCCTATTTAAACCTATTTAGTTTGGTGTATTCCTAACTGTTGAAGTGAGAGTAAGCACCATGGTGAGAGCAAAAGAGCTGTCTGAGGCCTTCAGAAAGAAAATTGTAGCAGCTTATGAGTCTGGTAAGGGATTTAAAAAGACCCCAAAAGATTTTGAAATCAGCCATCTCACTGTCCGGAAAATAGTCAACAAGTGGAGGGCTTTAAAAACAACTGTCAACATGCCCAGGTCTGGTCGTCCAAACAAGTTCACCCCGAGAGCAGACCACTAGATGCTGAAAGAGGTCTTCAAACACACTAAAATGTCATCACGGGGCCTACAGTAGGCTCTGTCTACTGTTGATGTGAAAGTGCATCCCTCTACAATCAGAAAGAGACTGCATAAGTTTAACTTGCATGGGAGGTGTACAAGGAGGAAACCTTCGCTCTCTTAGAGAAACATCAAGGCCAGACTGAATTTTGCCAAAGAGAGTTTAGACAAAGACCAGCACTTCTGGAATAATGTTATTTGGACAGATGAGTCCAAATCTGAATTATTTGGACACCAGAGCAGAAGATATGTTTGGTGTAAACCAAATACAGCATTCCAGGAAAAGAACCTCATACCAACTGTGAAGCATGGAGGTGGAGGTATCATGGTTTGGGGCTGCTTTGCTGCAGCAGGATCTGGACAGTTCACAATCATGGAATCCACCATGAATTCTACTGTGTATCAGTAGGTTCTTGAGGATCATGTGAGATCATCTTTACGAAAACTATAGCTGAAGTGGAACTGGACCCTGCAACACGACAATGACCCAAAACATACCAGTAAATCTACTGGCTGAAAACTAAGAAATGGAGAGTCCTAAAATGGCCGAATTAAAGCCTCGAATATTAAAGTTATATGCCAGCAAATTTACCGTTGACCTACTAGAGGATTATTTCAGTCACTATCCACTTGTGGGTAATTAATTTCAATTATTATTAGCAGTCAGAAATTTTGCACTTTTTTAACGCTCCAAATCACTTGGTGTAAATCAATATAATAACAATATTATACGTGAACTAAAACTATTTTTCTTTGTCATATGTGTACCTTCAGCCAGCGTTTGTCAAAGCACTAAACCAAACTTGGTCCCGCCCTTTACTTTTGCAAACTTAGAGCTTCCGCTTTGAAACTCTGTGCTGTGTTGGAATGGTGATGAAAAACCATTTGGAAGGTTGCCGATTCCAATACAATTGTCAAGAAGTGATAAGGACAAAATTCAGCTCATTTCAAAGTATTTTGTTGTTGAACTTTGAAACAGAAACACAGTGAAATATTTTAAACAATATAGCTATAATAATTTGATATAACAATAAAAGTAATTTAGTTTTATAAATAAATCTAATAAAGTTTTTAATTCTTTCCAATATTTAGCCGCGAAAAATGCCGAATAAATAATCAAACCATGCCAATTTTTGTTTCAATATTTTTATATCAGTTTACAGTGCAGTTGAGTTGAGTTCTGAATGCCCTGACACTAATAGGAATATGTAAAAAAAAGATTAATTAACTTAATAATAATAATAAAGCCATCAGTGCAGTACTTAAGAACGGTGTTTTATTTACTTGTAGGAATAACTGTTGCATTATAATACTTGCATATAAGCACCCAAAAATATCTCCTGAAAATATACTAATGTATAAACTTGAGAATTAATATATATACATATATTATAAAGTGTTTTAGGTTGTTTTAGAGAACATCAGTTTTACGTTTACAATTTTGTTATTATTATTCATAGTAATAAAAGCAAGAGCCATTTTGTCCATAATATTTTTATTGAAAATTTCGTTTTGCTACAAGTATGAAAATCTTTACGCAGCTTTGCACGAAAATTTTAAAACTTATATTCCAGTTAATATTTCAAATATAATTTTACAATACAGCGTGTGTACTGATATATTCAAATATATAATATAAAATTTAACTCAATATTAAAATTGCATTTTCGAGTAACACTTGCTTTATTCGTCTACCTAAATTATGCCACCTAAATGTTTGTTTTAACGCAAAGCTGTACAGTAAACTATATTCGCTGTCCACTGCGGGAACTGTATAATTCTGAAACGTTTTATTAGAAGCAAGCAATGTTATATAATAACGTGATACCGACGGTACATTTGTCACATATATAGCTTACGGAGCCTTACGTCCACTACCAGATATCATCAAGCTGGTTAGGATATAACAGGTAGTAAAAAGTTGATGCCCTATTTGTTATCAATTTCATGAACAAAATTGTTATGGTGTGAACTGTGTTAAATAAGCGAATAACAGTTATTGTCAGTTTTCATTAAAGTAATTTACCAGTTAAGATGAGGACAAGATGTGATATTAACATTATTATTTACGTATTGAGTTTGAACATCGATTGTTTTATTTTTGCGATCTATCATTCAGAAAAAGTCACAAACTAGCAAGCTAATCTTCTAGATAAATTATCCTAAGAATGTATACGATAAATCATAGGATTGTGTATTAATTAGGATGAAACCAAATATAACACTTAGTAACTTAGTATAAAATAGGAAGGTAGCCCACCAGTAATGATATAGCATAGAAACGTACATTATGCTGTATAATGTCTCTTTAACAATTAATTAAGCTGTAGTTGATACAGACTGTACTCATGAAGTTAATCAAACATGTAGTATAAGATTTGATATAATTTTGTTTTGAATTTCGCGCAAAGCTACACAAAAGCCATCTGCGTTAGCGTCTCTAATTTAGCAGTGTAAGACTAGAGGGAAAGCAGTTGGTCATCACCACCCACCGCCAACCCTTGGGCTACTCTTTTAACAACGAATAGTGGAATTGAATGTAACTTTATAACGCTTCCATTACTGAAAGGAAAAGCATGTTTGGTGTGACGGGAATTTGAACTTTGACACACAGATTACGAGTCGAGTTCCTTTACCACCTGGCCATGTTCGGCTAGACAGTTTTAGAAGAGTGTAAAATCTTTCTACATTTCAAGTGACTTATACACAGAATGTTACACAGCTTATGAAATACTTTGTTTGTTTATTGTTAAACAAAAAATATACAAGGGCTATTTGTGCTTTGCTTACTGCGGGTATTAAGACCCTAATATTAGCATTATAAGTCCTCAGACTTAAGCTGAGCCACTGGAGGCATTGAAATACAACTCAGAACAAGTTAGTTTTTATTATGTATTTCTATTTGTTAGTTTTTTATAAATAAAAAAAGAAGTTAGATTAAACTTGACCTTTAAACTATTAGGAACGAGTTTTAACACAAAAGCTTGTTTGTTTTAAATTTCGCGCAAAGCTTCTCTAGGGCTATCTGCGTTAGCCGTCCCTAATTTAGCAGTGTAAAACTAGAGGGAAGGCAGCTAGTCATCACCACCCACCGCCAACTTTTGGGCTACTCTTTTACCAACAAATAGTGAGAATGATCGTCACATTACAACGGCCCCACGGCTGAAAAGGCGAGCATATTTGGTGCGACGGGGATTCGAACCCACAACCCTCGCATTACGAGTCAAACGCCTTCACACGCTTAGTCATACTAGGCCTTAATACGATACTAAATACTTTTAATAGATGAAAGTAAATCAGTTATGCTATTTATTGTTGGGCGTTTTTTAATGCATATGCATAAAACACAAAAAAAATATCGTTCAATAAAACAGACTGCTAAAAACCTAATATAATTAAAGACTTTTGGATCGATAAGCTTCATGTGGAACGAAGGGCATTTTCCCAGAGGCTTTTCGCGCTTATTATTGGTTTGAACAGAACTTTCGTACTAACCTTATCTTAATCGTTTTAGACGTTTTTTCGTATTAGTTCTCCTCTTAGCTACTAGTAGGTCACCATTATCATATTCTGTTTACAGTTAGTTATGCGTTTCTACATACACATTCAACCGATATCAATATATAGGAGTAAATTACTTAGTACTTGTATAAATTAGAGTTCTTTTCAGGATAGAATTCCATCCTTTACCCTTTGAATTTCTTTATAAAATTGTTTATTTATGTCTTTCTCCTTTTGACCGACAACACGTCTTTACTTATATGAATTCTAGTTCTCATAACCGAATTAATTTGGAAAAGTTTGTCCGTTTATTTATTTCAGAATGTTGCCTAAATACACAGAAAGACTATCTATATATGGGTTATATAGTCAGACGTTCCCATATTTTAACTTATAAACTACAACAAACTAGCCAACAGCACCCACCGTCATCTTTTGTCTGATTAAAAAGTAAAATTTGACTCTCACTCTTATAAGGCATCCTTCGCCTCAAAATTCGGAGATGATATATTAACTCATATTTTTAACAGCTTTTACCAAAATTCGTTAATTGATCGGAACAATCAGAAACAAAATTTCTTCTGTCACAGCCATTATTATGTTGTATTTGCTTACCTTTTTCGTGATTATAATAAATATTGTCTTGTTGTATTTCAATAATTTTTGTGGTCGAAGGGTTCTCGTTCATAAAAATAGCTTCCACTTTGGGAAAAGAAAAAGATTTAGTCTGGATTGCCTTGGAATATGGTTTTGGAATATGATGCCGTCATAACTGTTACACACAGTAAGTGCTACTACTTTCTTGAAGGATATTTTAGGGTTTTTTTCACCTCTGCATTTGTTCACAGTCTTGATACCGGGATATGATAAAAAGACTGCGACATATTCCACAATCATACGTTTACCATGATGATATTGTACCAATCATACGTTTATCATGATGATATTGTACCAATCATACGTTTATCTTGGTGGTATTGAACCAATCATACTTTTATCATGGTAGTATTGTACCAATTATACGTTTATCACGGCGTTTATACCATAAACAAAATCCATAGCCATCGAAACTGATGCTAGAACGCCCAGTTTAGGAATACAAAAACGAAATGTGAATAATATCTGAAATAACTACATGGTGCCTTTACGTCTTTAACACTTTCAACGTGGCTAAACGCGAGCCAGCACCATTTGAGACGTTTAGTAACGCGTTGTCGTCAGATATAGGTACAGTAGAAGAACTGTAAAACACACATCATACGTCACTCCTAAAAACGCTCAGCACACAATTTACTTGATGTACTGGTCGTCAGAATATTGTATTTTGATCAAGGATTTTTTAGAGTGTTTATTGTAGCTTCAGACACTTTTAAAGTTATGTCTACATTTGAGACTGATAACAGACAAAAACAAAGTGATGTTAGTAATGTCGTGCCATTTAGATTTGTGATGGAGCTGTTGTGGTTTGTATTTAAATTTTGTGAAACCAATCTATGTAATATTTGGATGTGTAAATACCCAGGGCTGTAAAAGTATATTAAAGAAATATTTGTTATGGTTTGTTGAAGAGACGTTTATTGTCACAAACTCAGTGAATCGAATATCAGGTTCTAAATAACAATATCAATGTTTTGAAATAGAAAACTCACAGTCGAGACTTACAGAAGTATATATGGAGTCACATAATAGTAAAGGCCATTTCACAGAATTCCAGTTAATTATTATCAAATCTCAAAACATCGATGGGAACGACTTGAATCAGAGGCACCAACTAAAACATAGCTAAGATTGTGCCTAACAGAATAAAAGCAGTTATTCAGACTAAGCATGATTGGAACAATTATTAACAGGATTTTTGCTTTTATCACTACTTGTCCAGGTTTTTCATATGTTTAAAGTGTTTAGAATGTTTCTACTATAACCTTACTCACACGTTTCATGTGTAAATAACTATCGTTGTATGTTTTAATCTTAATCTTCCATTTTAATGTTCTCAGTGTAGTCTCCGCAAGAAGCAACAGATCGGAATGTTCAAATGGCAAAAATCCGTTTGGATTTGAGTATGACCAGAGTGATCTTCCACCTTTGCCAGAGAATGGTCAGTTAAAATAACTTATCTTATGTACTTCAGGAAATATTGGAAATAATGTATTGATAACTTTTGCATTAAACAAAAAAAAGTGTATTTTTTTTAAAGTTTAATAAGTTATTTGATTTTTCCCTAACACTTTGAGCTACGACATATTTCTATACGTAAAATGTGTGTTTTCTTAACACTGTGATAAAATACAACATTATACGTAATCGTAGAAGAAAGCACCGTATCTTTCAGTACTTGATAAACGTTTTTCTTATTTTTTACTGTTTATAGATTCGCTGGAGTTGTATATTTTCTTTCAATATATATATTCACGGTTTAAACAGAAGAAGGAATTATGAGAATAAAAAACTTGTAGCACTGACAACTTTATATAGAGGAATATGTGAAAAATATCAGAATAATAAATATGTGTTAAGTGATAGTATAGAACAACAATAAGATATTAGATTACATTGCATTTATAATGTGTGTTTACCCATGAAAAATATTACCAATGCACATAATTGTATTACTTGTTAAAGAAAGATAAAACGTTTTGTTTGGTAATAATATAAACTTTTTTTTAAAATAATGATTAAAAATTCAATAAATAGTAATAGAAGTGATTCATTACAGAAGATCTGTACATAAACACCTAATTTCAAAATTCAACTCGTGTTAAACATATAATGAGTATTACAGCAGAGAATATATGCAAGAAATTGAAAGAGAATGTGAATTAAATATTTTATAAATACCAGCAAAAAGAGAAAAAAAAAGAGCCCAGTGGTTTCAACCAAGGTAATTCTTTACTGGTTAAATAAACAACAACTGTAGGTGCACGTAAGTTCTGACTTGTTTTGAGGTGAAATTCAGTACTTCATTTGTAACGCTGTTCTTTCGCGTCTTTTTTTTTTGTTTCATTTACAATGTTTGTTTGTTTTGAATTAAGCGCAAAGCTACACAATGGGCTATCTGTGCTCTGCCCACCACGGGTATCGAAACCCGGATTTTAGCGTGCAAGTCCGCAGACATACCGCTGAGCCACTGATGGGCTTCATTTAAAAAAAAAAATCACAATATAAGTCTTTCCGTATTTATCATAAGACGTCTAGCTCGATGGTTTTCGAATAGAGTGCGATAGTTACTCGTCTTAAAAAAAAAATTCCAATATTCCTTAGCACATGGTTTGGCATGGCCAGGTGGTTAAGGCACTGGACTTGTAATCCGAGAGTCGCGGATTCGAATCCCCGTCGCATCAAACATACTCGCCATTTTAGCCGTCGGAGCGTTACAATATGACAGTCAGTCCCACTATTCGTTGGTAAAAGAGTAGTCTAAAAGTTGGCGGTGGGTGGTGATGACTAGTAGCCTTCCCTCTAGTCTTGCATTGCTAAACTAGCGCAGACAGCATTCGTGTAGCTTTGCGCGAAATTCAAAATAAACCAAACCCTTCCAAAGAAGGGTGTTCCTATGGAAAAATCGAATTGAAATATTTGTAAATCTTAGAAAACAACAGTGTTAAGAAAGATTGTTTGAGGTACATATAATGGCAGTGGTAAGATTGACACACCCATATAAGGATAGAAAAACACGTGAACAGTATTCTACCAAATCAGAGGTTTTACTGTTATTCCCACAGTTTGAAGATTGGTTCTTCACAAAAAGCCCCACCCAGAAAGTGGTTATTAGCAAACTACAGAAATCTCATTTATCAAAGATTCTTCCTTTGTAAAAAACCAAAAACAACTAATGCACAATTGTTTTCTCTCAAGTGATAGAAATACAATATATATGAAACAAAGAACACAAAAATATTGTTGTAAGAATATGGAAAATTGTTATAATAATAGACAAACGGTGAATGTACTTTAACTATGGCAAAAAATAGGCAGTTTTCTATCGACCACGGAGCATTACAGACTTCCCAATGTGGTACAGATAACGTAAAGAAAGTATTCTCTCAAAAACAAACAAACAAACCTTAAGCATATAACATAAAATGTATATTAGTTGTATATTAAGTTGTATTTTTAATGAACATATCTTAGTGCGACTATTCTATTTAAAGTTGATAACCGATACAAATAATCTGATATTTTATATGTTAAAATACATACAGCAGACAGGCTGAATAGATATTTTAAGAGAAATTTTTGACACGTTATAACTTTGCATCAAGAAATAATTATGAATTCTTACGGTTTTTCCGTAGTGAAATTTAGTTGGCTGTTGTTAAGAGCAAAGCTACACAATGGGCTCTCTGAGCTATAATACCACGATTATAAAAACGCAATTTATTATATTTTTTTATTTTAAAAGCTTAAACACTTATCACTAAGCCACTGGGTGACTACATGTAAATTAAAAAAAGGACAATAAAACAATTAAAATAACTTAAATGAGTGTCATCTATTATCAATTTTGAAAACATTTTATTTGCTTCATAAGGTTAGAATAGTATGTTTTTCAACGTGTTTCTTTTCCACTATTATGCGAATCAAACGTACATTAGCTTCATAAACATTTTAATATTTCGTATTTAAAACAGGACCTCTTCGTATCAAAACGCAGTTGTATGTTGAAGACATCAATTCAATTAACGCTTTGGACATGGTAAGTATTTCACACGATTGCTAGGTTGTTGGTGCACTTGTGATAACCTATTTCTAGATAATTTAAGCTGAAAATATATTAAATATAGCACACAAAGATTGGTATTAACATACACTACAGACAGAAAATATTTAGTTTAATTTCGAATAGCCTGAAAGTATCTTACGTTTACCTGAAGAGCAGTTAATTTTAAAACATATTTTGTGCCTAGTTTTCTGTTTATTTATTTGTTAATAAGCAAAAATCTACACAATGGGCTATCTATGTTATCCCATCATGGGTGTTGAAAACATGTTTTTAGGGTATGAGCATTCAGACATGTTGTTGAGTCACTAAGGAATTACCTTGTAATGTGAAAAAAAGGGCACAAGTTAGTCATGTTTAGATCTAAATTTCGGAACTTTCAAGCCGGATTCGAATTTGCATGAAGTCAAAAAAATACTCTCCACACTTTAAGCTGTGAGTGCGTTCTAAGATTAATGTTCACTCAATTAATGCGAACAGTGGACGCTAGAGTGCTGCTGAACGGTTATCTTCCTTTTGGTCAATGGATTAAATTTGGGACTTTAGCAAATAGTAATTAGTAGCTTTATCACACTTTAAAATATTCTATGCAACTTTACACAAAACTTTGTGACACCTTGCTTCCATAGTTATTTATGTAAGATTACGTGTTCTGATGTTTACACTCAATTATGTACATCAAGATACCAGCAACTGTTGTAACTGCAGACATCCAATATTTTCAAGCACACTTAAGTATAGAAAGGTATTCAGCCATATATTTTAATCAAGGCAGAGATAAAAACGTAGTATGGAATTTCATATACTTCCAAGAATACACGTACAAAGCAATTTGTTCAAGATCTATTTAGCAGTACAAAATAAAATAAAAGGCAAAACTACTGTTATAAACTTCAAGTGGAAATAACAAAACAGTTAAATATACAAGTTTGAAAGGTAGCAAAAATATTCAACTAGTTCATAATAAAACAACTGTTAACTGTAGCAAATACAAAATTATCACTGCTTAAACACCAACGAAGTTCCAAAATGTAAAAATATTTAGGGTTCACTGGAAATTATGCATCATTCTTCTCACAGTACAATTTATACTTTTTCCACCTTGAGAAGTACAGTGTTTGTTTATTTAAACTTATACTAAAAGTTTCTCATCGATTAAAGTTTCATATATTGACAAAAAATTATACATCACAATCAGCATTTTTATTTCAAACTCTGTAAATGTACCTGGAGTGTAGTAAAAATAAGTATGAATAAATGAAATTACCTTTAACTATATTTAGATGTGATAAAAAATACTCTTTAACAGGTCTAGGATACTACCAAAGAGTATGTGTGTGTTTCTTTCTCGTTGTCTTTTTTTCCTCTTCTTTACTCCCCCCCCTTTTCAGTGGCACAGCGAAATGTTTGCTGAATTACAACACTAAAATCAAGTAACTTCCCCCCCCTTTCAGTGGCACAGCGAAATGTTTGCTGAATTACAACACTAAAATCAAGTAATTCCCCCCCCTTTCAGTGGCACAGCGAAATGTTTGCTGAATTACAACACTAAAATCAAGTAATTCTCCCCCCTTTCAGTGGCACAGCGAAATGTTTGCTGAATTACAACACTAAAATCAAGTAATTCCCCCCTTTCAGTGGCACAGCGAAATGTTTGCTGAATTACAACACTAAAATCAAGTAATTCCCCCCCCTTTCAGTGGCACAGCGAAATGTTTGCTGAATTACAACACTAAAATCAAGTAATTCCCCCCCCCTTTCAGTGGCACAGCGAAATGTTTGCTGAATTACAACACTAAAATCAAGTAATTCCCCCCCTTTCAGTGGCACAGCGAAATGTTTGCTGAATTACAACACTAAAATCAAGTAATTCCCCCCCTTTCAGTGGCACAGCGAAATGTTTGCTGAATTACAACACTAAAATCAAGTAATTCCCCCCCCTTTCAGTGGCACAGCGAAATGTTTGCTGAATTACAACACTAAAATCAAGTAATTCCCCCCCTTTCAGTGGCACAGCGAAATGTTTGCTGAATTACAACACTAAAATCAAGTAATTCCCCCCCCCTTTCAGTGGCACAGCGAAATGTTTGCTGAATTACAACACTAAAATCAAGTAATTCTCCCCCCTTTCAGTGGCACAGCGAAATGTTTGCTGAATTACAACACTAAAATCAAGTAATTCCAAAACCCCTTCCTCGAAGGTGAGTTATCAATACCAACTGTCGTACATATTACAACGTACAACTGACAAGTAGTTTATTGAAGGCTTATCAGTTTTGATACACACTTCTACGTAGTAACTACAACGCAAAACTAAATGAAATATATTTAATATCTTTAGTGATCTTTTTCTATTTCATACGTACTAATCATTACTCAGATAACATGATAACATGTGGTGCGAGCTTGTATAGGAGTTTATTTCGCATTAGTATAATTTGATATCAATTCATAAGATCTTTCTCTGAAAGTTGCACAGTGAAAGATAACTAAAACAAATCTACTTTAAGGGACAATATTAATAATATGATGGCCCATTATTACCGTTTTTGAAAAAAAAATGTTTCGTCATACAGTATAAGCTTGTATATGCATTACTTGCACTCTTATGTATAAGGCAGGATGCAAATAAAAGACGCAGGATTATAACGTTAACAAAAGCTTTCTAGTGATAAAACTTGCACTAAGTTTGTCTAAAGACGTTTATTGGCTATATTTTATTTGTTCGAAGTTTCTAATAAAATGTCTTAGATACACAACAAATGGGTATTTGATATTTTTAATAACTCTGACATTTAACCTTCATAATGCGGGTAACCATTAAGGACGTGGGTGAATGAAAGCACTAAGAAACTTTCGCTCATAATGATAACTAAAAATGTGTAAATAGTAAATATTTATGGTCTAATCAATGTTATTATCGTAACAAAATTTGTTTTTATGCACTTAATAAAGATTCACGTTAACATGATATTGTTAACAGGAACCATACAGTTGGCGAGAAAGTCAGGTTATTCTTTGTACTTTCCTTTTCTCTTAAATAAAAGCAACTTTGTTTCTTCATACTTCGAGTAGCTAATATCTAGAAGATTATGCTTTCAACTTTTAATGTGTATAATGTGCTAAGTATAAAAATAGCTAAAGCTGTCACTATTGAGTGAATGAGACGATAAACTGATTTTTTTACATACAAATAGCTTCAGTTCTTTGGAGAAATCAGTCTGTTGTTAAATGTGCAGTTGCAAAATGTAAATTAGATTCGATCACTTGGACTAAAATATTTACATACATGTAAACGTAAATGCACTCTAAAAGCGAGCTACAAATCCAATTAATTTAGTTTTAGTTATTTTTTTATGATAGAATCCTTAAAAAATTGACAACAATGTCAAAGAAGTCAAGGGTGTGATAATATTAGTTGAATACAATATAAAAAGTGAAATTCTACTGAATAGATAAAGTATAAAAAGTGACATTCTACTGACTAAATAAAGTATAAAAGTAACATTATACTGACAAAATACAGTATAAAAGGTGACATTCTACTGACTAGATAAAGTATAAAAAGTGACATTCTACTGACTAGATAAAGTATAAAAAGTGACATTCTACTGAATAGATAAAGTATAAAAGTGACATTCTACTGACAAAATACAGAATAAAAAGTGACATTCAACTGACTAGATAAAAAATAAAAAGTGATATTCTACTGACTAGATACAGTATAAAAAGTGACATTCTACTGACTAGATACGCCACCAGACAGATCCATCGTGTGCAAAGTTTTCTATGGATGGAGTATGTTTTTAAAGTTAAGCACGAAGCTACACAATGGGCTATCTGTATTCTACCACCGCGGGTTTCTAGTCCGCAGACATACAACAGTGCCATTGGGGGCCTGTGATTGGATGATATAAGGAAGTGTGATATATAGCAGCGTTAGTAAGAGCACTTAATAAAATTACTCAAAATATTCGAAAAATAAAATCCTTTTTTCTTACAGTCCATACACATATAAATGTGTATGTCACGGGGATTCGAACCCGTGACCCTCAGATTATAAGTCGAACACCTTAACTCGCCTGCCCTTTAGTCTTACATTACTAAATTACAAAAGGCTAGCGCGGATAGCCTCGTATAGCATTTTACGAAATTCAAAACAAAACCAATCCATTTTCTGTCCAGCATAGCCAGGTGATTAAGGCGTTCCACTCACAATCTGAGAATCGTGAGTTCGAATCCATGTTACCCTAAATAAGTTCGTCCCTTTAGTTGTAGGGACGTTATAATGTGACATCAATCCCATTATTCTTTTGTAAAAGAGTAACCCATGAGTTGCCGATGAGTGGTGATGACTATCTGCGTTCCCTATTGTTTTACACTGCTAAATTAGAGACGGCTAGCGTAAATAGTTCTCGTGTGGATTTTTTGAACTTCAAAACAAAGTTTCCATGTTGTCTTATCTCGGCTTTTCTCGTCCATAACATTTTCCTCTTGATTTTTCATGCTCTTCTTTGCGCTGTTATTTATATTGCTCGCGTGTTCTCTTTTACTAGCGTTAGTCTTGTCTTATGTACTTTCAATTTACATTTTGTCTCACTAAAAATCTTGATAGTATATTTTACCTTTGTTTTTCTCTAACAGTCGTTTTGATATTTTGTCTTTTAATGTAGTTGGCATTTTTCTCTTACCTTTCCTTAAGTGATCCTTAATTTACTCTATGTTGTATTTAACATGGAGTGGTGTAAAGACAATACTTTTAAGGTACTGTTAATTACGAAAAAACACTAATCATATTTATTCAAAATTTAGACTTTTAAAGGTATAAATATATTTCTTCAAAATTTCCGAGTTTAACACATGTAAACCATTTTCGTCCAACGCCTCTCTCTTTAACTGAAATACACCTACGATTTTGTTCAAATTTTCTGACGTATTTTCTTTCTCATTTTTAGGACTTCAGATTGGATTTCTTTATATGGCATGGCTGGAACGCAACTAAATCAATGTGCTGTACTTACAGAAACAGTCTGGAAAATCTGGGTATTTTAGATGTGAAAACAAGTGAATTCGACTATGCTATCATATCTAAAAATCATTTCAAGTTTTTCTGGATTCCAGACACGTACGTAGTCAACGCTAAAAAGGTAAACATGCCATCCAAAGCTTCATCAACTGAAGTTCTGAAGGTAAAAGCTGGAGAGAATAGAGAGTGTCAACTGGAGTATACTGTAAGGTGAACCTCTCATCCTTTTTACCCTAATTTCTATTATTTTAACACAATACAAACCATAGACTTATTTATGTTCATTCAAGTGTTTTACAATATTACATTATTTCATGATGGGAACTTTCGTATATTCTGACACTTTTTTGTCATTTATGTAGTGTTTTATTTCGATATTTAATTGATATGCGTGTGAATAATGAAACCAAAAATCTTTGCTGAAGTTACACCTTTAATTTTTTTTTATTATGTAGGCTTAAAACCATAAAAACTACAAACAACAAAATGTGGGATTCACAGAATTTTGAAAAGAAAGTGTTTATTTGTTAAAGTCGAACGTCAACAAAATTCATAAAAACGCTTAGATAGTAATAATAATAACTACTTACTTTCCTTTATTCATTCTAGATTAAGCTTTTTTGGCAACGATATATGCTAAGCCTGCTTGGTAAAAGTATGTGGCAACGAGAAATGCTAAGCCTACTTGGTAAAAATATGTGGTAGCTTATTTAGTGATTAAGGTGGTGAAGAAAAAAACTGCACATACAAAACTAGTTGTACTAACAGAGGCAGCAGAACCGAAAGTTCTGTGACGCCCTCACTTTTTAACATATCTAATTTATCTCGCAACTGCAAAGTTTATTATAATATTAATTTTCTGGGGGGAAAATGACCTCAGACACCCCTAGATTGAGCAAAGTAGTTCCTTAAACTTTCAATGTCTCTCTATATAGATATATGTTGTTCATATATATGTATATTAAAGGTTTTTTTTGTATCAGATGAGGTATCTTTAACATACATATATACCATCATTAAACAGCTGCTCCACTGTATATCATCAAATAATGAATTCAAAGAAATGTTATAAAATCATTTACATACCTAAAGTAATTTAGGTTACTATATTTTAAAGTAAAATGGCTCAAAACTCCACAGATATTATATACATCACAATTATGAGAGGCCTAATGGAAGTTCTTTAATTTGCTGACTCAAACTGTGCTGATGAGTTTTGAATAAACGAAATTACAGTCCACAGCAGAGGATATAGAGGATTAAAGAATGCATTAAGCCTTTACGACGTAGATTCTCGTTTTAGTTTTACCTCTGATGGAAAAGAAAAGAAATCTTTAACATATATATACACATGTAGAACATACATTGTTATTATCATAACTTATCAGTAAAAGTGAAAAAAGAATATATATAACAATATTTTATCCATTCTACGCTTGCCATATCCAGTGCCAATAAACAGGACTCATCAATTCGACTAAGAAACATCATACTCACAATGGGTCAGTAGACATATTATTATAATTTGCGATATTGGGTATACATGTGCATCTTCGCGTTGAAGAATTTCTTTTCTCAATATCCCATTTAAAACATTTATGCGAGATAGATGTGTTAATAAGACTTAAGGCCTGTTTTTGCCGACCAGTAATATTTCTTAACGAATGTAGCTATTGAAAGAGTGGGTGTAAGTACGTTTGGCTTTTATAAAGGTTTACAATTATTTGCATTTTTCATAAACATTTCCGCTGTCGTAATATACCAGTTATTATCGGTCTGCTAAGCAGACTTTGAATGCAAATCGAGATATGTATTTTCCACTTTTAAGATTATTGGTTAAAATTACGTCATGTTTCTTATACATTCTGCAACCAATTAAAACAATACTTTCAATTTTGCTTTGATAAAGGTTAACGTTTTGGAATTTTGAAGACTAGCAAGTCATAACAATGAAACAAAAATGTGAGATCCTTAATTTTTGATGCATTTACTCGTATTTTTATATCAGTTGCAAATCAAGGTAGGTTTATGCAAGATGTCTATATCATGTCCAGGTAACACTGGATGTTTTACCTAAAGCTCTTTGTCGTTTTGGTTTTGATTTTTTAATTATTTTAATCACAAAATTTGTTACTTGACTCTTTATCCTGATATAACCATATCTTTTGACAAACTTTCCACTCAATGCAGGTATTTCATTTCGTATATAATTTTTGTCACTCTTTTTGTAATAGTAACTAGAATTCATCTTTACTCTACTTTGCACTTTAGGAAGCTTAACTTTTTCATTGTATGAGAAGTCTGAAGCAACCCGCATAACGCCCGACAGACAACTCTTTCTATTTTTTCAAAATGTTTCTATACAAATACCCTCCTTTGGAAGGAATTGATTGTTTTTATTTTTTTATTTTCGCGAAGGCTATTTGCACTAGTTGTTCCTAATTTAGCATTTTAAGACTAGATGGAAGGCAGCTGGTCATCACCACTCACCGCCAATTCAAAGACTACTATTTTATCAAGGAAGAGAGGGATTGATGGTAGCGTTATAACGCCTAAAAGGCCAAAAAAGCGAGCACATTTAGTAGGAGGTGGATTTAAGCCAGCGACCCATAAATTACAAGTCGAGTGCCTTAACCAACTGGTCATGTAGAGCCTTCGGAAGGGAATGATATAAAATTTCTGGCTATAAGTCTTTCCATTGTGGCATGATACATTTCTTGAATGGTAGGAATTTGATAAAAAAAATAAATGCATAGAGCTAAACATGTTGCTCGTGCATCGTATTTTCCATTGCAGCGGCATGTTTAAAGGTTTACATCTGGGGTCGAATGAGTTACATCTGTAATATCAACTACATTTGTTGAAATACTTAAATTAATAATATAGTTGTTCAGAAAACTGTATAAAACATAGAAAAATAATATTTAATTGTTGATTATTATTATCTGCCAAATTTTAAGTTGTTATTGTTTTAACTTAAATTGATATGTGATTTTTATTATTACATTCACTGTTGGGAAACGGTTACACCTTTCGTACAGTTATGATATCGGAACTGGTGAGTTATATTCGATCGTTTTGTCAAACAAGAACTGTCAATAGATGCTATTGATAAGCTGCTCTCTATCTAGTCTATGGTTGTAGAATTAAGGATGGTTGTACGCAGATATTTCTTTGTGTAATTTTTCGTGAAAACACTGAAACAAGTAAAGCTAACAAACACATTCAGAACAAATAAACAACACATAACATGTGCACACGAGAAGAAAACAGGTGTTGTTTGATAATATTAGTATCAAAGAGATACCACATTATAAAATATTTTTTTTTAAATAAGCTGTAACTTTCAGTGAAATAGATAAAAATAGAATAACATAGAAAGCAATTACATATCTTGAAGCTAAAAGTTATACAATAAGCATATATGTGCACATCTACACATAGGTACACAAGAAAAAAAGAAAAGAAAATTCAGTTCTGAACGTCACGTTCGATCGTAATAAATTTAGTTTATATTCGGTCCAATTAAACTTTTGTTTATCTAATCACTTCAACATGGCCCCTGGTGAACACAGAGCTATGTTTGTGGACTTAACGAAATAAACCGGGTTTCGATAACTGTGGTAGACAGAACACTTATAGCCCCTTTTTTATATGCAAAAACGGCTCGTTTGGGTTCACCGAAGAAGGTCGAAACGTTGTTCGCTCTTCTATTTAAAATATTTTCTGAACCCAAACGAGCCGTTTTTGCATATAAAATTCTCAACAAGTGGGTTTCTCGACATCACTTATAGCCCCTTATGTAGCTTTGTACTTGGCTATAAAAAATCAACAATCAATCAAACATAAATGTAAAATACGTACCGAGTATGTTGGTAACGATTATGTTATTTGTTTATTTGTTATGAATTTCGCGCAAAGCTACTCGAGGGCTATCTTAGCTAGCCTCCCTAATTTAGCGGAGCAGCTAGTCATCACCACCCACCGGCAACTCTTGGGCTACTCTTTTACTAACGAATAGTCACATTATCCCCCACGGCTGAAATGGCGAGCATGTTTGGCGCGATGGAAATTCGAACCCGCCACCGTCGGATTACGACTTCAACGACTTAACACGCTTGGCCATACCAGGGGCATGTTATTTGTAAAAAAGAGATTATTTAATTTTATCTTCACCTTCAAAATGCCACATAGTTAATTTAAGTGAGATGACAAAGGTTCTAATACGTGAATGTACAACAACTAGACGAAAACTGAAAATGAATGTTGATTTGACGTTATTACATACACTAATAAAGATTAACGATATTCGTATACATTCTAGTTACGACAGGGTGCACCTATTATTTAAAAACATAAGTGGTTTTATTCAATTCATTTTATACAAAACAAGAGTCAGGTGACAAGTCATAAGATCTAACATCAAATGCCTGATTTTAAAAACCATGATCGCAAACGCTCATTCAGTACTTCACATTTTTCAGCCGTATAAATGACTAGAAAGCGATAATTGTAATAGCGATTTCAGAGTTCGATACTACAGTATTAACCACACTTCAAAATTGTAGCTATTCTGCAACAGCATCCTGTATTTAACGAATTTCTAGTAAACTTATATCTCTCTAGATGAAAAAAATATCTTCTGTAGCTTCTCAATAAATGTTCCACTATCTACTTCTGCATCTACTACTCAGTGCTACTAACGGAGAACAATAGCCCGGCATGGCCTAGCGCGTTAAGGCGTGCGCTTCGTAATGTGAGGGTCGCGCCAAACATGCTCGCCCTCCCAGCCGTGGGGGCGTTATAATGTGACGGTCAATCTCACTTTTCGTTGGTAAAAAGAGTAGCCCAAATAGTTGGCGGTGGGTGGTGATGACTAGCTGCCTTCCCTCTAGTCTTACACTGCTAAATTAGGGACGGCTAGCACAGATAGCCCTCGAGTAGCTTTGTGCGAAATTCCAAAACAAACAAACAAAATAACCGCGAACACACATCGTGCTTCTCTTAATTCTATGCACCACTGAAATTTGTATGTCAGATCCCATAACATTTACTTTCCAGAAAAGGGAATTTAGAGGTGCTGTTAGCATCATTAAATAGCAGTATATTTGAGCCTTTATTGTAGAATACATTCTAATTCCATTGTTCGTGTGTTGTTTTCATAGAGTATTTCTACACATTTACAAACATACGCATAGAATTACGTACATGCTAAAAATTTAAGAAAGAGAATACATAAAAGGAAGGATACCGTGAGTCATACGCAGCATATACAAACTGTATATGAAATGCAATTAAATATAAATTCAAGAAAAAAAATCGCAGTATTAATACAAACATCCAACACCGAGGCACAACTCATATGATGGGTCATCATGTAATGTGCCCTGGGTTTTAGAGTTAATGAGGAAAGTCAGACCCAAATTGCGTTGACAGTGCAATTTAACATCAATTTCGCCAGTCTTACATGCTTAGGAAAAATAAAATAAAAAGGAAAGAAGTAGCTCAAACACTTGAAGTTTGTTTGTTTTTTGAATTTCGTGTATAGCTACTCAAGGGCTATCTGCGCTAACCGTCCCTAATTTAGCAGTGCCACCGGTATTCGGACCCACGACCCTCAGAGTAGGAGTCGAGCGCCGGGCCTAACTCTTTAAGTCCTACATTGTCATCATGTTTCGCTGTCTGCAGCCAGATGTTTCAAGATGATTGCTAAAAAAAGTATACAGATTTACAACACGAAAATCAGGTGTTCGATTCCCCTCGGTGAACTAAACAGATAGCCCAATGTGGCTTTGCTATAAAAATGCACACAAAAAATGAAAACAGCAAGAAATGATAGAATACAATACATCAATATGGAAGAGCAAAAATTTCCTTGAAGTTAGCATTACAGCCTCTAATATGATGTTTGGATATAAATGCTGACAGTCCAACCAATATTTTTGGTGCAGATGCCATCCACTACTTTTCCACACAGTATTATGTCTGGTAATTCACCTATGTAATACATGATACAGGATGTTTACTGTACAGTTTTGTAATCATATTTTGTTCAGTCTATTTCAAGCCAGCAACTGATAGCAGTGTTTAGAAACAAAATAAGAAGGATCCAGGCCTGTATTGATGCCAACGGAGGTCACTTTCAACACTGTTTATAATTGTCATTCACATTTACCTCCTGTATTCTATATTGAAACATGTCTGTTAATAAATATATAAGTGTACAGTGACTTTCCGAATACTCTGTATATATTGAACAAGTAGCTCCAATAATTTTCCCTACAATAAATTTTAAAAATTATTTTAACTGTGCATAAAATTGTAAAATAATTTAACGATCAATTTTTTTTCTCTAAATAATTAAAATTAATCTATCTACTAATATATTACAACAAAATCTATAATATCTAAAAAGCTGTGAATGTCTAATGCTCTGTATGCCATTTATTGAGTACCTGATGTGTTTTCTACGTGAGTACACATCTTTTTATACGAAAAACACATATATCAACGTGCAAACATTCGCATCTTTTTGATTAGCCAAGCTGGCGAAAAAAAATCATAAAAAAGAAGTGGTTCTTTATATTACAAATAGAAATCATAGACAGGCACGTATGTGTGTGCGCGTGGGTGTCTGTGTATGTGCGGCCTGCATAGTTCCAAAAGAAATACCTAGAAACCTGAAATTTTACACCCATACTAAATGGGCCCTGAGGGTGTGCACCTGGACATTACTTATCCGTATGCGTGCGCGTGTACGCACATTACACCAGATTTTTCTAAATTTTACTACAATTTTCTCAGTTTCTCACGCTCTTACAAATGAACAATACGTTTTCTAAGAATTTAAAATTTTATACATTGATTTATGCATTACTGAAAGTTATAACAATAATTATAGTCAAAATGTAGCACGAATAATAATTTTTTCTGTATTATTTTTTAATATTTGTTAATTTTCTGGTAGATTTAAAATCCATTTAGTGTGAAATTTATTATAATTAGCTTTTGCGTAACGTTTTCAAAAGTAAAATCTAACCGTATTAAATGTAAATTTGGTTGCGTTGTTTGACTTAATTTGTATTTAAAATTAAGTCGTCGTGTTTTTAAGGTATTACGTAAAGAAGCTGACTGAATTTTTAAGGAACTAATATGCATTTTACGTGAGTGTATAAGTTTCTAAATTACCTAGTATAAATAAGGTGAATGTTGCATTTGATTTAGCCCCCCAGTGGCTCAGCGGTATGTCTGCAGACTTACATGCTAAAATCTGGGTTTCGATACCCGTGGTGGGCAGAGCACAGATAGCCCATTGTGTAGCTTTGTGCTTAATTCTAAACAACAACAACATGCATTTGATTTACGAATTCGAGCAAATTTAGTATCAGCTCAGTTATTTATTTACACAATAAACATGGCTGAGCGCGTTAAGGCGTGCGCTCGTAATCCGAGGGTCGCGGGTTCGAGCCCGCGTCGCGCTAAACATGCTCACTCTCACAGCCGTGGGGGTGTATAATGTGACGGTCAATCCCACTACTCGTTGGTAAAAGAATAGCCCAAGAGTTGGGTGGTGATGACGAGCTGCCTTCCCTCTAGTCTTACACTGCTAAATTAGGGACGGCTAGCACAGATAGCCCTCGAGTAGCTTTGTGCGAAATTTCAAAACAAACAAACAATAAACATATTTAATACAATTAAATATTGGTTAAGAGATAAACATGTAGTCTGGTCCACTTCAATATTTACAAACATGATAAGAATTAATAAGTACAATTTTACGTGTAATAAATCTAATTCTATACGGCCGTATTTTCTGACAAACGAATGTAGTTGATTGTGTCCATGTCCTCACGTTATACTGCTAAAGTTCCTAAAAATAACGTAAAACCTCTTTCTTATAAAATAATTATTCTGAAATGTCGTAGTTAACACTATATTTCATTGGCTCTAAATACGTTTTTGCTTGCAGAATTTATTTCAGCAAGTCTGAGATGATATATAAAATGCATGTTTAACATTATTGATACCAATATTTTTGTATTAGGAAATGTGCATCATTTTCTCCTAACAAAGCTGACAAAAGAATAGCCTTTACATCTTTCTATCAGGATTTAATGTGTAGAAGGTGGGGTTTTACGTGATGCTTCACCAATGGTTATAAAAGGAGTGTTGACATAGCAGTGTATTACTTTATATTGAGAGAATATAGCAAACGCTGAATAATATTGTTGTTATTCTTGTTTTTCTATTTTTATTTTATAAAACCTGGACTAACCGCATTGTAATTGAATTGCTATTTTACTGCGTAAAGCATGATAACAAAATATAGAATAATATTAAGCTTCCACAGTTTTTCAGGCGTAACTAACATATATATAGAACCCAAACACAATTACAACTGTTGTCTTTTCATCAACTATACATGTCGTTTATTCAGAGTACTGGACATATGAATTGCAGAATAATGTTTCGTCTAACCGAAAATCGATCTCATGAAGATATAGTGTTTATCTTTTTCTTTTTTTTTTTATCAAAGCGAGCTTCTTACCTAGATGAGAACCAAAAATAAATAAATAATTATACAATGTCTGTTTGAAGTTAAAAGCACAAAGGTACACAGTGAGCTATCTTTGCTCTGCTCACCATGGGTCCTGAATCCCAGTTTGTAGCGTTATAAGCCCGCAGAGATAGTGCTGTGGCACTAGGAGCAGGGGCATATATACTGCCTTCACCTTTTATTTGTACTGATTGAAAAAATTTAAATCATAAATAAAAAAATTCAAGTGGCTTACAACAGAGTATGAAGTACTTCATGTATGATTTTCGTTTCTAAAGAGAACTACGTGTTGGATGTGGCGACATTTACACTATAATGTTTTCCTAGATTATTTAGGGTTTGATTAAAGTTCCTTTATAATTAAGGCATTAACTAACGTTTCTTACATTTCATCTCAGAGTTTAAAAACGTTGCTAGAAAAATAAGTTTTATCTTCTTTCCGCAATTTCAATCATTTTTCAAATATTTAGCCAAACGTGTTGTGTTAAATTAATTTTTTTTACCTACGTGTTTTTCTAACATTATGAACACATAATCGATTCCTTGTTACACGTCGTACAAACCTTTAAGCAAATTTGTTCAATTTTAAACCATTTAATTATTGCATGTTTTTACAACACAGGTTTATACTTTTCCAAACTGTGCAAATCAAAAATGACATTTATTTCTCGATAACCTAATACATATATATATGTATTATATATTTCGAAAATGTCAAGTAATATTCATTTTTTTATATTCAAAGGTTATATCTGTATAAGTATAATAGTACTGTATGTTGTTTAATCATGTATCAGAGATTGTTATCATAATTGGTAGGAAGGTTCATTATGCCCATGCGAGGTACATATAAATTTCCAGTTATGCATTTTGCGGTTTTTGTGGTGTTTTTATATTATACAATCTCACTTTCTGTGGATGAATCTTTACCATATTTGTTATGGGTGTTGCACTATAAGAAGCATGGGAAATAAATGTTAATATTACATTGTGTTAAGTCTTGAAAACGGACAAATTATGATTAGAGAATATATCAGACTGTTTTGTATTTACTAGTTTGTTTTCTTAGATTATTGAGTGGAGTGCGCAGTATATAATGTAAAACGCCAATATAACTTTAGGTTTTACAAAAACAAAACAAATAATAGAAATAAAACAGTCTCATACCTCCATCTGTGTTATCAACATGTGAGTTGTGATCTAAGATATCGTAGGCCGAGCATGACCTTGTGGTGAGGGAGACACTATAATGTGAGTGTCAATTTCACTTTTCTTTGATATGATTAGCTAAAGCGTTTGCGGTTGGTGGTACTGATTAGCTGTTCTCACGTTGCTTTTTAAGTTCAGTATAATCCAATAAATAGTCAAAATATTGTATGCGAATATTTGCATATAGAAGGATTATATTTCACACATTTTCACGTAGCACTGGTTTCCAAATAAAATGTTCAATTTGCTCACATAACTTGGTTTTCATGATTTGTGAGCGTAATCACGATTTAAGTTATTTAAAAAAAATCATCTCATCAAAACAATAATATTCAGAAACGGAAATAAATTTAATATTAAATTAAATGATATTCAAACTTATCATATATTAGTCAGTACACATTAAAATATTCAATACAGATTCAATATATACAGTGTTTTAAACACAGCAACTGTAATTACTTATTCATTGCTCCAAAGCTTGTAACATAATTGCAAACATGCATTACATTCGCCCCTCCCAATTACACAGTGGTATGTCTGCGTACTTACAATGTTAAAAACCGGGTTTCCATAACCTCTGTTGGACAGAACACATATAGCCCTTTGTGCAGCTTTGTGATTACACTACAAACAAACAACTGTTATATTCAATTATACGGTTATGTATATAGTCTTCTGGCTTGAGTAATAACACATAAAACAAGACTTTGAACAAAACATATGGTATGTTTTTATTTCAATATCTAAATAAGCCTTAAACAACAACCTTCCACACAACCACGCATTCATTTTATGGTGCTGATTAGTAAAACCACAAATAACTTTACTTTGAATAAGTTTCTAGAAACGTTGTAAATACTATGTCTCGTGGGTCAACCGTGACTGGCACGGCATGGCCATGTGATTAGGGTGCTCAACTCATAATTTGAGGGTCGTGGGTTCGAATCCCAGCAAACAAAACATGCCCGCCTTTTTTAGCTGTAGGGGTGTTATGTGACTGTCAATCCCACTACTAGTTGGTAAAAGAGTAGTCCAAAAGTTGGTAGTGGGTGGTGATGACTAGCTGCCTTTTCCGTCTGGTCTATAACTGCTAAATTAGGATCAGCTAGCGCAGATAGCCTTCGAGTAGCTTTGCGCAAAATTCAAAAACAAAGAAACAATAATGGCCACAATGCTCGTCATAGCATGGCAACGATCATTGCAATTCCGTTTTGTTTGTCATTGCTATCAGATTTCTTTAAGAAGAATATGTGGAAGAAACCATATTTTCACGAAGAAATCATATTTTCTTGGTTTTTATGTAATAACAAAGACTTATTAATATATAAAAGTAATGGTTCAAAGCTGGTTCATTTTCTTTTCTTTTTTCAGTTGAGCTAAGATATGATGTTTTTCTAATAGAAATTATATTTTATTGAGAACTAGTTTTCATCAACGTGAGTACTTAGCTAGATTTGTTCGATATGGAATACACATAATATTATAAACAATACAAACAGCATCCTCTCATAACTAGAAGCCAAACGAGAGTTATAAGCAAATATCCCGGTCAATGAGGGAAATATAAAATGCGGACTTAGAGAAAAACTTTAATTGTAAGGCAATTTTTTTATGTACGTCTGAATGAGCACAACACGCGACGAAACATTTTATGCTCATTTAAACTTGCAAGGTTCATTATAAACCCGTTACAGAGTAATACAGAATATTAAACTACAACAGAAATAAAAGGGTGTATTTCGATAATACAGTTTAAGGCTGTTTTATAAGTGTGTGTAATGCTTGTATATATACAATTTAATTATCTCTTGCAGATTGGCTGCTGTTGTTGGATGCCAAATGGAATTTAGGCACTATCCAGTGGACATTCAAATGTGTCCCTTCACACTGCGTAGTTGTACGTACTTCTTTGAGCAGTGATATGAAAAACTGAAATAAAATTGATATTTTTACTTTTTTATTTGCAGTACTTGTTTTTTTACTATCATTAACACTACGTTGTTAAAGCTAAATATCGTATGTTACAGTTAAACCACTTCAAAATAGTTTGACGGCGAAATCTTTATTTTTAAGGGGTTTATTTTAATCTGAATGATAAAGCAAATGTGATCGTAATTAAAGTGTTCTACCCTTCTGTACTGTTATATCATAACTTACTAACTTCAGATAATTAATTTCCTTTAATTAATTTTATTTCACAGTTTCTGGTAAATGTGCACGCAATATATATATCCAACGATCGTGAAGTTTCATGGGAAATCGTTTCATGATTTTCTTTGCAACAAGAGTACAAATATAGTTTCAATACATGATATTTTAAATATAATCCTTTTCTTATTGTGGAATTTTAAACATTTTTTAGGATCTTGGAACTTCATTCTAAATAAAATTACAAAATTTGAACTTGTTGCTTGTTGCTGTTAAGTATTTTTAAATAGCAGAAAGGACAATTTAAAACGAGATGGGAACTCCAAGTAATTACACGCTTCAGTAAATTTTCTGGAATAGTTTTATAGAGGATCTCCTCAGCTGGACAGATTACTTTCTGGCATTTATTTTGATGATATAAAGTGTTTAAGAATCATTCGTCTGATATACAAAAACCAGTAAAATATATATGTATATTAAACTTCTGTATTCTAAACGCTATGCATGAGTTTCTTTAATATATTCACCTGTGCGTGTATGTTTCTTAGATTCTTATCCCGATAATATTGTTGACTACGAATGGGTAGACGAAGACAAACAACCTGATGTCAACCAAGACCTAAAACTGTTACAGCATAACTTCTATCTTCGAAAAAGTAGTTCAAAACTCACTACACTCAAAGGTAAATAAACTTAGCGGTTAGTTGATGCATGCCAAAGATAAATGATGCAAAATAATATGGAAGAATGTTGTTTATTATATAATCTTTTAATATTTCAAATACACGTGTATTTCAAACATTGATATCTAAAATAGTCATTAGAAAATTACTTTGCGATATCTTGACTTGAGAACAAAAAATATTTGGGTTAAATAAGTAAATACGACCATAATAAAAGCTTACATGTCTGTTCTTCATAGCAGCATGTGCTTAGTAATTACTTTATAAACTATATTTTATTTTTCCAGTCATTCTCCAGTGGTACAGCATTAAGTCAGTAGACTTCCAACGATAAAATACGGTGTTACATTCTACATGGTACACTTACCCTATTGGTGTTTTGCTATGAATAAACAAACAAATGTTTGGAGTCACAAAAAGCTACGAATGAAATCAACCCAAGGATCCTTTAAAAAAAAACATAAAATTTTCCATGGTGTATTTAAAAAAACAGATATCTTTTACGTTTTACATAAGGAATCAAAAATATACATAATTTCAATCTTTGTACTGTTGTTGTAGCCACATTTTAGTAGTTTTTTTTGGAAATGCCTTTTTAAACTCCCGTAGTTTTTCACGGGTGTGAACATTTTTGAGAAAGTCCTTCTTCTTCATTTATTTGATATTCAGTGACATATTCAACGATTGCAGTTAACTTCACCTTTGAGAGACAAATCGCACACCATGTAGTACAGGTATTTGCCCCCAGCGCACTGATCGTCATGTTGTCATGGTTTTCTTTCTGGATGGGTTTGGACGCTATACCTGGACGAGTTACGTTATGTGTTACAAGCCTCTTGTCTCTTTTCACACAATTTTCAGGAATTCGGAACGATCTTCCTGCAGCCTCGTACATAAATGTAAGTATTTCAGAACAACTTAAACCAATTCCAAAAACTATTCCTTTTAAGCAAATTAAACTTTCTCCCATTTTTTTACATCCAATTACGAATTTGGAACATACTCTGTAGTTGCTTTTTTCCAAAAACTATTTTCAATCAACCTACATTAATTATTTATTATATGTTATAACAACTTTTTTAAACGTAACATTATGTAATTTTTGTCTTGTAGAAATATTTCAGAATCATAGATGTTTGAGTGCTATTTTTATGAATTTCTCTACGTTTTTAGTTTTCCTCCTTAATCCAAACTGTGAATGGAACACTTGCCAGTAGAAATATTCGCTTAATATCAGAAAGCATCAATATCCACACAACAGCTGAACAGTACGAACACAAATTTACCATAAAGCTATAACGGTCAACTTCATAAACATTACTATTGCAAATAAACTGGTTGATGAACTGAAAACAAAATCTTATATTAATCATCTTAGTTGCATTTGTTTTATGACTGAATTTCCTGATTGATAACAAATAAACACGATATAGTAAAATGATCAGTAAGTGTTCTTTCATGGTCCAGCATGTCCAGGTGGATAAGACACTTGACTCCCAATCTGAGGCCCACGGGTTCGAATCTCCGTCACACCAAACATGCTTGCCCTTTTAGCCGTGTGGATGTTTTAACGTGATAGTAAGTCCCACTCTTCGTTAGTAAAAGAGTAGACCAAGAATTGACTATGAGTGGTGATGACTAGCTGCCTTCCCTCTAGTCTTACCCTGCTAAATTAGTAACAGCTAGTGCGAATAGTCCTGGTGTAGCTTTGCTCGAAATTCAAAAACAAACTTCTGTTTAAGGAGTATTTATAGGAAAGTATAAAAGTTGTTGAGAGCAATTATTAGTTTTCTACTTCTCGGCCTTATAAAATGTTTCTGAAACTATTGTACATTTTTTTATATTAATGTATCAAATATTTATTTTAATGCACACCCTTATTAAAAACTTATTAGTTTTCTAATTCTCGGCCTTATAAAATGTTTCTGAAACTATTGTACAATTTTTTTATATTAATGTATCGAATATTTCTTTTAGTATACACCCTACCGGAAGTATTTTTCATTAATTATTTTATTTTTATGTTTCTTATATACTGACAAGTGGATGCTAGTTCCTGATAAATGTAAGTTACCAGTTGGTAAAGAATTAACCCTCCTTTGTAAAAGTTGATTGTAGATATGCTAACAGTATATTTAATGACATATTTAATAAAATTGTGTTTTAGATAGAGAAAATGTTGACACTTTTTTAGTACATCATTATACGCCTATCCTACGTTTATATGTTCTTCTATCACAAAAAAGTTGCAAAAATTAATATTTTGTACATCTCCAGTGGCTCAGCAATAACTCTGAAGACATGTAACCCTAAAAAACAAAAAAATCGTTTCAATACTCGAAATGAGCACATGACAGACAGCCCAATGTGTAACTTTGCGCTTAAGAACAAACAAGCAAATCAGTCGTTTTTGCGAGAGCCCTTATTTAAAATCTTCTAAAATCAAAGTTCGTCTTCATGTCTCTATATTTGAGCAACTTAACTGCACTCGCCACTGTATCAAAAGTAGTAACAGAAACACAGAGAACGTGTCTATTCTTATGTTATGTGTCTATTCAATTGTCAGTCAAAAATCATGTAAACAAGACAAATGGAAAGAAATAATCACTCATTTTTGGAAAGGCACGAAACAAAAAGGGAATAACTTATTAGTCAAAAAGATTGAGACCTTTGAACCAGAATAAAATTAGATATATAGAGATAACCCCTACTAGATATGAAGTATAAATATATACTGTTCATGAAGAAAATGTATAATCTCTATATCTTGTCTAAATTCCTATTTTTAATGAGAAAAAACTTTACTTATTAGTATTACGCCATCACACGTTCAGCTGGGGTTCGAAGACTACAGTATACAGTATAATTAGTCTTAGCAATCTTCATGATATTCATTTATCTTATTACGTATTTTTGTTCTGTTTGAAACAAAAGATTGAAGTTTCATAAATGTTAACGACATTTTACTGTTTGTTTATGTAGAGTTTTTAAACGCACACATAACTGGAGATACTTTTGTGATTAAGTTTGAAATGGTTTGGTCGTGATTAAGTAAACAACACCTATAAAATCGTGTCAGAGAGAAAACAAAACAAAAACCCATGGATGGCTATTCGTGCGTAACGTGTTTTACTGAGCGACCAGTTATGGTGTTTTGTACTTTTGAGCGATATGGATCTAAAAAAATATAAACATGTTTTTGTTCTCTTTCTTCCATATTTGATACTATTTTTTATCATGTGTGGATATTCCGAACTGAAAATGCATATTGGTTACGTACTGAATGAATGTAAGTTGAGAACAAGAATAAAGAAAATATTTGGACATAACCAATGCCAAGCAAAACATAACAAACTATCATGTGTTTATTTCAAAACTCAAACTGTCAAGAAAGCTTTTAGAAGAGCTTAAGTTTTAGTTTAAAAACATCGTTAAAACTGTTTCAATTCAGTTATCATTATTATTATTTCGCGAATGTCCAGCAGCATGCTAAATAAGACTTAAATTATTTCATTTCTAAACAAAATTCAAGAAAGAATTTTAAACTATTTTTAGGGAAAGAAAAACCGTGTTATTTATATTCTACATCAACACGGTATAAATAAACACTAATTTTTATCTGAACTTTAGTGTAAATGTTATTTTATAACTTGCACGTGTTTTTCTCATAGAAAAGCGACATTGGGTTACCTGCTGTGTCCACCGACTGGAATCGAACCCATAATTTTAAGCTTTCTAAATGCGAAGACTTACCGCTTTCTCACCGGGGGACGTTTCATAACTTAATCTTCAAGTCAAAATTATTAAGAGAAAATACTAAACACTGACGTTAGAATTAGTAAAATATAAACATATGCTCATATATATGCTAAAATTCCAATATTTTTCAAATACGTTATTCACGTAGCATTTAAGAAGATTTAAAATCATTTCTCAATGAAGCTATGACAAGGTATTTTAAAAGAAAAGTTAGTTTATTAGCACAAAGATACACCATGGGGCATCAGTGGTCTACTCGCCGCTGGTATAGAGACCCTATTTTTTATTATAAGCCCTCGGACCTTCTGTTGAGCCATTCTGAGGGTAAGATAGAAAATAAATTGCAAAATTTTTAATTACATTCATAAAAAAATTAATTAAAACTTAGTAACCTTTAATTACAAACTGATGAAATAGTTTCTGAGTAAAATAAAAAGAATGTGAGGACTGCAGAACATGGTTTACAGATGTGACCTTGAACACACTTCACACTTTCAGCTGTAGAAACGTAACAGGAGTTGCAACTGATATCGTTATCTGGTGATCCTGCATGGCCAGGTGGGTTAAGACGTGCGACTTGTAATCTGAGAGTCACGGGTTCACATCCCCGTCACACCAAACATGCTCACATTTTCAGCCGTGGGAGCGTTGTAATGTTTCAGTGAATCCCACCATTCATTGGTAAAAGAGTAGCCCAAGAGTTGGCGGTAGGTGGCGTTGACTAGTTTCCTTTCCTCTAGTTTTACAGTGCTATGTTTGAGACGGCTAGCGCAGATAGCTCTCGAGTAGTTTTGAACGAAATTCAAAAAACAAACAAACGCTGTTTGGTTTAAAGAGCCGAACAAAGGCAGTGTGGTAGGAGATGCTGCTGGGTAACCAGTCTATATCAACAAACCAATGAGTTAAAGTGCCATAGTTTTAGGCCGCTTTATTACAAAGAAAAAACGACATTAAATACAAAATAATGAAGTTAAATAAAGATTAAATCCTTACATCAAACCATTAATGAAAAAAACGTTTTACTGCGAGAGCACAAAATTAATTCACATTATTAATTCAACATATCTATTTATCTACTCTGTTTTGTAAACGAACTATGCTGAGCTGTGATGAAATGTATTTTTTACAGGGAATTGATATATGGATGGCAACATGCATGTTATTTGTTTTTGCAACCTTGATGGAATTCATCATCATAAAATTCTTGGATAAACAGCGACAGATATATTTCAGAAAACAAGTGAAGAGTAGGTTATTTAGAACCGATACTCAGGTAAATAGCTTTCTAGATCTAATTCTGTTTTTATTTAATATATATTACCTATTTGTATGAGTCACTTACCACTCTCATTTTTGTTATCCGAGTAGATGGACTTATCAACGTATGACATTGAAAACGGTTCCATGAGAAATTTTTCTGCATCTTCTTCAATGCCAAAAATGGCTTGGAATGTTGGAGCTGTGTCTCACCGTTGGTTCAAACCTCCATCTTGGTCACTGGACTGGGTGGTCAAAATAGACCACGCATCACGAGCTATCTTTCCCGTTGCTTTTCTTGTATTCAACACTCTTTATTGGCCGATTCTTTTAACACGACAGTTATAAAAATAATATCTTAATTGTACTTTCAGATAATTTTTGAAGTTTAAAAAGTGATTCTGAAACAAGCAGATTCATAATTCTAAAACTGAACATTTTTTTGTACTTAAGATATTTTTTCAAAGCTAACTTAAGCACATTTTTTTCTCCATACGATGAGAATGGTTAAATATAGTATATGTTTCAATGCACCTTAAAATCATGTGTGTTTGTATATATATATGTATGCACAGAGAGAGAAAGAGAATAGTACTTCTTCGTAAGGATGAATAGCCGATTCCAATAAATACTTTGTGTATTTCAGTATCTTTTTTTAAGTCGTTGAGCCCTCGACCCCCAGTGGCACAGTGATACGTCTGTGGACTCACACTGCTTTAAGCTACGTTTTGATACCCTAATGGAAGAGATAGCTCTTTATGTAGCTTTGTATTTTATTCCGAACAAATAAAATTTTGAGCCGTAATATATTTTTTAGCTTTCGTGTTTTCTGATCATCAAACGATCGAAGTGGTAATTGCTACCAATTCTTATTTATTAAAATATTTAAGTGAAAGTGTTTAGTGAGATATTTCATTTAAACTTGATAATATTCAATGCCATAATCTTCCATAACACTTGACAGCTTGTTAATAATTTCATGCAGTTATACTGTGCATGTTTGTGCGAAGATTTTAATTGTGACATATTATGTCTATTTGAACAGACTCAAAGAAGTACTATTTCCTTTCTATAATCACATTCGATCAGTATATGGTAATTTTAATAATACATATTTCCAGTGAATTAGAAAACTACATTATTTAACGTTTATTTTTTCCTTTTGACAGTCTTATGAATGGAAAATAACAGTTAACATTTCTATGTATCCAGCGTAGAACTCATGTTTCTGTTGTGTGTACTATTGTTTTTTTCACATTCACTCTATGCATAGAAAAGGATGGGTCAGAGCTCGTATGTTACGATCACTTTACAATTACGTTTAAACTTTGATTAAGTTAATTTATTACCAATATATATTAATAAAAGTAATGTCAAAATGATGTAATTTACAATCTCTTACTTTCACAAGAAAATATTTAAATAAATTTTCAATCTTGATTTCTCTGTGTTTGCGACTTGTCCATTTAAGTTCCTAACTAAATCATAAACACTTGTGGGGATGCTCGTGGTAATCAAAGCACAGATAACTCACCGTGTAGCTTAACTACAAACAAATAGGCTCAGAAAAAGCGTCGTAACTTCACGTATAAATCCTCGGTAAAAATACTTTATAGAAACACATGATATTTTGTGTAGGAGAGACTTGTAATGTTTACTATAAGCTACTAGATTACGTGAGGATACTATATGTATATTCAGAGTTATATTTTATAATTTTTAACGGTGATCAAAAATGATAAAGTCTTCATATGTAGTATTCTTGCTATAAATCAAACCTTTTTTTTAATTTCATGAAGTTAATCGAATGTTGTTTTTTCAGTATAGCTAAATCTTACCTTTCTTATTTGTATTTTTTAAAAATTCGTTTACTTCGTTTTTGTTTTTATTCTTCTTTATAATAATTGTTTATTCATTGGCTGGAACTTCTTTTATTGTTTATATTTTAGTATTCATCTGGTGAGAATACAGTATGCAGCTGGTGGTAGATTCTAAATATTCTTTTCAGATATATTTGATCTTTCCCCGTTTTAATCGTCCGAAAGCTTATTCCTAAGTTTTTCATTCTTTCAATTCTAAATATTGGGTCTTAGCTTTCTATTCTTAAGAAATAATCAAAAACGGACTTTTTTATTGGCTTCATCTCTTACTGGTAACTTTGATGAAATGATCGTGAGGCATGGATATATGTAAGTCTGCCAACAAAGTTCCCTCTATTACTTACAAAATTTTGTAACTTTCTTCTCAGTTTTGGATTTTGCTTTGAATCCTGAAAGAATTCTATTATTTTACTCTTTTTAACATTTAACTATCTCTTACAACAACTGTTGGTTGTTATTGTCAAATCATTTTTTTACCCATGGTTTTATTAAAATATTCTCACACTGAACTTCCTAGCTCTTTTTGTGAACCCAAACTGAGTTTCATCCACTGCTAAAGATTGTAAACTATGTCCTAATACCATTAGACCCTGGTGCCAATATTTTAGCACCAGCAGTCATTCGCGTTTGCAACTTTTTAAATTTTCGAACGAGTTGTTCATTTTATGGTGAAATTTAACGACACTACTTGCCAACATTCGAATAACTACCTCAATTTTATGAGCCAGAGGTGCAACTGCTTCTCTTGAAAGACTTAAAGACTGTCTTTAGATCCTTTCTATTTTAGTTCCTCAAGACTCCATTTTATGACTTCTAATGTACACCTTTTATGTTTGATATACCTCAGTTGACATATCTTGTTGAATTATACTGTTGCGCCAATGATACCACTCTTATGGGTACCTGTAACGCTGTCTTTACTCCCATCACCTTTATCGCCTCAAAAACAAGAGCAATTCTCTTTGGTGATAGCAATAGAAAGTTTCGTCCTTATCACAGCACATTGTTACTTTATGTCAACATCAAGAACATATCCAGTCAGCTCTCCAGCACAATTAATTATCTAGGTGCTATTTTTGATAAACATCTCACTTTCCAAACCCAAATGGCGGGTTTAAATTATAGACGTCTCAACCTATTAATATGCTTAACAAGAACTTCCTGAGTTTTATAATAAGTCCTTTCTTAATCCAAATATAATTATATATGTACTTTGCTCGAGCCTGTATCACATATAATCAAACTGCGTGAATTTTTGCTTTTCGTACCTTTTGTACTCTTCTTATGGTTTTGGTATGACATTCCTATGGATAGCTTTCAACTTCATCTTTTGTAGTCATACGAAAGAGCTGTATGATAAAATTGTTTTTCCTTCTACATTATAAAAAATTCATACAAGTTGCGTTAAACGATGTGTTCTCTCCCAAAATGTAATATTTTATGAATGTCAGAAAGTTCATCCTTTAAGAAAAGCCCACCTTCTTAGTGCCACGGTTGTATGTTTTGATACCCGTGGTTGGTGAGAATAATAACAAACAACAACAGCTTTGAAAAACTCTTGCTGCCAGCTGTCCATGTTTAAATTTGTATGTTATGCTGTTTCCAGTCAATTAATTTAGTCATCTGATTATTTCAGATTCCAAGTCGATTGAGCCCGGCATGGCCAGGTGAGTTAAGACGTTCGACTCACAATCTGAGGATCATGGATTCGAATCCCTGTCACACCAAACATGCTCAACCTTTCAGTCGTGCAGACATTATAATGTGACGGTCAATTCGACAATTCGTTGGTAAAAGAGTAGCCTAAGAGTTGGCAGTGGGTGATGATGACTAGCTGCATTCCCTCTGCCCGGCATGACCGAGCGTGTTAAGGCGTGTGACTCGTAATCTGAGAGTCGCGGGTTCGCATCGCGGTCGCGTCAAACATGCTCGTACTTTCAGCCGTAGGAGCGTTATAACGTGTCGGTGAATCCCACTATTCGTTGGTAAAAGAATAGCCCAAGAGTTGGCGGTGGGTGGTGATGACTAGCTGCCTTCCCTCTAGTCTTACACTGCTAAATTAGGGACGGCTAGCGCAGATAGCCCTTTTATAGCTTTGCACAAAATTCCAAAACAAACAAAGAATTAAGTCGAGTGCCCTAATCGCCTGGTTAGACCAGACCTTTAACAGTAGCCAGGTTCATTTCCTGGATTTTTTTTTCGTATAAATAGTGTAAATTCATACCGGTTCTCAAATTTTTTCGTTGCATTGCATAGTTGGACACACAACATATATAAAAAATTTGGATAACAGACAAAATAGCGAAGTGTATTAAATAGTTATATATGTTTAAACATTTAATTCCTGAAATAATATCTAAATTGTTATAACGAAGAGGCTGATATCTATCATCAATGCAACACTGTTTTACCATTTGCTTGTTTAATTAATGTCACTTACAACTCGAGATCTATTTACACTAACTGTTCTTAGTTTTAAGGAGATAGAGATAGACTAAACAAAGGACAGGTAATTACCAACAGCCATCGAAAACTCTTGGGCTTCTTTCACAAAGAAAAACAGGATTGACTGTGTATTTTAACGTACCCCTCCTTCTCGACTTAAGTAGTGAACGTGCTCAGCGGTGAGTTTCGATGTGTATTGCTTGGAATTAAGTACAAAGCTACACAATGGGCTATCTGTGCTCTGCCCACCACGGGTATCGAAACCCGGATTTTAGCGTGTAAGTCCGCAGACATACAGCTGAGCCACTGGGGGGCCTTTCGATGTGTCGATGACACAATTGCCAATCAAGCGTCCTAACCATTAAACCATGTCAAACTATTTTAATTCCTTACCAATATTTTTATTAGTGACAGTAAAACATTTTAATACATTTTTAAGAGACATTATGCAATATCATGGCATGTACAAAAGATGATGAGAGTATTTGAAATAATAAACAAAATTGCAATGTACTGATAGTTACATTAAATCGGTAATAAAAGAGGGTTATTTTGTTTAAATTAAAAAAGACAAAATTTATATTAATAAATCCAAACGTCTGCCGTTTTATTGATATATGAAATTGATCAATTATATTATAAAAAATAAAAATATATTTTTGTATAAATATATACGTCCCCAGTAGCACAACAGTATGTCTGCGGACTTACAACGATACAAAAGAGGGCTTAGATGCCCGAGCTGAGCAGTGTGCATATAGCCCATTGGGTAACTTTATGCTTAATTTAAAACAACAACAATATATACATACATGGTGGTTCATAATTACCTTTCTTATTAAGTAACAAAAGAAATACGTCCATACAGTTTTAACATTTTGTAACCAAATAGCTTAAATGAAATAAATTTTTATTTACATGTCAGTATACTTCTACTTAGTAGCTCTTAACACGTCTAACAGAAATTCTATTTCAGTTTATGTTCACTGCAACATGCCCACGGTTACAGTGGACATAGCATCTGTTATCTTAGTCTTCAGCTCAGTAACGTTTCCTATAGGAGTTCGATACACAGTGTCCTTAACATATCTCCTAAAGAAAGAAGTCTGATGGAGTTATGTCTGACGAACGTGCCCGGCCCGAAAAATTAACCTCGTGGAGCCTTTTATCGCAAAGTCTCAGTTTTACTGGCTAACACCATTCACTGGAGTGAAAATCAATAAAAAAAACTGTTTCAGTTGGGTTACAAGGCGTTGAAAAATGCATGGTTGTATCTCTTCAGTAATTTAATCACTGAATTTTAGGAAAGATAATTTTGCTTGTGTTAATTTATCAAATAAAATCTGATGATCGAATTTTTATAAGAATTATAATAAATATTATTCCATCATAAAGGGCACTTTGTGTTCCAGTAACAAGTCTGAGGACTTATAATGCTAAAATCGGGTTTCGATATCCATGATAAGAAAAGCACACGTAGCCCAATGTGTAACTTTATTTTAAACAGTGAACATAGAAACTTACAACATATAACTTTTGAAAAATTACAGTATCAAGAAAGCTGTATATTTAGGGTTATATTACTACTCTCAATATAAAAAGAATTAAGTACCTATTATTCGATACTTTTCAGATCGTCTAAGAAGTAAATAACTGATACCTTGCTACAAATCATTCTTCGTAAATTACTTGAAATTTTTTTGTATAAAATCAGTAAAATATGTTATTAGAAGAAAGTGAGGTTATTTAGCGTTGTTTGCATAGAGGAGGACATCCATGAACACAGTTGTACACACACACAGGTCGAATTTATACAATAATTGTATAGCATTCAGCTTAAATCTACAATCTGCAGCTAAGAAAAATAAAATATGCGTAGAAAGATACAGATTTTAACTTTTCTTATGCCTATAGTAAGGCATCGACCTTCTACACAAAAGCTATGTTTAAATTTCTAGTTTCTCTCAACCAAGATGTGAATTGCTCTTGTGATAGAGCTCTAACTTTCGGAATTGGAAAGTGTGATTGTGGCATCCGCATAATGCCACAAAGTATCCTTTTTACTTTAAACTTTGGATACATTGTATGAGTAGGCGTCAAAGGGTATGTTAAAATAATAATTATTAATCCCTTAGAAAGGATAGTGGTTGCTCGGATGCAACTTGATGGATTGCCTCTGTTCAGTAGCTCAAAATTAGCAAAGGCAACAAATAGGCTTAGTAGCTTCACCATAAATACAAAAGTAGAGATATGAATCCAATCTACCACAGTTCCAAGATCAAGATTCTACTGATATATAACGGCTGACTCACACAATAACGGGGCCATTCCCCCAAAAAGAGTTGTTTTAGGCCCAACATCTAAAACCCAGGGAAATTAAAGTACTGTTAAAAGAGTGGTTTAAAGAGTTGGCGGTTGGTGGCGATAACTGGCTGCCTTTCCTTTAAAGGTAAATTAGAAACGGCTAACACACATAGCCCTCATGTAACTCTACGTGAAATTAAAAAAAAAACTAACCAAGCAAACTTTTCTTTTGGCAAAGCCATATCGAGATATTTCCTGGGTTCATCGAAGGGAAACAATCGTATAAAGGTGTTCCTTTATATTGGTTTAATTTCGGTTTCAGTTGATGTATAAGTAAGTAGGGATTCTTTGATTTTGCGTTTGTTTATACTTGTTTCCCTGATTAATATCTGGTTGTTTTCTATGGATTATACATTCCATGGACTCAGCACATGAAAAAAAAGAAAAACTCAACAAATTAATAAACCAAATAAACACAAACCACAAAACTATATTCACCCAATAAAATTAACGATGAAATCAGCAAAATAAAACAACACTTCATCAACATCAAGAGATTTCCTCAAAAAACCATGGAAAAAATTATACGCACACAGCTAGACCAACAACAAACAAACAGCAATAAATCCCAAGGTACAACAAACTTCAGACACAGCCTTATACTGCTCTATACCATATGTTCCCGACATCAGCGACAAAATAACCAACATTTGGAAAAACTTATAACAAAACACAACATTCCAGTAAACACCAGATTTATTCAAAAATCAGGTGCCAAACTATATAAAAACTACACTGACAAACACAACACCAACATAACTTATAAAATACAATGTAACAACTGCTACGACATCTATATTGAAGAAACAAGCAGAAAAATTGAAAGAAGATTCAAAGAACACAAAAAACACCTTCACACGTTTTTCAACAGTGCAAACCAAACAAACACAATATATAAACATATATAACCATAGAAAACACCCAGATCATAAATAAGTAGGGAAACAAATATAAACAAACGCAAAATCAAAGAAGCCTTACTAATAGATAACCTAACATCCAACTGTAACGCCCCTTACATTCCCGTAAGGGCAAGCACAGATAACCCTCGAGAAGCTTTGTGCGAAATTAAAAACAAACAAACAGGTTATTGAATATAAAAACTAGTGGATGAACAGACACCCCTTTTTGAAAATCTGCTTGAGCCTACATTTGTAAAATAAACCACTTTAAGTTCTTAAATACATTTGGTGCTTACTAAGTTTATTTACTGCACATGCTTTGCTGGCTATATAATGTTAAGGACCAAATAATGACAGTTTATCTTCACTACATCTATCTAGCATATAGTGACAATAAAGCACGTTCACATCAACAATATATTTGACACCTTAGGTTCGCTGGCATTTTCGATACCATTTTCTGGACGTATGTAGATCGATATTTTGTTTGAAGGGAAATTATTATCCGTAACATAAAATTCAATCTTACTCTTAACACTATCTCACATTCAATTCGTCCATGTGTTACTCTGGTAATATCATCTTTCGTTTAAATTCTCCTCAGTAATCCACTCAAGATTGAAAAATATTATTACATCATTTCTGAGCTTGTTAAGCAAAAAGTGGGAATTTGAAAAAACTGATAACTTCCTGTGTCAAATACTATCTACTCAAGTGTTTTTCAAAAAGCTTAAGTATTAAATACTGAGCAACTTGTTACTAGTCTTTAAAGATGGCTGTGAGATAGAAATTTGGAAACTATACTTTTGAAGGTAGATTAAAAGAAATATTTCAATAATTATGGTCTATTAGTCTTGCATCAGTGGTAAGAACATTTCTTGAAAGTCTGATAAAAGATGCATTGTAAAGTCAGTTAACAAAATTTAATTTTTTTGTAAAATAGTTGTTGTGGTTTCACCAGGTGAAAATCTTGCTTTATTAATATAAACCTCTTGACTGTTTAAGTTTCTAATGGAATGTGTTTGGATTTGGTGTATCTGAATTTTCAAAAATAATTTGAAAAAGTTTTAAAAAACATGGTCTCCATTGAAAATAAGTAATAAGTTAGCTCATTGGCTGGATGGAAGAAATTGGAGAATTTCATGAATGGAGTTAGTCAAAGTGGATTAAGGTCACTTTTTTATTTACATATAGGTGAAACAATGGTCGTCACATCCGGATCAATATTATTTTGGGCCCGGCATGGTCAAGCGCGTTAAGGGTTGTGCTTCGTAATCTGAGGGTTGCGGGTTCGCGCCCGAGTCGCGCCTAACATGCACGCCCTCCAGGCCGTGGGGGCGTTATAAGTGACGGTCAATCCCACTATACGTTAGTAAAAGAGTAGCCCAAGAGTTGACGGTGGGTGATGATGACTCGCTGTCTTCCCTCTAGTCTTACACTACTAAATTAGGGACGGATCGGTGCAGTGGGCTAACAACCTACTCACTTAAAAACCTGTTCATGAAACCACAGTGACTGCAGCCCGATGTTCCTTGAAGGAATCGAGTGGCAGATGATGATGATGATGAAACAATGCTCAAATGATTATTAAAGTTTGCTGATGAAACAATGCTCAAATGATTATTAAAGTTTGCTGATGATATTAAATTTTAGGATGTTGCTTATTGCAAAGATAATGCTATTGCTTTAAAAAGAAAATGAATCATTTGGTGAGTTTGAATAATAAAGTATAATTTTGATGAAAATCACCTTAACAGTGTTATGGAAGAAAAATATCTTAGTGTTCTTCAGCCTCTCAATTAAACGATAGAAATAATGTTGATAGTGGCATTAAAATTAGATTTTATGCTGTATGTACAGAAATAATGAGCGCAAGTCAGGCCACAACTGAAGTTCTGTGTTCAGTGCTAAGTTCTTTACAGTAGAAAGGACTACAAATTGTTAGGAAAGTCTCAGAAAGAAGACTGCTAGATGTTGGCTGTGATTAAAAGGTTGTTATATGGGAACAGGTTAAAATATCTGAACTTGTTTGCTTTTTTTAAAAAAAAGAGTTAGAGAGGATCTGATTGAAATATTTAATATTGTTAAAAAAACTGATAGTATTGAAGCATCATCATCTTTTTGTGTATTTAATGGTGAAAGTGGTAAGACTAGGGACACAAATATAAATTTTGGCAAGGTATGAATTATCTTAATCTAAGACAGCTTTATTTTTCTAACATGGTGATTTGCCTTTGGAACAATTTGGTCTAAAATGTGGTAGATGAAGTTAATTTAAGGAAATCTGAAAGTAAACTTGTTGAGTATTTAAATGTTAACGGCTGGCTTTGAGTTTTGCAACGTTTAGTTTAATTTATAGAATAGCACAGTTCTTTCTTGTCTTTTAATGTTATATTATTGCTCAGAGTGCGCCCATGGTATGACAACAGTTTAAAGATTTTCAAGTTATCTCACTTCAGTCTAAAATTACTTTACATTCATATTGAGATAAAACGTTTATTGTTTATTTTTGATACTGTTCAGGGTTCGAAATTATAGCAGCAATTAGCACATTTTGCTATGTAAAATGAAAGATTAAGACATACAAATTTTTCTACATGCTATTTTTGAATTCGTCTGACCTTACTGATGCTTAAAAATTGAAAATAATTCAACTGCACGATCTCTATATCAAATTCCCCAAAAGAGTTATATCATTCTGTAATTCTTGTGAAAAATAAGAGTTTCATTAATTGAAACCATTCTTTGCTTCCAGTCTAAAATTTAATAAAAACAAATGAAATTAACAATTTATTTTGAATATTTTATGCGCTATTCTGTGAGAAGGAGCAGAAACTGTTTTTTACTTCTGTTTTTCACGATACCATATGAGGAACATGAGCAGATATAGTTAATTCCAGGCATAAACAATTTGCATGACTGTATTCAAACACTTCCAAAACTTCATAGATGCATATTATACGGTTCTCTTGTAAATAATACCATTACAGTTTCAATAAAAACAAGGCAATAGCAAATAAAAACAAGCAAAGATGGACCTATGTCTTGTTTAATCACTAGTAACTAATGAAGCAAGAACTTTGGTATAGGAGGTCATGTGAAAAAGTTAAGATACCACATGAAAGCCTGAGTATTTTTGTAGCGTGTTTGGATATATAGATATTTAATCTCAATTTCAACAATACTGAGAGATTATCCGAATACAACTAAACAACTAAAACTGAAGAAAAGACTTTTCAAGATTTTCTATAAATGTAATTCCACACGAATGCATATTCTAACTGAGGAAAAGTTAAGACACCCTACCCTCTACCATGACACTTCCACCTCCATGCTTCACAGTTGGTATGAGGTTCGTTTCCTGAAATGGTGTATTTGGTTTACGCCAAACGTGTTCTCTGTTCTGGTGTCCAGATAATTCAATTTTGGACTCATATGTCCAAAGAACATTATTCCAGAAGTCCTGGTCTTTGTCTAAACTCTCTCTGGCAAACTTCAGTTTGGCCTTGATGTTTCTCTAAGAGAGCAAAGGTTTCCTCCTTGCTTACATCCCATGCAAGTTAAACTTGTGCAGTCTCTTTCTGATTATACAGGCATGCATTTTCACATCAACAGTAACAAGAGCCGCTGTAGGTCCTGTGATGACATTGTTGGGGTGTTTGAAGACCTCTTTTAACATCTAGCGGTCTGCTCTCGAGGTGAACTTGCTTGACGTACCAGACTTGGGCATGTTGACAGTTGTTTTGAAAGCCCTCCACTTGTTGACTATTTTCCGATCAGTAGAATGGCTGATTTCAAAATCTTTTGGGATCATTTTAAATCCCTTACCAGACTCATAAGCTGCTATACTTTTCTTTCTGAACGCCTCAGACAGCTCTTTTCCCCTCACCATGGTGCTCACTCTTACTTCAACAGTCAGGAGCACACCAAACTAAATGTATGAGGTTTAAATAGGGCAAGCCTCATTCAAAATGCGAAGTAACGATATTCTGATCATATGCCTCTGGTGTGATACACCTGTGTGTGAGTTGAGCCATTTTAAGCGGGAATAAATGTGGGGGTGACCTAACTTTTCCTCTGGTAGAATGTGCATTTTTGTAGAATTACATTTACAGAGATCTTGAAAAGTATTTTATTCAGGTTTAATTGTTTAGTTATATTCCTATAATCTCTCAGCATTGTTAAAATTGAGGTTAAATATCTATATATCCAAAAATGTTACAAAAATACACAGGCTTTCATAGGGTGTCCTAACTTTTTCTCATGACTGTATAATAGACTAAACGTGTAGATCCAGTAGATTTGTTTGACAGAAAAGTCGTAAATCCAGATCTAGATAATAACAATGTTAATAGTTTCTCATCATTTTCATTAATTTACTTTCATAATGCATTTTTACTGAATTTCACAATATTTGAACAGTGTAAAGGAAATCTATATCTACATTCTTAAAACCTCATTTGTTGATGAATAATAAATTTTAAAGGTCTGTTTTATTCTCTTTGTTTATTGTGTGTCAACTCTTTTTGAACTGTTGCAAATACAAATCTGCGGCTCTACTGCTAATATAGCTTTGACTTTTTTTCATTATTCATAATAAAAAGAAAAGGGCAAAACTCAGTACCATATAGAATACTTTTCTAGCAAAAACTAGTTCTTGGTAAGTCGGTGGGAAGTGTTTGAGTTTTCGAGATGTTCCAAAATTTTGCTATATAAGTTAAGCCAGTTTCCCTTTAAAAATTTGGGAGGCACAAAATTTTGTTGATCAAAAGCTGACATTTTCCTTGCTTGAAAATACATTTCACATCAAAATTTATATCTATGCACTGTCAAAAGTGTGATGGATTGCTGTGGCACATTTATTTTAATACTTGTGTCTTTTATTAGTTTAACGGATGTGATGTACATTGTTAAATGTGAATTGCGCAAGTCCCACCTGTTCTCTAGATTGTAAAAGATTCTCAAGTGTAAGAATCAACAGTGTGATTGCTGCCAATTGAAATTTGTAGAACCTCACTATAAAGTTTATAAATCCACGCACCAAGAAACAGTCAGTTACAGTAAGAATACAAAAAGTCTCGGAAGCTATAATTGTGGCTAACGCTTCTTTATCGAAAATTTCAGAATTTAACCAGGAACATAATGAATTTTGAACATTACAAATGTTCAACTTCAGTATGTGTGTTTTTTATAGCAAAGCCACATTGGGCTAACTGCTGAGCCCATCTAGTGAAATCGAGCCCCTGATTTTAGCATTGTAAATCAGTAGACATACCGTTATATTAGGAGGGGCTCAACTTCAGTGAATTAACTTCGGACTTTTTTTGTCTACGAAGACATTAAATATCGTCGTCGGTAAAAGTCAGCTTGTAAGTGGTGTGAAGCCAGCCAAGAGCTGTTAACGTATATGCAAATGCAATTTCCTGTTCATACCACAAGCCTTGAACAATCTTCCATCCTTGCATGTACAGAACCAGATGTGATCATCTTAATCAAGTAATTCTTCGGATTTACAATGCTAAAATTAGGGATTCGTTTCCCCTAGCTGGCACAGAAGATAGCTGGATGTGCTAAAAGAAAACACACACAGTTCTCTACCAATACAAGGAAGACACGACTTCCAGGCGCGAATCTTATAAGCAATATCATACTGAGTGACTATTTGTGTGTTTGCATTTTAGAACTTCGCGCAAAGCTGCACGATGACTATCTGCACTAGCCGTCTCTAATTTAACAGTATTGGACTAGAGGGAAAATAGTTAGTTACCCCACCCACCACCAACTTCTAGGCCACTCTTTTACCAGCAAATAATGGTTTGGAACTGGAGAAGTACGGGTTCTCCAAACTTGATTAGAAGAACATGCAGCGGGGGAAATAACATAAAGAGAACACCAGAGTATGAGTTGACATTGCTAGGCACTGATTATAGATATATGAATTTAATGTTTGTTGTTCTTCTACTCTCGATGCAGACTTTAGGTAGGTATTCCCTGTGAGATAATACAAGACACTAAATGTTTTTTATACCTGTGTCTTTTAACACCTTGCTTACATCTCTTCATGGATTCCTTTCTAACTAGGTGAGATTAAATTCAGGACAGGATCATTTTCAGTGTTTGGCTTCCTGTTTTTCACATGTAAACTGTTTAACAAGCCTATCTTTTGTTAGGCTGTCTAAAAATTCCGTTTCATCTCTTTTAAAAACTGTTGTCATTCCTTACATCAACTGGTAGGGTAGTATTATATCTTGTGAGCCATGTTTTTTGTTCTCATGGTACTTTTTAAGTCCAACGATAGTACCCAGTTCTTTGTCTTTCAAGTTCTGGAAGCTTTTAATTTAGTGGCAGTTTAGTTGTCTCAAAGTACAAATCTTTATATTTGCTACTTCTGTGAATTTGCCGTCACTCAATATGTCTCATTAAGATTGCCTCCCTCCTTAGGTATTCCTGTTCTACTATTTAACTTCTCTAATTCAGATCATTCCTTGACAGGTTAAACTCATTTCTCTTCTCTAGCTAACTCAAAAGTGGTTTCTGTTCCTTCACATTTTCTACAATCCTGAAACTCTTTCTTAGTTCTCTTTCTTATCAGTTTCAGACGTACATCTTTCACCATGATGATTCATGCCTTTATCTTCACAGATAACTTTTGTGTAGCCCTAAGCAGATTTTTCTTGGTTGCTCGAGTCAGTTACCCACCCTTGCAATTTACCATTGCAAGTACACGGTCTACAAATGCTTTTCCTATCCACTATTCCTTTCCTTTACATTGTCTTACTCTTTTGTTTTACTTGGATTTTTGAGAATGGCCTATCCAGAGTAGTTTTGTTGGTAACATTCTTTGTTTTTCTGGTCGTTATTATTTCTTCCTCTAGCTCTCATAAACTCTTTATAATCAGAAGTCATCTTCTTCTTTAATTCTCAGAACTTTTATGTGATATTCATTTGAACGTATAACTAATTGTGAATGTATTTTTTTCTTTTTATTGTATATATTCTCCTCATAAACACTTTTCTCTGGAATATTTGTCTCAGACACCACTCTTTAGCACAAGTACAAATCGATTTTATTAACACATTGCTATTTTTGTAGTAAGACTTGGGTTTTTGAGTAGGGTGGTAAGGTTTGACCCTAATCATCTTGTTTCCACGGTTTTTACTGCGTGATTTTTCGAACCGCAATACTATCCTTTGTTTCGATGGGGCAATTTTCTCTTACCTCATTCGCATTGCTCCATTTTAAGTCAGTCAACTTTGTCTTTTTTTGAAACAGGATTCTTTTTTTTTCTGATGGTGATTTAACTCCTTTCATTTTGACAAACTAATTTAAATAACACCTTTGGCTTCTCTGTTCTTCGGTGATAGATAATTCCTTTTGTCTGTTTAATATAAGCTCCAATTAAATTCATTACGTTACACTTTCTTCTCCTACAGCTATTGACATATCTTGAAAAGATATCATAGGTGGGGATGTGAATGACTTTGACATTCATGTTACATTTCTTATACTAAACTGTAGTTTTCTTCTGTTTTGTACACGTCATATCCATCCAGTTGCCATTCTCCAATCTTCACAGAGGTTTTAAATTAATATTGCATTTCTTTTCCTAGCAGCTGCCACAAATAAAAACCACCGAAATACACACTATAAATATATATATATACATATACACACATACTTGAGACAACGGAACTCACCAACTAATCACTGTTATCTTACAAAGTACATTTCTCTCTCCCAAAATCAATATCAAGTAAAGAATAACAGAAAGAGCTCAACACATATTCTCTTTCACTATTGAGATAAAGTTTACTATAAAACTGCTTTGGAAGCTTGAACATTATGTTTTCTAAGCCATACTCATACTTACAAACACAAAACATTAGGTACAATTCCATGCTCTTACATCTGATAGGGATTACACCAAGCCGATGGGAATTATCCTGAAAGGCATCCCAAGCGAGTTTGAATTTTGATAAAAGGTTTTTACATTCTACGAGAAGAAAATGAAAGTAATTTCTATATTGGAGAACTCTGAAGAGCTGCATGAATCAACCAGAAATAATCTGTCACCAACATAAAGTCCTTTGCTGAGTGTTCATGCAATAGATTATGACGAATATAAACAGAAAGAACTGACTAAGTTACACAGAGTTGGTCAATTACTGGAATCTCCTGATCTATTAAGTGTCAGTTTAATTAATCTACTACAACTAAATAATCGTCATTATCACACACGATTTTCAGATGTGTGTATGTTTGTGATTATATTTTCACACACAAAAACTGAAATAACATTGAAATATATATGCAAAAACGGCTCGTTGGGATTGAGAAAATATTTTCCGTAGAAGAGCGAACAACGTTTCGACCTTCTTCGGTCATTGTCAGGTTCACAAAGAAAGAAAGAGGTAACTGACCGGAAGCTGACCACATGTTTGGAAGGAGTTGTGTAAATTGTGTAAATGAGTGTCGAAATGTAGAGTGCGGTGTTAGATGTTTGAATATATAATTTTATATTATTTATTTTATTATATAGCCTTACTTATACATCACTTTAAACCCAAAATAAACCAATATAAAGGAACGCCTTTATACCTATATTAAATATAATCACATAAATAATATAAAATTATATATTCAAACATCTAACCCCGCCCTATACATTACGACACTCATTTACACAACCCCTTCCAAACATGTGGTCAGCTACCGGTCAGTTACCTCTTTCTTTCTTTCTTTGTGAACCTGACGATGATCGAAGAAGATCGAAACGTTGTTCGCTCTTCTACGTAAAATATATTCTCAATCCAAACGAGCCGTTTTTGCATATATATTTCTCTACAAGTGGGTTTTCTCGACATCACTGATTAAAATAACATTGATTATGATTACATAAATTGAATTAACTAAGATAAGGCAAATTTTTTATCACAATTTTGTTTTAAAAAAAGTTTTACTATTTTATAGAACAACTAATTTTGTTGTTGTTTTGAATTAAGCACGAAGCTACACAATGGGCTATCTGTGCTCTGCCACCACGGGTATCGAAACCCGGATTTTAGCGTGTAAGTCCGCAGACATACCGCTCAGCCACTAGGGGGCAGAACAACTAATACCAAGATGATCACGTGATGACCAACTTGTCTGTTTATAAACATGTAGCAATCCTATTGATCTGTGTAAAACAAATAATAAAAACGTTTTACTAGCACTGATAAAGGTAATTATTGTTTTATATAAAACACATCATAATTGCATTTAAAAAGCACCAATTGGCCAACTTAGTAACACAAGTTTGAATATCATAAACATAAAAATAATACTCAATAAGTAAACTCCTCTCTCAGTGGCAAGCAGGGGTTGGATATATTGGCCCAGAATGCCTTCCATTATAACTGCATATTGTGGTGGTCTTGTTTTTGTCACTGTATTATTGTTGGTTGTTAGTTTGTTTTTTTTATATTTCTTTTTGATATGACAGTGATAAAGTCTTGGTCTTCCAATTCTTGATCACTGTCATTTTTTTCTTCATTATTATGTTTATTAACATCCTTGGTGTTACTTTCTTTTACTGTTACATTATTGGGACTTAACCCTACTTTAATTACAGGAGTAGCTACCTCTACCTCAGTATTAGTAGCCATCCCTGCTTCTTCTTCACATTCAGAGTTTTCCGAAGAATTAATTTCTTTAATTAATTTACGCTTTGCTTTACTTTTTTTAATTACATTTTTTGCTTTCTTTACTGTATTTAATTCCCTTTTTGCCAAGCTACAAAGAGTTAGCAATGGGGAATTATTGATATCGTTGCCACCAGTTACACTTGACTTACCTGCATTAGTCTTTTGATGAGCCGTAACGGCTTTTCACGCCATTTCCTTAGCCGGTCTCATTGGACCCGTAGTTGTTATTTTTTGCGGTTTCCCGCTCTTCTGTTCCCGATTGCAGCAGTCCTCTCTGATTTCTTAAAGTAATATGCTGCCCTGATAAGATATGTAGTAAGTTCAAATGCTTCTTCTTAAATTTTCAAATCAAATTCTTTTAAGCCTAATTCGCTTCAAGCAAGAGCCGACAAAGAACGTCCTATTGGTCTCGAGCCTTAACAAAAACAACAATTCAGTTCCTTGGTCAATGGTATTTGGGTATTTTGCCCTGGAGGGTCAGGTTCACTTTGACCTCTTCCTCCTTCCTGAACGTATTTTCCCTAACTGTTTGTACGTTAGGTCCTTTTCAGGGCAATGTCCATTTATAGTCTCTTATTCACAGTAGTCAAGCTTACGATTCAGTTCCTTGGTCGATGGTATTTGGGTATTTTGCCCTGGAGGGTCAGGTTCACTTTGACCTCTTCCTCCTTCCTGAACATATTTTCCCTAACTGTTCGTTTGTTAGGTCCTTTTCAGGGCAATGTCCATTTATAGTCTCTTATTCACAGTAGTCAAGCTTGTTGGTGGCAATTTTTTTTTTATCTTATTATTATTTTAAAATACATAAATATGTAAACTATAAATACAAGATTTAAAGTTCATATACATACATATTTTACTTTAATTTATTTTTCTTTATGTTTAATATATATGTTAATTGGGGAGAGGTATTTAGGATTTTCTTCATCATGTATAAGGTACCTATCTAGTTCGCATAACAAATCATTTTTCATCCAATCTTTGTTAAAATACCTAATTGTAATATTTAGGAGTCTATCTGATATGGTTGGTATGTTCGAGTAATTGTGTATGAATTTAGATGATGTTGCTCTCGGAACTCTGTATGCTGTTGTCAGAAGTGTGTTTTGTATTGTTTGTAGTTTGGTTTTGATTGTTTCATTACTTACAGTTACCCATGCTGGAGCTGCATAGTCTATTACTGGTCTAATATATGTTTTGTATATTTTCAAAATGTTATCTGTAGATGCTCCACTGTGTTTACCAGTTAGACTCCTAACATAGTTGGTTCTTCGCCAAATTTTATTTTTAATTTCGTTGACATGATTGATCCAAGTTAATTTTGAATCATAAGTCAGACCTAAAAATTTTGCTTATTGGGCAATCTGGAGCAGAGTGCCATTCATATATATTTCTAGCTGTTGTTTTCTGTGTTTAGTCGATTTCGTAAAGAGTACGAGCTGAGTTTTTGCTGTGTTTATTTTAATTCTATATTTTTCACAGTATTCACCAATTCTATTTAATTGTGGTTGTATGTTTGTAGCTGCTATCGTGGGTGTTGCAGCACTTTTCCAGATTGCCACATCATCTGCGAACTGTGATGAGAATCCATGATTTGGATCCTTCAATGGCATATTGTTAACATACATGATGAAGAGTATAGAGCTAACCACCCCTCCCTGTGGGACACCAGCTAGTGGAGTAAAGTATTCGGAAAAAGTTCCTTCTACGTTTACTCTACATTTTCTGTTTTCCAGAAAGTTAGATAACCAGCGAATAATTCCTCGCGGTGGTTCCATTTCATTCATTCGGAACCTTAGACCATCGTGCCAAAGGGTGTCGAATGCTTTCTCGATATCGAGGAAGCAAGCGACTGTACATTCTTTTTTGTTGAAACTATCTATTATGGTTTCGGTTAATCTTATTAAATGGTCTGTCGTTTGTCTAAATTTTCTGAATCCATTCTGTTCTTCTGGTAATTTTGATGTTACCTCCAAGAATGTGGAGAGTCTATTACTTATTATTCTTTCGAGAATTTTGCCTACACAGCTGGTCAGACTGATTGGTCGGTAGCTATTTGGTTTATTCGCTGGTTTTCCTTCCTTATGGAACATTAAAATATTTGCTAGCTTCCAAGAAACTGGGATATATCCTGAGGATAGCGATAAGTTAAATAGAGAATTTAGGTGGTCAAACAATTTCGGAGTGCCGTTTTTTAGGAGAATAGCTTGTATTTCGTCTTCTCCTGGCGCTTTGTTTTTGGTGTTTTTTATTGCTTCTAGTATTTCATGTAGGGATATTTCCTTTGTTAGTAATGTGCTTTCAAAATCAGTGTTAGAACTTGTATTTGTATCAGTTATGTTTACTGGAAATATTGGTTCATATTGATGTTTATTGTTTGCTATGTGATTAGTGACTTTATTGTAAAAGTTTATATTCATATCTGGATCTGTGTGAGTTTTAAATGCATTTTGGAGTTGATCCTTGAAAGCTTCGGTTATTTCTTTATTTGTGTGTGCAATGGTGTTATTATGTTCAAGTGGAAAATATTTCTTTGTGTTTGTGTTTTCACTTGTGAATCTTTTAAGATGTGACCAGAATTTTTTCGGGTCAGTTATGTCGTTTAGTTTATTACAGTAATTGTCCCATTTATTTTGTTTTTGTTGTTTTATTTGAGTTCTGATGTGATTTCTAATGTTGTTTATTTGTGTTTTAGTTTCTCTGTTTCTTGTAATCATGTACTGTCTTCTTAGTTGTCTGCGCTTTTTTATTAGGTTGATTATTTCTGTGGTGGGTTTCCATGTGTTGATTGTTGTTTTGTTTTGGTATTGTTAACTTGGCTGCTTTCTGAAGGCAATCCGTGATTGTTTGACAATAGTTGTCCATTTCGACATGCGTTATAACTTCTTTAATAATTTTATTAGGTAACAGATTATCTAATTCTTGTTTATAGCATTGCCAATTTGCCTTACTGTAATTAAATTTTTCTTTCCTATATGTTATATTTTTATAGGGGGTGAGATCGAAGACGCAAAAAATTGGGAGATGATCACTATCTACATCTTTTCCCACTTGAAATTTTACTAATTTCTGGCTTAAATTATATGTACACATACACAGATCTAGTATGTCACTAGAGTTAGTGGAATAGGATGTACGTGTTGGGGTAGTATCGTTCAATAAAGCTATGTTGTTATCATCAATAAATTGTATTAATTTTCTACCATTTGAATTAGAACTTCGGCATCCAAAGGAAACATTTTTACTATTTAAATCTCCCATGACTATGGTGTTTTGATTGTGGGAAAAGATGTTATTTAGTAAAGTTGTATCTAGTTGTTTATTGGGTAAGCAGTAAATTCCTGCTACGGTTATTTTACTTTTATTTGATTGGAGGATATCTACAGTAACATGTTCATTGTTACTGTTTAATTCTATTTCTTCTACGGATAAATCTACTTTATGAAGCAGCATAATGCCTCTGTTTTCATCATTTTTATTTTTTCTGTCTTTTCTAATAGTTGAGTAATATGGTATTTTAAATCTATTATTATTATATGTTAGAGTTTCACTTATTATTATAATCTGAGGGTTTAATTCTTCTATTAGATCTTCGATCTCATGTTTCTTGGAAGCTATTGCACCTTGGATGTTGATATACACTACTGTGAACATTGCGCTGTGAGCATGTAACCTGTTAGTGTGGTTATAATGTAGGGTATATGAGGTGTAACGTGTTTTATTGTAATAGTTATCAGTAGTTCTAGAAAGTTAGTTGTCTGGTTTGGTTTAGTATATTCTGTTATGAAATCTGTTATTACATTTTTGAAAACTGTTGAAAACAGGCTTGTTTTGTCTGTTGTGTTAATATTGGTTTCTTGTATGGTGGTGTTGTTTTCTTTTGGTTTTTGTGTTACTGTGTTCTTGTTCTGTGTATTAGTCTTCTGTACTTGTTGTTTATGTGGTTCTTTTCCTTTTAACATTTCTGCATATGTGGTTTTTGTTGTTTTATTATGTTTTGTTGATGTGCTTGTTTCAGGTTGGCTGCTTGTTTTCGGTTGATTCTGTTCTGTTGGTGTGCCTCTTTTAGGTAAACTGTTTATTTTCGGTTGATTCTGTTCTGTTGGTGTTCTGATCTGAAAAATGCGTTGCTTTATTTGTTTATATTTCTCGCATCCTTTATAATTTGCTGTGTGGGTTTGACCACAGTTACAACATTTAGGCGTTTCTTTTTCTTTTTTGCATTGATTAATATGGTGTTCCCCGCCACATCCGCAACACCTCGGTGATGCTAAGCAGGCTGCTGAATCTTGTCCATATCTTTGGCAGTTGTAACACTGTGTTACAACAATTGCCGGTGTTTTCAATTGCTCAACTTGGTATTTTTTATACCAGAGCAATATTCCATTGTTAATCAAATTTTGAGTGTTGTAACTGTGGTCTATGTCTATTTTTATGAGATTGGTAGGTGTTTGTGTTTTTTTTTTGAAATTATTCGTTCTATTTTGTTGTGTGGTATGTTCTGTTCGTGTAGTGCTTGTTTAATTAGATCCAGGTCAATCGTTTGATGAACCCCTCTTACCACTATTGATTTTGGTTGCGGCTTACTTCCCGGAAGGTGGATTTTAATATTTCCTGGTTTAAAGGCATCTGTTGGCCATTCTTTAAGTAGTCGGTTAAGGTCGACTACATCTTGCCCTTGCACCAGTACTCCGCCTCTAGGCAAACGCTTAATGTTAACTATGTTAAATTTAGTTTGCATCTCTTTACTTCTGTGGCAAGCAGGGGTTGGTTATAATGACCCGGAATGCCTTCTATAATAACTGCATATTGTGGTGGTCTTGTTTTTGTCACAGTATTATTATTTGTTATTTGTTTGTTTTACTTTATGTTTCTTTTGGAAATAACAGTGATAAAGTCTTGGTCTTCCAATTCTTTATCACTGTCATTTTTTTCTTCACTATCATGTTTACCAACATCCTTAGTGTTAATTTCTTTTACTGTTACCTTATTGGGACTTAACCCTACTTTAGATGCAGGAGTAGCTACCTCTACCTCAGTATTTGTAGCCATCACTGCTTCTTCTTCACATTCAGAGTTTTCCGAAGAAGTAACTTCTTTAATTAATTTTCGCTTTGCTTTACTTTTTTTTTAATAACAGTTTTTGTTTTTTTAACAGTATTTAATTCTCTTTTTGCCAAGCTACAGAGAGTTAGCAATGGGGAATTATTGATAACATTGCCACCAGTAGTACTTGACTTACCTGCAATAGTCTTTTCATGAGCCGTAACGGCTTTTCACGCCATTTCCTTAGTCGGTCTTATAGGCCCCGTAGTTGTTAATTTTTTTGCGGTTTCCCGCTCTTCTATTCTCGATTTCAGCAGTCCTCTCTGTTTTCTTTAAGTTATATGCTGCCTTGATGAGATACGTAGTAGGTTCAAATGCTTCTTCTTAAATTTTCAAATCAAATTCTCTTAGGCCTAATTTGCTTCAAGCAAGAGCCTGACAAAGGACGTCCTATTGGTCTCGAGCCTTAACACACTTCTCTTACGATTCAGTCCTTTCCGATGGTGTTTGGGTATTTGCCCTGGAGGGTCAGGTTCACTTTGACCTCTTCCTCAGTTCGCGTTCCAATGTGTCGGTATTTGAGTATAGTTGTTAAATACTCAGGAGGGTCAGGTACATTTGACCTCTTCCTCCGTCTTCCTCAGTATGTGACGTAAAGGAATGAATTCAAAATTGGCGCCCAAGTTGGATAAAGCACATTCTCATACTCAACAAAGTCATCGAATAAACTGAGCCACTCATCATAGCTGCCAAGATCATCTCAGATAGTTTTTGAAAAGTTAAGATACATATTCCAGGTATCAATTGGAACGTCAGTGTTTTTATTTGGTTGGTTTAATAATTACTACAAAAGTTGTCTACAGAAGCTTGGTGATGACCTCAGTCAATAACTCACTTTTAAATCCATACAGCCCCCCAGTGGCTCAGTGGTATGTCTGCGGATTTACACGCTAAAATCCGGGTTTCGATACCCGTGGTGGGAAGAGCACAGATAGCCCATTGTGGAGCTTTGTGCTTAATTCAAAACAACAACAAATCCATACAACGATATGAATGCAAGTTAAACATTGACAGAGTAAATATTCATAACTCGGCTTTTTACACACACTTACTAATAATTAATTTTGGCTTTAAGAAATGTGTTTTCGTCAAAGTTAGTATTACTTAGTACACCTGGAGCTCTGGACATAGATATCTCATAGAATCAGTTCTTCATTATTTAGAATTTCCTTGAAAAGCATGGGTTTTTTTCATAATTTTTATGTAGAAAATAAGCAAATATACAGTATTTATTATTATGAAGTCAAATTTTCTGATTAGGAAAGCTAAAATATGAAATTATATTGTTGCAGCATTATGATATTTTTGGGTGATTTTGTGGATATTTTGTTGTTGTCTTTCAAAATTTGTAGGCGAAGCGTCGGTTTCAATAGATTATGAAGAAATGCTACTGTGATGAAACTGCTCAGTTGTGAAAGAGAGCTCTTGTACTTAACTGGGAGATGTTCGCTGGTAAAAGAGTAGCCCAAGAGTTGGCGGTGGGTGGTGATGACTAGCTGCCTTCCCTCTAGTCTTACACTACTAAATTATGGACGGCTAGCAAGATAGCCCTCGAGTAGCTTTGTGCGAAATTCCAAAACAAACAAACAAATATATATATATTTAAATTTTTCTTAGTTTGTAAGCACTCTGTCAGTATGAAGTATTAGCTATTTAAATATCATTAACATTCAGTGTTTGAGACATATTTGGCCACCATTATATTTTTAACAAATGAAAATTATCTTTTTACATGTTCTTTTTAAGATGATCAATACATCTGTAAAATTATACACAAACAGGAAATTCTGTAAACAACAAAACATCTGATGATACCATCTGCAATAAAATTATATCTTGCTGCTTTACCAAAAAGGCTGTTTATTCAAAACCTTTTTCAATGACATTCTATCTGTTAATTATCTTTATGGACAACCTCTGATGCAGAATTTCAAATTGCACATTAATTTTTGAGTATGTAAAAACTAGGAAATTTTGGGCCCATGTTTACTGATTTTAAAAATGATCAAACTTTTTTTTCACCTATCTCATATTTTTCATAATATTAATGTAATTGCAAAATGGATCCCAACAACCAATATTACATTTTTACATGCAATTAAAGAATACTAAAGAAAATTCAATCCATAACTTAAATTCACTGAAGAATTTAAGGCAAGTGCAAGAAATTGTTTTGATAAAGGAGGTAACATGTATGTATTTATACTCAATCAATGGCACTTTAAAATAAACTTAGTATATATAATGACAAAGTTTTTATTTTAAGATTTACTTTGTGATTAATATTTCTGCTGTTAAATTTTACTCATATACAAAGAAATAACAGTATAAATTGCTCTGAACCTGACCGAAAGTCAACATGATCTTGCCTGTCAAAAAGATTTTCAAGTCTAACATCAATATTTTAACGGAACAAAGAAATATAATCACCAATCTTCCTGCTGTTATAAACAATTGTACTGTAGCTATGAACAAAGGACACTATTTCAATAAGAAACATAAACTGATTCAGAATGGAAAGTACACAAAATTAAAAAGGATCCAACTATAAATAAAAATTAAGGTCATTGGGCTATGTACATGTAAACCATTTAACAAAAAAAATATTTATTCTAATGATTTCAACACCTTGTAAGTAGATTATAACAGGTTATCAAACTTCATAAATCATTAAATTAAATAATCCTGATTCAACTCAAGCTTTTCCATGACATACAATAATCATTCCATCACAAAATTAAGCACATAGTTCTAATCTAGGCTGTTATTTCTCCAAATAACATAGAAAATTTTATGATTGAAGTAAAGAACATTTGGATAAAATCTGAAGCTTTCAGTTTTGCCTTACACAGCAAGTTCTCTTATATTCCATTAAAAGACAAATGAAGCATTAATGAGGTTGTTAAAAATCTTGAGATTTTGTGCTTGACATATTAACAAACTGATAGCCATATTTGATAGTAATAAATTTATATTGCAAGCTATCACCTAGATGTACAGGTACTATATCAGAATGTTACTGTCATGTTAGACCAAAAGTTGATTTTTTAAGTAATTGTGCATTATCTTTCCACTTTTTTTCACTTTAAGACATTGTTTCTATTTTTACCTAAGTATTGGATAATTTTTTTATATTTTTATTGTGTATCTTTTCCCAACAATCCATATTGTGTATTACATGTCGATATAATACATTAGCACATAACACAAATTAATCTAAGGACAAAAATAATTCGTGGGAACAGACAGTGTCATTAAAATGCTGGCCATGTTTGAACCAATGTTCATGGTCCATGAAATATTATAGATTGTGTTTTAAGAAAGTTTGTAGTGGGTGAAGCAGTCTTATGTACTTTAGCATGTGTAAATAAAAAGCATTAGCTATATTCAATATTTAGCAATTTAAATATGCTTAGAAAGAAACCTGTAGAAAATGGAATTCAATACGCTATTTTCTTGAAAGGCTCTTGAAGCATGTGTTTGTTGCCACTGACAACATTAATTATTGCCATCCTTAACAATAATCAACGGTTTCTATTGAAGATATGATTAAAATTGATGTGAAAATTGAAAGAAACAACAAAATACACTAACATGACAGACTCAGTAATTTCCAAAAGTAATTAAACTTTGGCTACAGTGGTTTTCCTTTGTGGTTTTACTGCCAAAGGACAACATAGGCTACTTTGAGTGAGGAACAATAAGAAAAAGGCTTGATAATACATTTGCAGGAATCCAAAACAATATAACTTTCATCTTAGCAACTCTGTTAGATCAATTTTAAAAATTATATTTGCGTGAGATTGTTTGTTGTTTAAAGAGCAAAGTTACACTGTGGCTAACTGCTATATCCATCACAGTAAATCAAATTCTAAATGTTATAATTCTGTACTCTTATCACTGTCCCACTGGTGGACTTTAAAACAATAGAATTAAGTAGTAAATGAGAGTATGCTTGAAAAAAAGCATTTATATCGCTAATTTCACAATAAAATGTATTTGAAGATAAATACAGGAAAAATTAATCTTCACCCGTTAAACATTTATGGCTGGAGTTCTAGAATTCATTCTGTGATTAATACAATGAACCTGCATGCTTTAATAGATATCATTGTTTACACAGTTCATGACAAAACTACTCCCACCAGTTACATTATATTTGTTACCAACAATCTTTTAATATGGTAGAAATTGTACTTAGATAGAATGAAAAGTTCCTGTCAACCCCAACAATCAGTGAGTATAATGAGTTCCTCTTCTCAAAAACTGGAAACATATAAGAAGCAAAGAAAAATATTTGCTTCCACAAAATACAGAGTAAGTAAAGCTCTCATTTAACAACTTCAAAAAAGGTGAACAAATACACTCGAGTGAGAAATTCTGATTATGAAAGTGAATATTACAACTGACTCCAATAAACAAATATTAAGCTTGATGTGATTAAAAATATCCACAAGTCCAATGCCTGAAACTATCAAATTTTTAGATTGGACTGCCATGAATTTTTTTTCCTGGTCAAAGGATAGTGTGGTTCTATGTTTTATAAATATGCTACTTGTTACTTTTTCTTTTAAATCATTACATATCTACTGTCATTGAAATACATGTGAGCTTAGTAGTTTGTTCATTAAATACTGACTAATAAACCTTCAGCCTGACGTAAAAGCATATATACATGACTCAGATACCAAACTTTAAATTAATGTGCTCATGAATTTTCATATTTATAATACCTTATAATCATGTGATTATTTGTGACTGGGATTAAAGAAGGAATTTGTTTTTCAAAAAGCAAAACTTATTTCATACAAGATAATACAGCTGTTTGGGTTAAATAACTTATACTGTTTATTAGTATTTCTGTTCTCATCTTTCTTCCTTCAAGGTGTATTCTTGCACATGATGAGGGGACCTCCCAGAGAAGTTTCTGTACTTTTAATTTACTTCCTCTGTGTTCTTAACATCCAACCTCGTGTTTACCGAGTGTGGCAACCCGTAAAGAGGAGGAGAGGATCCTGGTGGTTGAGGTTTCCAGCCCTAACACACCACTTTGGTCTTGAATTCTTGTAGATAGGCAGTGGTTCATTCAAATGGGATCAGAGGAGCTTGCTGGCTCCCCAAAGTTAGTAAGAAAGCTGAGCTCATAAGACATTTTGGTGGAAACATCCAGCCTGTCACATGGCATGGGAGGCTCAAAAACAGGCCCATGATATTTTTCGTAGAGACCCCACATTTTCAAATCGTACAGCTTTTCAGGCGACCCATGCATACAATCGGCCACGTAAGATGTTAAAGCCAAAATAAATCTTGGATAAAGTTCACAACTATCATCTCTTTTACCACCAGTTTCACACATTATATCGGACGATCAGCAGGCAGTGTACTTCCCTTCCCCTTCAGATCTTGCTCTCAAAGGGCCAAAAAGTTGCTGATGCTAATTCTCAGTTAAAGTCTTTTTCGTACATCTAGCACTTTTGTTTTATCTCCAACTTTCTAAGCCAGTAAGTCCTAGGCAGAGTGATTGCCTCTTTTCTTTCGAGCCAATTGTTTCTATGGCTATAGTCATCCTTTTATACTAGTTAAATTTAAGCTTACTCTTCATCAATCTGACAGTACATCGATTGGACCCGATGATATTACAACAAAATGTTGTGTCATCTCTCTCCTGCTTCTCTTGTTTCTCCATCTAGTTGTTTTTAACTAGATTTAACAGGAAAATACTTTTCCTGATACTTCGCATCTAGCTATTATCCTCCCTTTCTCTAAGCTTGGGAAAGATCCCAAGATTCCTTGTAATTGTCGTCCAATTGTTGTATGTATTATGTTTCAGAAAGGATAGTTAATGTCCGTACTGGAATCAAACAACCTACTCTCTCCAACTCAGTGTTGGTTCTGACAACAGCGCTGTAACATGGGCATGATTCGACTTGAAACGTCGATTAGAGAAGTCTTTCTTAAGTTAAATATGTCTGTATTCTATGACGGCCTGGGAGGGCCAGGTGGGTTAAGGCGTTTGACTCATAATCTGAGGGTCGCGGGTTCGAATCTCCGTCGCACCAAGCATGCTCGCCCTTTCAGCCGTGAGAAAGTTATAATGTTACGATCAATCCTACTATTCGTTGGTAAAATAGTAACCCAAGAGTTGTCGGTGGGTGGTGATGACTAGCTGCCTTCCCTCTAGTTTTACACTGCTAAATTACGGACAGCTAGCGAAGACAGCCCTTGTGTAGCTTTGCACGAAATTCAAAAACTATCAAACAAAAAACTGTATTCTTTGATCTTGCAAAAGCTTCTAACACTACATGGATGTATGACATTTTGCAAAATTTCCACTCATTTGGCTTGAGAGACCAGTTACCCAATATTTATCAAAAATTATGTACAGGCATTCCAAGTTAGTGTGGATTTGACACTTTTCCTTTCTTTCCAACAGGAACTTGAAGTCCTTCAGGGTTGTGTCTTGAGTATCACACTCTTTAGTGTGAAGAATAATGCCATCGTTAGACAAATTATTCCTACATTGCAAACTAACTCTATGATGACGACTTCCACATTTCATATCAGTCATTGAGCATGAGATTTATTAATCGGTAACTTCAGATAGCTCTCAACTGTTTGTTGAAGTAGACCACAGCAAACGGTTTTATCTTTTCTTTCTCTAAAACAGTTTGCATGCATTCACTTTTACTGCCAATAAGGTATTCACCCCGATCCTAAATTTCGTGTCAGTGAAGTTGTATTTCCCATGCTCCCTGATGCAAAATTATTGGGATTATCTTTAAAGATAACTGACTTTTATTTCATATATCAACCAACTACAAACCAAGTGTATAAGGATACTGAATGTCCTCCATGTCCTATTTTCCACTTCTGGGGAGCAGTGGAGTGGATCGATGTTCTATGCTAAAAATCTATCATACCCTCATTCGATTAAAACTGGACTATGGGTATGTGGTCCATGATTCTGCAAGGATCTCAGCCTTGAAAATGTTGGACACGTTTACTATCTGGGGCTTTGGCTCTGCATAGAGGCCTTTCTCACTTCTTCAGAACAAAATCTGTACTCTGATTCCCATTAACCTTCTCTGCACCTCCACCATTTGCAACTTTCTTTACTGTATGCTTCAAAGCTTCTAACTTTACCAAAGCATCTTCTTTGGGGTTGTATCTTTCTTCTTCAGTAGCTCATGGTTTTTCTCATCTCAACATGGCTTATTACCATCTCAAAATGTACCCTTTCTTTGGATCATCTGGAATTATCGTCTTCTGTTTGACAAATGTCTTTTGAGCCATTCTCCCATTTCCATGTACACAGATGGTTCGAAATCAGGTGACTCTGCCATGGTTTGTTGTGGTGTGATGATTGCACACAGAATTTCCTCTACAGTTTCTGTGCTAACTGTTGAATTGTACGCCATTCTTCTTGCCCTGGATCAAGTAAAAGCTACGCAATTTACTAATTGCACTATTTGTATTGACTCGTTTAGTTCTATACCGGACCTGGAATTGCTTCACGTTAGTTCTCACCCTATTCAAAACCAACCAGCCTATTTCTTCTTATCATCTATTTCTATTCAGTTTTTTGGATACCCGCCTGTATTCGCGGGAACAGGCTCACTGAACCACAGCTAAGTCTGTCTACTCCGATACTATCAAAGCCGTGCCTGTACCATATTTGGTCTACGGTTCTGTATTAAAGGCTTGGCTGTGCGCCAGTTGACAGTCAACTCGGAGCAAGCCTTTGTTGCTTTTTTGACCGTTTTGTTTCCGTAAAGATCGGAAGGAGGAAGTTGTCATGGCTAGTCTGAACATTGGTCACAGTTTATTGACTCATCGTTTTCTTTTATTTGGGACTGATGCACCAATGTGTAGTATTTGTACTACATCTTTTTTTGAGAAGTCTTTCTCAAGTGACATGTGTCTGTATTCTATGATGGCCTGGGAGGGCCAGGTGGGTTAAGGCGTTTGACTGATAATCTGAGGCTCGCGGTTTCGAATCCCCGTCACACCAAACGGCCATGACGGCCCACATTTTATTGTTGTACCGTAATACAACTTTGAACAACGGCACCATTTTAGACATGTTTTTACCATAGGTTTACCCCTGCATTGGACAATGTCACTGACGATGGCAACACTGTCCATATTATTTGTTTTTAACTGTATAAGAGCCATTGGTCTGTTTAATTGTATTTAAAGTTTTTATTCATGTTTTGGTCATTGGTTTGTCTTAACTAAATTTCCTTTTACAGATTATAATAATTCTACTACTATTTTATTTTTTACTGGTGTTTGGCCCAGATAGCCAGCCTAGTAGCTTTCCTCCATAAACGCCAACCAACCAACGAACCAATTCTTCTTCTTAGGTACAACAGAAAAGGGTGAGGTGTTTCAAATACCGGAATGCTGTCTGGTTGTTTTGATTCTGTCATGCATATACATTTAGACTAAATAACATGCCAAAAGACATTATACATTTTGAAATTATCACGTTAATTTGAACACGTGATGAACATCAGTCTTCATGTTAACTGGTTCACCTACCCGTAGAATATACGTCTGGACCAACTACACTGTAGTTAACAGCACATACTATTTGTTTTAGATTTTCAGTGCCATGAAATTGTTTGTTTGTTTGTTTGTTTGCTTTGAATTTTGCGCAAAGCTAATCGAGGGGTATCCGCGCTAGCCGTCCCTATTTTAGCAGTGTAAGACTAGAGGGAAGACAGCTAGTCGTCACCACCCACCGCGCCAACTCTTGGGTTACTCTTTTACCAACGAATAGTGGGACTAACCGTCACATTTTAACGCTCTTACAGCTGAAAGGGCAAGCATGTTTGACGTATGGCGATTCGCACCCGCCACCCTCAAATGACGAGTCGAACGCCTTAACCCACCTGGCTATACCGGGCCTATTCTGTCATTTGTTTTAGTTCTCACTAAAACAAATATATGCTGCAGTAGAATTTTAGCTCAGCTAATATATTTCTTATGGCAAAATATTATAACTTTATAAACAATAAAGGTTCGGCATGGCCAAGCGTGTTAAGACGTGTGACTCGTAATCTGAGGGTCGTGGGTTCGCATCCCGGTCGTGTCAAACTTGCTCGCCCTCCCAGCCTTGGGGGCGTTATAATGTGACAGTCAATCCCACTATTCGTTGGTAAAAGAGTAGCCCAAGAGTTGGCGGTGGGTGGTGATGACTGGCTGCCACCCCTTTAGTCTTACACTGCTAAATTAGGGACGACTAGCACAGATAGCTCTCGAGTAGCTTTGTGCAAAATTTAAAAAACAAACAATTAAAATACTAGGGATGCAGATTACTAATTATTTATTTAACGTGATTTTAAATAATGAATTAGACTAATACAGATTATAATAATTTCATAGGCAACCATATGATTGTCTTACACACTAACCTCTATAATATTTAACACAAAAAAGAGGACTACTTAATTTATTTTGTTTACACTTGCAATTGCAGTGTACATTATTTAAATATATTGTAACAGAACAGTAGAAACTGTTTTTGCAGGAGCCTTTCCAGGGTTGTTTTCAATTTTTCGAGAAGTAGTTGCCTTAACTATTTCATACATTTACCACATGTACTAAATATGCTAAAGCAAATTACACATTAGGAGACTTTTGAATTTTCTGGATTTCAGAGCAAACAGCCTGCTTCAGTCAGAAGAAAATTGTAATTCAAGGGACACTGAGTGTGTTCCTTTCTTGTGCATTTACATCGCTGCTTCTCAAACATTATTTCAATGCACTTCTTCCACTGACATATTCAGGTAAGAGCAAGAGCGGCTCAGCGTTAGGGTTCATGGTCTTAATGGAGGCTCATTGATAATTTTATTCTATGTAAAATGACATGAGATGTAGCGAATATAAAAATTACTAGAGCCTGAGTGTTATGTATATGTGTAAATATTTTGTAAACGACAACATGTCGTATTGTGTTTGGATTTTCATTTGTATTATTCATTTTTACATATTGATATTATTGTTTAGAAGTTTAAACTAATATTTTGTTATTCATTTCGGGTAACATTTTAGAACTTTCTCGAATTAAGTAGACCAATCACATGTTTGTAAATGAATGCTGGTGACTTCCTGTCTAGATATGTAGTCTCGTGCAAGAACGGATATGCGTGGATAGCTCTGGAGTTGTATGGAAATTGCGAGATTGTTCGAGAAATAGGCCTATCGGTATAAAAGACGGTGACAAGAGACAGATTCAGTTATCAGTTTTATTCGAGGGAGAGAGATTCAGTCATCAGTTTTATTCGAAGACAAAGAGTGAGATTCAGACACCAGTTTCATTTCAAAAGAGGAGAGTTAGTTATTTGAGAAAGATTAAGTGTTTGCTGTGAATATTCAACTTGGATTTGTGATTGAAATTAGATGTACGGAAGCCGTGATTTTATTTCGTCAATCTCTACGATACATCTGAATTACTGCTTGTGCTGAGAGACGGCGAATTTATTGAACTGTGAACTGTTTCGGAATTACTTCGTGGGACCAAATTCACACCCTAGACTGGAATTTGAGACTTTCATTTTAATTTATTGTATTAGATACAGGCCAGTACCGTTTTGTGTTGTGATTTATTTTGAAGTTTGAAACTAATATTATTTTGATTTGTAATTAATTTCGAATGTTATAACTTAATATCTGTCACTATTATTATATAGTTTATGTTATATCTGTTATATTTGTTAATAGGTTAGTGTAATAAATTATACAAGCTGTTATCTGCGTTTTTCTGTTGCGTTTAATCTACGAAGAATTCAAAACATTAAAAAATACGTAACACTGAGCCTTAAAAACACCACTGCTTTATCCATACTTGAGAAGAGAAATTGATCATGCAATTATTGACCACACAAAAAACATTCATTCTGATGCTCTTAACTGGATCAATCCAATCTTTGTATAGTGCATTGCTCACTACTTTACATTATACATGCACAATGATCTTTATTTACAATGAAAAATAAAACAACCTTAAAGAGCATTCTACTTTTTGAAAAAAAATTGCTTGCTCAGCCACATACGTGTATCCTTGTATTATTGATACAATGATAAAATTCAAAGTATTCAATGTGGCAATGGGAGCAGATTAATTGTTGCTACATACCATTACCAGTGTTGCCATGCTGATTTAATTTTGTTTGAAGTTTTTTTTATTATTTTTAACAATCAAGCAGACAAAGAAAATAATTTCTAAGTAAAATTTCAAAATATGTGGATTGTATGATTTCCCTTTGATATAATTCATGAATTTTTTTTTTCCTTTTCTTGACTATTTCAAAATTTGGTTGAATAGAAAATACCTACTAGAGTAAATAATATGCACATTTTAAAATATTTGTTATATATGATAAAGCATGTAAAATGGTATATAAAAACAAAAAAAATCATTTGATATTTTCTCATTCAAGCTTTCTGGTAAGCCTTGTTGTAAGAAAAATTTAATCACAATTTTCAGTCTTGTAGCTAAAATTGGTTACACACCAATAAAAGAGGATGTACACATGAGTAGGACTTCGGTCTCATTTAAGTGAAGTTTTAGAGAAACTAATGTAATTTTAAAGGCTGATGACTAATGCCACAGTTTATTCCTGCCAAATAAATCGTCTATGGCACTATAAAAGAAAATAACGATTCAGTGTCAATTACAAAAAAACAAAAAAACTTAAGCTAAGTAAACAACCATAAGCTTTTATTTTGTCAATAACTAATTTGGAGCTTGTGAAAACACATTTTCACTTTTCTTCTTTAAGTTAAGATTGTAAATCGTAATGTTTAATGCATCTTTGGTTTAGTTTAAAAATTAGTGTCATTCTGTTGATATTTCATTTTCACAATTTTACAATTTTCGTTTTCCCATTTCAAAATGATGTCCCTATCATTTGTGGATCCATGTTCATTTGAATGTATAAAACGTGAATATAATTAGTATTTACAACGACAACATTTTCTTAGATTAATATTGTACAAGCAAAGTAACTAAGTACTTTTCAAATACATAACATGTAATGCTGTAATGATTTCCAAATGACGTTTCACCAAAATTTCTCATAACCATGTGACCTGTGACACAGGGAAATAAATTGTTATTGTTGATTATGGACCCAAATTAGATATTTATTATATGAAGTCAATAAGAAAAAACAAAAGAAAAATATATAATACAAAATATAAAATAGACAATAATACAAACTTATATGTAAATTTATATATAAATTATAACATTGAATTCAACAGCAAGCAGTCGTGGCCGAGTGGTTAAGGCGATGGACTTGAAATCCATTGGGATTTTCCCGCGCAGGTTCGAATCCTGCCGACTGCGAAACATTTTGTTTGTAGTTACAATTTATTTTACAAAAGCGTCAAACGGCCGTGTTTCGAAAGTGCAATGTTTTATTTTAAAAACTGTTTGTAAATAAAAGGTTTTTTTTGTCGAAGAATATATTCTATATTTTGTATTTCCAAATAATTATAACAAAAAAATTCACAGATGGCAGCACAGACTTGTGAATCAGAATTATTTATTCAACTTGTAGTAATAAAGCCGTGTACTTTATAAATCATTAACAAATAAATATTGGTATAGAAAATGCTGGATACCATTTATTCTTAATAAATGCTCAAGTACAAGTCTCAACTAACTGTTCGATTAGTTAAATGAATGCAGAATAATATTTTAATGTGTGATATATTTAATTATTAATTAAATTATTATCGTTTTGTCCTTGTACCGAATAATAATAATGGTAGTTATAGAGCTTTAGTTGTTGCTGTTTTTTTCCTCAGTAGTTGGTACTCATCATATTATTTTGATTCCAGTTTACTTGAATGATAAAGTTAGGGCTGTTATCGTATTCACCACATCGTAGTTTGCAGTTGCATCAATTGCTCAAACTTTCTGACAAGTTGCGCTGTAAGTTAGAAAACGCCTAGTCTATGAACCTTAACAAATAGAAGAAATAATATGCATAGAATATACGAATAATGCATACTTCAGCTTAGTTTAATATTATTAAAGACACATATTAAGTTCTCGAATATTTTATTGTTGCAGAAAATGTAGCTGATTTATATCCTCAATTCCTACACGATACTTTTATTGCTTGTGCTCTTTCGTGTGAAATTGTCCAAGACAGGGGTGTGCAACAGGCGGCCCGCCAAGCCATTTAGTGTGGCCCTAGTTGTGGCCTGATCTGTAATCCAACGCAAATGGAATATTTTTAAAAGCATCGATCCTACGGGATTCCCAGGCTTCGACTCGACAAACTTCTAAAATTATCTTTGCTAGAGAGGAGCAGGCCGAATTCGATTGGTCGGCCTTCTTAGGGCATGAATAGGTGACGTGCACTAGCACTATTGTCTACGACTCAACGTCATGTCCTGAACCTCGCCTTCGCCCGCTGGCGTCAATTTTCCCTAACCTCTTCTGTACGTCATTCATTATTGGTGAAAATTTTATTACCTTTTACAGTTACTACAAGAGATTGAAGGTAAATTGATTATTATTTAGCATATTGTTGTGACTTTACTGAATTTATTAAAATTTTTGCTTTCAGATGCATCTGATTCTATGTACAGTGTGACCTCGTTATTCGCGGGGGTTACGTTCTTTACCCTCCCGCGAATAGCGAAAAACCGCGAATATTGGATGCAGTTTTAAAACGTATATGTATGCGATTATATACTATATGAAATGCTTCCCAAACACTAATGATACTTATACTCATTGATGCAGTAATAATGTAGCAATATTGCATACTGTTATGTATTTCACTAAATTGTACCGTGCGTTACCGGGCTGTGCTTCGCCGTTTACGTTGTTGGGGAAGCTGAGGCAGTCAGCCAATAGCAGTCCAATCTTGTTTGGTGAAGACGACAATTGATAAAAACGGCTTGATTGAGTAAATACAACAGAAATCTCCTCGAAAAGCCCTTTCAGTCTCTGTGACCTACAAAAACGCAGTTCGCGCATAACCCGCGAATATGCGGGGCCGCGAATGGCGAACCGCGAATAGGCGAGGTCACACTGTATTTTGCTATTCTCAATTAATTTAAGTACCGGAAGGCTATGATCGGGATGCCAATTTAGAAACATGTGTTTCTGTCCATAAGAGGTTCCATGTGTAAATAAATTCTGTTTTTTTCTACTTTGCTATTTTCGTGAGAATAATTTTTGTTTTGATTTCAGGGCTAGTAAAATGTCAGCAGTTAAGAAACGAAAAATTGATGATGAGGGAAGGTTATTCAACAGTGAATGGTGCACAAAATATCTTGTTGTCCCACATAATCAAGGTGTTGTCTGCCTCGTCTGTCAAACTACAATTGCAGTCATGAAAGAGTACAATATTAAGCGACATTACGCAACTAAGCACTCCTCCCAGTTTGATGAAATTGTTGGTCAGGCACGAAAGGACAAAATTGAACATTTAAAAACATCCATTGAAAAGCAACAAGGTGTTTTTACCACTTTCAAGAAAAATTCAGAACTGGTGACAAAACTGAGTTTTAAGCTTTGTGAATGTATGGCAGAAAAGGGAAAGCCTTTCAGTGATGGAGAATTTATTAAAAATTGTTTAACAATATTCACAGAATATGCATGTCCAGAGAAAAAATATTTGGTGGAGCAAACTAGCCTTTCCCGCTTTACTGTCTCACGCAGGACAAAAGATCTTTCAGAAGACATCAAAGAAACTTTGAAAGAGAGATTGAATTCGTGTGAAGCTTTCAGTCTGGCTTTGGATGAAAGCACTGATATCAATGACACATCCCAACTTGTCATTTTCATCAGAGCTGTTACTGCAGGCTTTGATGTTTTCGAAGAGTTTTTAGATATGGCAAGCCTTTCCTCCACAACCACAGGACAGGATATTTGTGAACAAGTGCTTAAGGTTGTAGAAAAGTCTGAACTGAATCCTTATAAATTATGTGGTGTTACAACAGATGGTGCTCCTTCCATGACAGGTAGGACAAATGGATTCACCAAGAAATTTCTAACTGCAATTGGAGCACAAGACGTAGTTGTAAGCCATTGCATTATTCACCAAGAGAGCTTGTGCACCAAAGTTCTGGATTTTGCAGAAGTCATGAAAAATGTCGTCCAATGCGTAAATTATATTCGAACACGAGGATTAAATCATCGACAATTTAAAACTTTTTTAGATGAGCTGGACAGTGAGTATTCAGATGTTTTGTACTTCTCTGCTGTACGTTGGCTTAGTAGAGCTGCTACTTTGAAGAGATTCTGGAATCTGCGAGAGGAGATTAAGTAGAGCAAACGTCAGAATGTGGACTTCTTGAGCAATGAGAACTGGCCGAATGACTTAGCATTCCTCACAGACATTACACAGCATCTGTCTGATTTAAACTTAAAACTACAAGGGAAAAGTCAACTTGTGAATAAGTTGTTTGAGCATATTTGTGCTTTTGAGAAGAAATTGGAACTTTTCCAGGTTCAGTTGAGAAGAGCCATATTGACCCATTTTACATGTCTTGCAACCAGGAAACTGGAATTTCCTAATCTGGATTGCACCAAATATGGAACCAGTGTACAAAAGCTGCGTGATGAGTTTGCAAACAGATTTCCAGATTTCAGACAAACTGAAATTAGATTGAAATTGTTCGCTCAACCTTTTGATTTGGCAGTGGAAGACAGTCCTGAAGACAGTCCAGTTGGTAAAAGAGTATCCCAAGAGTTGGCGGTGGGTGGTGATGACTAGCTGCCTTCCCTCTAGTCTTACACTGCAAAATTAGGGACGGCTAGCACAGATAGCCCTCGAGTAGCTTTGTGCGAATTTCCAAAAAAACAAACAAACAAAAACAAACAAAATATAATGAATTGTAGTCCATATGCTTTACAAATGTGAATGGTTTTATTAGGTAAATTGTGTTACCAAGGTTTTATTGGCGGATGGTAATACTTGAAATATTGTATTACAAAGGTAAGTCCTGGTTGGACATGTTTTTATACAGAGATAATTCAACAGGATGGTGAGCTCACCGTAGGGTGTCTTAACATTTGATCAAACATATCGTAGTTGCCCAAATATAATATACCTTGTATATAACGAACACCCAGTCTTGAAAGGTTAAAATGAAGAATTTCTTTTTCACAGACAAGTTATACAAAATGCAGTAAATAGTTTCTAAGTAGAGTAAACAAATATTAATGTAATAAATTTTTTTGGAAATCTCTCAATGATTTGTGTGTACACCTGTGTGTCAATTTTACAACATTTATTGAAAGTTTATACATGACAATACACTAAGCAATTCATTCGTCTTTACATAAATCCTTTTCTGATTTCCATATAATGTCATCATCCATACCGCCAGTTGCATTAGATATGCAACATTTTTGACACGTTTAATGATTTTTGGTGGTAACTTCTAATAAAATACTTTTATAAATACATTAATAAATACAAAATATTTTCAATTTTTGAGAGGTATTTTTTTAAAAAAAGTCTACATTATATTCGGGTAAATGCAGAACTTTTTCTATTTTGTCAGTTTTGTATTCTTGTTTGTTTTTTTGGAAATTCGCAGAAAGCTACTCGAGGGCTATCTGTGCTAGCCGTCCCTAATTTTGCAGTGTAAGACTAGAGGGAAGGCAGCTAGTCATCACCACCCACCGCCAACTCTTGGGCTACTCTTTTACCAACGAATAGTGGGATTGACCGTCACATTATATATCCCCACGGCTGGGAGGGCGAGCATGTTTAGCGCGACGCGGGCGCGAACCCGCGACCCTCAGATTACGAGTGCACGCCTTAACGCGCTCGGCCATGCCAGGCCGTTTTGTATTCATTTCCCAATAATATTAAGAGTTGTTGTGCATAAAATTCCTGATTTGTCCATACATACACTTGAATTACACTAAAGTGACATAACTTTAGTCTCGTACATTTTACAACGCAGAAAATGAAATATTTTACCAAAATGGGCTATGTCTGTGTTATAACATTTTCTAACTCCACCCCTTTTATTCTGTCAGTTTAAAAAGGGAACTGGTTGTTTAGGCCCATGACAACCTCTTCTGCTCTTTGTTTGTTCTAAGGTTTTTAGGTTAAATGCTTTTCAATTACTTGAATTATTGTTTGTTTATTTTTCTTATTTTCGAGTAAAGTTACTCGAGGTTCATCTCCCCTAGCCGACCCTAATTTAGCATTGAAAGACTAGAGGGAAGGCAGTTAGTCATCTCACCCACAACCAACCCTTAAACTACTCAAACGAATAATTGAGATTGACCGTACATTATAATTCCACCACTGTTGAAAGAGCAAGGATATTTGGTGTGACGGGGATTCAAACCCGTGACCCTTAGATTACGAGTCGATCCCTCTAACTACCTGGCCATGCAGATCCTCACACCATTTGAGTTTGATCTTTTCGGCAGTATTAGTGCGAGTTAGAAATATGTGCAAGATAATAATTGCAGATGTATTGATTTAAAGGTTTATCTATAAGTTGTACTCTAAGACCACAAAGTTTTCTACATAAAGTTCCAAATCCGCAAAAACAGAAATTTGTAAAACTTTTCTACAGAAAGGTAAGAATAGTATGCCGACAACAGTATTTTTTAAATATAGTTATTTGCAAAGATTCTTTAAATCTAAATTTTAGTGGAACAAATATCAAGCCATCCCATAAGTGATGTCCGAAAACTTAATACAGAAAGTGCATCATAATTTCAGTCTTTGTAGAAGACTTTAATGACTAAAATATATAGTAGGACTAGTATACCAATGTTCAGACAAACAAAAGAAACTAACCCAACTACACTTTTTTAAATCATTAATAAAAAAAAACTCTTATGAAGATGGATGTGTCTGAGGAGCACATTAGGCATATAATGCTGTATGAGTTTTAAAAAGGCAATAGTGCAACAGAAACCACACGAAACATTCAAGGTGTTTGTGGTGCGGAGTCTCTTAACGAAATAAAATATCGAAGGTGGTTTAAAAAGTTCAAATCATGTGACTACAGCTTGAGTGATGTTCCACTTAATTGGGTCGTCCTGATGAGTTTAATGATGATTTCCTGCCGGCTGCAGGATTAGAAATGGTGATGGCAACTGTTCAACGACTGCATCAAGGTCTGACTGATCATATGTCTCTCCAGGGGACAGGTACAGAGAACAAACAATGATGGTATGACCCAAGGAAACACGGATGGCTATGGCCTCCAAGGGTGTGTTGAGTGACAAAGACAGGGTGGGCACATGCTGATCAACCAACAGTGCCACCCCGCCATGTACTCGACCATCACACATCCTGTCATTTCTGTACAGAGAAAACTGCCTAATGGAGACTGTATCAGCAGATTTGAGAAATGTTTCTTGTAAAGAATGAGAAACAGGATAGTAGGAAGCAATCAGCATTTTGATATCATCCAGATTAGAATGTAAACTTCGATAGTTCCATTGTATCAAGGTGGCCATTTTTAAGAACAGGTAAGTGAAGTGACTGGAGAACCCTTCGGTTTACTACCACATCTATTTTCTTTACTGTCTTTAGTGGGAGGAGGTCTTTCAACCTCCATGGATCCTACCCTTGAGTCAAGTGAGCAGGTTTTTGTTATTGGAAGGGGAATCCAGTGACTGAGGACGTGAACGAATAATTGTTTTGTCTCTTGTGGTGGGAGAAAAAGATGTAGCAGAAGAAATACCTGTATTTGAAATTGTCAGGGTACCACGATAAGATGTCTTTGAATGGCCAAATCTCTGACATTGGAAACATCGAAGAGGGTTTGGAATGTATAGCCGAACCTTGCCTTGATGGTGGCACGTGGTGAAGTAAATATTAAAACGAGGGTATTTGTTGGCAGTGTAACTCCATCTTTGCGAGTGGAGATGTGCCTCACTGCAGAAACTCCTTGAGTGGAGAGACCAGCGAGAATCTCTGACTCGAGAACGTTCTTCAAATCCCTTTCAACAATAACTCCTCGTGAAGAATTCAAAGTAGCATGGGGTGTAACCTCAATAGGTATATACCTAATTGCCTTTGAATTCAAGAGTTCACTGTGTTGGGATGTGGATGTTTCAACCAATATGTCACAAGATCAAAGCTTCTTTACTGAGTTTGGAGAGCCAGCAAGTCCTCTAGTTCCTTCTGAATTAAAAAAGGGGACATTTGCCCTAAAGGTTTTTCTGAAAGAGAATGTAATATAAGAAAATGGGATACAGGTGTTACAGATGTTGAAGATTGCTGTTCAGAGTATTCAAGACGTGGTTGCTTACCCATTGACTGTTTTTATCACAATTTTATTTAAATTTTTTGGAGGATCCATAGGAAAAAGGAAAAATTTTGGTACCCACTGACCCCACCCATCATGGAGCCCTACAAGAGGATGCACTTCAAAGTCATGCAAGGACAATGCAGCAACGCCAGGGTTTCGTGAGCACTATACCCAAACACCAGCATCAGGCACAATGTCCACAACACCCGTTGAGAACTTCCAACACTGGTACTTGGTTGACTCTAGCCCAAGTGGACCAGCCGATTGACCCAAGGGGAGCCACTCTACAGGAATTCGAGGCCAAAGTGGTGTGTTTGGGTTGGACCCCTCAACCACCAGGATCCTCTCCTCCCTTTCACGGTTCGCCACGCACGGCAAACACTTGGGTGGATGTTTAGATCTCAGGGAATGTAACCAGACAGAACAGAACCTTCCCTGGGAGGTCCCCTCACCACGTACAGGAGTCCATACCGAGGGGGTCAATCAGTACAAGGACTGCAAAAACTGTCAGGCACTGTCAAGCAGACCTGAAAACACAGTAAATCATCTGGAGGTATTTCAGTAGTAGAAATTTTTAAATGCCATGGTAGTCACGTGTTAAATGTTTCTCTAACATTTGACTGTGCCTAATAAAAAATTCAGAATATATATATATTCTTACAAAGTATATATATGTATATACATATATATAAAAACAGTTTTATATATAACTACAATATATAAATAAATTTTATACAAAATTCTAGAGTTTTAGTTTCAGTGTGTAAATGAAAGTACAATGGAAGTTGATACGAAAGAATGAAATTTGGCAAAGGTTTGCAAAGTAATTTGCATTTGATCCAATTGTAACTACACACACATTTATAAGAACAAACTTCTACAAATATACACGTAAAAACGGCTGGTTTGAGTTGAGAAAATTTTTATGTAGAGGAGCAAACAACGTTTCGACCTTCTTCACAATTTCTACACATTTTCTAGCAAATGAAAGCATATCCCATTTATATCTATTATTCTTACGACTTAATATTACTAATTCTCCATTATTGAAATATTATTATAACTAAATATTTAATATCTTAAATTTAATTCATTACTGATACTTTCAAATGAATAACTTTTGAGTTGCATCTGTGAATAATTGGAGAAAAACACGTATGTGGAATCAGCTTACTTTATTTAAATTCTATATTTATTTCAATTTTCTTAAAATGGCTACTTTTCAAACAAGGGTGGAAAGCATAAGCGACACAAATGGTCTTACAAACATCTTCAATAAAACACTTTTTGAATTAACATGAATACTCATGTCAATCAATACTTAATGTACTTGGTTAGATTGATGCTAAATTATGAGCAACAATTTAGGGCTCAGATGCTAACCTTGTCAAAATCACATACCAATGTTAACCAGTCTGATTAAAACCATGACATATGAGTCCACACTAGTTAAAATACATATTCAATGCTATAACGAGTTCAGGCCTGGTCAATATCATGTTGTTACGCAAATAATAACTGAAGAGAAGATTGTAGCAATGTGTTTCAAAGTAATTATCATGATTCAATTGCACATTTTCCAGATATTGTGTATTTATTCCAGAATCTTAACAATTTCATCTAAATATGCACAATACTGATTTTGTAAAGATAAATGAAATGATAATAAATAACACAATTATAAAATAACTTACAATACTCTCTTATGTTTTGTGTTTTTGAAAGAATGTTAAATGCATATCACACTGTTAATAAGTATGTTTTTGTGTTTAGTTTAATATGAACAAGAACTGTACAGAAATGTTTAATATAATAATACTTCAAAGAAAGTAAAGATAAAAAAATTTATTTACATTAATTCATATTTGTACACTTATTTACAAAAACTGTTTTCTTAGCCTACAGAATAAATGAAAGCATGTTACAAGTAATTACGCACATTTATTCCTCTCTGATATATTTCAATACATTTAACAAATATTCAATTTTAAACGCTTTTGAACAAAACAAAAACAAAAAAATGAAGTCCAATTTTTATCACCTTGATCACATAATTTCAATATGAACAACAAAATTACTACAACCCTAGTTTGTTTGATTTTCATACAGCTGTTTCTAGTTACACAAAAATAATCTAAAAAAAATGAGTCACACATTTACCGTTGTCAACTATTTCACTACCTACATCAGGGTTTGTTCTAAATTTTATGTAAAGCTACACCAGCACTCACTGCCTGTGCTAGCCATCCCTAATTTAGCAATAACAGATGAGAGGGAAAGCAGCTAGTCAAAACCATGCATCGTCAAATCTTCAGATACTCTTTTACCAATGAACAGTCGGACTAATAATGCCCAGTCAGTTACACTACTGTGTTAAATACAAAACAAAATGCAAATAAGCAGCATAATCTAAGCTTGTTTTCCAAGTAATACTTACAACTAATGAATATAATTAAAAAAAAACATTAAGCTATTTTTCCTTTTATAAAATCTTCATTGAACACCCCTTTTCTGTAGCTCGAAAATTGTATTACATTTACATTATATTAAATTTTTATCACATTTTCACTCAAAATATTTTAAAGTAAGAAATTTCATTATTTCAACAACACACAGCTTTGCTGTATTTGCCTGTTTTGAAAATATTTCAAAATTTTACAGCTAGTGCATCTTCAGTACGTTTGTCCTCAGAGGTCATGGATTACTGGGTCCTATTATGCCTTCCCCTCACTTCCCAGCATAATTTATTTGAGCTTTGAATTATTCTGCACATTAATTAAAATATCAACAAAAAAAATTTGGGATGCACTACCTGTAAGTCTTCAGCATCAAACTCAAACTCACCAAATTGTTATTTCACTGCTAAGGACCCCAAACTGCTAGCAAATACAAGTAACATATCAAATTAAAGCTAATGACATTTTGCCTTCATTTTAAATGTTCAGAAATAGCTTTTATTTCATCAGTGATTGAATGTGAAACTTTGAGATAGTTGTCACAGCTTAAGCAACTTTTCACGGTCATTCAAGAAGTACTTTTTCTCATTTCGTCCACTATTAGAATATATTTATTACTTAAGATATTTAAAATCCATAATAAGTACATTTCCTGCAAACACAACACTACTGGCATCAATTTTGTTTTGATGACCTCTTCAGTGATAGAACTGATGCTGCAACCATGTTATGTGCTATGTTATCTGCATTAGAAAAATTAGGGTTTTGATTTTACAAAACTTCATGGTATAATGGCTGCAGTACTATGAGTGGTGAATTATATAGCATAAAACAGAGAATTCAGAGAAATACCCCAAAGCAAAGTACTTTGTCTACTGTAGAAGACATTGTTTGAATCTGATAATAACCAACAGTTGTAAATCTGAGGAAAGTCCAGTCCAAGTTAATTTGGTCTATGATTGTATCAGTAAATGGAAAAATATTGTCAAAAAAAGCAACCGTGGGCCTCAGCAATAGCTCTTTTGACTTTAGATGATGTGCTGAAGAGGTTTTGCTCAATTTTGTTAATCAGGTTAAAGTATCTATGTATCATCTTTCTGAAACCAGGTGGCAGTATAGATTGGATACTTTGACATAGCTTGTAGAACAATATAAAAATACAGGTGTCACTTGGAACAATTTTTGATGAACCTTCAGGTGCTTCACCATCAAATGCATATTCACACTTAAACACTTGACAAACTTTAAGTTCATCATGTCAGTTATGATCACATAGTTCGTCTTTATATGCATCCTCTCTTGGTGTCAACACAGTCAACCAAGTGCAATCTGACTGAAACATACACACATGCTAGAAGACTAGTCAACATTATGCAGTCAAGGAGGTATCATGCTGCATTCTCAAAGATAACGGACAGGGCAGCTATTACTGCATACTGTACAATTCTGATGACTGAAAGAAAGTTAAGGGGAAGTGAATTATAGAGGGAATGTCTCACTTTGAACCTAACGTTATGATAAACAATTCGAGATACAGCAGTAAAATTAGATGATGAGATTTTGACAAGGATACAGAGACATGACCTCTTTGCACGTGAAGCCCCATCTTTACATGTGAAATCAAGTACCACAAGTAATGTTGAACAAAATATTTCCAAAACCCAGAAAAATGAAGGAACACTGATAAAGAAACAAGCATAGCTCACAGAGGTTCATAGTAATGTATATAAAATTGAATGCCAATTCATCATCATCATCATGGTCCAATACAATATAGTTGAGTTTTGTGAACTATGTAAGATTTATATTTCAAGCTTACAGTTGATTGCATTTCCAAATCAATATTTCTGAGGAATAAAACTGAAAAACAAACTTGACAGAGACAAGAAACATAAAAATAATTTTATCTTCTGTGAACAAGATAAGTGAAACCTTTAATCTTACATTGTATATAATGAGGCTTACCATACGTCCTGATTTGGCCAGGACAGTACCAATTTCCGAGGTCTGTCCCGGTATCCCGTACATTTTACTAATTTGTCCTGGTTGGAATATCTATGTTTGTGATGAAAAGGCATAAACTCCAAAAAGGACAAACAGAAAATGTTAAAATCTGCACAGTCTTGACTTGGTGTTGAAAAAAAAAAAAATAAGTTTTCATTTTATTAGTTGATGGGTAGAGGGAGCCATAGTGCTTTAGCACGTAAATTTTCAAAAGTACTGCATCAGACGAAATTTACATACAGCTGATACAATACCAGTACAAGTGTAAAGATTCATCAATGGACTGCTATTGAGAATACACATGTAATAACAGCTGCACAAGCAGCAAACAGCAGCATATGCAAAGCTTTCTTTGTGCAAGCATTTGTGCTTTGTGATTGCTTTATCACAGTATTTATTGTATTAATCATACGGTATATACTAAATTATTTTTATTCTTTTATTTTCAAAATTAATCCTAGTTATAATGTCCAAAGTTGGTAAAAGAAAGTTCAAATTCAACAGTGAATTGCAAAATTAATATCCATTCTTAAAAAAATTTTGTGAAAAGAAGGACAGAGTCAAATGTTTGCAGTGTTTATCTGAGTCCTCTGTTTCACATAGCGGCTGCTCAGACATAAAATATCAGTTAAAAAGTGCTAAATGTGCAGCTGGTCTTTCAGCAGCTGCCCAAAGTTCAAGAGTTGATGTGTTCTTAAAAAAAACCAAAAACTGTGCCTGAAAAAAGTGACTTGTTAGCAGTTGCCAAAGAAGTAACCTTTGCTTATCACAGTGCTGTCCATAGCAAAAGCTTTAAAACAGCTGTCTGCTCTTTCAAACTGACAGCAAAGTTATTTGAACCAAAGTTCAGTTCTGCCAGAACAAAGAATAAGGATATTATTTTGAATGCAATTGTTCCTTTAGCAGCAGAAGAATTGAAGAGACACTTAGTGGAGGTCCAGTTCATTTCACTTATAGCAGATGGTTCAAACCAAAAAGATCCCCAAATTATACCTGTCATTGTGTGATATTTTTTGCCAGAGAGAGTGACAGCAGAAGTTTTTACAAATTGCTTGGTGTCCAGTTTAAAAAACATGATTCACCAAAACAGCATTGCTTATTATGTATGGTTAAATATGCAATACAAATTTTGGAGGTGTAAAAAGGAGGGGAAAAACAAAGTATATACTCGATAGAAAAAAGAACTTGGCAGAAATATTGTGGAAGTTTGTTGTGATGCTGATATTAGACATAACTGTTTCCAAACTGTGGTTGATGTCCCTCCTATTGAAGTAGAAAGCTTAGTGGTCAAAATTTACAAGTATTTCTATATTTACACTGTCCATGTTACACACCTCAAAGAATTCTGTGAGTTTGAAAAAATCAAGTACAAGAAGATTCTCCAATATGGAAATACACAATTTCTGTCTCTGTTGCCAGTTGTTGAGAGAATTCTCCAGATTTATTAAGGACTGAAGTTATATTTTTGTTCACAAGAACAGTGGCTATTGTTGATAAAAATATTTTTAAGAGTAAATGTGGAGAAAATGTATCTATGGTTTGTTCATAGACAACTAGGTTTATTTAACAGAGTGATTTTAGACATGGAGAAAAAAGCGACTGTAAGTGATATTGTTGCAGAACTTAAGAAGCTGGAAACCAACTGAATGAAAAACAAGATAATGACAAGAGGGAGGATACCAACTGGACTTGATTAGGAAGGAATTTACCAGTTTTTATGATTGCTTCTTGTCTTATAATGAGCTGTGGGAAAACAGTTTTGGTGGTGGGGAATACTTTTTTGGATAAAAAACAGTATTTTCATGTGGCCAGACATAGAAGCAGCTGCTGAAAAAATTAATGAAATGCAAGAAAATGCTGCAATCAATGTTGATGATCTGTTTGATGAAGTTGTTCTTGCTAAATCCTTCTGGTCATCAAAATGTGGCAAGTGGAAAATAAAAGAAATAGGTTGTGAAGAAAAATGGTTAGAACTTTTCAACCACTTCACAGATCAAAGTATTTCTGTACCTAATCTCAGAAACTTATGGAGTAAATTTTTTGTTTACCAGACAGTTCTGCCCCTGTCGAAAGAGTACTTTGAGTGATGAATAGCATCTGGTCTCAAGAAAGAGGTCTAATGAATGAATCAACAGTAAAAGGACTGTTGCAATGTAAACTCAATACTGACTTGACTTGCAGTGAGTTCCTTGAAAAAATAAAAACTAATAAAATTTTTTGAAGAAAGTTCATTCAGGTGAAAAATTAATGAAATTTTTATGGTCCTTGTCTTGCTGGATTTAAATAAATGTTAGAGACATAAACTACCAGTGTTCCTTTTTTAGCAGCATTAAAGCTTAAGAGGAGTTAGGTTATGAAAGAACTTCTCTATTATACCAGTTCCAGTACCTATTATAAAAACTGAAAACTGTCCCAGTTTGAGGCTTGGAGATTATGATAAGCTTATATATAATATCAATGCTTTCCAACTAGGCTCCAAATACAGACTAAAAGATTAAGAAATTTATTTACATTAACAAATACTCAATTTTTTCGAATCCTCCATCACATTTTTATGATCATCCTTAGCACAAGATTTGGTACTCACTGATAATGTTTTACCATCAGAACTGTCCAAGTTTCTCAGCCATACAAGTAGCTGAAAAGTCAACAGTAAACATAAGGAAAGTACAATGCCTCATAAAATTAACAGGGCAGGACATCTGCAGAGCAACAACTAATGGGGAATTGAAACTTCAATAGCATGTACTTAACTGCATAACTCTGCATCGCCTTTTCAGAAGCAAAAAATTAAACACCTTGATGAACAGAATGAAATATCCTGAAAGTTACTCTTTTTTCTTTAGAATTGGATACTGCTATCACCAAAACATTTAGGAAACATTAAGCGTGTTGTCAACCAAAATCATACATGCTCCAAATGTACCTTCTGTGTTTCATTCTGAATTCAAAAAATTTGACTACCTGCTGAATGATCTTACAAGAATGGGACTAGTATATACAGCAGATGAAATCTGATACAAGATACTAAAGGAAAGCCACACGAACAAAAATAAATAAGTGTCGAAACATCCACAGTACCCTAAGAACAAACTGTATTACAAGATGTAAAAGTCTACAAGTGTAAATTTGACAAAGCATATATGAAGACAGCAACAATGTCATAAACAACAGAAACATTTCTATGACTTGGATTACAATTAGAATGTTGAGCAGTAGGGTTGGAACAAAAAGTCTCTAGTTGGGCTGGATTTGTTTCTCTTTCTGGAAAAAAAACTAATCATTTTTACCCTTCATCATCTGATTATTATCCAGTTATTACAAAAACCAGTTCAGATTACAAAGCCAAACAATAATGTTTGAGGTATGCTGAGGAGGCACTGAGTCAGATGAAGAAGCAATACATCATCACAAATTTTCATTTAAGTGTTTGAAAGAAAGCATACCCAATTGTTTGAAAAAAGCCCAAAGTATGAAAAACACATTGTATCTAACTTGTTCCCACAAGAAAATGATTAGAAAAAAAAAAAATGAATGTGCCAGACCTATCTGACAATACTGGAGGTTGGCTTGATTACTTTTACGTTCTTTAGATAGTATTATGTACGGTATTATGACAGAGGAATGAACTGATATAAAGTCATGCTGGAATACCTCAAGAAGTAGCTCATGGAAACTTATCTTTCACATTGTTGTGACAATCAAGTCTTCTCATCTATGAATGATGATACAAAACAAGGTTGGGTAATCTAGTACGAGACCCTTCAAAAGAAACAATGGATCATTCTCAGAAGACATGTCACTAAATAAATAATTATGTTTAAAAAGGACTAATATACAATATAGCTCAACTTTAGCTCTAACACAGATCATACATTCCTGTTTTTTTTCTTTTAATGCTAATAGTGAAAGATAATGATTTTCTTCTGTGTGCATAAAGTCTACATTTGATGACAGACATCTTCAACTTTGGTGGCCAGAATTATTTCCAGCATGTGACATATTTTTCAACAGCTTTCACTACCAGCATTGAAAATTCACACCCTGAAGCAACAGAGCAGATCAAAAGATTGAAACTAGTGAGAAATTTTGGCCACGACAAACAAATGTAAAACACTTCAACACCTAACAGGGAATTGTGAAGATGCAAATCCAGCATCACTAAGTAACATTCTGGTGATTCAAGATAGTAATGCATACTTCCAATATTTGAAAGAAATAACATGTATCATCAATCAGATGAACATTAATGAAAGCAATAATGAAAAACTCATTAACATCAGTGAGATTGTGCAGACAAACAGAAAGTAACATTGCATAGTTTTGATGTCTTTACTTGTTAACAAATGGTGTAACACGATAAGTGCTTTCAAAGAAATTGGAAAGGTGAAGTACTCTGACCTCTCTGAAAAAGTAACATCATTAAAAAAAATTATTCTATATACTCATTATTCAACAATAATGAGATATAAAAGAAAAAAAAACAATACAGAATTACATCATTGCATCATCTTACTTGATCCACTGTTCAATTGTTTACTGACATGCATGTGCTCATGCTCTGACTGTAAGGAAACGAGTGAAGAAAAAAACAAAAGTCAAATCTAATCCATATTTCTTCCCTATTCCTCCCATATTTTCTTTCCTTTTCTTCCCTCCTTTTCCTTATTTTTTAATATTCATCTGAAAGTGTATATGGTTTTTCTCCAAATTGGAGGTCAAATGACCCCCCTTGCTCTGCAGGCATGGATGTGAATGATGAAATCTCTTTGAACTTTACATTCACATGTGCATTATATGAGAGCACATCTTAATCCTACCAACAATCTTTGGATCATTTGAATGGACAAATTGTGAGATACAAGCAAATATCAAACAAATGAATCAGTCAAAAGCCATAGATATTGAGATACTAGCCCCATGCCAAAGTAATTTGAAGCAACATATAAGAAGGGTGAATAACTAAGTTTGTGTATAGAAAAGGTCCCATATTCTACATCTTGGTGTTTCTAAAGCAGCTCATAAACAAGGCTGGATACCATGGTACGATGGAATTGTAGAATCTCTATATTACAGGGCATTAGGAAAATCACTGTAGTTTTGTCTGTTAATAAATATATGAGTGCACAGTGACTTTTCACACACCCTATATGAAGGTAATGCACTTCCTCAACAGCTGGCAAATAGTATAGCCAAAACAACTGCTTAAAGTGACAAAGATTACTCTGAAATTAATGAACCATTCATACATAATGTAGATTTGTTTAGCTATATAAAAGACAGTGATGTAGAATACCAGCTTTCCTAGAATGAAAAATAAGCAGCATCATGATTATGCAAGAGTATCATATTTTATTTTGGTTATCTTGTATATGAAGACCATTTCTTGCACATAATAATATACTGTACAGCTAGTAGAAAATTTGAAAAATGTTATATTTTTGCTGATATTGTTATGGCTTTTAAAATTGATTTAATATCATTCAGTAAATATGAATAATAAAGCTATATTAATATAACTCTCAGCGGATGTCAATAACAGACTTATGTCAGTATAACTTGGATAAGGAATTGAAAATCACTTATTGTACATATTACTAGATCACTCACACACTGACTCCAGCATTACCTAAAAATCAGTTTTATGTAATCACTGCCATCTGGCAAAATATATTACAAGTTAAATACAGAAGGTTAGCATTAATTTAGAATGTGTTTGAAGAATTATTGATACATGTCCATTACAGCTATCACATATTTCTGAAGTGAATGCCAATACATAATTGATGCTAATAGTTCTCAGCTTGGAGAAAATGTACTTGTTATGCATTTTAAATATCTTAAATAATAACAGAAGAAATGAGAAAAGTACTTCTTGCATAACATCCAAAAATTGGGTGACACTGTGAAAACTACCTCAGTTTTAAAGTCAAACACTAGAAAAATAAAAGCCATAATATGATAAATAACGTGATTAATTTTCACGTTATATGTGGTATTTTTTAGCAGTTAGGGGTCTCTAATGGTCAAATAATTATATGGTGAGTTTGATACTCAAGGCCTAAAACATTTTGATTCATGTTCAGAATACCTTAAACCTAAAATAAGAACAATACAATCATGGTGGAGAGTGAGAAATGCATGGTAAGACTAAGCAGCCTTGGCCTAAAATCGTTAAACTGAAGAACCTGTTAATGGAAAATGGTTAAATTAATTAATTAATTACTGAACCTTGTTTCAATTACTTAAAGCCACAAGCTTTGAACACAACTCTTATTAATCTTTATAATAACAACAACAAAAACACACCACAGTTTTGATTTGTTTTAACTTCACACCATGGTAAGGAATATATTTATAATTTTTACATGTAACAGAAACTATCATTATTTAATAAACAATTAAAATATTACTTTACACATTAACATTCAGTGATATGGCACTACTGCTTTAACAATATAACTGTATGAAACATACAAAATCCCATTCAGTACTTCCAAAAAAATGGTTTAGCAACACCCAGTTAAGTCCAACCAAATCAAGGTAGTGTTATAAATAAATCTGAAACCTGATGATAGATCACAAAAAGTGAAACTAACATTCACTTGTTGGTTCTAACTGCAACTGTACAGTATGGTCTTCTTGTGTTTTAACAACAGCTTTCCCATTCTGTACTTCCACAGGTAACATCAATGTCTGACTATTACTGTCATATGTAATATTACCATGTGTTAACTGCTCCAGAGTCGTCGAGTCTGCTGCTACAAAAGCATACTGTGAAAAATAAAAATTATAATCCTTCAGTACCAAAAAACAGACAAAAATTCAAACTGGAACATGTTTCTTTTTCAAATTAACAGTTCTTACTAACATAATTCTATAAGGTTCACCTACAAAGTTACTGAATAAAATATTTCTGTACATTTTCTGCACTACAATTTCAGAACATATAATTTCTCTCAAGTGTGTGATGTTCATAATTCTAATAAGATGGGTAATGAGAAACAACATACCAAATAGTTAAGCTTTTTGTATCTAATGATGAAATAAAATAAATACAACTTCTTAAATAGTAAATTATATTAACATCAACAGAAAGATGTTATTCATCACATAATTCTTCATAAAATGTGGTTTATCTATTTTACTGCATCCTTACCTTAATTAAATCTCTCTTACTAACTATGAAATAAAATCAAAGATATGAAAGGTAGTAGTTCTAGTTATACTTACACATATAATGCATTGGTTGTTGGTGTTACTACAATTAATATTTAGTGTACTTACTAAGTACTTAATAAATATTATTGATAATTAAATTCAGTAAGTTCACTTTTCAGTAATCAACCACTCAAATTCAACAAGAACTAAAAATATGTACAATTCATGAATGAATGAATAATACAAACTAAAAACAATGTAATGCGTTATCACACACATACTTAAACTTCTTTCTAAAATAACTGATGCTTATTGTTAGTGGTCTGATACATTCACTGAAGTATCTAGAAAATGTTCTTTAAACAACGACAAAAAAAAAATAAGTTCACGATGTTACTCTATGCAGTGAATGTAGATAAACAAAAACCATCATATTACAATATCAGTTTTAATGTAGCTTTAATAATAATATTGTAATTTTTAAAAACGCAAATTTTGTATTTGACCAATTTAGTCTTCTTTTGTTTTAAATAATATATACAATTTCATATAGTTTACTGTTTCATATAGCTATAGAACAATCAAATCTGACCCTATGCTTTTCAAATGTATAACTGCTACAAAGTTTTAAAAGTCAGTTTCAAATCTGCTATATGTATGTAGTTATAATAAGAATGTTTATTTTGTTTTATAATGCATTCATAGGCCCCTTACTAATAATATATTTTTTTAATCACAAAAACAAATTGTATATCTTGCATAATTCATACTCTTTGAGGACAATACATCACTGAACTTTTTGGAATACTCTTGCCTGAATTTCTGTTTGCTATGAACTTTTCTTTTCTTTGGAGTTACTGAGGATGAAACAGAACCAACTTTCTCCACCATAATCCTCTCACACAATTATCTGACATGCTTATTATTTACATGCTTTTTTTTTTATGAACTATTTCAACTGTTTGTAAGATTTAGATGCAAAGTAGAGTAGAAAAAATTTTCCAGAATTTTGCATAAAATTGTGAAATAACACAACAATTTGTACATGTCCGTACTTATGGTTAGATACTTTCAACAGTAATTAATGTATATACCTGAGAGTCAGAATTCTCAGAGTTTGTTAATATGGCTAATTCACCATTTGAAGTATATATCTGAGGTCCTTGGAGAACAATTTCTCCATTTTGAACAGCGAGATCTTCTATTGTTGCAAGTGATCCATCAGCAAGAGTGAAAGTAACTCCAGATCCTTTGAAAATTAGAAAAAGGAGCAAAAGTTTTTGTTATATTTTATGAATTTTAGAATGTCATTCTATAACTATTGTTTTTGAAGTACATACTTGGAGAAACAATACCCTTAATATTGTAATAAAATAAATAGGACATTCAAATAAAGGTATTACTAACAGCATTTCACAAAATTTCAATATACCTCAATATATACGTTTACTTTTCATCTTATTAAAATTACCGACCTAAACCACAAGCAAGGTTTCTCATGTCCCAAACTACATAGTTTTAAATAAGAGTGGATAATATTCTATCTCTGGTTATCATTGAGCTACGACACAAGTGTTAAACGTGTTCTGAAAAAGTTTCTTGTGACACTGATATTTCAATTCTATGATGATAAAGAACCAATTCCAGACTTTGAAGCAACAAATTGACAAACTATACTTAAATATGAAGCACAGCAAGTCGTACACTAAATGAAAAATTAAAGACAACTGAACCAGATGATTTCTCATCAAAACTAGTGAAAGCATTAGATAATTATTTGCATTATAACTGAATTATGTAATGTAATATATAACATTGGATACATACCAATCAAAACAAAACAACCTATACTTGTTTCATTACCAAAACACCTCCAAGCACATAACTCTACAGACTTCAGAATAATCACTTTAATGAGTCATAACCAATTGCTATTGAAAGTAATGAATTGCAGCTAAACAAACCAAGAAAAAAGCAAATTACAGATTTGGCTTAAACCAAAATGTGCAAAAAGGAAAGGTATTATTAATCTGAAAACAACCTGTGAACATGCGATAGAAGTAAAAAACATACATTTCATACATTACACTACACAGCACGTTTACAGTAAATGGAAACTGATCACAAAGCTCTTCAAATCATCACAAAAATGTATTGGAAACAAACAGTGGTAATAATAAGAAAACAAGGAGTAACACCATAAGGTATAAGACAAATATGTCTATTATTGTCTAGTTTATTCAATCTATATACAAAAAAATATTTATGGAAATTGAGCATATAAAGGGAACAGTAATCAGTGAAATTAACATTAACAACTAAGATATGCAGATCACACAGCACTATTAACCATTCAGTACACCAGACCTACAAGAGCTAGTAAACAAAATGACAAATGAATGCAAATGAATAATACAAAAAGACCAAATTAATGAGAGTAAATAAGAACCAAGATACATGTAGAACCAATCTAGCTATAAAGAGAACATTATTTCAACAAATCAATTTTTTTTTTGTATTTAGAACTTTAGAGTACTGAAGATGGTAAAAGGAACAGAAAATTTTAAGAATAGCAATAGCTCAGAGTGCATTTAAAAACTTGTCAAAAATGATAACAAGAAGAAAAATTATCATAACAACACAAACAAGGCTAGTCAAATACAATGTGTGGCCAAACCCTACTATATAGTACTGAAACATGGACAATATCTAAAGTAATTGCTGAAAAGATTGAGGTATTTGAAATGTGGATCTATTGGAGAGTACTGAAAATATCTTAGAGCATAAGACAAATGAAGAAATATTAAAAATAATGAAAACTAAAAAGAAATATAATAAGAAATGGATGAGGATGTGTTGCTGGAAAGCAAAATGAATAAAAAAAGAGGAAAAGGCATATCAAAAATCAGTGGATGAATAACATCAAATACTGTATGGATTATCATACAGTAGCTGTTATAGAATGGTAGAAAAAACAGAAGAGTGATCTCTAAAAGAGTCAACCTGCTTTATGCAGATAATACATGAAGATGAATATTTGAACGACTAAATGATTCAGAATGTGACACTTGCATTTAAAATTAGTAACTCTTCCTTTCATACATGTTAATAAACTTCATTTTTTCCCAAATGAATACTGATATTAAGCATGCATATAAACAATATTCCATAGATATGACATTCTTTGAGTAAAAACAAATCTGATATACTCACCTAATGATGTTAACTGGTCATTGGTATCTGGCAACTGATTCTCCCCTTCACTTTGCATACTCAGATTTGTGTGCTCACCTCCTGTAACTTGGACTTGCACTGTTTCTTCCACTGGAGGCAAGTCTTCTCCACTATGACTTGTTTCTTGATGTTCCTTAAATATGAATTCATACGTTATGATAAAAACACAGAAATGCATATTATGAAGACAAATATATTTTCAAGACAATTTCACATAAAGATATGTGATTACTTAAATGACATTTTAATAATGCAAACATTTCTTTTTTATTTGTGTTTACAGCAGCAATATTTATCTATATATAGAACAGTTCAAAAACAAATAAAACAAAAAAATAATAACAAATAGTTTCAAAATATGAATTAAATTACTAATAGTAAAAGAAAAGCAAACCTAATGTAGAGAAAATATTTTCACTTGTTAAAGTGTGAGCAATCTAAAAGAATTTTTCTCATGTTAGCCTGGTAGAAAATGCAAATATCTAATGCTAATCGACCTAATATCCAAAATTTTATATATTTTTTTTACAGCATCTACAGATTCTGATCTGTTAAAAAACAAACAAACTACAATTATAAAGAAAAAATTAAAGATAAAGCTACATATATAATTCACTTTAAGCCCAGTTGGAATTAACTTAGTGAGAACCATTTTATAAAAAGGACAATGAAAAGGAAGTTACTAAAGCTAATGCTTGGAGATAAATTATGGCATTTTAATCTGTTACAACATTGTATATTAAAGTATTTCACATTATATATTTCATTTGTATTTTAAAATAGTTCGTAAAAACTATAATTACAGTAAAAGAGTAAATACAGTAATCCAGACTAAGAATACAGCATAAAAATTTAATACCATTATATATAGTTAATAAAACGGTAAATAAACACTATGCCACACAAAAAAGAAAAGCTGAATATTGTGTCATTAAAGTGTAAAAAAATCATTCTATAAATGTTAAACATGCAGTATTGATAATATTCAGCTCTCAAGAAATGTGGAAATGTGTCCATATATCCACCACAGTTATCAATATACACAACTATTTATTCCAGAACAAAGTGAAATAATATTCTACACATGTCCACAAAGTTTCATCAAAATTCAATAATTTCTGACAAAGTTAAAGAGCAAAAAATCAGCTGTGGATAAAGTAATTTAATAGGTACTATAGAAAGTCTAACTGAAGTACAGTTATCGGCTCAGATTGGAGAATTTAATAATTTTACTATTGAGACATTTCAAAATACCCCTTTTACACAGCCAAGTATCTTAATATATTACATTAATGTGTTTTTTTCAGCTTTGAATCTCAGTCTCCAAGTTTATTTTTTATTCTAACTGTACACCTTCTTCATTTAGTGAGTTGTGTACTCCACTCTCAATGGTAAATCTGGATTGTAAATAAATCTCTTGTTAACAATAATAAATTAAACTATAAACAACTAACCCACACAGTAGTCCACATTTACAGAATGAAATCACAACTGGTAGCTATACTTATGGCAATAATAAAAATTTTATAATCAAGAAAGGTAACTTTGTAATGACCACTTTTACATTCTTGGGCACTGTAACATAAGTGCATGCATGCTGTGTAATTGAAACTTCTAAAATGTTATCCACACACTGCTGAAATGTCGATATATGTGAATGTGTAATGTTATCGCATTTAAGCTATTTAGACCAACCATTTGTGCTGCTGTTATAATTTATACTCATTCTAGAATAACAATACAGATTTAGGTTAAAGAAAATAACAGATATAATCTTACTGAAAACAAACAATTGAAATGTATTTAGGAAGTTTTAGAGATTACACAAATATTTAGAGATTTGGAGGATGGAGAATTCTTTTTAATCATAATATTAAAATCCCTTGACATTTATATTAGTAACAAAATAGACTCGATATATTTGCAAAAAAATCTTTTAAAAATACTTCATTAAAAATTCTGATTTCTCTCTGTATAAAATACTTGTAATATTTACAATACATTAGCGAAGTTTTGTGATGATATACACACTACATTTAAAGTTATAGCACAAATACTTAAAATGTCCAAATGTGTATATGGATTCATGTGTTTTATAACAAGCTCATCATGAAAGGATTAATTCCACACACTCTGTTGCCGTAAACAGGATTACCTTTAACTGTGGTTTATTCTTGAAAGCCTGCCCACAAAGATTACATGTAACAATTCTTGAAACTGGATCTGAATGCCTTCTCTCTATGTGTTTTCTTATATCTGTAAAGGTGTAACCATAGAAGTCGCATACACCACATTTGAAGTCTCTCTGCCCTTTATGCCTAATAAAAAATTCAAAAGTTTTTGTAGTAAAAAAATGGATTACGCAATCTACAATATTGTATATGAAAACATTTTATGCTTGAAAGTTAAAACAGAAAATCAACAGACTAAACACAAGTTAAGAAAGGTGTAGACCATCAGACTAGTATTCTATAAACATTTCTTTCTATTTTTATCTCAAATTTCCCCCTACAGAACTAAAAACAGTTGGAATACACAACTGTATATATTATGTAATGCACAGTATGACTCAAATCTGTGTATACATATGTACATATTCTGCTTGGAACACTGAATGACAGAATAAAACAGAACATTTGGCTGCTGTTTATAATTAAATTTTTTTATATACATTTTAATTTTTCAATTTCAAAATAAAACATTTAAAAAATCCCAATCTTCACTCTTGTCGCATGACACAAGTAGTATCAATCATTTTGATTTAGATATCATAACTACAAACCATAACATATACACTTATTTTAGAAACAATCTACAGACAGTTCCAAGGTTCAATTCACAGTTTTAACTTTTAGCTGTCTACACTTATTTAAATACAACAAAATTTCATCAACCACAACAAGTCCTGTCCATCTGTCCTTAATTTTATTGATAGTTTTCAACCCACACCGCCTTACTTGACTTTGTTGTTTATACCCACTAGAATGAGCTCATCTTAAATTTCAAGACTTCGATGTCCTTTTGAAATTAGAGGAAATGTATGTTAACAGAATATCTTGATCTTGTAACTAGGCAGCATAGGAAGTTTGCACTCATAACATTAACATATTTTTCTAGCCTAGTTACATCTTAGAATGACAGTTTTAGTTGGTTATAGACATTCTATTTTATTGAATATAATGTATTATTTATAATCCAGCAAAAAATTTGAAAGGTAAAATATCTGCTTCTTTACAAAAAAGTTAGGGAAATAGTTTAACAAGAATGGGCTTCCTAAGGAATGAGTGCAAACTTCACTGACACAATGCATGAATATATCGGAAAATGGTTGTGTGTTCATCAACTTGTGATTTATGCACAAAATTAAGTTATAATTTCTAATTTACCAAAAAATAAGTTAAAAAATCATTGATTTTTAATTTGTTCTAAGTTCAAAGCTATTCAAAGGTCATTTATGCTCTGCCTACTAGAGTGCTCCATATATGTAATTATTACAAAACACTGTTCAAAGGCATGCTTGTCATTCATTTTTTGTTTTACTGCTCATTTTCAGCCCAACTGAAGACACCATCTTACTACTGGTAACAAATATTTTTGCTTGTTCAAAAACCTGTCAAAATTTAAAATTTTTTACTGACCATTTTTATTTTAATTGAAAGATTGAGAAGTTGCTTTACATTTTTTGTTTTTTCAAGTTTTTATTGCAGATGTTTTAATGTTATATTTAAATTTTGAACATATAATTTGAAATCATTACCACAAAATTTATTGAACGTTTATTTAGTGTTAGATGAACAATGGATAAGCCAAGTTTTAAGGAAATGTTAAGAATACGTGGTTAGTGGAAAAACTTGTATAAAGCATTTGCAGGACTTTGAGGCATTTTCATGCAATTTTCAAATGGTTCATAAAACGACAAATATAATTTTTTATAAAATTCCACGTATGATACACAACCATGCAATAAGAAAAAACTTGTTCACAGCTAATGAATGCATAAAAGGTGTTACACTAAAATGCTTAACCAAGAAAGAAAATGTATTATCAAGATGCATTCCAGGTGGTACTGATAATTAACTGTTTACGTTATATATAGACCTATGCTACAGAAGCAGAGAAAAAGGTATGAAAAAGTTTACATTAACTTCATCAGAAACCACACACAATTTTCATTAGAGGAATTAGCAGAGAAATACATGCAAATAGGCTGTTAATTTACCATCTTCAACTGTAACCAACTTTTGAACTAGTTTTGAATTTACTTACAATAATTAAAAGGAGTCAATAAAATTTATCCAATTAAGTAACAGATCTACTTGCAAATTTGACGTGTACACTATTTAGAAAACTGTTAGAATACCAAAGAAATTCATATAAAAACCCCCATGGGACTAAAAGCCAGACTACTAGCTCATAATCAGAAACCATTGGTTATGCTGCCAGAATGTCAACTGAACTCTTTGCAATCTCTTGTTTCGTATGAAGCTAAACAACCTGCTACTGGTTGAAGAATGATGCTATCTGGTCCAATTATATGTGAGCCCAAAATGTTGAAGATGTCTAACATTTTCCACTGAAGATCTGTGTACACAATTATTGCTGTCTCTTTCTTTCTCTCTCAGAGTCAAATGATGTTGTTAAAAGTTGAACACACAGTGTTTAATATTAAATAATTAAAAATTTTCAGTGTCAACTGATGCTCAAAAAACATGTTTTGAGACTAAAAACAGCAGTATAATTATCACATTAAGGATTATAATAAACTTTCAGAAACTATACATTTACAGTATTTAGCATGTAGATTAGTAGAATAATAAAGTGTAAAACACCAAACATAATTCTGGCACACACAGCTTGTACCTTGTGTCCAAAATCTAAGTGCAGACTATGCACAGCTTACAAACTTCTGATGAATTGATGATACCCTGAAGTTAGATTATGAGCAAGGTGTAGTCAGAAGCTCGACTTACAAAAAATATAAATGATTGTTTGTTTGAATTTTGTACAAAGCTACAAAAGGGTTATTTGTGTTAGCAATCCCTAATTTAACAGTGTAAGACTAGAGGAAAGACAGCTAGTAATCACAACCCATCACCAATAATGGGCTACTCTTTACCAACAAATAGTCGGATTGACTATCACTTTACAACATCCCCACAGTTAAAAGAGCAAGCATGTTTGGTGTGACTGGGATGCAAACCTGCAACCCTCACATTGCAAGTCAAGGCCAGGGCAAATGTAAATGAAGCAAACATTTTTGGTGTAACCTTTCTTGATCTAAATAAAGTCACTAAACATGAAGAGCTACAAGAAAAACAAGCCCCAGCATTTACTACAAATATAGTGGGCAAAAACAGAGATGATAAACCAGACTGGCAAAAGAAACATAATAAGCCTGAAGGCTTAAAATGATTTAACCGTGGCAAGATAGGTGATACAGTGAAGATTTGTTACCAGGAAAGAACTGAATGGGGTTGTATGTTTTAACAAAGGAATCAAAGCCCACATTGTCAAAAACTGCAAACATCCATCAAAAGTAGAAAATGGAAAAGTCCCCTAAGCTAGATATTTTATAAGGAAGTTCCCCAGAAATAACAGAAGCTCAATATATGTGGTAGAATTAGGAAACATAATTCCTGCTTGTTGAGATAATTCTGGCAATTTGTAATAAAATATTGAGTGTTCATGGTATTAGTGAAGTGTCAAAAGTGCTTTTAGTGGAAACAGAGGGTACAGTATGTCAGTTATCGATTGAGATAGGCAGTCAATCTTCTCTGTTAGCGTATAACTAATAAATAAAAGTGTGACATTGTTCAAGAATGCTTGAAAGAAAATTTCTAAAAGTATTTTAACTTCCCGAACAGGACATGCTTTAAAAACAATAGAAAAGTGTAGATATTATCATAAGAAAATAGCAGACTTAGGAATAAAATGCTCATTTTACATGTATAAGCAAATAGATTTAGAAACAGGGCAGAATTTCCTAAGGGCTTCTGACACTAAAATACCTCCTACCAGACATAAACTGTGCATAGAAATAGAGAGCAAAATAACTGAAACAATCTACTGTGAATAAGACAAAATAAAATATAATTTCAAAAAATTACAATGTTGTCTTTCTACTAATCATAAATAATGTAGTAGCAAACATAAAAGAATTGTTCACAATTTGTGAAAGAGAACTGAAAAGGAAATATCTAAGAAATGCTACTTCTAATCAGTAACTGATCAATATTAAAAACTGTTTATGTATTTTACAGTTTTGTTTAACTTCATAATTTAGTTTTTCTTGTGTAGAACATGTAGTTACTACTGTTGTAAATGTATATCTATAATACCAATAAAGCTGAGAATATTTTATTGTTTCTTTTAAAATATACTTATTGATTGTGAATCAAGGTACTCTTTACAACATCTGACACAATATTCATTCATAATTACAGAATTTTTCGCTATTCTATTGACACAAACTATTGGATGTAATATCCATCAGTCATTAAAATGGAAAAATGAATCATCCAATAACACATACATTGTCTACAGCTCAAATTGCAGTTTCTTATAATTTTTGGAAACTGATAAATTTCAGGTCTTAAAAACTTATTGGTTTAAAGTACAGCTCACCTTTGTCCAAACAAAACCAGTCATATTATGATCATGCTTGAAGCATTTAAGACCCAGTAGTAAAAAGAGCCTATTCTGCAAGCATGCTAGTTTGAAATATGTCCGCTCTCTATTTTCACTTAATGAAAAAACATCAGTAACATCCTCCAATACTATGATCTTAAACCTTTAACATTAAATAAACTTGTTTTTAGTTTTCCAAATAGAAATGAGAGTAAAATTATTTTACCTTTTCATGTGAATTTCTTTGTTCTTGTAGTGTCTAAATGTTCGACCACATACATTGCAAGTGAACTTGGGTTCTTCATGTATTGCCCTGTGCTTTGTTATATCTGATCGTTCAGTTCCTCTTTGTAAAAAAAAAAAAAAGTCAAGATTATATTTCAAAACCTAAACGTTCAGTACATTTCTAATGACACTACAACAATAAAAACAGTATTATGCTGAAAACAGAACTTGGAACAAAACTGATAATGTATTGCATATAGTACATTAACTCTACAAGACAAAATATTGTCATTTTGATGCATCTGTTCCATGGTTTATTTTTTGTGATAACAAGGTACTGGATGAAAGAGATTGAAATGTGTCAGAAATTTTACCTAATAATTATGTGGCTTTGTACATAAAATAGAAAAATATTCAGCATTGAAATTTTGAACACACTTCACCTTGTTTTTTTAAAGAAATTGATAATACTACATATTTCAACTACTGATTTTTAAGTCTTTCACATTCTTCAAAAACTTTCCTATAAACTATTTTATAAAACTGTAAATTTTATCCTTTTGATTAAAAACCATCAAACAGTTTCAATATCTTTATGCTAAATGGCATACAATAAAAATAGCTTTTTTACCATACCAACATTGTGTAAAAAAGCCAACTTTTACTTTTCACTGTTAATCAGAAGGTTCTAATGAATATGTGTAATACATCTTAAACCTGTTTTACCTTCATTTATACATTACTATATTTCTTTCAAGCAATTTTCTTTTCAAACTCAAGCAGTTACTTTTACTGATAAACTCTATAGCAAATAGCAACCAAAGGTTACACAATTACCTTTTTCATGAAACAACTTTATATGGTCTAGTGCAAAATGATTTAACTAAGCCTATATCATATTTCCATAAATAACATTTCTTTTCCTATAATTTCCCAATGTCATTATTAAAATGATAAAGCAAGTTTCTTATTAGGTTTATAAAAAATAAATGTAAATGTAATAACTTACTTGCAAACTTATTTCAGCAACACATCACCAAGATAAGCTTCATCATTTTGTTTTAATCTATAAGTGAATCTCTACTCAACTAGAAGTCTTATTGGCTTTTACGGTTGAAAATAATGGAAACAATTATTTTTTTGTAATATGCTTAGATCAATAGCCTGTGATTTGTTGAGGTTAAGAAATAAGTTTCAGAAACAAACTGATAAAAATATACTTGTATTCAAGTTACAACAATAAATTAGCACTATTTTGTTCAAAAGAATTATAATGTTCCTTCAAATGCAATATAACTTGCAGAAAAAATACTTTTTTTAAATATCAACCTTGAAATAATTTGCTTTTTCTAATGTGTAAGAAAATACTAATTTTTTCTACAATATCTTAAACTTGTTGGTGCAGTTTTTACCTACAAGGCAGTGGCATCCCTACAAGAAAAAAAAAAAAAGAGCATTTCATAGCTCTTTTCCAGTGCATAAATATCTTACAATTATAATTTACTAATGCTGAAAATGTACTTCCAATAGGTACTTACCTCCCCTCACATAATTAACTATTTTCATTCAGTGCTGTCCTCAACATGCAAAATATTTTTTTTTCACACATCACAAACCTTTTGCCTCCCCCTCCACTAGAAATGACTCATTCCAATGTGTCTCGTAAATCCTTGTATAATAACCCTCCACCAATGAGAGTACCACACATTCTCATTTCTCACACAACTTTCTCTATTCAATTCTAATAAACTATCACTTCAAACTTTGACAAAAAATAGAAGCACCAGTTTTTAGTGGGTAAGTATCTACCTGAAATATATTTTCAGTATAGGAATATTATAACTTCTGAAATGGTACATTACCTTTATTCACATAATCAGTTAGAATCACACAATGATTAGGAAGAGAGACTAGTGTGAGGATAGAAAACAAGCATCCTTCAAAAGCATACAAAAAGACTAAGAAAACAAATTTGAGGATCTGATCAGATCCTTCTTAACCAGGCATACTCTTCACCCATTGGATAAAAATGTTATATTTATGGGTATAAAGCAGGAGTACATCCAACTGGCATGTTTGTTTGTTTTAAATCTTGCACAAAGCTATTCAAGTGCTATCTGTGCTAGCTATCCCTAATATAGCAGTGTAAGACTAGAGGGAAGGCAGCTAGTCATCACTACCTACCATCAACTCTTTTACCAATGATATTGACTGTCACATTATAATGCCCCCATGGTTGAAATGACGAGTATTTTAGGTGCGATGGGGATTTGAACCTGCAACCCTTAGTTACGAGTCAAACGCCTTAACTTACCTGGCCATGCTGGGCCCCAACTGATGCAAGGAAAAACATTTGAACCTCCCCCAGGTATAGAGTGGCTAGAGTGCAACAGACAATATCCAACAAAGTCAACTGCATCCAAAAACCATACAACTGGAAAACTGACATCTAAACAGGAATGGGATGAGAAAGGTGTGAAATCTGATGGGAAAACATGTGGAACAAAGTATAGTAGGATGATTAAGAGAGGAATAATCTAAATCCAATTGATGGTTGCCAAGGGAGAAAGAGATGGGAAAGAGCACCAGAGATAGAAAAGCTATACAGGCAATATAACAATGAATAGTATATTCAGGACAGAGAAGTCTATTGAGGTCAGTTCAAAGATAAAGATGGGAAATGGCAGGAAGGGAATCTGACCAAAAAGAGGAGTAACCGTCTCCAACTACTGAGGTTTTAGAGGTAAAAACAATTTGGATAAAGGAAAAGATATGTAGAAAGATAACAGTACATGAAACACTGATAACAAATCAGACTATCAATGGCCATAGGCTAACAGAAGAAAACAAAACATAAGTAAATGGTTAAATGAGGAGGATATGGAAAGTGGTTCAAAGTGATGCAATGGAAGACCAGAAGGATGAATGAACAAGAAGAGTGTAGAAGTAAGAACATGTGGTATCAGAAAATATAGGAAGCATGGGATAAAACTGTTCAATAATAAGATATTACGGAGAAAGAGGGTCCCTGATAAAAAAATCCCATAAGAAATATCTTAATACAAGAAACAGTGGGTAATCAGCCAAAAGAAATGCCGGTTCAGAGACGCAAAATATTTTATTTGTGCTGATAAACGTCCATGGTGGAAAGGCATGTCAAATGATAAGTTATGGCTGCCAGTTGTGAATTAAATATATTTATTTACACTTCTTAAGAGTATAAATATACATTTGTTGTTGTTGTTTGGCTTCGAATTCTTCTTCAGTGAGTGTCTGTGATTTACTGACAATAAATTCAAAAAAATAAACTAACAACACTTATTTCACTTGTTAATATACACACACACACGTTTATATTTTATCTCTGTAATATATATTTGGAACTAATTCCTTACACTATAGATGATCACAAGCAAATCATAAACATTATATAGTTCTCTTCTTTATGTCAAAAAGAATTAATTGCTTTACAATTTCAGTTGACAAGCCAAACTATTTTTCTCTGTTACTACCATGAAACAATCCAAGTACAGTTCATTTAGATTTCGTTATCACAGTTATATTCTATACTTATAAAATTACCTGCTCCTTTTTTATATTGGACCTACTTTCATTAAATGTTTACTTTTTTTGTCAATGTCCATACGATGCAGAATCAATTACTTTAGAGCTCTTTTTGATGAAATACACTATTCTTCTTACCTCTTTCAACACATTTAGTCTTGTTCTAATAATACATCAACTACTTTTTCTCTGTCTGAATATATTTTAGGTGACTTTGCATTGATTCTTGTCTGTCTACTTTTTCTGCTCATCTCACTCTATTAGTATGTTTATTACCTAATCATCTGCTTGCTTTATTACAGACATCAATAAACTTCATGCAACATTCAATAATCTCAACAAAAATAAGTTACAAACACAACATACAACTCTTATTAATTTAAATAACTATACTTGTCATAGCATTTACTTTGAAATAATGCTTCTAATTATTTGGTTACGGACAATAATAACCAATCATAAAACATTCAGTTACAAAATAAATTAACTGATCATAACTTCACAAAAGTCTCATTTCATGACAGGGCAAATGAAATAGGACAGAAACAAAGATACAATCTGGACAATGCTGATCTCCTCACCAAAGACTGGATAAAAATATAGCATGAAAATGGAAAATAAAAACAGTGAGATAAAGCACTGATAACTGAGGATGCTGAAGAATGGGGGAGACAGAAGAAGTAGTAGCAGAAAAGTAAGTTGAGCTGGATAAGTCGAGGAATCCACAGCAGAGCCAATTTGTAATGAGCAATCAGAAAAACCTGACAAAAAATGGTAAAAATGATTGAAGTCACCTGGTGAAGGAGTTGAAAAGGAGGATAAACATATAGGTATTTGTTGGTCTAATTCTGACTGAAAGTATTTACAGACAAGGTAAGACAATGAGAAAGGTGATCTGCAACAAGACAAAGCATCCAGAACATGACAATCAATGATATGGATATCTTGCATGTAAAAGCACAGGTATAGAGAACAAGTGCTACCCTGGTGATTGAGATAAGCAACTATGGTAAAGTTGTTGGAATGAATCATTATAAAATAAAGTAGCCAGACAGAGAAAATGATTCAAGGCCTGATGAACAGCGAGAAACTTCAGAATGTTAATAATACTTCTAGGCTACAAACTAGCATCCCAAAGCTTCCTGTTGATCATCCATTGCCCTCTATTCATGGAAGGAAGCATTCATGAAAATATGTAAATCTAACCAAGAAGGATGTGGGACAAATGCTGATATTGGAATCCTGTCCAGTTGCCAATGCAGATCAACTACTGGAGGAGAAAGGAAAAAAGAGCCTGCAAAACATTCTGTGCAAGATTCCACTGGTCATAAAGAGCCCACTGAAGAGGTTGTACATCAGTACAACCTAAAAGGATAAGTACAGCTGTGGAATACCATATCCCTAAAAGTTATAGAACCTCATGAGCCGTACTAAAGGGAAAAGCAAAAATGTGGCAAACTGAAAGCTCTATTAAAGTTTTGAACCACCTCTGTGAAACACTAGTGGGTAATGGGATCCCAATACAAATGGAATAAAACAGGTAACTGTGACAAAAAAAAAAGAAGAAACTGTAGGGCAAGGCTGTCTAGGAGAACCTGAATTGTACACTGATTCATAACAAAATATTGTCATTCGGAAACAAAGTCACACAATTGAGCTTCCACCAGACAGGCACCAGTACAGCTGGTAACATGCTGATCTATGTAAAAAAAATAATGATATGTGGAACCCCTGAAAGAAAGAACAGGTAAGGGCTAAGAAAGATTAGCATGGGAAATGGGAATAGAGGCTTGTCATGATTATGACTATAACAAACGAGCTACCAAAGAAGAAAGGGTAGAATGTTCACGCAGAATTCCATGCAAGATTCTGAAGTGTCTGGGATATGATAAATACATACAGCCTACGAAAAGAAGCTACAACTATATGTCATACTTTGAGATAAGCGGGTGTTTCAACTGAAATTGAAAAAAGCATATCAAGACCCAAAAGATTCCAACAACAGAGAAATCATGTGTAAGGTGAGAGTTGAAGATGACAGATGAGCCAATGTAGAAGCAATAAGGGTGAGGCTATCTAACAACAACAACAAAAAATCCCTCAGGATTTCATTGCACTGACTCTGAAAAATGTATAGCAGAAAAATGCTATAGTCAGGAAGTCAGGGTAAAACAAAGGCATGGAAACTTGGCATAGGTAAAATGCATTGGTAAAAAATAGACCCAAACAACTGAGAGCGAATAAATGGACAGTCTGCATGATGGTATGTAAAACCAAATTGATTCGTAGTCTGTGAGGAGTGAGGTAAACTGGAACTCACAACCAAATGGGAAACAAAATGCACGACATGAGCCCAAATATCTGTAGAAGGTTAAAAAACTAAATAAGGAGAAGAAGTATTGTACAACAATGGAGGACAAGAATTACAGGAAATTAGAAAAGGGATAAAAATCATATCTAAAAATGACGCATTAGGCCTAGCTGACGCTGTAAGTGAGGCACAGGGAGCACAGCAAAATCTGGTGGTGGAAAATGCTATTAAAATCTTGGGACAAAGAGGGACAACTTGAGGAGAAGGTGGTTGATGCATATAACAATCAAGCTTTCATTGAATAGTCATGGATAAATCCAATGACAGGTCAACCCCACCTATAGACAATGAAAAAAGTGCTTGTGGTAAGTGTGAGATGCAAAGTGTTCACATTAACTTAGGAATTCATGTGAAATAATATATCAGGTAAATTGTTGGTAGATAAATACAAACATACAAAAAAATACAAACCAGAAAGAAAATTGAAAATAAAATTGTTAGCTGTATAAACAAAAAGAATTTAAAAACCATTTTGGCACTTTTATTGCTAATGTTACAACAAAGAAGCACCCAAGAGCAAAATTTGAAATGACTAAACATAAAACTGCCAAATAAGAAGTGATAATTTGGTAGAGTTGAAAACAGGAAGTAACATGAATAAAAACATTTTTTGCTTATAGAAGACACCCCTGAATAAGAATAGCCAATTATGTGAGAAGAGGTAATGTACTATACTAGAAAGTGACAAATTTCATTATGTCATCATCTGTATGCTAACTTGACAGATATCAACATGTCAGAATAATTTTATACAACGAATACACAAACTGTACAACGAATACACAAACTGTACAACGAATACACAAACTGCATTTGGCTAACTCAAAATTAAGCAATTTTGAATAATGTACTAAAAAAGCCTCATGAGCTTTACTTTAGAAAGAATAACACTGAAACTCAAAATCCCCTTCTATCAAAATATAAGTGTATGCATAAAGAAATATCAGAATCATATATTAATATGAAAATTTGGCAATGTCTCGGCATTTATTACATAGATTACTTTTATTTTATGAAAGTAAATTCAAAATTGTTTGGAACTAATAGTAATTGAAGAAAATATAGTGGCAGTACTACAAAAACACAGATGTTAATACTGAAATCTCTATGATCAGTTACAAACTATTTATAATTTGAAGACAAAAATAATCTTTTTCTCATTGTATAAAATGTAGTATCATTAAAAAATTATTTCCTTTCCATGTTTTGTTTGTTATTTATACTTCAAGTAGGACCTAACCAATGTTAAACTCAAACTACAAATCATTAGTATACAATCCCTACAGAAAATGAAAAATACCAAGATTTCTCCATCTCAGTCAACTTGTTGCAAAAAAAGTGCTTTACCCACTATAAAAATCTGGAAGAGTCCTTTTCTATTAATTCAGCTTAAAAAAAAATATTTAAATTACAAAATTCACAACACTAATATCCACCAAGTGAGAGAAATGACAATAAGTTATTACATTATGAAAACACAGTTTCAGAACACTGTAACATCAAATATATAGAACTTGTTGTATTTGTAAAATACTAACATGATAAACAATAAACTAAGAAATAACACAATTTTCAATTTTCCTACCTATAATCACAAAGATCACACTGGTAAGGCTTGAAAGGATTGTGTGTTCTCACATGACGTTTCAGATGTGCTTTCCGAGTGAACTCTCTTCCACAGATACTGCATTCAAAAAGCTCCCCAACTGGACAGTGTTTAGTTCTGATATGTGCTTTAAGCACATACTGATCCTGAAAGTTTTAACTTACAGAATGTATTTACAGCATACTGCATAAACAAAATCGACTTATAGTCCAGAATCTACTAATAGATGTGAGAAACAAAAACATTTTTATGCACCACCAGGTTCATTAAATGAGTAAGGTAATTATTATGATTTTTTGTATTCAAAAGAACATGTAAAAGCTTTAGTTTATTAAAATGAAAACATGGGATGACATGGTTCATTTAGACAGTTTTGATACCCACAATGCAATTTTTTTTATAAGTTGTCAAAGCAAAATTCTTTAACTAAACCTACTGATGAGATAGGCTAATCTTTGTATTCCATCTGAATTATAAAATTATGTTTGTCAAATAAACCCATTAAACAAGTGGAGAACACTTTATTGCTTAGACTTCACAAAAGCATGATTAATAATTAATTTACTGTCTAAATGGCAAGGGTACATTTAAAACCATTCACATATCTAGCATACAGAAACTGATTTTATCTTCTAGTAAGCCTCACTTAATGTTCATAAATTTTCAGTATTTCAATAATGTTCTTAGCTACATATCACAGAAAATCACATGAAAATAATTGTTTTAAAGTAGACTTATTGTGTAAAAAAATTCTGTAACAAAAGTAAACATAAGTTTCCTTGAAACAGCCATGTAAATTTCTTTATTCCTTCACTTCTATTCATATACTTCAGTAATTTAATTAACAGAATGGGGCCCAGCATGGCCAAGCGTGTTAAGATATAAGACTCGTAGTCTGAGGGCCGTGGGTTCGCATCTCCATTGTGCCAAACATGCTTGCCCTCCCAGCCGTGGGCACGTTATAATGTGACGGTCAATCCCACAATTCATTGGTAAAAGAGTAGCCCAAGAGTTGGTGGTGGGTGGTGATGACTAGCTGCCTTCCCTCTAGTCTTACACTACAGAATTTAGGATGGCAAGCACAGATAGCCCTCGAGTAGCTTTGTGCAAAATTCAAAAAACAAACAAAACAAACAATTAACAGAATGGATCTTCAGTAAGATACATAGAATGCTCATTTTGTATTGTCATATTAATACATTTTGTTTGTTACTAAAACCTTATAATTACATTCAAAACAAATAAAGCCATGACAATTTAATGAATTAACTATGAGAAGTTGTTGAACTGATTACTATCACATAAACTAATTAATCAATATTAGTTTCCAATTCTTTTAAATAATTATTCTAACCTTCCACATCATCAAAATATTACTCATGTTTTCATTGTTAAGTACAAAGCTGCACAATAAGCTGTCTGTGCTCTGCCCAATATTAGCCTTGTAAGTTTTCATCATCTAACAAACATTTGTTTAGCTTTAGTGAGCTGAGAGGGTGGATACAAAGCTACTTAAGCTATCTGCAACTGTCACTATATTTGAGCTGCTACTGACTAGACAGAAGGCAACTCTAGCAGCACATGATGCCATTTTGTTTCTTCTTGAAGTACTGATCAGAAAGAAAATTTGCTTTTGCTTTTTTTTTTGTGCCAATCACAGATACTGTATCAATTAAAAATACTTTATTAAAGAAGCTGTCAATTAATCAATTAGCAAATCAAAAATTTACACTGCATTTTCATGTCTCACAAGCGTAAATACTCCATTTAGAAAAAAAAAATCACATCTTTTTAATTAATCTGTTGTTAAGCAAAAATGTCATACAATAGGTTCATCATTGGAACCAAACCCTGAATATTAGTGTTGCAAACTATCTAGCTTGTCACAAAACCAATGTTAGCACATCTCTAACTATCAAAAATGTATTATTTCAGTTCCTAACTACATATGCATATCTCTGGTAAGTCTTCATATTTATGAAAATGTTAATGTAACAATCCCTATAAACATTCAACGGACAGTTTTGTTGTAAAGTGTCATACTGTAATATTTTTGTGACTCAACTGCTGTTCTTAAAGAATGTATGATATTCTAAAATAAATACTCCTATCAAGTGCCTATAGAAAATTTTCATACAAATGTAAAATAAGACAGCAAATTGTATTCAGCATATATATCTGAAGATATTTATGTACAAAGAGATGCAACAAACAACATGCAACACTGGTATCAAATATGCATATACACATGGGTTGAACAAAGCATTAAAGACATCAAGTGGATACAGTTCAACAACGTGATATATCAACTCTGTCAGTCTTATCTGCTTCAGTTACATGCCATAACTCAAGATCATAATTTATTTAACCTAATCAGTCTCTTAAAGCTGTAATAATATTTCACCCATTTACAGATTTATCTGATGGGATTTATGGGATAATCAATATATTGTAATAGCTTCTGATATTGCTTTTTTTTTCACAGCTCAGATGTGAAATTTGAGCCTATAAAGCAGCTGTTAACTCTCTCACAACAGGCTTAGTCTCAGGGGTCAACCTCATAACCATTTTATGTTTGTTATATTTTTCATGTAATAACTTTTAATCCAGTATGTACATCTTCACAAATTTTTACAGATTATCAGTAAACATTACATAGCTTTTACATGCATAATGCCAATTTACTTTTTTGTTAAGTTTTAACATTTTTTAAGTAATGTTTTTCTCATATATTTTTTTCTATTTGAATAGTGTGGCTACCCAACATGCCAAGTAATTCTGGTTTTATGATTAAAAATACTTTTATCCATAATAACATTTTGAAATTTCACATATAAAATCTTTATAACTTCATGATAATTACTTTTTATTCTTTTTACAAAAAAAATAATATTTTATTTGTTATTTTTAACATTGTATCTCTCTATGCATTTGGTCAATTTAATGTACCATGTAACCACATGTTACTCCCAAAAGTTGTATGTGGGAAAAATAAAAAAATAACCACTTTTAACTAATATGCACAATACTTATTAAACAGTAGCAACATAACCACTGCTTAATCTATACACACATTAGAAAAGATAAAACATCTTTCTTAAAAGTAATGAATTTCTACATACATACACACAGAGGGAAGAATATAGCAGTGTGTGTGTGTGTGTGTGTGCTCGCACGTGCATGTGCAACATACTGAACATTAAAGTTTTAGTTGTTATACAAAGGTAATCTAAGACAATTTCACCAAGGAAACAATGAACACTAGTGTGAACTTACAGTAATTTATTAAACAAAAATATACTGAAACAATACATAATTTATGAAAAAGAATAGTAATAGGCAGAAAAATCAGGTCTCCTTAAAGGTATCAAAAGAGCAAGAAAAAAGTCTTGAGTGACTTTATTACATATCCTCCTAGGGATTCTGTATTTACTTATTTCATATACAAATTAATAAATTTTTAAAACCTTTCAGTGCTCTTGAATGATAAAGTTTACATTTGAAAATCAAAATATACTCCAAAGATATATTTAAATAAATTTATACAGATGAGCTTAAAGAATGTTTGTCAGGCATTTTAATTGATAACTACAAATAACTTAAATGGTAAACAATTAATCACAATGGTATATTACTTTGAATAATTTAATAGCAATACTAAAAAAATTTAAAAAAGTGAAAAATTAGTCTCATTCAATTATCAACCATGTGAATAAAAAAACCCAATAAAACCCCTATTTCAGAAACCATCAGCAACACTGACAAAACAAAAACATGTTCTTACCTTATATGATTTTCCACATATATTACAAACACTACTTTTCTCGGTGTGCCGCATCATGTGTCTTTTAATGACATACACATGCTCAGCAGTGAGGTTACATACTGAACAAATCAGCTTTGGATGAAGAACCTGTAGAATAAATTGAAAGACAGTCACGAGTTAATGTGTAAAGAATATATATATAATACCTATCAGAACATAAAAAGTCAATTACTATTTCCTATGCAAAGAGTGACAACTGTTTAACAATACAGAACAACAGTACACATCAATAACTCAAGCATTTAAATTGTTCAATCTACTCACACAAATACAAACAAAATCCAGCAGTATAATAACTACTTAGACATACTATAAAGACACCAAGTAGTAAATATGAAATGTAACTACTATTTAATTTACACACATACACCACACTATAATGGAACTCTTGCTTATATAATACTGGAAAAACGTTTTTTATTACATGATGTTCAACCCCCAATTTCATGAAATTTTACCCTGGGCTCATGTAGATCTGCAATTTGGGGTCACAATTTTCCCATTTTGCCTTCATTTTTTATCACAAAGAACTTTATTTTTCTCCATTCTCAGGGTGCAAATATGACATTATGAATATGTCACATACAGATTTAATTCACCAACACCACATGTAATTAATTACATTTATTACAAACTTTGTTCACATCAAATACTGTGATGTCATAAAAGGATCGAAACTATCAACCACAAACCAATTTTAAAAATATTTTAAGGTAAAATTCAGATACCACTGATGTGAAAAATAATTTGTGATTTCATAATAAAAGTGATTACATGTAGCTTCTGCAGAAAATAATGGTACTTTCTGAGAAGTTTTGGAGACAGGAACATACCATTGATATGTGTATTTTTTTACAGCTTCTTTAGACATTGTCTTCATTCTTGAAAATGTTTTTGTGTTTAATTATACTTGTATGAAACAAATGGTAATTTTCTTCTATGATAAGACATGAGGTAAGCCTTACTAAATAAATTTAGAGTACAGTAGCAAAGGCAAAATATTCATTCCAGCAAAACAAATCTCTATCTACTAAAAAATACTTCTACGTTTATTGTATCCAATAATTGATTAATGTCATGAAAATAAATAACTGATCACAATTAGTATTTCCAAATATTACTGTTTTTTATTATGCTAATAACTGATTAATTGAACTCACAAATGAAATCAACTGCCATGAGAGTCATTAATGAATTAAAATTGACATTTTTTTAATTGTTGCAAGTATCCAAGCATTGGAAATAAGAGTAATTATGTTTGTTATTAAGTGCAAAGCTACATAATAAGCTTCAATGAATCAGGAACACACCTATAGACTTATAACACAAAAAATAAAGATTTACTACTCATATTTGGTCTAGGACAGAAAGCCCATGAGATGATTCATAATTTAAGAGCCTCTGAGTTTGGTCCCAATTGCCACTAAATTTTCTTGCCAAGCTTTTGTTATTGCCACTGTCACTAATTTGGAATTGGTAACTGTGGGGAAGGCAACTGGCTGATATCAGCCATCACTAACAATAAGAATACATATGTTCTGTAACTGGAGATGTTATTGTTTTAGGAAGTTCCATGGAAGTAATAATACAAAAAACTAAAAAAAGTTATAAATCTATTCATTAAAACTGTTCAAAATTTAAAATAATCTTTCACATCATTCACATTGAAAGAAAATGAGCAGTACACATTATTTTTGTTAAGGCTTATACATTAAGTTTGATATTTTGTGATCACACTGCAATGTTATTAGTACTTTCGTACATTTTCACAGCAATCATTTTAAAGCCTAAAGTATTCAAAATGTTACTAAGTTACATAATAGAAATTCAGTACCTTGAAATGTTCAATAAGTTCTTCTTCTGTGAAACAGAGGAATGAGCACACTTTACAATGTTTTGCTTCTTCAGAATGTAAAATAAGATGTTCCTGATACTGATGAGAATAATATGCTTGAAAAGTACACTTTGGACATCTCAGATCTTGAAGTTCCTTTTCAGTTGCTTTTAACCCTAGAATCATATTTATCATAAAAAAGGATGATAGTACAAGACAGATTAACACATTACAGAGAAGTATCTTGTGTGAAAAGTTAATATTTTTCAAACTTGAAAGTGTACTTCTGATATATACAATCCCTATGCTTTTGAAATTTTTGTGCACAACACTACCCTGGACCTATTTGACATCCGAGACACACATTATAATATGAACTCTGTTATAACGTGCTTTAGGTAAGGGACAGTTCAAGACTAGTGGCATGTGCAAACTCTCAAAGGTAGACATGTAAGTACTATCTTACTGTGTAGAGAAAAATAAGTATCTTTTTAGAATCATCAGTTTTCCCTTTAATTACAGATCATAATTTGTAAATAAAATAAATAACAAACATGAGTAACTCAATATTGTCACAACTTAACATATGAATGCAAGAACACACATTAAAGCAAATCAAAATGTCATAGTGTCTAAAAACCAAGACAAGGTATTCTTACATTGCTGCATGTTGGCTTCAATTAAAGACTACACTCATGGTAAACATTCAAATATGATATTCAGAAATTAGCTATTACAAAATTAATCACATTTTTTATCATTACAAATATTTCAGAATAAAGTGTGTAATCACATTACAATTTTAAATCCTTAAAAAGTAATACAGTTTTTATATTACTCACAGTTCATAAGCAAAGAAGACTTAGTTCAATAAAGATAATTCCCACTAATTATTTGAGTGAAGAGAAGGATAGAAAAGTAAGAGAATTATCAATAATTTACAAACTTAGGAGAACTGACTTGATCAAACACTTTCAACAGTGAATACTTCATTTTGCTTCTAATAATTTTATTTAAACATATATTGCTACTAAGACAATCAAAAGCAGCACAGTAACATAACAGTATTTAACTAATAAACTCCTCTGAGATTTTCTGAAATGTGTTTTAAATAATTTATATACAATTTGCTTGAATATTTGAAAAGTTATTCAACCAAGCAAACAAGGGAAGAAATTAGACACTTCTCTGTCAGATGCTTGTAATTCACTAATTTGGTCATTTTGCCTAACTCTGCACAGTAAAAACAAAGTGAAATCTTCTACCTTGCATTACACCTATGATATAATCTAATTCTTCAAAACTTTATTTTTAAAATTTTTTTGAACTACAAGTTCTGTGAAAATAATTTATTTACATTTTTAGAATATCATTTGAAATGCTAGCCGCCTCTATTTCAAGCAGTCTCAAAGTGCAAAAATCGTCCATACATTTTGTTACATTTGTGGAAAATGTAATACAATTTCACACACAAAGTAAAGGTAGGTAGCTTACTGTAGTTTTTTTGGGTGTAAAATTGGTGACCAAGAAAAATACTGGGCTCCACATACGGCTTGACACGGTGGCTGAATAAGAATAAAGCAAAAATGTTATTTGCAACTCCCATGATATAGCATGAGCCTGTAAATCACCTAATGTACCATTATTTTTGCATGACTGACATTTCTGGATATACATACTAATAATCCAGATACTACATCTGCAACGAAACCAGAACTTCATGCAAAAAATAATAATCTTCCCGGTGCCACATCCATCAGCAAATTGGGAAAAAGAAGAGATATGATGTGAAAAAGATAATGAATCACATTCATACTTTTCATATGGTAATTCTACACCTGTTGCACCCCATTTGCCTCATTTGATTATACAACAAGAGCTAAATGAAGTGATTTGTGGCTTATCTCTCTTAAATCAGGATGGGGAACTTCTTGGCTCTTGTTTCCAACAACAGAATGTATTAGCTCGAGATATAAGTTTCAATTTAATGAAACTGCCAAAGTCTTGCTTCTCATGATATAATGAAAGATATTTTCTGATTCTGTACAAATGCTGATGCACTAATAAAAAAATAAGTAGTGAGCATCATCCTAAAAAATAAAATATTTTATCAACTCATCTAAAGCTAGCCTGACAGCTCCCCTTTCATACAATGGAAACACTGATCCTTGTTGCTCATGCTGTGAATGTGAAGAAACTTATCAAAGCATGAAGATTACACTTGAGGCCATCAAATACAAGTATTCAAGGTGGAATATACGCTATGATCTAATAGAAATTGTACTAATAAGCCTGAAGAGTGCTTATTCCAGACATTGTTGCTTTTTGTGTCTCTGAGGCAGCCAATATGATAAAAAAGCAGAATTGGCCAACAAAAAAGAATGGCACACCAAGAAAATAGAATATCATATATCAAAAGTTACTAAATCCCCAAAATGCATTTCTGCCTCCACTTCATATTTTAATGGCACTCAAAGAATTTTGTAAAAGGAATTGGGGAAAGATGATGATATTTTCATGTACTTGTGTGACAAGTTTCCAAATCCCAGTATAGCAATAATGTAAAGATGTATCTTTGTTGCATCACAGATGTGGGAAGTGTTGATGGATGATGATTTTGAAACAGTAGTTCATCAGAAAAAACTGGAAATCAAACTGGTTGTCAAAAGTTTAAGAAACCACAATATGGAAGTTATCATGGGAAGATTAATGATATGCTTGAAACCTAAAGGAAAATTGAATGTAGGATGTCACTAAAGATGCACTTCTTACACTCCCATTCAGGCTTTTTTTTCCAAATGATCTAGGTGGAGTAAGTGATAAGCATAATAACCAAATCCACCAAGTTGTTTCTACAATGGAAGAACAACACCAAAGATAATTCTGCAATGGTGGGAGATTATTGTTTGTTCCTACAGTTTGAAACTGAGAACAAACACAATAGGTCAAACAGCTATTTTGTAACAAAAAACAATAAGATGAAAATTTTGAACACAGCCTAATTGTATCTTCTGAGCTTAACCTTACTCTACAAGTTGCTTTTTAAATGGGTATTACTATTATGTACTGTGTTTGAATATTCTTAAATGCATTTTTCAATGAATAAACAAAGGTATTAACCTTTTCACAATGGGAGCCCACTTTTCTACCCAAGTCATTGTGCAACATCCAAAATTTAATTAATTACCTTTAATATCAATGCATGTATATGAAATTAATATAATAGTACATATTATGAAATAAAGGTTTATTTTATGCAAGTTCTAAATTCTTTATTTCAAATTAAAATTTTAAAACCACATGAACAATGAAGTACAAAACTTTTCTACTTTGGCTCAGTGTATCTTCAGTGAAAGTTGGGTAAAAGTATGTCTGGACAATAAATTCCTTACATAAACTTTTGACCAAACCATTTCAAAGTTTCCTGGATGGATACAGTTGAAACAGGTAATAAATGTTTTTCAACTGATGACAGATACCATGTTCTCTTCAAGAGATTTCTTTGAGCTTTATATCCTTGGTGTTCATGTTACACAAATATGTATAATCACTAGACAGAATTCATTTCACACAATAATGTAACAGTTATTTCAAAACTGGCAAACAGCTTTCACCACAGATTACATGTAACTGAATATTATATTTTTGCTTGTTTATTTGATTATAGCATTTAGTTATTACTTACCTAAATAAGTTATAGTTAGAGATGCAGTTTAAACTGTATTTAGATCTTGCTGTTACATTTTAGTTCAATGTTTTGAAATGCATAATTAAAAAAATTAAACATTTTTTTTTAAAAAATTACATCATACTTTGCAACATTAAGCACTGAATGAACATTTTGCAAAACAGTTGTCAATGTCTCAAAAAAAAACTGTATAACTTGATGAGTATCACTGACTTGTGTCAAGTTGAATAACAAGTGTTTAACGTAAAAGACAAGAAATGAAAACAAAACATCAATAATTAACTACACGTAAAAAGGAAAAAAACTAAATTTACAAATTAAACTGAAGAAAGTCCTTAAAGATACTACAGAAAACAGTAAAGGGCTTGTATTTATTTTTTCTATTTCCTAATTTTAATTATTTTATTGCATTGTATGTTGATGATAATAGCTAGAAAATAAGTATTTTTCGTAAAAACATTTGATACCCTTAGTAGAAAAGTACTTTTAAACTTAAAATGATAATCAAATTGCACTCGACTTGTTAAAAGTTTGAATGTAAGTAACTACAATAGAAAAATAACAGAGTACAATCAATTATAATGTCATTCTTTGTGTTCAACATACTTCTGATTCTTAACAAAATGTTGCCAGTTTTTGAGAGGATACAATAAGAAATTTTAGAACTACCATATGTATTGTTGTAGAAGTGAAATTTGTGACTTGGTTTGACAAACTGCATGAGCCTTCATATAAAAGTTGAAATAACTTTTATGATATACAGCAATATTTTGAATAAATATATCACTATTCAAAAACTACATATGATTCATAATTTTCAACAATTTTTAGAATAAACATCATCAAATTATGCAGAAACAGCTGCATTTTTTTCTTGTAGCAGAAAAAGTTTTTCTCCTGGTATTAAAACCTAGAATCACTGAAATAAGTATATTCACTACAGTTAAGTGGTACAAATAAACATTCATGGTAATAAACAAAATATGTTCTGCCAAATACTGAAGTGATCATTGGCTAAGTTCAGTAGTATAACTTCCACTAATTATGAAGTTGGTGCAAATAGAGTATTGGGGCAACTTTTGTTGACAAATTTTAAGAATTTTTGCAAGGACCTAAATATTAATGACAATCATGATATGTGCACTAAAATATTATTCAATGCAGTGAAAATATTTCACTACACGTGTTTGCACATCATGTTGAGCATTAGGCATCACTTCCACAATCAAAGCAACCTACATAATATTCTGTACAGTGGATAAATTATGGTTTTTCTTCCAAGTTATATTTAAGGTGCTTCTGGTGAGAATATATACAAACTATACTACAGTGAACAAAAGATATTTTGTAAAACTTATGCAGGAATTATGTACATCACACACAAAAAAATTAATATCCCCAAAATACAAGTGAGAACATAACCCATAACTTTTGCTAAGGGTACATGTAATGATGCTACATTGGTAATAATAAGAAAGGCACAGTATATATGCATGTACTTTATATAAAACACATAGTGTTAGCAATGAAAGAAGATAAAATAGATTTTTGGACACATGTGTACAGGTCAGCCATACTAATACCACATAAGCAAAATTATGAGATGCTCTAGTATTTACGTCAGTGCAAGAACATAATTTGTTACCTTGTGAGGTTTACAAAATAACACTAATGTATCTGTTAGATAAGTAAATGTGCTAGAACTGTTGTTGTGTTGGTGTAAATTCAAAATAAATTCTACTGTGTTTTCAAAGTGTAAATGTACTCTCAGTGGCATCACATTGACAGAATAACAAAGAAACAGTACTATAGTTTAAAACAGGTGCATCTACCAGAACTTCTGTCATATTTGTAGAACTATTATGAGACAATCAAATATGTATGAGACAGATATGAACTATTATCACATTGGCAAAGCTACAAGAAACTACTATCAATAGGTTCATAAGAAAGCAAAATATATTGACAAAAAGAGAGTTGTTAAAACAAAAAGCATGTTAATCTATTTAAATGAATCTGATATTTAAGATTAGACTTACTCCATCATTAGCCAAGTCTAAGAATGAGATGCACTAATCCCATGTGCATGGGGTAAATCCATTTCATTTCCTTGTACTGGAAAATTAATATTTACTGTAACTCAAAAATTACTCAGTGTATGTTCACAAAATTTAAGATATTTTTTGTAAAAAACATTACAAGTATGTCACATACAAAAAATAAAGTTTTTAACAAGGTATTTTGCTAAAGATTTGTTTCTGAACATACTTCACACAGTCCAACTCAGAAAGGTCTTAGTGCAAGATGATTTTCTTGTTAACAATGAAAATACCTTTTTCATATTACATTTTCAAACTTTTATTAACCTAAGTATTATAACCTATATATTATTCAATGAATATCAAAACTTTATACTTCATATGTTATTTCCTCTATTCTAACACTATGTGAGTTCAGTCCATTTGACCAATCTTGTAACCATCACAAAAAGAAAAACAAATACCAATTTAAATTGTTTTTCTTGATTTTAGAATTACTACAGACTGTAAAAGAACGTCAGTTACTTTTCCAAAACAACCTCAGGTTCATGACAGTTTGTTTTTATCTTTTGTTTTATTGTTCTTTGAACCATACCTAATTTAAATCTAAATAACAAAGGTTTAAATCACCTGATTAGGAAACAGACCAAATTAATGACTTAATTACAGAATGAGTTCAGTATGAGCTTGTATGCATTTAATTTGTTTTCTTACATAACCTAATTAGTTAATAGTTCCTATAATTAGTTATTTTCATAACAATAACTACATAAATGCATAAAAAATAAGAAGTTTAATACCTATGTCTAACTTTTGTTTTTTTTGCTCTCAGCACCTGACAAAATTTTACTTTTCTGTAAAGAAAAGTAACAGTATTAGATAAAATAATTTTGATTTAAAATATTTGTTTAAGAACACAAAAATAAATGACCTAAAATGATAATTATTTAAGTTTTTAATTAGCAATAATTAGATTAAAGTAAATCTCTTACTGGATCATGTTTACCTTAACAGCAACAATTAATTTGTACATCAAAAAATATATAATTTGTTGTACATATTCAAATCTTTTCTTTTTATTGGTTATAAATAATTCAGTGGCAAATGTCAGTGAATTGCCAACATTTTTTTTAAGAAAGAACATGACAAACAGGTAGGATATGTAGGTTTAACTTTCTGTTTATATGTCCATAAAGCAAGACAACTGAAGACTGTAAAATCAGATTAACAATGTCAAGGTCATAAATGTGTAATTTATATTAAACTTATAACATCAAATAGGAGTAACAGAAATAACTAAAATAAACAACTCAAAGTGAGCAAATGTCACATGATACAAAGAAGTGAAGACTGAGAATTTATTTTAATTATTTCTTTTTGAAAAGAATAAATTATAATTTATGTAATATTAAAGCTTAATTTATTAGACACTTTTTTATGCCATGTTTATGGCATACACTGCTAATAATGTAATGCCAGAAAAGTTCATGACATATGTTTTGATCCCAACTTGTGTACATAGGATTAAGATATATTAGTAGAAATCAAGTAAACTCCAAATGATAATTAAAAAACATCAAAAAGAAATTAGCAGTAGATATATGGATACAAACTACAATAAATACAATCAGAGTATAAAAACATACAAAATACTCTTATTTTGAAAAATAGTAATGCAGATACTTGTACATTACAAATAAGATATAAAATAAAACCATATTAGCTGCAATTTCAGACTTATGGAATCGTTACCGACAGTTGTTTCTTAATAACTTTAGTGGGAAGATGTGTTTATCAATTTATAATATCTTCTGAATTAAAGTAAAGCAACTGGAAGTGTATAATGATATCTACAATACTGTATCTAGTACCAACAAGACCATTTGCCCAATACAGAGCACTTAGATCAAGATAATCTTTCACAATTAGTAAATATTCTTTAAAAAAGAGGTTGAAGAGCTGTAGATTCAGTTGTAATGATGGTGAAGTTGCTGATTTATATCTTTTGACCAAAGGATTCTTCAGGTGACCAATGTACTGAGTGAGAAAGTTTTACTATATTATTGCTGGTTCTACCAGTTACACCTAAGGCATTAAAGTAGTCATAAACTGTAGATTTTTATGGCTTTATAGCATTAATTTTTGTCAACATATGAAATTTTACAGCACTTACCCATATTTAAATATAATTCCTGAACAAAAGTGTTGGTTTTCATATCTTATACTGAGGAAGTTGGAAATTTTTAATTTTCAGACTACATTGAGTAACAAGTATTCTTTTTAACATTTAGGTTTCATGAACTCATTTAAAAGTAGGTGATTAATGAAAAGAAATATGAAGACAGTGTAAAGTTTGTTATTAAATAGCTTTTGTGTGATGACAGTTAAAACAGCTGCCCAATAAACATTGTATTTTAAAAGCTTTTTTATCAATTTTCTTGTAATAGTCTGAAACTTCAGGAAAATTTCAGATGTTGTTAAGACTAGAATAAAAACATTTGAAAATAAATGAAATGGACAACTACTAAAAGTATTTTTATGAATAGTTACTGGTATTTATACACAAAATTATTACCTTCTTTACTTAACTTGCTAACTTGAAAACAAAAAAATTCATTTTCATCAAGTTCTGAAGTGAACATAAAATCAGAAACTGTTAATTTAGATATGTTAAGAAATTTGGAATATTTTGTTTGCCTAACTGATAACTTCCCAATAAAATAAGAGCTTTCACTATATACTGTAATTAACTTATGGTTATGGGCATGTATTATACTTCTCAATTTCTCACAATGTTTTCTAATCTTCAGGTTCTTAAATATCATTCAGAGTTTATTTCATTTATATTAATACAAATCACTTTTCTTTCTATTTTTTGTAAGACTTTACTGATAACAGAATAATTTATTTGGAATATATGACATTACTATACTTGTAAAAGAAACATATATAAAAAATGCACACATGTACCAGGACTGAAAAGTTATTTGGGTACAAAAAACAATTAACTAACAAAATAATGATCAGTGCCTTATCTCCCAATGGATGAGCCAGGTTGCTGCACAAGACCTGACATTTACAAGTCCTCAAACCTGCAAAGCCTGAATGGACAATTTCTAAAAATAAACAATAAAAATAACATACAATATTTTATGTTAGAATATTGTGGAGACAATACTAGCATGCAATGCAATGGTAATCCTGTTGAGAATTGTGTATCTTAAAAAAATTCATATAAAGCCCCTGCTTTCTAGGAAAGGGCACCATCTTCTCTACCCCTTCACTGTCTAATCTTGCCAGCTTTACAACTGCTTTTATAACTAGCTTTTACTTTTCATATACAGATAGGGGTAGGGGCTTTTACACAATTTCCAGGCCCAACAAAACTTATATATATAGTTCCAACATCTATAATGGTAAATTGGTAATACAATATATTGATACTACACAGTTTCAAATTGTTAGGACTACAAAACACACTAATAATTACACATGACATCATCGATAACAGCAACCAAGTAATAGGGATGAAAGAAACAGTTACAGATATTGTTAGCACTAGTTGACAATTAAGAAAGACATGTCTAAACAAATATAAGTAGAAATAAAATAAGAAAACATTGCAGAAAAGTCAAACACAAACTTCATTATATATGTATAGCAAATACTCATTTGCAGGGTTAAAAACCTTTAGGAAACATACACTATTTCCAAAATTATACAATTATAAATAATTACTTACCTATTTTGGTTGTAGCTTCTGGCTTTGGAAGAATGACTGGTAATGGATTTGCTGGAATTGGAGTTACAGTAGCTGGTCCTGTCAAACCAGAAACAACTGTTGAGATATTTGAGTTGCAGGAACTCTCTGGAATTGCAAGAGAAGCATGTATTATATTGGAAACCAGTGAGATCACAGTTGAAGAACTGGTGTCTTCTGGAACAGATCGAAGTGGATATTTTCTAGGTCTACCTCTCTTTCGTTTTATTGGTACAGTGCTTATAGCAGAATTTTGAGCAACTTGTGAAGTCTGAGAATTTAACTGAGCCTGACAGCTTGGAGACTCTCCTACACTTTCTGAATAGTTAGAATCAACTAATTCACACTTCACAGAAGTAACAACTTCTGCAACACACAGTGCTTTTGTATTTATAATACTGTCTCTCTGGCCAGTATCACAGCTTTTAAAATTCACATCAGTTTTTTTGTTACTTACATGTAACTTTGGAATGGTATTGCATTCATGAACATCAGGAAAATATGACAAAATACCACTGTCTGAATTCACAGATGTTGTAAGAGTACTTGCTGATGACACACAGGACATTGAACTTGAAGTCACTGTACAACTTAACGTATTTTCATCCATGCTTGTTTTTGTGTTCATATCAGTACTTGTATTAACCCCCTCACAGCTTGTAGAAGAATCATGATGAATTAATATTTCACCATCCAAAGATTTTGATATCTGAGATGAGATGTTTACATACTCTGCTGAATATTCTTTAGAAACAGATGATTCAACAGGTATACTTTCTAGTACAGAAGGAAGAGATAAAACAATGGACTGAACTGGTGTAGTTGCTTGACTCAAAACCGAAGAACCACAAGAAACATTTGCCAACTTAGCATTCATTATGGCAGAAACAACTGGACTTTCATTACTCTGGAGAGCACAAGTTTCTATAAAAGATCAAACAGTACTTTAGATTATAAAGCAGTTTAAAATTGAAAAAATTACACATACTCTGCACCCTATTTCAATAATTTAAAATTTCTATTCATAAGTATAAAGAACTACTCTTAACATTTTACTCATTTTATTATTTATATATTTTAAAACAATAATAATTTACATAAGTGTTAACCTTTCATAACAGGTTGGGTGAAACCATGCAGCTCATAACTACAAAAGTATCCATGAAGGTAATTATGTACATGTTTACAAATTTTGCAGGCTATTGGTAAGCATTACAAGGTTGTTATATACAAAATGTCAGGTTTTTGAATTAAAGTATTAAGATATTTCAAAATTTTGACTATTCAACATGCATAGTAATTTCATGTTAAGATTAAAAAAGTTTCATGCAACAGAAAATTTCCAAATTTGCATGTGAAATCTTTATAGCCTCCAGATAATTTATCAAAGGATTATTTTTTAAAGAACATTAAATTTCTTCTGGTACTTTCACTATGAAATCATAATCTCTGTATATGTTTGATAGCTTTGACTGGTCTCGTAACCACCATAAAAAATTAGGAATGAAATAAAAATTATGTTTTTTCCTTTCAAGAATGACAACAAATTATAACTTAAAAACAGTGATGTTTAATCTAAATATCTTAAATGACATAAAATTATACACATATACATACATATGTATGTGTAAATTTATATTTACTCTTTTAATTATATTGACCTTACACCTATTGCTGGCTAACTGACAGAAGCAACAATGACGTAGCACACATGAACTTACGTGACCACATCCAATAATGTAAAAACTGATCTACATAAAGTAGCCTGTCTGTGTTCTAGTCAAACTGGTATTTTGTAATAAAGCAGCCACATTTCATTTATAATACATTACATAGGTATATACATTATTACTTATTTTTTTAAAGTAAAGCAAACCACTAACTCTTCTAGTTGTGACCTTTGTACTCAATTGCTGCTTATTGTAGGTAGCTAAGATGTAAGAAATTTGCACTTAGAAAATAAGAAACAGAATATTTTTAGATTTTATATATACATTTGAATAACCAAAAACAATCATAAATTACTATACTAATACCATAGAAATTCCATTATAATTTATCTAGTCTAATAACTTAACTGTACTTGGGTATTAAAAAAAATTCAGAGGCTAAAATTCACCTTACCATATACAAAGGCCTGTCTCGAAAGAAAGAGATATCATTATATTTTAAAATGGCTGGGAAAAGTACTTGTGGGAAACTGAGGTTTCAACTGATTATTTGCATCATACATAGAATTAAATGTGCATAACAGACCATTTCCAAAAATTGAAAGAGGTGAAGAAGGCCACTGTGTTAATGACAACTCAGTGTAACAAAAAGATTTTTTTTTTTTTTACTTTATATTTTAGGTTTCAAATATTGGTAATCTAGGTTCCTAATTCATACAAACCTACAGACTTTGTATTTTGACATCACAAACTTCTAATTTTAACCAGTGCTACATTCAGCATACCACCTGACACAAATATCAATGTTCAGGTATGTTCTTTAAGTATTTAATATTAAATTAAGAAAATAAACAATGTATGACAGAAAAATTTGAATTATGGTGTATAGATCAATAGCAAAGTTAATGATAAATTCATAAAATAGTAGTTCAATAAAATTTTGAATGCAAGTCAACACATGCAATGACATGGCCCTTGACCATTCTCACCCAGCTCTTCCCTCTTTTCACAAACTTTTTCTGTAAGTATGTGACTAGCCTTCTGCTCTCCCCAAATAATTCCAACATGTCTCTCATGCAATTTGTCATGCATCACTTCTCCATCAATAGAATGTGACTTCATCTATACATTCCTGCTAAATCATCACTTCGACGTTTGACAGAGGACAAAAGTACTGGAGGAAAGTGAGAAAGATGATTTAGAGGAGGTAAGTACCTACCATAAATACATTTGCAGTGTAAGTACCTCTTAGAAATATATTGGCAGTATAGAAAAATTATAACTTTTGACATAGTAGTTATCTAATCTCACATGATTAACTAGAATTCAACATTGAATAAAAGGCAGGGACTGGTGCAAGGGATTGACAGAAGCAGCCCTTGAAAGCATCTGAAGGATATTCCTGGAAAAGAGAGACAGTCAGACCCAAAGATCTGATGAGGGGAACTGCTCCACTTTTTACTCTTCATCTATTCATGAAATGCATAGGAGGTAAAGGTGATGGGAAAAAAGGAGCACATTTGAGCGGGAGAGAACCATGGCAAGATACTGATTCCAACCAAGACCTGTATAGAGAACTCAATCACACAGAGTATAAAACTGGTTAAATGTGCCCCTACTTCTTGTAATTAAGGCACAATGGACAGAACTTGGCAAGTCAACTATATGAAAACCCATGCTGCTGGGAACTAACACCTGTGCAGGGGCAAGATGAAGATCATAATAACTTCACCTCAAATTCAAGAGACCAGAGGGAAACTAGAACCACTCCAACTCTGGAACATGATACATGTACAATGTTCCCTCGCCACTTCGCGGGCTCGGCTGACCCCCACATATATATAAAATAATAAACATTAAATCTAAAATATAGCATTAAATACCATTAAAATATTAAAAATAAATATAATTAATAGTGTAAAGAACAAAAACAGGTATATTTTGAGATATAAACATATATTTGAGTTTATAACAGCATAAAAATGGAAACAGAACCAACTGGAAAGGCTATAGATGTACGCATTGTGCGTCTGCGAAGGCTACGCGAGATTAGCTTCATGGCGTAGCGATGTACAAGACGGGCTATGATTGGTGCAGAAATGAAAGACGGCCAATGACAGCTACCCATTTTAACTGTCTTTCACCATTGCTACATGTCTTCAAAATGTTCATAAAGCATTGCAAAAGATGAAGCCCTGCACCGTTAATGCAAGCTGGAAGAAGTTGTGGCCTGAGGTTGTGCACGACGACAAGGGATTCACGCCTGAAGAAATCCAACACTTGGCTGTTCAAAAAGCTGTGCAATTAGCTTCCTTAATCAAAGGTGAAGGATTTGCCGATATGACGAAGGAAGACGTAGATGAACTGATTGACTTAGAATCTGAACCACTCGCCGACCAAGACTTAGAAGCACTGACGAAGTCTGCTGCCGAGGAAGACGACGAAGAGAAAACACCGAAAGAAGCTGAGGAAACAATCGAGCAAAGTGGATGGTCGTTAGAGTGTTGGGCTAGGTAAAGTAATGAAACTAATTAACGAAGTGAAGGAGTGCTCACAGGAATGGGACAACGATATGGTTCGATCAGTACAATTTTGCAATAAAATAGAAAAACTGATGACTCCTTATCAAATGATTTTCGACAGGCTAAAGAGGCAGAGAAAACAACTGCCAATAACAATGTTTTTCCAGCCGAGCAAGAAAGAAAGGGTACCGGTGGCAAGTACTGTTCCTGAAGTTGTAACGACCGACAAAGAAATTGCCGATTCACCTTCCACAGAAGAGGAAGTGGTGTCCCCCGAAAAGACACCACCTGCTGAAGATATATAATTTTTAATTTTAAGGCTTAATATCTTAATAATTTTTCTCATTATTTCAGCAATAACGAACAGTATTGTAATGGGAGGGTTAAATAGTTGTACAGGGAGGGTTTTAAAAGTCTAAATGCACATAAATATATACGTAAAAATCGGCGATCCCACTTTGCGGAAAATCTCCTTTCGCGGGGGGTTTTGGAACGCATCTACCGCAATACACGAGGGAACACTGTAATACCTTAGATCTTTTAGTCCAAGAAGTTGACATCAGGTACCAAAAGCATGTCTATATTATAAAAATTAACTTCTCTAACAGCAAACCTGCCCAAAACCATCTAAAAAACAATAACATCCTTTGCATATGATACAATGATAGCTAACAAAAAGGATAAAACTGGAAAAATTTCCCCTAACTCCACCGTGACCCACAGACTGAATACAGACAACCATAAACACATGTGAGGACTCATGTTGATTGGCTGTACTCTAAATCCAACATCAAATCATGAAGTACTAATGTCTACATGGGAGTAGTATGAGGTCTATTAATTGAAGAGTGAATCGAAATTTGATGTCTCACTCTTTTACGACTGTACAATGCACATGGAGCATATCACATCATATACACCTCACAACACCACCAACCTACTCTATACTGAATGGTTAGTCATCTTTGTGTGGAAATCATTTAGGAAAGTGCCTTGACAACAGGCCAGCCCAGTGATTTAGAACTGGAAAGTGGTAAGGACTCTTACACTCCACTTGAAGAAAAGTGTGATGATAAAATGTTGGAGAGGTCAGAAGATTGTCATCACCCAAGGATGACTATAAAACCCTATTTTGAAAAGTAGGTTTATTAAATACCAGACTTAATATGTTTATATTGTGCTTATTTGATTTGCAGTGTTTAAAAATGTGCAAAAGCGTTTTCTTTTTACTGGTTGTTTCTCCAGTACTGAAGTCATGTCATAGCAGTTGTTGCATTGTATTTTATAACTAATATTGGTGTTATGTTTGTCAGTGTAGTTTTTACATAGCAAAATCAATGAACCCATACTCATAAAACACTCAAGCCAAAATTAAACCAGAATAAAAGAACAACTTTATACCTATATTAATTAATAATCTAACATTTAACTGTAATGCCCCCCTACAATCTTGTGTTTGTTCACACACTCGTCCCTTAGACACGTGGCCCAGCAAAGATCAGTTGTAAACTCTTTTTTGTTAATCTGAAGATAATCTAAAAAAGTCCAAAAGTTGTTCTGTACTTTATTTTAATTACAGGTTTAATATCCATACCAGCTGTTTTTAGAATACAGAGAAGCCATGTATACAAACCCAGATAAACAAGCCAACATGAAAGAAAGAAGAGAGAGGATGTCACCAAAAAATCTCTAATGATTTTAGTGGAAATCCTAAGAGAGGAAATTGATGGTTAAGAGATACTGTAAAAGAGTTGTGAAGGTAAGACAAAGATGGGAAAAGTTGGGATAGGTTGGAGTAACAGGACACTTGGAGACCACTGCCAAACAGGTGAAGCAGAAACTGACAATTTTTTTCCAGGAAAGGACAGTCTACATGTTAATATGTAAGAACAAACTAGCCTGAAGCCCATGCAGAGAGGTCAGCATGTACCCTAATATCTGGGGAGGGGAGAAGGTAATAGGGATAGGAAGTTAGTTCACATAATAAGGAAAAATGTGGTTCACAGGACATAGGAGCGAAGAATAAAATAACACATAACTGAGAATGAAATTCAAAAAAAGACCAAAGTTGGCCTGACCTGAATCCTTGGAAAGAGCACTGGAAGGCATGGCAAAATTTAGAAGTGGAAACAGGCAATTTAAGTCTTCATCTACCTGAACAAGCTCAGCATGTTCAGGAGAAAGTGGGGTGATGTCTCAACATAAAGATTGATCTAAATAACATTCAGTCTCCCTGCAAATTAACATTGATATATATCCAGGCAAGTCACCCACACCTGAGGCCTGGGACATAGTGCTAAATGCAGGTATGATTCTCAAAATGTTAACAAGTACTTTGGAATTCATAATAATAAAAAAAAAGTCAAAATCAAAATTATCCATGATAATATAAATGTAATAAACTGGGACTAAATTAAAGAAACAGTTGGAATAAACTTGGAAGTAAAAATATAAAAACCACTTTGTGAGTACATTAAAACTGAACATGAAACTCAAAACAAAAGTAACACGTCCAAACACTTCAAACAAAAAGTGATGGTTCGACAGAGACATTTAGAGGAAGTGGCATACGTCATGCCACTTGGTAGTGAAATTATACATAATGATTTGCATGAGAGACTTGTAGAAGAAGCCTTGCGACATACATAAAGGAAAGGTTTGCATATAGAGAGCAGCACTGGATTAGAATTGCTAATCTTGAGAGTAGAGGTTAGTACTGTACTAGACGCACAGTGATTAGCCCTATCATCACTGATATTCTTTACTTCTCATGACACGAGATATTTGTCTTACATTCAATATTTGATTAAATTACTATAGTATATACTATTAGTATAGAATAAAATCTTAGCTAATAATCCATATTTAACAGTATATATATTAAGTTTTTAATTCCATAAGGCAATTATTTAAAAAATCCCAAATTTCCCATAGTGTGACACATTTCTTGTTTTCCTGTTTCATCTACCATCCTTCCAAAAAGTATGAAATTAAATGTATATTATTCACTATAAAACAATCATTGCTCAGATAAAACATTTTTTATAGCCTTCAATTCAGTTTGCTTAGAGATTTCGAATAGAAAATCAGACTCATCCTACCACACACTCTTGTCAAATACTCTTTTTCAGGATTTGTTAATAGTTCTTGCATCTTTAATTATATATTATATGTAACCAATGAGAAGCCAAGGTTGTCACCTATCATATGATGTATTCTATTACAGAGTGTTTAAAATAGATAATCATCAATTGCATTAAGAATACAAGTTCTGTTTTTGTGGGAGAGTTAATGACTATCTTGGATGAACATTTAGTAACTCTGCCCACATAGTTAGAAAGCCAGCAAAATTTTGCAAGTTAAGGGAAATTGTCTACTTTTTGCATGTTATTAGTCTACTTTCTTCAGTGCATTATTTCATGTAATAAAAATTATTTAGTGCATTAATACCATTAGTATAAGAAAGTAGGGTTAAGGGTCCTCAGCAATTGACACCAAGAAAAAAGATTGGGTAAGTACTTTATTTCTTGTTTTTCATGTTTATTCTTTATTTATACTTATAAAAGTAACTAAACAGTAAAAATAGGGATCTTTTTTAGGTTAGTTATGATTAAATTAGATAAGATAAATAATACTGTAACAAAAAATGTTTCATGAGATTTCCATGCAAGCAGCAAATAGTTGCTTGTGGGTAATATAATATGACAGCATGACATGAGCTGAATGTACTATAAGTGATATAATTCACATAATGACACAGACAGTACTTATGGCTCAAAGGGTAATTATAAATAGATGTATATACTGTTGTGAGCTTAAAGTTACTTAGGATAAACAAATGTAGTTTTGCGTTACAATCTGAAGTCATTCTAGTAAGAGGGTAATGTAGATTAACTTCAAGATAGGGTAGAAAAAAAGTGTTGTTTGAAATGTATTTAGGAAGTTCTAGGGATTATTGAGATAAAGAAGAATATTTTCAATCTTCCAATGAAAAGCACTTTGCGTAACAGATTATTAAAAAAATACTCAATATATTCATTGGCAAATTTTTATTTTATTTCACTTAAAATACTTAAAAGAGATATGATTTTTGTGTGTCAAAAATTTATAATGTTAACTGAAAAGCTGTCAAATTTTGTGAAGATATACACTCTATATTGAAAATTAGAAGTATTAAATCTAAAAAGACTTTCAAAGAAATTTCATATGATTGGTGAAACTAATCAAGCCTGTGATGAGATAGTGTAGAGGATGACTCCCCTTTTTTGACATCATTCATAAAGATACTCTGACTGTAATCAAGATCCCAGAACACAAGGACTTTCTTTACGATCAAAGAAAAGCAGATGTTTTGAGTGCATGGGTCAAGTGAATAAAGTTCTTTCTTTAAAGAAATCTATGACTGATGAAATAAGTGAGACAAGTGTAGACAGGAAATGGCATGCAGAGCAGGGACAGCAGATCTTGAACTAAACTATTAATACCAACTACACTGATGAGGAAAGAGAATCAAACTGGAAAATCATAATCTACTAAAAAAACAAGTGGTAGAAAAACAACATTTTTCCTTACTGACACAACTCCTCTCCTTGGTTATAATATGCAGGAACTAATCATTAAGCATTCCCCAATCTTAAGATTTTCACTTCAGTTCCAAGAACTTGTGAAAAATAAATGAATGGTTGAACCCAACAGCCTCATTTGTAGTTCACTGAGATAGTAAGCTACTTAATTACCACAGAGAAAAAACAATAGATTGTCTGCCAGTGATCTTGTCCACAGCAGGAATTAACCAACTCTGAGGTGTACCAAGATTTATTTCTAGCTGTGGATAAGTTTATTATTCTGCTGTGGTATATTTGCTTGAAAAAAGGGTAGTGAAGAGAGTTACAACAACAAGCAACTCTGGTCACAGAAATGGAACATGTATGTGTTACAGCAAATATCATACAAGAATCATCTGTACTTAGCATACTGACACCATATCTTAGAATTTGACCTGACAGGTGTAATCAATTACTGTATAGAGGATTGCCTCCAGTCAAGATATTGCAGTTAACTCCAATAATCTCAAGAACAAATGGGTGAATCTAATTATAAAACTGCAGCTGACCATAATAACATAGTAGAAGCCAAAGAGGAAGCAAGGACAAGGTAAATAAGTTTAGTACAAGACAACTACAAGTCAGCCAAAGCAGACACAAGTATCAAAAGATTCATGAACTAGCTGAAACCTCTCTTGGCAACATCTCCACTTGTAAAATGCAATACATAGCAGCTAAAGCACCGCATCATGTACAATATATAGCCAAGGTGTATAATTATATACCATTGATATTTGCATGTTTATTTAACAGTTTAATTGCAGTGACTGTAAAGAAAAAGTACTCTATGATGTTTGCATCTTTGTTGAGTCTTTCTGAAGACATGGTTCAATGTTCCTGAAACCATTTCTGTTCTTTGCAATTATCTCAACTACCTACAATGTCTTGTTAGAAGAAAATGAATTCTGCTCTTATGACATCTGCCTGTCATAAGTTTGTTAGACATCTAACATATCTCAATGAAAAACTCATTGATTTGACATTCAGGTGCATTCAAAAATGAAATGAGCAAAGGTAAAGGCATTAAATTGGAAGAAATGCATGAATAAACCTCCAAAGTAAATCTAGCCAAACATAAGGAAGTTGAGAATGTGCCAATTTAAGATTTAATTACAAAGAACATAACAGAAATCATCCAGGTGTCTCAAAATTCCATCTTGATTTCTGTACTGTAACCACGAGTCAGCAGAGTTAAGAGAGGACTTGGGTAGGTACTAGAGACAGTTCAGCACACAAATGTGGTAAATGACAATGCTGACAGAGATGTGACACTTATTTAGGAATATGAAATAAAGAAAACTAGAAATCTGTAACTAATAAATTTATGGATTCACATGCAATTTACTCCAAATATCTATTAGAATAATGGATTTCAAAAATAGATAAGGTCTGCACGGATCCTGTCCATAATTCTATACTTAACATTTACAGTAAAAACACAGAAAAAAACACTTCAAATGCTGTAAACTTTATAAAATAAATGGTTTTCATACAAATATTAATATGTTCCTATAAAATAAGTTATCTTTTAAACAAATTCATAATAGAAGGCTAGCAAACTTTACTGATATAGCCTGACCATTTATGTTATGCTCTAATAAAATCAAGGGGAAGGATGTAGTACTATCAATCAGTGTACACCGTAAAGAAAATACCCATAAAGCATTATCAACCAAAGTTGAAAAACAAAATAACATTAAACATAAGCCTAACAGTAAAAAAACGTTTTAGGAAGAAAACTAGTTTTTACATGTAGTTATACACATATATGGTTTAAAATATGAAAAGATTAAATTAAAAAATAAATAATCAAATATACATCCAAACATAAGTTTTAAGATGACATTAAGCATTTATTTGACCCTTCTACCACATTTGACAGTTTATAAGGGATGGTATTATTCTCTTATAACAATAAAATATAACGAAAAATTCAAAATTTTCAATGATAATTTACATTCTGTACTTTTTAACAGAAAATAAATCAGTAACACTTTATGTTATGAAGTGTCTGAATATTACGATTTATTCCCTACCTTCAGCTGACAAGTCAGGAGCATTTGAATGCTGGTTGGTACCTTCAGACTGGGAAGCTGTTTGAATGACTGTCTGAGTACCTGTAGTATTACTAACAGAATCTGTCAGAATATCAGCATATGTTTTTGAAGATAATGGTTGTTCTGGCAATGAAACTGCAATCATCTGAAATACAACATACACACTATTTGCACATACAAAGGTTAAAAAAAATTTGAAATACTAAAATGCAAAAATTATATAAAAGCAGTTTTTTCTCATAATGAAAATGACAAACTCAAATTTACAGACAACAATACACTTTTACTTAGAAAACAAGTTATAAGACAAAAAATTCTTGAATGCTTTGTTTAATGTCACATGCACTTTTCTAAAATAGACAAACTAAATTTAATTCAAAATATTGGAACAATTCATACTGACAATCCACCAGTCTTTATAACTATTTCCAATAATATTATTTTTCAACACATGCAAATTAGTTTAAATACATTAGCAGTTTCTGAAAAGTATCACCATCAATAATTATACAACTTCACAGTCGTCATGTAGATGTAATAATAATAGAAACAAACTAAGTGAAATCTTTAGAATATTCTGAGCTGAATGACATAGGCAAATTTTATGAAGATGACCCTTGACAAATTATTTACAACTTTACGATACTATACTAACGTGATATATCACCTAATAAAAAGTGTGGTATAATAAAATTCTGCTCGTCAAAGCCTTCTAAAAATGTTAACTTTACAGATTTAGCACCAAGCTAAAATGTTAATAAAAGCACCAGCTATTAGTTAATATAGAGAATTTAGTCACTGAAACACAAATCAATAACATGCTGATGAAACCAATCAAAACCAAATTTATGTATTGATGAGAAATAAAAGTCAAACTGCTACAAAATGAGCAATTTTTGAACTTTGCAAACTTTGAAACAAAATGAGTATCAAGAGTACTGAAACAATTTCACTGTAATGGATCATCCATACTCAGGCATAAGAATAAGCTGGAGTTAAAAGTTCCTGACTGCAGGCCAAGAAACTACAGCTTGCCTAAGGCTCCAGCAAAGACCAAGGTCAGAGTCGTGATGGAAATTTCAAAGGCACACTACCCCCTTTCAAATTTTTAAAATATAGATGGTTTCAAAAAAAGTAGTTGTTCATTGCACATACACAAAAAATGCACATATGTTCACTTGCATACCTGTACATAAGTAAACTATAGTTGTTTTAAAAGTGTTTTAAGATAAGTTTTTTGAATAATTTAGCTAAGTATTAGGAAAAAAAGAAAAAGTCATTATATTGAAAGAGCTTTATATTCACCAACAAAAACTATATATAACTTTTATTTTGATATGTATACCTGATTGTTCAAAACATTAGCAATCTGTTGGGCCACATCTTGGAGGGACATGTTTGAAGGAATACTGCTGTTTGGAACCTGCATCAGCAAAGTTTTTCCATCAGCTGTCTTAATGAGAAAAGAATGAGTCACTGGCTTTTCAATACCATATCGTCGTGGACGACCACGTCCTCGTTTAACTGCAATATGTGGCAAACTTGTCATTTTAAAAAGATGCAATATGTCACAGTTTCAAAATAAATACGTTTCTTAATTGAGGATAAATATGAATAGATACACTTTAGCAAAACTGAACAGTCTTTTGACAAAATGCTGTACAAGTTTAAAATAATTTGGTTAAAAAGTATTTGCCATTATTTATCAGTTCTTAAACCATTAGTTTTTAAGTAATTAAAGTTAGTTATATGAATATTCTGTGCCAAATACACACTTAGATCAAATCAATGAATCGTACCAAATTAATTTTTAAAATTCATGTCAATTACACAGTTACATTAATAGCATACAAGAAATGAAAGAAAACTTAATATAATTCTTATTTCAAATTTCTTCATAAATATATCAAATGTGCAAGCATGGTTTTTTTTTTTTATATAAAATCAATGTTAATTGTTTACTTTAATCAGCAATTACATAACAGTCACACAAATTTTTAGTGGTTGCATAAGGACATTTTATAAATTGTTCCTGAAGTACAAAACATTAATAAAACCTCTGATTCATACTAGGTGTAAGAAAGGGAAACAAAGACCCAGGAAGTGAGGTTGGTAGTGATGTCTTACGAGGCCGACCACGTCCTCTGAATTTTTTATTTGCTGGCTCAGAAACCTCTTCATCTTCCTCTGTTTCTATGTTATCTTCATCCTCACTATCAAGTTTAACTCTTCCTACTGCATAATCTGCAAACATAACATAAATCCACTTTCAAGATCATAATAGTTTACATTCTCAAGAGAGAAATGTATATGTATTGCATAATATTGTAGGTTTTAATGCCTAAAAATGGTACTCTTTCCATTACATAGCTTCATCATTATTTCTACATTAAAACTATTCTGTTACTAATATTCAGGATGATTATAAAAAACAGTTTTACCATACGTCACATCTCACAGTAAAACATAAAGTAAAACTGCTCAGGGATGTTAAGAGTATAAAGTGGTTGCAAATTCCATGATTATCACACATTCAGTGATGTCGAGAAACCCACTTGTTGAGAATTCTATATGCAAAAATGGCTCGTTTGGGTTGAAAAAAATATTTTAAATAGAAGAGCGAACAACATTTCGACCTTCTATTTAAAATATTTTCTGAACCCAAATGAGCCATTTTTGCATATAGAATTATCACACATTGTTACCAGCGGTGTTACTATAACCTAATATTAATCTGGCCAATCACAGCAACTGTTCAAAATATTCTTCAGTGTCCAAAATGCATTGTCTCCATATGAAATAGGCATCACAGTAACACTATGCATCTTATCTGGTATACTGGCCATTATCTTAGAAAACAACTGCATCCCTGAGCTTTGGAAATGTAAAGAGTTTCCCATGGTACATATATGACATAAAACATACCAAAACTAGAAGTAGAATAGTGTCAGACCCACTGAATAAGGTGGTTATTCACAAGAAAAATTACATGAAATGTTTTTACCAAGAATGTTCTCTTGCAAGATGCATTTCACTTAATTACAAATAGACATCATCCTAGTGAAAACTCTAGTGTCTGGCACTATTCACTGCTGCAATGCATAAACAACATGATTTAAAAGTATTGCATGGCACTGTACAGTACTGACATGAAAAATTTACAGTATGTGTGTTAATGGTTCTTAAAAATAAACAAATGCTCTAATAGCAAAGTAAGCTGAAAAACAACACCATACTATTATCTTAGTATCACAGAGATGTGAAGGAAACAGGAAATGCTATATATAGATTAGTTTCTGATCAGATGACACATTTGTTCTTGTTGACACTTCAAGAAAGGGTGAAATGTGCTTCATCATTCCATAAGATACTGGCAAGTCATTAGTCATAAACTTTCAGTTTTTCCAAGAACTATGTTGCAAAATCAACACTTCAAGTTAAATACCACTCCTTCAGTACTTGTACATGATGCAGCTTGTACAGAAACATTCACAAAGTTAACCAAAGAGCCTTTTGAATAATTAAAACAAGCAAGTCTAGACATCGGGCAAAATAACATATGCTACAATCCATGTGCAATTGTGCTATCTTGTTCTGTTACAACATGGTTGACTTTAGCAATAGTTTCTGTAATTGCTTGTTGTATGATTGTGTTTTATCACAAGTGCTACTTGTTTCCTAATAGTTTGTTTATAAACTTGTGCACAGCAACAATGGAACAAGACCCTCTGTTAATGTTATGCACTCTACAGTATTCCTTGAGAGTTTCTTTGACATGCCATCATTTGGTACAAAACCTTTTCACTGGTTCAACTCTCAGCACTCTTTTACATAGGTTAAATGATCTGCACTGTGATAAGCAGGTATATTTTGCCTATAGGAAATACATGAAAGAAAGCATAGAGAGAAATACATGAGAAGCATGGAACTTCCATTCATGTGGTACTAGTAACATAATGAGCAACTTCACTCTTTATGCCATACTATTTGAGATGTGACGAAACTTTAAAACTTCCCTTACACTCACCATTTATAATAATATTGAATTTTAATGTAATTTTTACAGAAGTATACACTTATTCATACATATAACCTATTATTGTACTACTACTAATTCCAACTACACAATTACACAAATAACACTAAAAGTTTAAATTATACTCATCTTAAACCTGTCCAGGTGTGTTAATTTTATAGTGTGAACATCTCTACAACCATCAAATTGATGCAGTACATTTATACTAGTACACAACTAATTTTACTGTAACAGTGTCACCTTTCAAACCATGTGCCTGTTTTCTTTTTCTAGAGCTTCTCCTAACCACAGATCCATCTGAGAAAAAAATAAAATAATGCTTAAACTTAGCTGGTTGCAGCATATCAGTGATGCCTTTACAACAGCCAAGAAATGTTTTAATATTTTCAAGATAAGAAAAAGTTTTTCCATTGTTTATAAAACTTAACTCGTGTAGTAGACATCTTAGACACAATGACTTACAGATATTAACAGAATAATTGTTATAATTTATATTTAAATATCATTATAATTCTAATATGGTGTACAGAATAGGAAAAAATATAAATATGGAACATTTTACATCATACACTATTCTTTACCTTCATTTGTAATCACTATCATTCCCTTTTCCCTGTCTGCTTCTGTTTCTTCTGCTTCTGAAAGCAGTTCTTCTTCAGGAAGAGAATGCGACTTTTCTTCTTTCCTTATAAAATGGATAGAGAAAAAGTGGGATTATAGTACTATATACAAACAGAATTTCAGTATTAATTGAATTACCTCTATCATTACTAAAAATATTACATTTCCTCCATGTCTTCCTCTTCTTCCACAGTAATTCCTAATTTCATACACATTTAGAATGCAATTGTGATTCTCAAAGTTCTTGCCTTATTCAGTCACAGTTTCTCACATATGTATACAAGCACCAATGCTACTTAACAGAGTTTACCATAATGGTTAATAAATTAACCATTCGACTCCTTCATTAATCACATACGCCTAATCCATATTCTCACGTAGGACTCGATTGCAATATTGAAAACAGTAATAGCATAAAGAAACAAAAACAACATTCCTTGCTACTAGAAAAAATGCAACCGTCTCCGAGTAATTTAATGTTGCTGATTCTAAGTCATATTGAAAATTAATGATCATCTCTGGTTTAAGTTCTGATAGATTTATTCAAAATATATTCTTATCTATCATAAAAACACCTTTATTTAATCATTGAAAATTCATTTAAGAATGTTTAGAAACAGTGAGTACAATGTGATCATACTTTAAAAATACGTTCAGACTATACGTTCAAAACTTTCATCATGGTGTTGTTTTTTATTACAAAATGTCTGCTTGACTTGTTGTGCCTTCAGTGCATGTTCTCAATCTCACACTGTAAGAACCAACAGTAATCTTCCACCATCACAGGATTCCATTTTCCTTGATATCACTGTTCCATTGTAGAAATATCTTGAATCACTTACCATGCTGATTGCTCACAGCACACATATCATTTAGAAAATAATTCTAAATAGGAGTGTAAGAAACATCTTTAGTGAAATCCTAGACCTCATTTTCTTGTAGTTCTCAAGGATATCAATCATCATAGCATATTTTAATCTCTGCAAATTTCTAACAATTTATTTTACAATTAGTTTGAATGATTTCCAAATCTTTCTGATTGAGTAGCATTTCTAAATCAGCATTTTCCCAACATAATTACCTCCTTTCATTTTTGCTTCACCTATTTCTAGAAATTTATCAAACATATACCTGAAATCATTACCATCCTTTTGCAAAATTCTTCACGAGTCTCACTTCAATATAAAATAGGGAAAAAAATACCTTTTGAGAGTTCATTTAATGTTGATACTTAATACTCTGTTTCCTTCATATTTAATACCCTCTCACTCGCTACTCATTCATTCTGAAACAAATTTTATCAGCTTGATTGCCCCAGACACACAAAAAGTAATACTGTTTAGTATATCCACTTCACAGGCCTAGCAGAAGTGCAATAAATTTTAGACCACCACACATGTTCCACCTAGAGTAATCATATTTAATGGACACAAGTATAATCTCCATGCTTTGACAAATTTATTTCATATTCAGAATACGAACATCAAATTATAGCCTGTAATTTAAATTTTAGTATTATACATTATTTAATTTCTTAAAATCAAACCTTAAAACAAAATTCTTAAATATTAATTTTATCACATGGTATGTGAAATGCAGCTTTGATTCAAACAAGATCCAGAGGTCCAATTCCAAAGTCTAATTTCTCATGAAAAAGAAACTCAAATTACCAATACTGAAAAGCCAGAATACAAAATAAGAACCTACTGTGTGTTCATAGCCAATTTACAGTTCAGAAATTCCGTCACACAGTTTTCTAAGCTAATGAAAGGTGTGTATTAACAAGAAATTATCTTTAGTTTTCAAAACTTGAAGAAAATTGGTTAGATGAAATGATAAAAAAAAATATTTTTATACCCAAACACAGCTTAGTTGGTAGGCCTGATAAATTACAATGGAATTCTGTGGTATTGATATGGTAATTTAAAATTTTGTTTCAATGTGCATGCATAAAACCCAAAAAATACTTTGTTTTACATCTTCCACATCCAAAATTCAACAAGGCTTAATATGTACGATACAGCAAGGAAGTTCAAACTTTTTAATAAGTAGTAGAGATCATTGTTTTCTGTATTTATTTATTTTTATACGTGTTAAGAAAAATAATTGAAATTTATCAAATTATTTGTAAATGGTAATTATATGAATGTACAGACACACACCCACACACAAAGTAACAAAATTTAAATGCAATTTTCTTTTCACAAAATAGTGGTCTAATACAAGAAAACTAAGAGAGAAAAACTTTTAAAAGGCCAATTTTATGCTAATGTATACACAGGAACATGAGCTGCATGTGCATCTCATAATTACACCTTCCATAAAGTTAGTGATACACAGTTGAAAGATCAATAATAAATATAAATAGATGTATAATGTTACAATATTTAAGCTAATTAGAATAAACATGGGTGGTTTCCAGTAACAATTTGTTATCATTCTAGTTCAAAAAAAGCATAATTTATTAGGTTTATTTCCTAATTTTTGTGGTAATTATGGGATTAGTCTTTTCAATCAAGCCTATGCAGAGAAAAGATAGAGAAAATAATGGTTAATAGGATAAAAAGTTTTCAAATTTCTCACTACAATGTTTATTGTACTATGAATGAAACTGACTTTTATATGTTCAGAACAGAAAATTAAGCATTATGTCATTTGACAGAAAGAAACCTTGATTTTTGAACTGGTTATATGCAATATCTAATTAAAGTAAGAGAAAACTATTAACAAATCTAGAAAGAGAGGATGTAACAAATGGATGTGGTAAGAAAGGTACGACTTTCTGTTGACAGCTCTGTAATCAAACAAAACTGTATGCAATAAAAAATTGAGATCTATCTGAGCATTCATGATTTTGTTGTGATTAACTTACATTTTACTGTACTTTTTCAAGAGATGATGAAAAAAACAGAATGCAAGATGCCTAAAGGGAACATGAATGCATGTATTTTTAACGTTTTATTTTACTTTCCAATTCTTTATCATTTATTATTTATGTTGACACACTTCAGTATTTCCCTGCAGAATATATAATGTTATGACTGGCAGAAAGTCTGCTTTAGAGTACAGCATAATGTTTGCCCTTAACTCTTTTTAAAACCCATGACCAGCAAAGCAATGAGCAAAAAAACGAAAATCATTAAACTTTGAAATATGAATTTTAAAACATAAATAATACATAATTAATTAAAATATAACAGTAAAACTTAAATGCAATCTCACTGTCTATAAAATTAGTATGTATAAGGCAAGAAAAAATAACCAACTGTTATAAACACTGTTCTGAATAATGGACTAAGCTTTTTTCAACTTTCTCTCTCAAATGCAAACATCAATTAACTTTCTTAACCTCATCAGGAAATACAATGTGAAATCTTCTCTTTTTAGTGGCTATAAGCATAGTATTCAACTTAAAAGTGTCACTTTGCAAGAGTTTCTACTTTATAAATGGTGTGGCTTATCTCTAACCATAAAAACTTTTACTGCTGCTATCCAGGAGACAACTTGGAATGTTCTTGAGCTTCCTGTAAGCAACCCACATACCCTGTACTGTACATTGAACACCTCAGAGTAACACAATTTCTTTTATAACAGCTCTTAAAGTTGATGTTTGTAACCACTCCACTTAACACGAAAGAAAAAGCAGGGTTTTAAATTATTTTTTGAAATAAAGGAATATTAACTTAGATAATACAGAATTTGTAATTATAAGGTACTTGGTAATAATCATTTCCCTTATATACATTGATGATAAAGTGGTTTAATTAAATTTGAATGTAGCAGTATAATAATAGAAAGGGGTTTAAAAATGGTGTCCTCATAACAGGGTTAATACTGCCTTCCAACAAATTAAAATTACAACTTATATACCACTAAAATACGGATTATTAGCTATATTTCCATGCTAAATTTATTGGAATATCATAAAAAGAAAGTAGTTTAATTAAATTTTGAACGTAGGAAATTAAAACCTCATTACATGTACAAAATACCTATTTTTTATCCAATGTGGCAATTTCACAACCTCAAATAGATACTCAAATTTCACTTATTAGTTGACAACAAAAACATTCAATTGCCAATATAGACAGAGGGACAATCCCCATTTACTGCCCCACATACAATGATACACTGTCTTTGCTGCATTTTACTTAATTTTTCTCAACATACATGTCATGATATATACACTTAGTACAAATAGCTTCTGTTTTTAAACAGCAGAACCATTTTAGGCTTTTACCTTTTCCTGCCAGGTTTTTTTCGTTGTTTCTCTGGTTCTTTCACAGGATAAGCTACCACTTCTCCAGTGTCAGGATTGTGCTGAAGAACACATTTCTTCCCATTAACAACAATCAAAGAGTTTTGACTTAGCTGAATAGGTTTGGAAACATCAATAACAATAGTACTGGTCTCTTTGTCAACTGCAAAAGAATATTTGAATTATTCATAGTTAGTAAATATAAACATTATTTAAACACATAAAAATAGTCAAATTTAAAAGATATACATCACAAAAATACAACTCAATGACTTTTCACAACCTTTTTGTTCCTTTACAATGCATTACAGTATACATCAACTACTTTATATAATGTAACATTACGAATACAGTAAACTGTGATTTTGAGTGATAAAGTACAAAAGAAAAATGTTTGCACATGACAGAACCTATTAAAGATCTGGATATAATGAAAGTACTTAAGTGATATTATATTTCCTGGAAATATTTTAATTAATGGCAAAATAAAAGTACAAACATCAGAGCTTATGACAAATATCAATATTACATTATATTTGTTCAGTCATGTCATTTCTTACTGCAAGGTTTTGGTTACTTTTAAATTGAAAGCAAGCATTTCAAGTACTCAAAGACTGTTATGCATATAGTTCTATTAATTATTTAGATTAATATAAAGCAAATGCAAACAAACTGCCCAGGTAATAATGTCATATCTTCTAGATGCTGAATTAAAATTACCTAAAAAACACTTATACAGATGTAGCAGAATACACACATGTTAAAAACAAATACAAATTAGGTTTTGGCATAGGAAACTACATTAGAGATGGGTATTAGTACCAGCTAAACGGAAAATATTTTTTTCCATATTTACTATTAAAGTATAAACCACAATCACAAGAACACAACTTTGTGGGTATTTAAAAATCAAATCCAGTTTTTATCAAGTATTAAAACAGATACATAATAGATTTGTAAATTCTAAACACAGAGCATGCAGTATTACCTTAATAAAATGGCATTTTTTACCCACGGAAAAATAATAATATGGTCAGTTAGTTACCAGCACAAGAATAAAATTAACAGTTATGACATTACACACAGGTTTCTCGCTATTCTGATTGAAATACTGAACGTGATCCAAGTCACCCAAAGTCTCACAAAGGTATTTGCAGTCCATAGATTCTCCTCTTAACTATTTGTTTTTTTTAGGGCAAAACCACATTGGATTACTTGCCATAAAGAACCAAACACCAGGGTTTAGTGTTGTTAGTCTACAAATTTACCACTGTCCCACCATGATATCCTCCTCTTAATCACACATATATATAATAAAGGTGTTAAATACTGTTAGAAAAGCATATAAATGTTAAAAATATCAAAGCTGATACCTGTTACACACATTTTAAAATAATAAACGTCTTCCAAATGTAAAAAGTCACATTTCCTCATATCAAACACTTATGGAGAATTAAATTTTAAAGTATTATATATCACACTTATGTTAAAGTTAGTGCCTACAGCTGCATTCAGAAGTTAAACAAGTGATCAAAAATGTTTTTTTCGAACTGCATCCTTTATGGTGTATTTAAAAAGTAGTTAGAAGATATTCATTATTTTGAAAAAAATATTGTTTACTTTATTTTAACCCAGAGCATATATTCAGCAAAGGCAGAGTGCTCGAATATTGAGAAAAAGAAAAAATAGCACCTACAGGAAATATTTTTAAAGGCCCACCAAAAACAAACTTGCTGTAATGGATCTTGAACAATAAGCCCCTCACAGCAGGCAGAAAACATTTTCTTAATGCTTAATAATTAAACCTAAGTTACACTAGAAAAAAAAAATTAAAAACTTAAATATAAAGTGACGCATAATAGGAGAAAAAAATTATATTCTGCATTATCTTATGAATCCTACAAACAATGGTAACCAGATATAATCTTTAAACAAAATATGAATGAAACATTTTATTTGCATCATATAGTTTATTAAAAAATGTATGATCTAAGAAACAGTCTTGTCCTTGATCAAGAAAAGTCACTTTTCAAAAATGCTTAAGTTAGAAACCTTATTAGTCTTTTATTGATTGTAAATTTTGAGAATTTCATAGGATTTAATAAAAATAATAATTCTGATAATGAAAAGTTAAAACAGAAGTATCATCATGTACCTAATTAAACATGTTATCAACCTCCTAGTTTACATACTTAAAAAATTTATATTCTTTAGACAGTAGTCTATAATGTACTCTACAATGCAAATATTGTATAAGCATCACAGAGTTGAAAGGTTCTTGTTGTCTATACTATTGGAAGATTTAAATTTACCTTCATTACATGGCTGGTTTCCAGTGCCTGAACAGTCTTCTAACTGTTGTGGTTCAGTGTTGATTTGTTTGCTAATATTACTGTCCTTAATGTTAGAACTACTGCTTTCCACTGTTTGTGATTTAGGTTGAACAGTAGCTTTCGTCACTGCCGATACTTGGAAATTATATTCTGATTCACACAACAAACCACCTAGATCAATTTCTTCAAAGGTTTGTTCCTGTAAACTGACTTTTGTTGTTTCTGGTTGCTTAACAGAAGAATCTTCAGATGTATTCTTGAGAGTTCCTGTTGACCATTGGCCACCACTATTATCTGTTTCCAATTGGCTGTTTGAAGCACTGACCACATTGGTTATATTCAAGTTAGTATTCTGATTTATGTTAACAGCTTCAGTAGTTAAAACACTAACATCCTCCTGAAGACTACTAGTCTGTAGTGCTATCACACTTCCATCAGGTGCTATCTGTAGGACGGTGCCTAGAAGTATGTTACACACATATGAAATACCTATAATTACAGAAACAATAATTTTCTTGTGTCCAGTAAACCAGTTACTGCAAGCAAATGTCTCAATTTTGATCTAAGTTTTCTACTAAAAAGTGTAAATTTATGCATGGGTAAAGACAATAATGTTGTTAACTTCTGTAAGAATTGAAATAAAGACAATTTTTTTCATTTTTACATACTTAAAACACAAAAAAGATTAACCTTTTTAAGAAAACAGATAATTCAAACACAATTATGTTATTAAAAGTTAATAGAACAGCTGTTAAAGGTACAAACATGGTGTGTGTGTGTGTGTGTGTGTGTGTGTGTAAGCAAAATGTACAGAAAATTTATTTAACCCTCTTGGTTACAGGCTTGGTCAGAGTGAATGACCTTTTAACTCTAAAATGATCATCAGTTTCCAGTGAACATTAAGTCTTTCATACAAAAAACAAATCAACACAACTGCAGACAAACTATTATATTTAAAAGAAAACAGTAATGCAAAGATCAGAAACGAGTGGAAAAACCCAATATAGAGAGTGAAGATGAAAGCACAAGCAATTATAATGAGTCTCAGATTAATTTCCATCTGCAGGCCAGTAACATCGATCAGTAAGTCATCAATCATTAAGTTTAACAGTGTACAAATACCCATGAATATCTTATAAATCAAGTTATTCAACACTTTATTATACTTTGAAAATTTACTAAAACCATACCTATTTTTATCTCTCCCACTGACAACAATGAACATAGGTTACAAAGAATCAATCAGGTAAGCAGCAAATTTTGAATTTTTCTTTGTTAAATGATTACTGAGTGATTCACTATGTGCAGTTGGTTTGTGGTTACTACAAATTTCTTGAACAGCACAATCCACATTCTAGGACAGAAATAAGGATTCATAGGAAACTTTCAAACCTGTTGACAGTGATTTCACACAACTAATAATATATATTATTATTATTTAAACAATAATATTTATTGTAAATTATTTTATCAGTATAAACAAGATCTTCTGAAAGTTTCTACATTTTTGCAAATCTATTTTCAACTGGAACTGCTCAAAATTCGGGTGTTAGGATGGTGTAATTTTTCTTGTAGAGTCACTTCACTGCAATTTAATTGAGAAACTTGTACACTTATCCTAAGGGGGAATTATCAAAGTTCTGTTGCTGAAACAGACTAGGTAAACTCTGCCTATTGATTGTGCTAACATTTCTGATAGTACAGGAGCATTCAGAGTCTTGTAATCTCTCACTGTTTTATAATGACAGGTGGCTGCAGATGCCATAACATATACGTAAACGCAAGTACAAACGTACAACTCAAATGTCACTGTCACGTGAAAATGCTGCTTACACAGTACAGATATTGTGTAATAACAGTCAGCCAGGGTAAACCATTAAAGATTACTTTGTTTCATTAGCAGTTATCAATATCAATGAGTTAACAAGAAACAATCAAAGAAACAGTTGGAAACTTTATACTTTGTCACTAATTTAGTACCCATTTAAACACATCCAGCATTTTATGACAAAACTTGTTTATTCTCTGTCAAGCGAACTATAAACTGGAGAATAAATCTCTAATTGTAAAGGTAAGCTATCAATAATTTACAAACATTATCTGAATGAAAGTACACATATGCACATGAAAGATTTACACTCACTGTATCCACACTATATGATGTTATTTCTAAAAACTTTCAGAGCTATAAAACATAAATTCACTTGCTTTCCTACAAAATTACATTGTTTAGTAATAGTACCTTCTCATGTTTATTAAATTCATAAGTTTTCTTCTAAATCTCAATGTTTAAGTTTCGCTAATAACAATCTGTAGGGTTGTAATAAATGTGAAAATTTACTAAATTGTGAAGATCAATGATAAGCCCATTATTATTAACTGTAAATTATGATGTAAATTATAATTGTATTAGTCTATGGATGTTTATTATAACTTAATTTTTTTTTTGCCTAACTAGTTAAAATCCGAGAGAAAAACTGTTACAAAATAAATAGAAAATAACAGTTAATTCTTTCACTTGACCACAAAATTAAAAACACACAGCTTTCAAATTTTAACTTCATTGTTGTATTTATGAAAATTAGATAATATTCTATACAAGCTGAAACATTGCTTCATTGATAGTTTTACATTGAAACTCACAATATGTAATTTTTTTTATAAAATACATTTTTACTACAATATCTGCAGTTATAACTAGCACATTCCAAAATTATTACTGCTGGTTACATAAGTGCATGTGTATGCTATGCAATTTCATATTTTCCTTCCTCAATCTGCATACTACCTTCCCGAGTACAAACATTTTCTGAACAATTTTTCCTCACCTGCTCTGTAGATACTGAACCAAATTTATTATAAGCCATCACCCAAATTAAATCTTAAATAAAATATATATTTACTGAAGATAATCCAGTATTTCTGAATTGAAAACTAATGTAAAATGCTAAAATATATGTTATAATGCCAATTATTAAAGTTTAAAATAAAACAATTTTAAGTATGCATTCCATATAATAAAAGTCAAAGAGCTTAAAAGTTGGAACAATTTCATTACCTTAAAAGATTATTGTAAACAATGTTTCACACAGTTTTTTTTTATACTTTGATCTTTAATACAAAAGTAATTTAAGTTTGATACTGTTAAAAAGTAAAATAAATTCAGAACAACATTTATACTTAAACAAGTAAAATAAAGTGATCACAAACACTGCAAGTTATTTTAGTGTTGCCACAGTCATAAATCATTATATATGAACATTTCCCAACATAATCATCTTCAAGACCACATTTCTCAGGGGATCTCATTACTCTTTCATTATTACAGAAATTACAGATTGCATGGAATTATGTAGCACAATCTTTAAACAGGTATTTCTTAAGAAATAAATCATAAAGTTAAATGCAGTCTGCAAGCAGCTGTTTTAATTATAAAAACTTTTACTTCTTGAGACAGTTTAGTGATATGACAGCGTAAATTATTCAATGAAATTCTTTTGCATTTTGCGAGGTAAATTTGTCTCTCACTAGCAAGCCAGTAAAAAAAGTGAATGACACCTTAAGTTCTACACATAAATTCAAATCAAATAGCTATTTCAAAATATATTTTACCTTCTGGCAAGGAAGCCAAACTGTCTTCAGAAAGAACAGCACTTATTGTAGTATATCCAGTATGGTTACCAAAAGCTGTACCTGGCACAGCTAACTGTGTAACTGGTATATGAAGCAAGTTTGTATCAGCTACCTGGTCTCGCTCATTATTATCTGAAAAGAAAACAAACTTTCCATATAAATAAATGTTCAACTCGAATCACCATTATAAATAATGTATGTATGTGAAAGTTTTAATCATATGTATACAAGTATATTTTGACAGATTACGACACTTCAGAGCCTTGGGACAGGGAATAATATGCCCCCTCTAAACATATTATTGTTGTTGTACAGGACAAGTTACTTCATGGTTAAATATAAACCAAGGTCTACAGGTCTGTAGGTTTATAATTAAATTTCTTTATACATTCATTTTTGACTGTTATTAATATTTTAGGAACATAAATCTTGCTCAAAAGAAAGTATATATTCATAAATATCAGATAATTTCATTTGGCACATCCACTTTAAGAAAAATATCTTGTAAAAATACATTTCACTTTTAATAACTTTTAACTTTTCAACAGAACTCTTTATATACAGTATCCTAGCCTACAATTTTGACACACACACACACCCTTTGTCTTGAGGCCCTTCGGCAACAGTATCATGTACCCTTCTGTTAATTTGCAACTGACAGTACATAAAAAGAAATATAACATGAAATGAACACAGTCTATTATAAGTATATTTACTGCTGTTTTAACAACTCAATAATGGCATTCCATTCTATATAAAATCACCACAGAATAATTGATAAGATTAGAAGATAAAACAGAAACAAGCAAATTGTGTACACTTTACACCCAATAAGCTCCAGTGCTCAACAGTAAACACTTCTTCAGCTTCTGTATTAAGAAGTTTTGACCCATTTTGTTAACAGACTGTACAAATGAAGCCACAGGAAACACACAACATAGCAGGGGGTACATATTACTGAATTATTGGTGGCAAACATGAGAATGTAAAGGTAGTAGAAACTTTACTGTCCACAGAGTGTAGTTAAATACATATATAACCAATTTATAAAAGCCAGCTAGATATAATGGCTCATATTACATTAAAATAGATATTACACAGTAGAAAAGAAAGCAATCTACACTACACTAAAGAAAAAAAATTATAAAACAACTCCAGCATCTAGGAAAACATATGAGAAGGAAATTAGAAAAACACAAAAAAATTTGACCATCAGTAGAGATATTCTATAATTACAATGGGGAATCAGTACACAAACAGGAACACAAGTGAACAGCAGTTAACAAGACATATAACAGCACTCAACAAAGCCTAAAAAATTGGTCAGTAAACATCTCCACAGTTGTATATTTAGAACAGCAGTAGAAGAGTACACAGCAAAAAACTTGCAAGATGATACTATTAATTAATACAGGTTGATAAATGTGATGAAGAACAAATTCCCAAAAACACAGAGTAATAAATATGTTGAATACAGAAATAATTTAATTTAAAACCACAAACTTCTATGCACAATATTCATAATTGAAATTGAGATTACATCTGGAGAATTGTAATTTTGTTTCTTTAAAGATTTGGCACATTCGACTTTGACCTCATGTTTCATTACGGTGTTAACGTGGATGAATTTGGCCCTAAACCCATTTCACTTTTATACCATAAAATTATAATTAAAAAGAATTTAACCTTTTGGCACCTGCTTTTCCTTCACAATAACTCCCTCCAACATGTATTATTTAACATGTTGCTTTCCACACAATCTACCAGTGGGTCATGACAGTCTTCCAGTAAAACCCACATAACTAACCAGTGGGTTTTACTCTATTTTCTTTTTAAAGAGCCACTTATTGGCTGGGATGCAATAGCTACATATACACTATTCCTAAAAAAGTGACTGTAAAAGAAGTAGTGGGACCCTGGAAAGTACCAGCAATTTAGGCTTGAAAGCCAAGGTGTTAAAAAACAAGGTTTTCTCAACTTTCTTTCAACCAACTATACAAGGTTAAGTACATCATGTTAAAATTATTTTGAAGATGTAAATCAACAAGTCATGTGACAACTACAGTGGATATAAAGTCACAATGGAACAGATTGTACATAATTACAATTTGGCATTCTTTGCAATTTTGGCTGCTTTCCAAAAGAACATGTAACATGTCAAAAAGTACTTAAGTTAGGGATTTAGAATTTTTATGGCTGGCATATATTTTGTACTTAAAGACATTGGAAAACAAAGCAACATGGGGCAACTTGTAAACATCAGGATCATTTAGAAAGATACCCAGATGTTTTACTCAAGTCTTGGAAAACAAAATGCCACTTCTTAAAACAGGTGAGAATCCACAAAGAACAGTGACAGAGGTTATCCATTTGCCCTTGATTATACAAAACAATATAATCAAAACAAATTTTCCTTGGTAATGAAGCTAATAGTATGAAAAGCCTTCCAGTCATGTCTTCCATTTAACTCTGTGTCATTGGCAATAGTTCACTGGACCAAACCCAGTTGTACACAGCAATGTTCACCATAATTCTGAATTTACTAAATATATCTTCATGAAATATGGCAAGCTTTTAATAAATGCTACAAGACTGTTGTGTTTAAAAACATGATACTTTAATAAAATATTTTTGTCTGTGAACTTATGAAGACTATGCAGTCAGAGTGACTCAGACTTTGACTAGTCTGAATGCAAGGCAATTTCTATATTATGATTATAAATAACTTTAAGATAGAAACCTCTTCAATGAATAGCAATTTATTTTAGATTTAACTTTATACTTTGTTCTTTTCTCTACCATAGCACCATGACAAAATTAGCATCATATAGTAAAATGAAAATTGGAACTAAAAACAACAATACTTTTATTCTTCTTGTTTAAGGTAATCATATCACTGAATTAATAATTTCCTTAATATCACAGTTTCAACTGCTAACCTCCATAGATATGTTTTCTTAGATTTTATGTTTTTAATATTGTAGTTTATACCCGCTTGAGCAGTAATTCTCCCAACAAACAGCAAAAAAGAAACCCCAAGTAGATAATTAATATGTAAAATAAATTACCACGACCAAAACATGTAACCCTCATGATCTTTGCAAGTATAAATGATAATTACATAAGGCTGTACATTTTTTACTAAATCTGTTCTTCAAATAAAGATTAATGGAACTTTCAAATATGAATCTTAAACACAAACACATGTCAAGCACTAGAACAGTGTCTCTTAATTACTATATTTTAACTAATTTCTAAGTTATAAACAGGTTCAAGTTCCATGAGCAGCTTGGAGATAAACATTTATAATTGTACATGATTCACCTGAGGCAAATTGTCTAGATCTTCCCACTAAAAAAAAACTGTAACAAGATTCTATTAGATGGAAAATTACTCTTTATATTAAATAAAAACTAAGACCATTTGACAAAATTTATTTGAAACTATAATAAGGTGGGAGGAGTTTCATTAATGGATGTAACAATTTTATTTCTAAGCAATTTGATATTGTGCTTCTTATTTGATATGTACTAAATATAGAAAAATTAAAAGGCGAGAAGCATTAGATAACATAGAGAATTGAAACCTGAACACCTGAGTATTTTCTACTGAAATTAGCACTCTGGATATGGATGTGTTAAATTGGATATGTCACAACCTTTTTACAGGACTGTGTACAAAATTTAATTATTTTCAATATATGTCATAAAGCTTTCCATCAAAACAGTTTATTGTATAAAGTTTTGTATTAAACAAGTTTTAATTCTACTTTTAAAAGAAAATATTTAAATAAATTTTCAATCTTCACTTCCCTCATATCACGTGCCTCATGTGCAATCACAATTCTAAATTTTAAATTTCTCTTTCTACCCTTTTATGGATTTCAGTGTCCAAACTAATTAAAAATTCATACTAAAGAAAATGGCAAGCTAGAATATAAAATATGAACATCCAATCATTTTGCTTTACTGAGATATTGAATTTTCAAACACTCACATGACATACTATTCTCTATCACTGCCTTTCCTGACATGTCAATAATCTTCCCTCATATTGTTACTGTAGATGTTCACATCAAAAAAAGAGAGTAGTTCATGGACCACAAGTCTCACAATTGTTTATTTCATTTTAAAACTCAAAGTCAGTCACTTGCAAGGAAATCATGAAATGTGTTGACTTGTTTTAACTTGTAGTGTAGCTACAATGCCACTTGCACTACAGTAATGTTTGAGCATTCTGTTCTAGTACCTGTTATATTATTTTATACCATAAAATGTACATTTCAAAGCCACATTACATATTTCACACTTTCAACATTGCACCAGAAAAGTAGTCTTATTAAAGTATATTTTCATGTGGAACTAAACTTATCTGCTTGAATAAGTCTTAAATTTCTTGTTTTTTTATGTACATTTATTATTCACTGTTATATGTCTTGTAACAAAAGTTACCAAGATATGAAAAATTAGATATTTATTAGGTTAGATAACAAATTGAGACATGTCTCACTTGAGTAAATTGTGTGATGTTACTTTTATCTGATTAGTTGTTTACACTCTGTTCTCACTACCTCCAATGTGACAATTCATACAGCAGCCTGTTTTTACTTGCTGGAATTAGCCTTTTCTTCCATTAGCAATCCAGTTCAACTCTTCAGATGTCCTTTACTTTGCAACGTTAAAAACTGAAAGATAGCTAATACCCCATCCCAGTTCTGTAACACTTTTGAGCATCTGCCACATCTTTAAACAAAACTTTCACCCCTAGACATTACTTGAACTTTCCCAATATGTGATACAATCAGCATTGGACTCTACCCCTCTAATAACAGGTGAGAGAGATCTTCACCCTTATGCAGTACTCCACTTAAGCAATGGAAGAGTATCAAAAGCTTATTTTTGATGACACAAAACACATACAATGGAAGTGGGAAAATGAGCAGGTAGTTTTGCGTACAGTTGATGATCTACCTCAAATATATTTTCAAGTAATAAAAAAAATGTTCACTTCAGAACATGCTACTCACCTGCCCACAGAACAGATAGCTAAAATCTCACATTGAGAACATGGCAGAGGAACTGGTGTAGAGAAAGAAATTTTTAAAAAAGTCTCTTTTTGAGAAATGAAAGAAATGGAAAATACAGAGAGTTGTTCTCCAACTAGGTGGGTGGGATATGGCAAGGGAAATAGTATCAAACTCAAGCAAATAACACTCTTTCACTCAAAAGGGCTTCCTGCATATTTCTAGTGTTGTAGCTGATGGTGAAATTTAAAGACTGCTCCCCTACTTTATTTATTCTAAAAAAAAATCAGATCGCAAAAATTAACTATGGCAATACATCAAGCTGTAGACTATTTTAGGAATAATTTACATGAAATACAAGAATAAGCAGATTCAAAGATGAATGATTCCAGGCCTGCACAATGAAGAGAATTCATTACCCATAATGCTTATCATAACCACTGAGAATAGTCCAGCCCTTAATGATGGAGCAGCTTGTACTATTCTTCCAAGCAGACACTCCTACCATATTTCTGGTCAAGTGATGTATCCACTCGGTTTCTTACCAGTGAGATTAGACTAATCCAAAGGAGAGCACATTTCAAAGCTCTCTGAATAAATACAGTTAAAATATATAATATATTTTTTCAAACTTTGACAGATTTCATGCCTACCTTCAACAAATTTGTTTGCGCTTAATAGCCTAAATGTAGTAGTTACATACATTCATTTATAATCATTAAAAAGTGCTCATTTAAACTGCAATCTAACTGTGGTTAATTTGAAATTGGCATTCAGTTGTTGGCTGCTTGATAAACTATAACAGTTGTTTCTTACTTAAATCTGTTACAGTCATATTTAGGCTTACTATTGTGTTCCAGTGATGTTTAAAATACATAAATAAAAGGTTTAAAATTGTTACTAAAATGCACATCATACTTGGTGTCCATTCCAAGGCGTACAATATAGTTAATGAAACTTTAGCAGCATGGGATGTGCATCTTCCAAGGACACTGTAGTAAGCCTTAAGGACACTGTTGATTTACTTCAAGATAAATAATAAATGGAGAAGAAAGAAAAATAAAACAAAAAATTACCCATATATGATAACTGCCACAACTTCTATGTTGGAGAAAAAAGTAGCAAAATGGAAACCAAATTCAAAGAACACAAAAAGTCACCTTCACATGTTTTTGAACACTGCAAATCAAATAACTACAGCATAACCATAGAAAACACCCAAATACTAAATAAAAGAACAAACATACATAAACACAAAATTAACGAAGCCTTACTTATACAATAACTCAAGTCCAAAATAAACCAACACAAAGGAACATCTTTATACCTATATTAATAAATATATCCAACATCTAAGCATGCCCTCTATATTCCTGCACTCAATTACACAACCACCTTCAAACATGTGGTCAGCTATTGGTCAGTAACCCTTTCTTTCCTTGTGAACCTGACAATAACTGAAGATGGTCGAAACATACTTCGTTCCTCTACACAGTGCTTTCTCTATCCATACCAGCAGTTTTTACACATATAATTTAAACTATTTACAGTTTTAGTACAAATAATTACTACAGGTAAATAACATTTTTATCAGAAAGATGTATTTAAAATAACTTCATTTTTACTATATTTTTGTCGAACAACGGTACTGCCCTAGTTGAACAGATGGTAATAGCATCCTCCTATCCTAAAAAAATTAACCAAATTGGAACAAGAGATTAAGGGATTTTAACACACCAATCAGCAAAAAAGTTATAACTATGTATGGACAGAGAAAGAAATAGTATTTAACACTGTACAATGAACATATGTTCTATTTTGGTTTGTTTTTGTTTTTTTAATAAAGTCACATGACTCAAGATTTCTGCAGTGTTTTTTTTTCAGTCATCATAATAGATTCAAAATGACAGGGTTATGCAAATTGTGAATTGCATACTGTTCAGGCTACATACATTAGACCAAGTGACATTTCTTTCACTATACTGCCTCAAGTGTTTGCAGGTTTGCTATTGGCTGCCATTCCAGTCAACATTTTCAAATTGGTTGTGATGGATAATGTTGTGAATTTTGATTGTTGCTGAAATGAATAAATTGTTAAACATTTTTTAGAACTGAACCATCCAAAGCCTACAAGAAGAATGTGCCAGTAACCTGCAACTGATGAGCCTCAAATAAGAAAATTTCTTGACATTCTTCTTTCATGATTATCATGAAAAACTACTGGTAGAAGATTACTGGACAAATGATCCTACTCTGACTACTCTGCTTATCTCAACTGTTATGTAACGTGATTGTTTCAAATTATTACTTACGTTTGGGCACTTCAGCAATTACAAATGTGGCTTACTAGCAACAAATGTGTTATCCTAAGTAATAACAGACCACAGAATGGCTAGGAATTAGGTGACTGAAGTTGTTTCCAGAAATTATGAGCAATCTACCATTAAAAAATTCATATCAAACCATCAAAGACTGTCATTTCAAAATCATTTTGAATTTCACTGTGGTGTCTTATCATACCTATACATCTGAAATGTATCAAACATCAGCAAAATCTCTATAAACTATAACATTAGAAAATTTCATTTCAAAGTTTTACTAGAAACATGCCATCATTAATGGTTCCACTATAAAATGTACTTAAAATTCATCAGCATGGATATCAATTCTTTGCCTCATTAACTCTACTCTAACATTAAAAAATATAGTGCATCCAACATTTCAATAATAAAATGAAGTACTCACCTAAAGGTTCTTCTAAATGAAATTCTTGATTTTCAATAACTGAACAAACACTTTCTGACATACCTATAAATAAGAAACAAGTTGTGATGTTAGTAAAAAGCAAAATCACACAGTTGACAATGTATTTTTTAAGCTTTAAATGTTGCACAATAATTATATAAAGCTTATGATACACAACCATCTGTTTTTATACATTAAAATTTTAACTCAAATATATTAGAACCCTAATTTAACTAATATATTATTCAACTCTTATCAAATTGTTTACAATGCTTTTTATTTTAACCAATATACTTCACTGGTATTCTTTCAAATGATATTTGAACAAACACATTTCATATTACTTTTAATAAATTTAGAATTGGTCTATTGTTCAATTATAAAATTCCAAGAATAATACATTTCATCACATTTAACCAATTTATATTATTTCAGAATTCATAAGCAATTTTGAAAATGGTATAAAATATTTCCACCTTTTTTAAACAGCTATTTAAAATCAGCTTTCAAAACTATGAATCCTATCATTAACGTTCTTAGAAATTTAATCAAGATCAAAATAATAATTATAACTAAACAGTTTTCAGCAAATTTCTGAAAATTATAACTACTGATGCACTAAATCTACAGTAATCAAAATATTATGGAAACACACAAGTAATGCACAAACAATGAAAAATAATAATAATTTAGACAATAAATTTATTAATGGTAGAAAACAAAACCAGAGAAAAATTGAAGTATTTCAATAATGTGGAGAGGATGCATGAAGAAAAAAAACTAGGGATAACAGGAAAGGTAAAATGTAGTTAATAAAACCACCTGATAACCACCAACAGCACAATTTAAGCTTGAACAAAAAAGTGAAAAAAAGCTGAAAGGTGAACCTTACTAAGACAGCTAAAAGAAATGAAGTAGCAGATGGACCAACAATAAATCTACCACTTCTGTTGATAGATGGACAGAGATGAAGCATAACAGGAATAGGATAAAAAGGCATGTTTAACAGAGACGTATCCCAGCATCTATGAAGAGATGGAAATTCAGTTGGAACAACAATGCAATGTCCACCATGGTGTTAGCAGTGTTAAGTCCTCAAAACATCTCAAAAAAAAAGAAAATGGAAGATATATGATTAAAGACAACAGATTCTAAGAGAGGTTTCACTGGATGTACATGTGCACAGCCTAAAGTAAAGATGGTTTAGAGAAGCCAGTCTTCCAAAGTGAAAAACCCTCATGCACAGACTGTAAATAAGAAGTACAAATATTGGTGATGAGATATTAACTTGCACAAAGGGAGTCATTCTATGTCAACTTACCTATGGCTTCCCATTCGTGCCACAAATTTTCTTCAAAAATTTAACAAAAACTTCATTTTGATTTATTCAGCCATGTATTACAGAGGTGGAAATTCAAAAACATGCCAGATGTACTAAATATTGGGTGAGAAAAAGAAAAAGACTTGGATAGCTTGAAAAGATAGCACATCTGAGCATTCTCTCACACAACATATAAGTGCAAGAAAAGTCCTCCTGAGAAGTAAGGAGAGGCCAATAATCTGTTTAATAATGGAACCTCAGTCCCAATCTGTGAGTGCAGTGAACAACTGCCCTCCCAACTTGACTGAAGATCCAAGAAGCAGGTACATAATCTTTGTGATGGGCTAAGAAAAATTTTGGATCAGTTAAGGAGAGAAAATCTTAAGTTAAACTCACTAAGTGCAAACTGTACCATCAATAGGCAAGTTTCCTGTAACACATACAGTAGAAAGAATCTACACTCATCTAAGATTAAAAACATGTTCAGAACTGACCAACATTTAGCAACTTGCATGAGATAAGAATTATTGGACTGTGGGTCTTACTATCATTTGTTTATATAAGCATTCTCTATCATAGCTCATCCTCTATACAAATTACATAAAAAACCCAACATGTTTGTGAGGCTGCTAATTGTGAGAAAGTATTCAATAAACTAAAAACAAAATTAACCACCATTTCTGGATTAACAAAACCAATTATTGAAGAACCACTAATTTCAAAGCTGAACTACCACAAGTATAAAATGGAACAAGATGTGTCATTACCAACTGTGGCAAGGCAATACTGCAAGAGTAGGTAGTGAAAAAGTTGAAAGAGTAACTAAGTACTGTTAAGGCCTCAAGTCATTTCCAACATTACCTATATCAACAGAAGTTTACACTTAGGGCTTAAAATTAGCTAACAGGCCTGTAAAAAGTGTCTTGTATGTAGTCTGCTTGGCCCCTTAAAATTGAAAGTCATTAAAAGTTTGACTTCACATAAATTAAGCTAAGCATTTCTTAACTAAACAGCACTTATGGCAATCTACGAACAGACCTTTCCAAATTTATGAACACTTATCAATCATGTGCTATCAAAACCCATTATGAATGCTCGTACAAGGAATGTTTAATTCAAAGACATGAGTGCTAGCTGTACTGCTGTAAGACATAGTACACAGTGTATATAAATACATACACACATATATATATATGTGTACTCACTACTTGCTACTCAACAGTGTAGATCCTTAAAGATAGTGCAGTCAAGTGAAGAGTACTTTAGCCACGACAGCTGACAGACTTAGCAAAGGCAATGAACCATCCTGCTTGTTGATCCATTTGGGGTCCATGGCAAAAATAAAAGTAAAATTCCTTGAGAGATATTCTAGTTTGAAAGCTTTCAAGTCTGAAAGGTAACCACAAGCAATCAGAAACTACAATTTCTATTTGTTTCATTTGTAAAAACTGCAGTTGAACAACTACCATGTCTACAAAAAAATTAATATTTTTGAGTGCTTTGATGAAATAATGTGGAGCTTTATCCAGTTAAAGTGTAATTACACTTCACAACAATTTTTTGAATTCAGTTACAAATGATGAAACTCAGATTGCAGTACAGAGTCCTTTTGCAACAACAATAGGGCAATATCTACAAAATGTAGGTGATCAAAAAAGAAATTTTTTCATTACTTATTTTGATTAGAAAAGGACACTTAAGTTTCACTTATCACCACCTAAGTCATTTCATAGTTATTTGCACATTTTCCATATTTTGCTAACTTGAGGATTCTGCTTATTGTGAATTCAAATTCAAGAACATCTGTTTCAGCATATGAAAGAACTGTTTGTGAACTTCAATACTTCAATTGCAGATTTTGCAAATAATTTCCTGCATCAAAGTCATGAACCAACATTTCAATAGTAATGAATCTGTTGAGCCCTTTGTAATAAGTGTTAGCTTTCATCACCTCAAGCATGTTTCTGCTTAGGTGAAAATATAACTAACCTGCCAAGAAAATACTTGTAAAGTACTTTTACCAATTCACACTTCCTTTGTTAACTTCCTAGCTGCATGATCTCTTCATCTCTCAATAAAAAAATATTTGAAATTTTGTTGACAAATGTGTCAGCTAGAAAGTAATGGGATATATGGGAACAATAACAGGTTACATTGATGGTGATACAAAGATTGTTTTTCATTATTTATTTTGTTTAATAAAAGATACTACTCTAAAGGAGATAAAAATTATCTCTAAAATATAACAGTTGGTTAAAATCATATGTGAAATAAAAATAATTTAAGTAGTCTGAAAAAGATGGAATGGTTTGACTTATTTCTTCATGAAGTACGAGTTCACAACAAAATAAAATTGAGATGTGCTTATACCTTTAGTTTCATTGCTATCTAATATAACAACTATTTAGTTCAGTAATATTTGTCAAAACCTGCACTTATAAAGAGTACATTTTACAGTGAGGTACAGGACTAACCCCTAAAAATGCACGTTTCAGAAACATGTATAGTTCCCTAAAAAAAGTTAAGTACGAACTCTAACACTCCAACCAGATCTCATACCACTCAAGTATTTTTTGAACTCTTGGGATCTAGAAGGCCACATTGCAAATTAGTTAGAAAAACATCAGGAGTACAACTTTAATACCATGCATTTCTGAGGATATAACCATGGAAATCCTGAAGTATTACTCCAAAGATAATTGATCTTAACATCATATGCCCTATAGCTAACATCTACATTAAAACACTGAAATTATAGCTTATTGCAATAATATGTTAAAAGGAAACAAGAATTATGTTACTCCTCCAGGATTATTCTACCAAAATTAAAAACATTCAAATCTGGCCTTAATCATTTAAACTTTTATCAAGCCTTTCTGCGTAAATTCTCCTTATACACTACATCTGAAGGCAACCCATTCCAAAGACCAATCACTTTATCAGAAATATAAAACATTCTGAGCTAAAAATGAATCTTTGTCCAATCAAAATATGTTCCTCCTTTCCCGAACTTTCTCACCATTAAATATTACACACACACACACACTATATATATATATATATATATATATTTTGACAATCATTTCATTCCAGATGTTATTCGTCAAGTACTCCTTAAACCCCTAACACTTCATTGTTTTTCTTATGGTACAGATTGGAAGGCTGAACACAAAATACCATAAATTTGATTCACCTGCAACCTATATACCAAAATCAGTGGTCCAAATAGTAAAATATGCATCATTTTTACTTTACATGCATCAGATGCAGATATTTTATCAATTATATGCTACAATATTAGTGTGCCTACTGCTGAACACTGTAAAATGTATTTTCCACATAGATGCTTAAATTGTACTTAAAACAGAAACCAAACCAAACTAGAGGTGTATTGATATTAGAAATTATTAAAAGATTTTGTTTATGTACACCTCAATATAAATTCATCGATGGGAATGTTAGAACTTGATCATTTCTGACAATAATGCTAACTACTGATGTTTTCAATAGTTTGCAAACTTAATTCTTTTTCAAATTCTGTTTATTTCTTAGTAATCTTCCTATTTCAGACTGGTTTTACAGTCTCTACTGAGCTGCAAGTTTAGAAGCTTGCAAGCCTTATCCATTATTAGCAATGTTGTTTGCATAATGGGTCAAGTTTGTACTGGGGAAGTAATTATGTTGCTTGCATAATGGACTAAGATTATAGTGGAGAAGTAATGAAAGTTTTCATATTTTATTTACATTATCTCTAGAACCTCCTAAATGAACATCAAAAGTATTTTTCAACAGAATATTTCATCTACAGATTTCTCTAGACAAAAAAAAAAATTGAGGCCTATATTTGATAAATATCAAGCACATAGGGCTATTACTGATCTTAAGATTTTCATGTAACCAATAAACTCACCAAAATTTCAAATAATAGAAAAAACACTGGAACTAGCAATGCTCTTGTTTCACAAAAATGATTTGGTAGAAAATTAATGGCCTCGGTTCAAAGGCACATAAAAACTGGAAACTGAACATCGCGTTAGAAAGTTATTCAGCTGCATCATGATCAATTTCTAAATATATCAAAGTTGTGTCAAATAGCTCCATGATTTTGTTGCTAAATGTGAAAGAGCCTTTTATATACAAAACAGTCGAGACTTTTTCAGATACTCTACAACGAAGAGAGACTATTTAGTGTGAATTGTAATTTATGCCCAGATCTCCATTCCTGCAATTAAAATGTGGAAAAGTGCAAAGAACAGAAGGATAAGGCTTTCACAACCACACAAAAAGAGAATTAAAATTTTGAATAAAGTGGTAAATTGCATGTGTTTTTTGCCACTTCCTCAGGCCAAATATACAATAAGATAATAGTGACCCATTCAAAATATTATGCATCATTTAATCTCTAAATAAACTAGCATATAGATGGTTGTTTTTGGTTCTGAATTACTGAATACCTTTACCATATACTCACAGACACAAAATGTTATCAGTACCCTATATGAAAGATAACAGTACATATCAAAAAATATGCAGCACTAGAATTATATCCTTTTTACAGACTTACTTTGAATATTTCTGTAATTACAAACAAAAATCCTATTCTTATAATTAGCAACAGCACATTGTTTGAATGACTTATGACAATATTTTCCAAAATGTGGAACATACACCTTTCTCAGGAAGGTCCAAGTTACGTTTTGGATATGGAAGGCAAGACATTGGGGTGGAATCAACAGTGCAATAGTGCAAAATAAAATATTTTAATATACATATATTATTAATGAAAATAAGTAATTACTACAACATACATAGCATTTGAATGTGTATTCATGTGTTATATCTTATCACTTAACTAATTTTAAAAGGGAGGTATGCAATAAATTATATTTATTAACCCTTCTAATATGGGTAAGTGGATTTCACACATCCAGTATTCCCAAAAGTAATTATACAGAAATTATAATAGAACATTTAAAATGAACACACATCAAAAATTTTGCAATTACAAGACATTCATGCATAGAGTATCCAACTTTTATATCAGTTTTTACCATTTTTTAATTACTTATTTGCTTGCACACTTTTTTTATTTTTAAATAGTAACTATCAGATATGCAATATAACTTTGATTTTAAGATTAAAAATACTTTTATGCATCAGAAATTATCACACCTCATACATAATCTCTACAACCTTCTGATATCCTCTAGATAATTATCAAACATTTTTAGGAAAACTTTTATATTTTATCTGTTGTTTTCACTATCATATTTTTGCATAGATTTCATCAATTATTATGGTCAACCTCCTCATAACTACCATAAAAAATAGATACAAGCTGCATTTGTTTTATTCTAGAATCACTACAAATTATAAACACAAAACCACAAGTGTTAAGTCTAAATGGTTTAAATCTCATAACATTTTACATATACAAAAAAAAAATTATTTTTCTTTTACTGACCTTAGAAACAGCATCTGACTAACATTACAAAAGTTAGATGATGCAGCACACATTACTCTATCCAGTAATATAAAACCAGTTTTGGCCATGTTCAAGTGAACCAATATTTTGATCACATCATATATGCATATACGTTATTTCTAATTATGAAAAAAGTTCTTAAATTTTAGTTATGCTTAAAATACAGATTTTAACTAAAGAAAACAACTATCTACTCTAGTTGCAAATTTTGTACTCATTTGCTGCTTGCCATAATTTCCTAAGCCTTCTCATATTTTGCAAATGGGAAAAAAAAAGAAGTTTTTTTTAAAGTTTTATATATATACATTTTGGAATAATGAAAAATAAATATTATATAAAAACCACAAAATTCCACTAACTTATCAAGCTTAATAGCTAACTGTATTTGGGTCTAAAAAATATTTCTGAGCTCAAATATGTCTTACCTTACTAATTGGAACCTACCATGAAAATAAAGGGCATCCCACATAAATAGCCTCAGAGAACCACTTGGGGGACATTTTGAGCTTTCAATCAGTAATTCAAACATCATAAATAGAAGTGTAAATAAGCATCTCCAAAATTGGAAAGAGGTAATTAAATAAATTTAGTGATATCTTGGCAATTACAAAATACAAGATGTTCTTAGTTCACACATTAGCTTTAAATATTGGTATTATGAGCACGGAATTTGTAAGATACTTCAAATTTTGTATTTGGACATTAAAAACATCTAATCTGAACCAATATTACACAACTGATATTTAGGATTTTTTATTAATTATTTTTAAATTAAGAAATCAGCTAGCATAAATGTGAATTATGATATACAATTTGATGCCAAACATACGGACATTCATTCAAAATTATTAGTTCAATGAAATTTTGAATAAAAGTCTTCAAACATAATGACATGGATTTTGATCATTCATGAAAGGAAGACTTCTCAGATCCATCTCGGTAGGATTAATGGGAAAATATTTTGCAAAATACTGGCTTAAAAAATTTGTCTATAAAACTATGGAGGTTATTTCTATTAAGATTATACTTAAAATTTAACATCCTGCCTGCATGTCAACAAGACCAAATTCAATAGATTGAATGGTCTACTAAAGCATACTGTAATTTCTATTATTCAAATTAGGACCAAAAATATATATTTCATTAATGTACTTGATTTGTTACAGTAGAAAACCCATATTTTTTTATATTGTTCAGGCAGAGTATTCGTGGTGATGAAAGTTGCTGTCCATTCTACAGTTTCATTGGAAAAACCATATTTTATTGCTAAAACAACTCAATTATCAATGTCATTAGATCAAAAAAATGCAAATAATGCACTTAGCCACTTTACAGCACCAAGGAAATTATGATGGACTTTCCTTGTTAATTTCTAAAAACAAAATTTATGAAAATTGTAAAGAAAATGTCTTTACAGGGCTGAGGAAGTAGTCCTTGTATTGCCCAATATGTGTGGCCACTACTGTATTTTGGCTTAAGGATATGGACTTTATTCATCAGACTCAAAATAATATTTATGTAAAAATGCAACAGCATCCCACAGCCAGCAATACTTAAGGCTTTATATCAACAACAAATTTAAGCTGTTTATTTGCTACTCCTTTATCTATGACAGTGAAGTGAACCAAAAAACTGTGTGCATCTCAACATTTTAAGCATAATAAATCAAGAAGCCTCAATCCATTTAATAACAGCACCTCTTGCCCATTATTTCTCCAGAGAAAATAGACCAAGATATCTTAATCTTTTATCACTACTCATCTCCACAATAATTCTATTCCTAGCACCCCTTATAAGAATTCATTTCAATAAGTCAGTGTCCTTATTTAGAAAGCTAGATAAAAGACAAACTGTAAAACTGTGCACAATATTCTCTACAGAATCCCAATAATTACTTTTTATTTGTAATAAGTATGTCTAAATAATCCTGAAACATCAGTTGTAACAACAGTAACACGATTTTGTAATTAACTACATGGCTAGTATTAATAGTAGATAGGTAAACAACAATATGTAAGCATGAGGAAAAGTTTTATTGATGATAGAACATAATATAATCTGAAAGACTAAGATCAGTACTAAGAAATAAAATGTTTATATACTATTACAAAGATAATAGAAATTAAATTTGATGGAAATGTTGTCAGTCTGCAACAGGATCTATCAGGTGAATGATGAACAGACCTTACCAAATACAGCTGGGACCTTTATCACAATTTAAAGAGAGGTCATTTGCTCTGATGATTTCTATATCTTCTACATGGTACCTTTCTTTTTCAGTTTCTGGGTTAATGTATAAGAAGAATATTGTACCAAAGTATTTTGGTATCTTTTTAATATTAACGTGTTAAGACAAAGACAGATAACTGGAAATCACCTCTGTGCACATGACCTCATAGCAGTGTTTTTTGTATCTTGTTCACAGGAGACAACATCTGTCCTACCTTTCTTTTCACATTCACATGAAATTCAATATTATGCCCTGTTTTTGTTCTTTTAAAAAAGATTCTTTCAGGTCATGTAGTAAGATTTTAATTTTATGTTAACTGTTTTGAAGTTTGATACAAGCCCGAGGTACAATATTAGAGTTAAAACCTCTAGATAGTACTATGTTCTTTAGGTAGCTCAATTTGCGAGTGCAAAGTTGTGTAGCATGATTTACATAGGTGAAGAATATTTTCTGTGATAGGTCTTATGTGACAGAATGGCATTCCCTTTATATACTGGTCATAGCTTTATCATTTTATATTCACATCTTAATAGGAAAAAAAACTGTTTGATTTTATTTCATATGTGAAAATAATGACATTGGATCATTAAGAATTCAATAAAATTAGTCGCCTACCTTTCCAATGTTATAATTTACTGAATATATTGTCTATATTCTTTAACCAAATTTCTAGTTTCTTTGTGTATATGAACTTGTTCCCAAACAATTCTTCTAGAATGTACATGAAGAGGTCACTAAATAGAGAGTAATGGGGGGTAGGGAGATACTTCACTAATTAATTATTTTGTTTGAAAACTGATTTTTCCATCTAAAATAATTATTGTTCAAACAACATTCTGCAAGGCTGATAAGGTGTACTATTAAATGATTATTTTCTAGTTTTCCTTTAGACAGTGTAAAATTTGTTGTACTGATGATGAGCAAAACAAAGATTTTATGTTGAAAGATACTAATATATCTTCTTAGTTTAGTTTAATATTTCTTCATTCTATTGACAATAAGGAATGTAGTCTTTGTAAATTTTTGGAATGTCATAAAACCAGGAAGGTGATAATACTGTGTGGGGATATGGGAAATATTTTCTTCAGCAGCGAGGATAGAGCAGCCTTTAACTAGTGTTTATTCATCCAAAGAACTTCATTGGTGGAAACTGCCTATGAGTACAATGCAAGATCCACTCTTTTGCGTATAAATCTTTATTTGCTTACCTATTATTATATCAGCATAATGTGTTTCCTTACCCGAGACTAGTATTAGTAATAATAAGTATAATACAATCAGCATTATTGATACTATAAAAAGTACTAATTGTATTTTGATATGCAACCTCAATAATAATACTAATAAAACTTAAGACAGTAAAGTTTAAATCGTACTTTGAGTTTACTTGTATGAGTACTCGAATCACTGTCTTATATAACAAAATGTAATAAGAATACGAATATAAATTTACAACTCAAACAGTTTATACTATTACATTAATAAATTAATACCTTGTAATAAACTTTGAAATGTTACTGTTCATTTTATAAAATATGTTAACTATTATTGAACTACTTACTACTCAATTTTAGGCTTCTGCGAATTATAAACCTTAAATTAGTTTACTTTATAAACAACGAGAATACAGTACGTAACTTTCGATACAAAAAAACTTGGAAAAATCTGCCATTAATATTCTAGTATAAATGAAGATTCATACTATGTATAGTATACACTATATGATGTTAATACCAGCTGTATTTCTAATGTTATAACTACACCCGCCGACAGTTTTACATTTTAGTTTACTTACAAAGTCCGAGCGCCAGTATATTATTATTAAAGATGGCGGGTAAAAAGCAGCTCCGAATATCACAAAAAAACATTTAATTAATAACATTTTTTTCGAGCAGCTACCTCACCTGTTGACAAAAAATCTTCTAAAAAAATCCTTCTAGCAGAAAATAGTCATGAAGATACTGCTAATTGTTTTTAAATCTTTGTTTGATATCTCAATTTTCCCTAACACTATCTCAATTTTATTACAGACTTATACATAAAGCAACTAGGTGACGCCAACGTCAAAATTACTAAATTTTTCAAAAGTCTCAGAAATTAGGTAAACATAAGCAGAAATCATGTCTCATATTTATTTAAGAAAGAATATTTTGCAAAATATTCTATTTTGTTTGCTTTGTCAAAAAATAGTTTAACTTAGCAGTATGAAATACTACGAAATTACATCTTACCAGTATAAATATTTATACTCTGTGCAATTCAAAATATATGCGCTTACATATGTTAGTTGTTTTAGTCACACCGCACAAACATAAATTGTTGCTCTTCCATAGACACAGAGTGTAAATAATAAATTCAAATGACACTCAATTTCACTTAAATCCTAATTACAAGCTCAAATATTTCAATAAGTGACAAATAAACAAATATGCACTTTGCATTGTGTTTTCGTTGTTTTCATTTTATATTTAATAAACATGTTCATAACTTGAAATCAATAATAATTTTCTTTGACATGTAATGTAGGTTTAAATACTTCATTATGTAGTGCTCTATCTGTTTAAAATTACAGTTATAGTACATCACCATTTGATGGGCTGATGTTATCAGATAAAATGATTTGCTACAGGGTAGAGTAGTAGCTATAACATCTTGAGGATATTGTTATGCAGAGTTAAGGCGAATTTTTAAATTGATCAAATTAAAGAAAATACTTAAAAGAAATTAAGGCATATCGTTGTTATTTGCGAAACTTCGTACAAAGTTACTCTGGGGCTGTTTATATTAGTATCTCTAATTTTGAAGTGATTCACTGAAGAGAAGGTAGCTAGACAATACCACCCACCGACAACTCGTGAGCTAGTCTAATAGAAACGGTTGGTTTGACCATGACTCTCATAACACACGTACAGCAATGGCGTAGCGCAAAATAGCGAGGCCTCCCCAGGAAAGTAATATCCCCCCCGCGGCGGATAATTCACTTAAATTAAAACTGTTCTTGGTTGTTAGTTATGCAAAACTTCCCGCGAAACAACACTTTTTCCAATCATTTTAAAATAGACTAGTGTGCTTGCACTGTGCTTTGACAACGGCTCTGTGAAAAATAATTTTTTGTTCTTTCTGCAATAAAAGCAGCAACTGAGCTGTTAAACTTAACAATAACTATGAGCTTCAAGTTGGGCCGTCTAACTAAGTTAATTTCGAGCTTGTACAAGCTTCAGAGCGAGAATTATAAAGTATTCCTTTACCCTTGGCTTCCCTATCTTCCTTATTGTGTTTTCGAGATTCTGCGTGCTAGATGTCCTTGTATAAGATTAAAGAAACTGGGGGCTTCCTGATTTTGGGCCACCAGCACCTTAGGAGTCACAGGAGCATTTGCTACCCCACTAACCCACTGCCTAAGATGCAGAGTTGTTTTGTTTTTTTTCCTTATTTGGTTAGTGCGTCGCAAACCATAAACCGTAAAATATCGACTACACAGTCCGACACACTTACCACATGGACTGCAACCAAAATGAAAGATAATTTATATTCACTTCATAACAAATGAAATCGAATGAATGCTCGAGACGCCAGATTTCAGTATTTTTTTTTAGGATCTAGAGAAAACTAGAACAGAAGAAGATTTATCCAAAATGTGAAATACACTGGAGAACAAACCACTACATACTTAACATAACAGAGTTAATACTCCCAGAATACACTTGCCAACTGACATTACTAGACAATACATATGGTATTAAATCTTATAATCAGTGATGTCGAGAAACCCACTTGTTGAGAATTTTATATGCAAAAAACGGCTCTTTTGGGCCCAGAAAACACTTCAAATAGAAGAGCGAAGAACGTTTCGACCTTCTTCGGTCATCGTCAGGTTCACAAAGAAAGAGGTAACTGGCCGGAAGCTGACCACATGTTTGGAAGGGTTTGTATAACTGAGTGTCGCAATGTAGAGGGCGCGGTTTGATGTTTGAATATATAATTTTATCTATAATATTAATATAGGTATAATGGTGTTCCTTTATATTGGTTTATTTTTGGTTTAAGTTGTTGTATAAGTAAGGCTTCTTTAATTTTTCGTTTGTTTATGTTTGTTTCTTTATTTAGTATTTTAGTGTTTTCTATGGTAATGTTGTGTCCATTTGACTTGCAGTGTTCGAAAACGTGTGAAGGTGACTTTTTATGTTCTTTGAAATTATATATTCAAACATCAAACCGCGCCCTCTACATTGCGACACTCAGTTATACAACCCCTTCCAAACATGTGGTCAGCTTCCGGCCAGTTACCTCTTTCTTTGTGAACCTGACGATGACCGAAGAAGGTCGAAACGTTGTTCGCTCTTCTATTTGAAGTGTTTTCTGAGCCCAAAAGAGCCGTTTTTTGCATATAAAATTAAATCTTATAGTTCTTCAGTGACATCTTCCTTAGAAAAAGTCAGCAACATTAAAGAAGAATGACGTGTGGTAATGTGCAGTTAGAACACAAGATAAGTTAGATATGTTCGAAAACTGATATTTTTCGTTATTATAGCCACAGTTCAGACATAATCAAATACATATACTGTAACTACTATGGTTCTTTATTTCAATAAGGAAGAAAAATGTGATAACAAGCACAAAGTGATTCTCTACTTTTGGAATTTAGAATTATCAAACGCCCTTTACGCTTTGGGTTTAATAGTGGTTAGTTTTAAGTTATTAAAAACATCTAATTACTTGAAAAATATGGTGTTAAATGTACAGTTACGTGTATTACTAGTGACTTTTACCAAATTATAATAAAAATTATATTAGTAATATTTGTCAAGATTTTCCAAGGTTAAACACTTTAGATTGTCATGAAAAGATTATATTATTATCAGCAATAAAAACTTACTCAATCTCCCACTAAAAACTACAAGTTATTTTATTATGGTAAAATTATAAGGTTAAAGTATATTTTATTTCATTATGAAACTAAAATACATTGATACCCTTTATTACTTAAAATAGCACTTCAATTGAACTTTATTCGTTGAAAGGTCTTTGAATGTTCACTAAATAACAAATAATTTTGATAACCGTGAGTGTTGTTAATTGAATTATTTATTTGTTTTATCTTTCTGTAACTGTTTAAAAATATATAAATATTGTGTGTAAAGAGAGAACTTTTTTAAAAAATAAATGTGCTTTACGTGAAATTATAACAATGCTATAGGCTGGATGGATATTAGAAATTATTTGTGGCTTTTTTTGTTAATTTTCTTCCTTAGACAAAGTCACTTACCACAATATTTGTTTTATAAAGTCTGTATTTACTTGTTCCAATTTCTACGTTATGCTTTTCATCACTGAGATCATAATTATTTTGTAATGTATTGCTGAGGTGTATACTAGTTAGAATCATTTGAGGCTTAACTCCCTTGAATATGTGTAATTGTTATAATGAGTATCAGTTAATGTTGTGTTATCTGAAATATTACCAATCCTGTAGTACTAAATCCTGCCAAAATCTGTGAAAAAAATATCAAAATCAAAACTTTATTTCAATTATTGAAAATTAATTTCAGATATAGAAAATATATGCAGTTCTAAATGGAAAAACACTTATGTATCAAATCAAAAAATACTAAAATTACAACAATTATTATTATTAACTTGTCGCAAACTGGAGTTTATTATGAGATACTTCAATAAATATAAATAAAATAAGCTATAATAGCTTACAGATGTGATAGAAACATAACATTAAAACAAGTTTTTAAAATGCGTATCTCATGAATTTGCTAAATTTTAAACTGTACTCCAGTACTAACAGGTTCAAATTTTATAACACCTTGTATTCCTGGTCCTGCAAACACAAATTACTATAAAAAACAACTTTCAATATATATTATGTGAAAAATAAATCTTTTAAAAAACGTTGTATATTCTAATTTATTAAGTTTGATACAACAACCATTTGACATGACAACAAGAAAAGGATGGCAAAAACATTTAATTAATTTGCCCCCAAGTGGCACAGAGATATCTCTGAGGACTCACACTGCTAGAAATAGGGTTTCGATACCCATAGTAGGCAAACTTTATATAATCCATGGTAAAGTTTTGTGATTAATTCCCATCAATCAATCAATTCCAAATTTAACGCTCTCACACTTGGTCCCTACACCAGCTCCTTAGGGAGAGTGAAAGAAAGTCTGCTAGACAGTCTGAGAGAGCTCTGCCAGTGGACTCAGAAAATCACATAGCGTTAAAGTATTCCCTAACAATCAGAGAAATTGGTTACTAAATACACTTAATTTTGAGAGTAAAATTAATAACTTAATTTTATATTATGCGCATATTTTTCCTTTTTGAAGTTTCATGGTTCAGATCCAAATTCAGGTGCGAGAGATCGAGTTCCGACAGTGCAGCATTACTTGTTGAAATATTTTGATTCTAATCTTTCCTCAACTGCCAGTATTAATTGTCAATAACGAACCAGCTGGTGAATTAAAACTTACATTTATCTGTAAAGAGAAATTCAGTTTATTTGTTTACTAATTACCAAATATAGTGTTTGCTTGTTTCTTGCTTAGCTGTTTATGTTACACTGTTATTCATATATTAAACTTCAGAAACTTAAATTTTGGTAATACTTTATACTTTTCTAATAAATATTTGTGTATTTCAATAACATAAGGTTAGATGTTTTTGATAATGGTGAATATTGTTTGAACCTTAATGTTCTTTGAAAGACTCTATAATTCATTCTACGTGGATATGTGTAAAAGCTATAGCTTTGTTTTTTTATAACGTTTTGATTGATGAAATAGCCATAAAAGAAAATGATGGAATGTTCTGTCCCAACCTTTGACTAAAATCATTCCATATGTAGTAGTTACAGTTTGTGTATCACTTGTTATGGAATGTTTGACCTCATTCTTGTAAAGTGCACTCCGTCTTAGGTGTTCCTGAACTTTTCGACAGAAAATGGTACTAAAGATGCTTAAAAATATATTTTCTCTACTTTCGTTACATATGTACCATCATTTTCCAACACAAAGTATCCATACACTTAGATCATAAATTCGTGTTAAGATAAGGAATTTAGAATTATCAAGATGGGAATATTTTTTGTACAAAATATGAATCAGCTTGGAACTCCAGATCACCCAGAAATAAACCTGCAACAAGTCGTACCTCAGCTATGACAAGTATAGTGTAATATAGTTTAACTTGTAAATCCACGAACACAGAAATAAGTGAAAAGCTATTGTGATTTTCCAGATAGAAGTAAAAAAGATGAACACCTGGAAACAAAACAAAAAAGTAGTGATTATTCAAGATGCATTTTGAAATCACACCCACCCCATTCACCGTTATACTTCGAGTAGCTGGAGAATGAAACATGTATCCATGCTATCCAATCAAACACATGAAGTCCCGAAACCGCTTATTATAAAATGATTTATTTTAGGAGTTTTCTCAACCAGTACCAGAAACAAAGTTTGACTGTATATTATGATAGGGCAACTCTTCCTGTTTAAGGTTTGATAGGGTGTCAGATAAAATTATTATGCACATTTTTCACTAGAGGTCGATATTCATAAACAGATTGCTTGCCATTGTGCCAAATTTGTCTGTCGCTGGAAATATGTCGTGTAAATGAACTGCTACACACGAAGGGGTGAGCAAATGTGACCTTTAACAGAAAAATTGATGACGATAATGATGATAGTTTTTATAAAATGTAAACTAAAACTAGACAAACTATATATATATATATTCTATTGAATAAAATTTCAAAATGTACATATTAAATTTTATTTCAATCGTTTTGTATCTTTGTAGCTTGTAACATCTGTTAGCTGTTTATAGGATAAACAGCCATGTGTCACAGCCATTAAATTGTTTTGTTGAAATGAATCTAAATTTTTCTTTAGAATATTTATTGTAAATCCAATATAAAAATCCAAAACACATTAGTTTGTTTGTTTTTTGCAAAAAGCTACTCGAGGACTATCTGTGCTAGCGTCCCTAATTTATCAGGGAAGCAGACTCGTCATCACCACCTCTTGGGCTACTCTTTTACCAACAAATAACGGGGTATTGGCCGTAACATTATAACGACCCCGCGACTGATAGGGCGAGCATTTACGGCGCAACGGGGTTGTGAACCCGCGACCTTCAGATTATGAGTTGCACGCCTTAACACGCTTTGCCATGCCTGGCCCGAGTATATTATAATACAAAATTAACTGAATATATCTGATACAGTTATTTTTTCTGATGCTTAAAAGGCATATACCTGTAAAAATTTACAAACACATTTTAAGTCTATATTAAAACAGCTATCTGAAGTTTTGTATATACATTAAAACATTTTATCTAACTCACATCATTATTTTTATTTTTGTAAATTAAATAACGCTCTCCGTTCAGCGTAAATGTTTCTTTTACTACATAAGAATTTGGATGTAATGTGATTTTAAAATTTCATAAGAATATAAATATAACAATAACAAATAAACATATCTTAAAAGTAGAGATGTAATTTAGCTAAAATTGCAAAATGGGATGATTATGATACTTGTCAGAATGCTTGATGGGTTAATAAAAAGAGATATACGTACATTCAACACTTGTATACAAGGGTAATAACTTTTCTAATTGGCTTGGTGGTGAAGCGCATATATTTTTTATTGAATATTTTATGCAGATATCATATAAGTAGTTTGATATCAGTTTTTGAGACGAAAGTTTATTGTTTTCATACACTGGATCTTTATAGTTTATATTTCAATAATAAGTGGTAGGTTGAATGACTCAGTAAAATAGCTGCGGTAATCTGCATCCCCTCTCCAACAGCGGTGTGTCTATGGACTTGCAACACTAGAAACCGGATTTCAATATCCATAGTGAGCAGAGCACAGATAACTCATTGTGAAGCTTTGTGCTTAATTACAAAAGAATAAACAAAAACAGGATCCTGCTAAATATGAAAAACGTTCTTAACTACAACAATGATGTGTAGAAAAAATGTATATCACAGTTTTACATTACATCCCTATGTGGGTGTTTGATTTGGTTGTTCTTAATTGCAAAGCTACACAATGGGCTATTTGTATTTTGCCTACTACAAAGCTACAAATGGGCATGAGGGAGAGTTATCCTAAAAACATATGATATCAAACCTTATATGTGGGGTAAAGTATCAATTACCATTTCTGGTTGTTATTAACTCCTGCACTAATTCGAGTTAAGTTATCCAGTGCGCGATTTATGAATTTATTTATCAATGAAATGTTAAAATGGGCACTTGGAAACCGTCGTACTTATACAATAAATAGACTATGGCAAAAACGTAGGAAGGAGAACATTGCTCTGAACATGGCAATCTTACAGCTAAGCCCTTTCAATGGAAAATTGTCACAGGACGATTGACAAAATATACAGTTGTCTGTTGGGACATGACTGTAAGTGGAGACATGGACTGAAACAATGTGGTGAAGCTTGTTTGTTTGTTTGTTTTTGAATTTCGCACAAAGCTACTCGAGGGCTATCTGTGCTAGCCGTCCCTAATTTAGCAGTGTAAGACTAGAGGGAAGGCAGCTAGTCATCACCACCCACCGCCAACTCTTGGGCTACTCTTTTACCAACAAATAGTGGGATTGACCGTTACATTATACACCCCCACGGCTGGGAGGGCGAGCATGTTTAGCGCGAACCCGCGACCCTCGGATTACGAGTCGCACGCCTTACGCGCTTGGCCATGCCAGGCCCTGGTGAAGCTTCAAAATTGTTTATAAATAGGTATATTAAAATATCTTAAACGCCCTTTACGCTTTGGGTCTAACAGTACTTAGTTTTTAACTTATTAAGTACATCAAAGTACTTGATAAATATGGTGTTAACTGTATATTACCAGTGAAAAGAAACTTACGGATGTGCGAAAGCATAGTACAGGAGGTGATTATAATTTAGATGCTTTAATGATCAAACACCAATGTTTGCATGTTGGTCATTTCCAATTCGTATTCGATAAGAAGAGAAAACAGAAAATCAAGGAATGTCTGAAAGATAATTAGAAATATCTGGTTATTTGGAAAGTAACCATGCTCAAATTTATGACACTTGTGCTGAGGGTTCACAGTGTAGAAATTCGAGACACATTAAGGGAAACTGAGATATCACAGCGAAGAAAAAGGAAAAATACCTACCTTGTTCTTGTTATTAATTTGCAATCCATTGATCTGGTTATCAAGTGCATTTTGCACTATTGTGCAGGAGTTTAATTCTCTCCAGCCAAGCAAGTTGTAGAGATGAAATCCAGTTCAATCTGATGACTAGTTGTATAAAATTACCAACCAATTGCCCTTTACTTGATCAGCAACATTTTGAAATTTATTTTCATCCAGGAAATGGCTATACCACAAATGTGTATATTAAGTTGGTGAAGGTTCTCTTTTTATTCGAAAGTAATGGTTCGATTTTTCCAGCCCCGAAATTCGCTGAACGTACATTTAAGTCATCAGCAACAACCAGGCAGTGAAGTTAGCAAAGAATGACTCTTTACAATTTATCCTCAATCTCAGTAGTCAAGATTTAGTGGAAAGTGGCTGAGGTAAGTAAATGAGAAAGTATCCAGACAAATAAATAAGAAAGTCTGATGTAATATTGAATCTAGACATGACCAAAATTCACACAAGAAAATAGAGAAACAAAGAAAACTGAAAATATAGAGAAACCTATTGTTGCTAAAAGCTCTGATTTTTCTGATCACAAACATATACTGATGACTTGGATATCTATTAGGAGCATGTAAACTTTTCAATGTTACACGTATCTACTAAAATTAAAATTACAAGGTTATAAGTTAAATGAAAGTTTAATCAGTTAGGTTTTAATGTTTGGTATAACATAATCAAGGTACCTAAAAGGGACTTAATAGACCCTAGAACTGCTTGAATGCTATCAGACTTGGCCATGTATCAAAGCTTGCATCCACTATCAAATCTGGTTGTTGAGAATCAGTGAAAATTTATATGGATATGGAGACTGACAGATGATTTCAGACAAATTTAACAACTAGACCCAGAATGCAGTAAGAGATTTGTAATCACTTTTAACTATTATTTTTATCTACGTTATATTGGCTATGGTGCTTCTGCAAAGGTATCAAGAGAAAGTCTCATGTTGACCTAAAACACTCATATTTATTAATTTTATTCTTCTGGTACTCTGATATTGCTGCTCGTTGAAGCAAGCCACGTTGATTCAATCTTAGAACCCAGTGTCAAGCTTTATTACAGTATCACAATTCATTTACTGGTGTTTGTGTACCAACTTAAAAAAATCTATGCATTCTTGAAGTTTACGAGATCATGATACAATATGAATGGTCCAATTTATGTCTAAGCACTTATACTTGTTGGCCGAAACGTTAAATAACATAAATTGTAAAAATGGCCTAACTAGTAACATTATTGATAATGTGTAATAGCTGGCTAGGTTGTATCATTCTAATCAAGTAGCTTATCAGGCACTCATCCCACAGGCTGGCATAGGTCATGTGGGATGTAGCTAGGGAGAAAGTTAATTCTATGTTGATAAAAGGCATTGTCCATTATTCTTAGAGCCCATCAATTGTCACTATCTAAAAAAAGAAGGAATTTGGACAAATGTGTGGATACATTATGCTTTTTACATATAGATGGATGATTTGGTATACTATAAAAATGTATTGTAATTCAGTTATCTTGATCTGGCATTTATATTTTGTCAAGCGTAACTTGAAGAAGTCAACTGACTTAAGATTATTTTCATAACCAGCCGAAGCTTGTTTGAATTGAGTATACTGCCAGTTTTGCTCTACCTTTCACCGTCTAACCTTTCAGTGGCTAACAAAACCAGCACTCTGGAAACTCCAGTGTAAACTTTGTTTTACAGATGATATGATGATGTTTGGCTTCTTATTTTATTAGGCCTCAGCAAATATTTAACTCCTTTTTTTACTAATTTACCCATAGGTCTTAAACTTCAATGATCAAAATGCTCACTCGTGGTTTCATTTTAAACTACTTGGATACATAGTTGTTTAGGTATACTTATCTTGATATCCAGTAAAAAGGAAAAAGAAAAAAACATTATAACTTTTTCAGCTCAAATACCAAAAATTTAGAGAATGTTTTGGGTATCTCGTGAATTTGCTATTACTCTGCTGCTACCATCTCTGTAGTTGTGGCATATTCTACCATACTTTCCATCGACTTTTATTTGGAGAAGTATGGAATGCACTATTTGAAGCTTTTTTACTTGATCCACACTTAATAATAATCCAAGTTTATTATTGGCAATATCGCCAGAATGCTGATATAGTGATGTCTTTTCACGTAATTAAAATTTGTAATAACGAGTAAGTTTATTAGAGAGGACTTACTGCCAACAGGAATAGTGATAGCTGTAAAGCAGAACCTTTGTGTAAGTGTAAGTCATGCCTTTCTTGAAAAAGGTTGTGGAATCAAAAGGTGTAAGCTCACGATATCATCCTCAGTACACAATTTGCATCTTATAAACACCAGATTGACATCATGAAAATGCTCACAGCTAGTCGTACTAGAACAAAAACATCGTAAGCATCAACCTATTTGGCAGTCATAGCAATAGAACTGTTGTTTTTGTAGTATATTTGTCCTAGGTAAATACAGTCTTTTATGGTTAAAAGCTATAGAAAATCCAAATGAGTAAACCTAGCAACGTTTGGTGGCTGAAACAACAATACAGTGATATAAGATTTCTGTAAAGTAAATCCCATATCTTATGCCAGTATGTGTGAATGGTATGCTCTACCAGAATATTTCAAGGGTTAATATAAAAATTCATCAGTATTACACCTTATGATGCTAGTATCTTTAATACACAAATTTTCAATGCATTTTTAAATAAAGCAATTGTTGATCATAAAATTACCTCACACACTTTACTCATTTTAAAACTTTGCTTACATTGGTTGGGTTGAACTAACGTCACTAGGGAATGTAAATATCAAACAGCCTTTCCTAGGAATTCTAAAATCTGGAGAAAAGAAGAAATGATGAAACATCTTGTTTTTCACTGCAATAAATAACAGTCAGGAGCATTGTAAAAAGAACATGTTACTGGTTGTTGACTATTTTAAGGGCAATCAATAACAGAGTTAATTTGAAAGAAGTTTGCAACTTATATCTTCTTTTCAAAAATTCTGCACTTAAAATTTATCTATCTATATGTAAAAGTAAAATCTGTTGTATGTTTGTCTTCTAACTTCTTGCACACTATTTTATCAGTCTCTATCAGATTTGGCATGATGACTCTTACGGGCTTCTTGGAGGATTCACAATTCTGTCTGTCCATCTGTAGCGCCGACAACTTTAGGATTATAATAGATTAGATTTGAGGGTAGATAGATGGGTAGAAACCATGATGAGTAATAGACGCAAATCAATTATACACATGCTCCATGCTTGGTATTGCTAGTACTTAAAAATTGTAGTAATTGGCTGAAATTCCCCATTATATCTGTTTGGTTAACACAACATCACCAAATTGTTTTCAGTCCGTACCCTTGGATACACCTCTATAATTTGTATGGTTTAGTCACAGTACAGGCTAACAAAGCTAAAATCAAGAACACAGTCTAAAGAAGAAACCCAAAAATATATATATAAGCACTGAAATGGTGTTACAAGTGAGAAACACCACTTCTACATTTTCACACAAGTCACCAATGTCTGTGGGTCGAGCAGAGGCATTATGAACAAAGAGAAGGAGTTTTTTAGTACAATATTCTTTAAAAGCTGGAAAAGCATGTAGGATAAACGACTCAGTAAAAATTGTTCTAGTTACCCACGCCTTTTTATTGTATTATGAATCATGGGCAGATCGTTTTTGCAGTACCTTTTGAATGCTCTTTGAATAGCAGAGTAAGAGACAAGCAACAGATTCATCTTCATATTCCATGCTGCATTATCTCCAAGTAGCAGAGCAAGGTAGCCTCTTGTTTTCTTGAAACTAGGAGAGGCCTTCGCCGTCACCTTGACGTTCTGGTAACTGTAGCAATGCTAAAAATTATGAAACAATCTATTGCTAGCAATAAATGTCTCCTTTTATGACGACTCACCTTTCTTAGCCTTAAAATCATTGTAGAAACTTTACTATTACTTGGTAACCACTTTGAAGCCATGTTATAATAGTGGAAACAGGGCTTTTTTTGGCAAAAAACAATGTGCTCTGACAATAACACGTGAACACAAATGGTTTACATCCAAAAATGTTTTAATTAAATAAAGTTACATCTATAATGATTATGTTTGTCTAACTGCATTCACTGTTATTCACTGATATGGAAACAAAACAATGATGGTTAAATATTTTCAGAGAAGATTGAAAGTGGTGTTGATGAAACTTTAGCAAATACCGTAATGAGTTTTCATCATTTTTAACACTGAGTGAGATGATGAGGAAGACTTCTTAACATACTTTAAACAAACAAAATCTGTAATTAATTCATCTCAACGAAGCAAAAATTATATAACACACACTGTACTTGGACAAAAAATATCATCTATATCAAGAGAAATAGAAGCTTGATACCTTAACCAGCTTTAAAACTCTATTAATTTACTTAGATACACCCATTCCATTGAGTAGAGCTGTAGAGCACATTTTCTTAACAGAGAAATGCATCTTGAAGGTAAAAAGAGATGGCTTGACAAATAATAGTTTCGAAAAGCTGATGCTACTTAAATACCAAATTCAAATAATAATAGAAATGAACAAGTAATAAGGAACATATCTTTCATTATTAGAGCATATTCTCTTAGTCACAAAGTTTCTACCATTAAGAGGGAGTGATGAAATAGTTGGTTCAGTGCATAATGTATATTACTTAGGAATACTGAAGCTATCAGTATGTTTATTACTTATTATCAATTGTTTGTGATAAATTCATAAAAATAATACCCCAAGAAGTGCTCACAGTCATTATCCAGCATATCAAAACATTGAAATATCACTTGGTGTCTGTTTATTATACTTCAGACATATCCCAAGTGACTTTACTGAAAATAATCTCTAGATATGTTCTAGATTATAGCTCTAGAGAGATTTGCTACATTCTTGTCAATAATTAATCAAACAGGAATTCAACTTGTTACAGTTCTCATTAATTTTCTTAAAAAGAAGCGTATAAGAATTCTAATCTACAATGAACAGTCTGTCGAATGTAAAATGCTTTTCAGTATAGATAGTATTATTAATTAATTTTCTATTTCTAATACATTGTCGTGGATATCGAACGTTGTATGCAACTATTTTAGACTGAGGCTATATAGATATCTAGAAGCGATAGACGTATAAATAACGAAGACAAGACAAATGGAAACAGAGTAAGAAAGAGAATTAAAAGTAAAGTCAAAGAAAAGAGAGGTTCAGCGAGAGAAAAGTTAAAAATGCAAACTTAAGCATTATAGGAGTAAATGTTAGATTTAAATTATTATTTCAAAGAAATAAGGAGAGTAATTTGTCTTGTCAAAGGGTATTAATATATATATATATATATATATACTAATATAACCCTTCTGTGTGAGCTTTGATGAAAAGCAGACGATTATTGAAAGTACAGGATACAACTGAGGTAACACACAGAACAGCGTAAGTGAATTACGTACGGATAATATCGTGATAATAATGAAGAGAATAGTTCGACTTGTCAATTGAATTCTAAAGCAATTGAATAGGCTGAAGTGGTATTATGAGAAGAGAAAAGAGCTGTATAGTGTTTAAAATACAACTACGATTTCCAAAGTGTGAAGAATTTTGTAAATACGTTCAACTTGCTTCTAATATATATATATATTATTTTAAGAGCAAGTGGAGTGCGTGCTGTTCGTTTTTTTTTTCAAATTTATCGCCAAAAAGTCACAAACATCTAGTGTAGAAAAATCTTAAACCAACCTATAAATATATATATATATATGCACAATATACTACAACTGAAAAGTAGAAGTTCCTGACACAGTTTTACAATAATGCATCCACTGTGAACGGCTGGTAACTACGTCAGCATGTGCAAGCTTTGATCAAAGAGAAGCGCTTCCAAGCGGGCTGTGTTCCCTGCTTGTTGTGTTCATTCATTGAATTTGATGGCACACTGCACTGTAGACTGCTGTACTGAAGCTTGTTTATTCTTTGCAACATCCTTCTTATGAATATTATGTGCTTAACTTCTGACAATGAACAGGTTATCACACAAGTGATAGAATGCCCATTCAGAACTCAAATGCAGTGCAAGACTATAAAATGAGATACAAATCCATAACACAAGCTCTTGCTTCCATCACAGATGATTACACTGAAAATTCTCAAGTAAGTTAGGTTCAAAAAAATTATCATACAACCGGAACAATTAGAAACCGAAATGGAATTATGAAGTTTTATCCACGTGAGTTTTCACAAATTAATCTGTTTAATTAAAAACTCCCAAAAAGTGTCTGTACAGCTTTCCACCTATTCTAATCTTTCAAGACAATCGTGCAGGAGTTACAGTGTACATTTCTCAAATGTATGAAAAAAGGCAAACAACTGTCAAGATGCAAGACAAATTAGGACGAAAGATCAAAGAGAAGAACAGATTTATGTTACAGGTAAGGAGATACAGAGGACATTGATTTTTCACGCTCTGCGTAGTATAAACCTAAGACGTTTTTAACAATAACTAGCAAACTGTCACTTGCACTAGATAACAGAATAGTGGCATGCAAAAAAGTCACTTGCAACTTTGAGTTTATACGAAATGACCGAAAGCTAAAATCAACTTTTCTATTTGTCTTGATACTTTTAATGATGGATTTTTGACTCATGTTAAAGGATTAAAAACATTCTCGATTAAGAATGTGCCAAGACCCTGGGCCCGTCTGACCCTTGTTCCATTCTTGGGAGGTTAAACATTATTATGTGGAGAGGTGGATCGCCCGTCTTTTCGTATAGGAAGTTTTCAGATGAAGATGTCATTACACTTCAGCATAATTTGCATGAAATTAAGAGGGATTTGCCTCAACAGCTAGTAGTACACAAACCTCTGGGAAACTTTCGAGAAAGATAGATAAAATGTTTGTAGGGACGAATATGTTTCAGAAATACATTTTCAGATGGTGAAAATGTTAACTTTGGTTGATCATAAACCTAACTTACTGATTAACTTTCCTCGATCCTTCATATAATGAATACTTCACTCAATTTCTAATAACTTATTAGTAAATATTTCACTAAGTTCTTATTTACTAAGGCCCAGCACGGCCAGGTGATTAAGGCACGCGATTCGTAATCCGAGGGTAGCGGGTTTTAATCCCCATCACACCAAACATACTCGCCCTTTCAGCCGTGGGGCGTTATAATATGACAGTCAAAACCTACTATTCGTTGGTAAAAGAGTTGCTTAAGAATTGGCAGTGGGTGGTGATGACTAGCTGCCTTCCCTCTAGTCTTACACTGCTAAATTAGGGACGGCTTGAGTAGCTTTGCGCGAAATTCAAAACAAACCAAGCTAAACCTTATTCTCTAATTACTCCTTATCGTATTTATAAATAGTTTACCTTTATCTAAATGTTAACCTTAGTTTATTGATCTACTGCTTTGCACACAGTAGCAAAGATCTAAATCAAAACATTCAAAGTGTAGCTGACTACAATATGTATCATAACTTATTAAGTACATCATAAACATTTAATTATTCATGTTGAATTACCTCCCACGCTAACTTAAACATCTTACTTCTCATAACATGGTTTTTATAGCTACTTATAAAATACTTAACACATAAATGACTTTGTTTTATGGCTCAGTATCACAAATTGTGACAATCAAAATAAGTTATGAACCTACGACTCACAGTTCATTATCACACATTAAAAATAATAAACTTTTCAAAACTTCATATTCCAGTTCATTTTTTCAATTTCCTTCTTTCTCTCTGTGTATGCGCATAGAGACCATAAAGATATATATTTGAATATAAAATCAATGGAAGTTTATCTCGCAAGCAAAGTTATCTGCCTGACACGCTGTATAGATGCTTTTTAAAGACATTTCCTGAACGTTAGAGGCTTAGAAATTTTTAAATATTTATAGGCAAAAATTACACAAATGTAATATAATCTTTACCATTTTTCGAAAATATTTTCAATTTAAGATTGAAATAGTGAACATAATGTTTGTTTATATATATATATTCCATGTTTAGTTATTCATTACTTTCGACACATACATTTTGGAATAATACCTTATATTCCAAAACTTCAAAACCACTTGAAGAAATTAGACAGTAATTCAAAGGTGCATGATAAGCACAAGTTAAGTTTTGAACATTTTTATAAACATATACTTGTGTGACAATTTGACAATAATTGTATTGTTGCTAGCCAGAAATATGAATAATCACGTGTTGAGATTAATTTCTATTATTTTAAACAATAAACATCTAAACCTAACTTTCCTTTTTTTGATCGAAAATTTTATTTTCGCAAACGTAAGTGCTTATAGTATTATTAGCCTAAAGGCTCATAAAAAATGACGGGTTTTTTTTGGAATTTCGCACAAAGCTACTCGAGGGCTATCTGTGCTAGCCGTCCCTAATTTTGCAGTGTAAGACTAGAGGGAAGCCAGCTAGTCATCACCACCCACCGCCAACTCTTGGGCTACTCTTTTACCAACGAATAGTTGGATTGACCGTCACATTATACACCCCCACGACTGGGAGAGTGAGCATGTTTAGCGCGACGCGGGCACGAACCCGCGACCCTCGGATTACGAGTGCACGCCTTAACGTGCTCGGCCATGCCAGGCCTTAATAAACCTTGTTGTTGTTTTAAATTAAACACAAAGCTACACAATGGGCTATCTGTGCTCTGCCCACCACGGGTATCGAAACCCGGATTTTAGCGTGTAAGTCCGCAGACATACCGCTGAGCCACTGGGGGACAAAATGACGGGAAACCAGTGAAAATCAGAACTATTCCTTATAAAATTGTTAATGCATAGTAATACATAACTAAAATAAATATATAATTTTCTTTCCAATGAACATGCTACATAATGCTCATGAATCCCCTACGTATCATTGAGGAAACATGCCGCGTATTGTTTATTTATATAAAAGATTAGAACATACAATGGTGATCATGTGATTGCATACATACCTGTTCTTCTTCTGAAGAAAAGTCATTCTCTTCCCTACAGGTAGTTACTACCTTCAGTCTGTTTTAACAAAAGCTCTTTCGTAAAAATGTCTAAGCTTCAACTTGCGCTAATTTTTGAATTATTATTATTATTTTTTATAGAAGTCTTCCTGGCTTTTCTATCCTGATCTTACTACCTAGGTAATCATGTAATGTCATGTCTGATCTGGTCGGAAACTCCATTCTCGACAAGCTTTTATACAGCAGAACAAGTGTGGAAGTTTTGGAGAAATTGTTAACGATTAAATTTAAGTAAAATTGGGACGATAAATAAAAAAAGGAGTATTATAAGAGAAAAAGTGGAGAAATTGAACGTGACCGTTTGACTTTCATTTGACCAACACTTGGCTTTTATATATTTACTGATACTGACTTCTACTTTAGGTTTAACCTCAATAGGTACTGTACTTCTAGGTTTAACCACAACAGGTACTGTACTTCTAGGTTTGACTACAACAGGTAATCTACTTTCTTTTAGATTGTTTTCTTTCTCCACAAAACCTATTTACTCAGTTGCTCAATTGTTTCCTCCAGAAAAAAAAATTCAGGAATTTCCTAAAATGAATCTTTAAGTGTTTTGTGTTTAAGAAATTTTGAGACATGTTTATGTTTGCTAGAATAATACATAGTTATCAAATTCTTTCAAAGTAGGAAACAGGAACAAACAGACATTTCTGAATAAATAACAAATAAAATAAAGTTCAGACATCTTTTGTAAATGTCATAGAACCTGTCAATGAGAAGGAAACTTTTAGAAATTACGATAAAGTATGCTTACATTTATGTTCTTAAAACAATAGTTTTTTTCAAAATATAAAAGAAAATATTTTTTTTATGAAATGTATCTTTCACATACTTTATTTTACTGCCAACTAGCCCCCCGCTAGTACAGCGGTATGTATCCGGACTTACAACTCTAAACTCAGGGGTTCGATTCCCTTCGGTGGGCTGAGCAGATAGCCCTTTGTGGCTTTGCTATACGAAAAAAAACGACAACTTTATTTTACTGCCAACTGCCCCCCAGTGGCTCAGCGGTATGTCTTCGGACTTATACGCTAAAATCCGGGTTTCGATACCCGTGCTGGGCAGAGTACAGATAGCCCATTGTGTAGCTTTGTGCTTAATTCAAAACAACAACAACAACAACAACTATTGCCAACTCTTGTCCTTTAACGGCAAAGCTCTCAAAGCTTTTAAGATCATGTCATTTTCTTTATTCTTGATAAATAAAAGTATTTATTTTGAATATAACATGATAAGAAATTATACTTCTTAATATCTAAATAAATCACTTTAGAAGTAGAAAGTGTAAATTGTCAGTTTATGCACGTTGACGATGTCTCTTCTGTTTTTCTGTTAAAAATTTACTTTAAAAACATTTTCTTCATTTTCATGATAATTAGTTGTACCTAAAGTTTCAGTATTATTGCTAATATTGTGTAATAGTTCTCAAGTCTATTCTACATATCTTAAAAGTAATAACATAGGACAAGTGTTATCATCTCCTACATTTAACTGTAAAAGTCAAACAATGAACAATACATGTAATGTGCATCAAAATTTGTTAAAAGTGGGGCGATGTAAGGATGAACTAGAAAGCAAACAAGATTAAATATATTGCTAAAAGAATCTTTAAAATAAAGGGGAACACCTTTTTCTCCCTTTTTTAGGTAGCTATAATACACACATAATTATTCTATTAATTAGAAAGACAAACAAAACCTTTCAAAGAAAGTTTTGATTTTAGAAGTCTAGGTTTGTTTCAGCAGATGCAAAGTTCATGAATGAAGGATATGAAAAACGATCATTCACTTTAATTTGAGGAAAGACAGAAAGGGTAGCGTTAGGTTTCGAGGGAGAATCCTTTCATTATTTAACGAAAGATCGTGACTACTGTTACTTCGTGTGTTTGTGTTTTTCTGAAAGTAAAGCCACATCGAGCTATTTGCTCGCCCACCGAAGGGAATCGAACCCCTGATTTTAGCGTTGTAAATCTGGAGGCATACCGCTGTACTAGCGGGGGGCACTGTTACATCAACAAATGATGTTAAAAGAATTTGTATTGTGTATTTTTGTACGTGAAGCAGTGTAAAAGAAAAAGTTGGGTTTATTCATGAAGTAAAACGTTCCGGAACAGCTATTTTTTGTGAAGTATTTTAGCTGTGTATACTTTGAATAAAAAATCATGGTACGTTTTAGTTACCAATATTCTTTTGTTGACTACTAGATGTGCAAAATATTTTGTGAGGCAACGTTTGACAGTTATTTGATTACTGCATGCAAAATGTATTGGTATAAAGCATAACGAACAAGCGTAAGATAAATATCTATTTCATGTAAAGAATTGATCAATTAAACGTAAAATAGCCCAACATTTTCATAATCTTAAAGAACACAGAAATATATATATGTATAAATATAACTATATATATATATATATAATTTTAACTCGAAAACAAGCCAAAACAAAAAACGCTGCATCAACTGAAAAGATCCCAGGGTAAAAGCTACAATGTGGGATTATATAGAATGTACTCATTATGTTGTGTGTTTTGTTTAATTTGTTTTTTTCGGCTTGTTTTTGAGTTAAAATGACAAATTATATAATTAGTCAGAGGTTTGGATTTCCTGTTTTTAACGCAGTCCTTCTTTATGATTTTACATATGTTACTATTTAACTTCATTAAAATGCAGTTATCCTCACTAATATATATATATTGTTCATGTATGTTGACTGACTCATAAAATTATCTATATGACCATATAAATCTATAGTAGATAGAAAGATCTTACTGACAGATGATATGGATAGAAACCTCTATAAATCCAACGATAAAATTATTTGATATCGTTATGGTTTCTGAAATTGTCAGAAGCCATTCTAGAGCATTCGTAGTTGTAAACAGTATTTTCATGTCGTAAAATCTAAGGAAAAACATACTTTATTAATTTTGCAATTAGAAACACATTTGTAGTAGATTAACTGCTGGTCCCTACATACCTTTATTTTGTGTGTTTTGTGTAATCTGGAAATGAGGAACATAAAGTTTTAAAGTGTTAACAGGGATCTCAATATAATCTTCATATTGTATATTTTCAATTTTATATCAATAATAAAAGGATTTATAATGTTTATTTATTTGTTTGTTTGGTCTGAATTAAGCACAAAGCTACACAATGGGCTATCTGTGCTCTGCCCACCACGAGTATCGAAACCCGGATTTTAGCGTGTAAGTCCGCAGACATACCGCTGAGCCACTGGGGGGCGTTTATTTATTTAAATGTGAAGTATAATATTATTAGATAAGTTAAAAATTGGACTGTAAACAAATCAAAGCATAAAAATGATATTATTCATTGTGTATGGCTTACATATCTTCGTTAGGTCTCAATTTAAATGTAGTCTCTAATATGTAATAGTTTAAAGATAAATACTAACAGTTTTTAATTCAGGTGTATTATTTATTATTGTTATAATTGTGTAACTGGTATATAAAACTAATACGAACAAAGTTTTTCTCCTGGTATAAATATAGAATCAAATATTGCATAAAATAATATTTTGTCCTTGAATAAGGTATAATAAATTAACATAGTCATGATACGTTGATAACATGTTTCTCTGAAGCAAAGTTTACATGCTTACTTCAGCTTTAATAAATTACGTTTTAAGTTGCCTAAAAAAATGTGTGAAAATATTTAATGTTACCAGAGTTAAAATGTTAAAGAAGTAAAGAAAGAACCAGATTCACCCAATTTTATAAAATATTTTTAATATACTGATAAAGTTTAATTCATATTTTAGTTGTTAAGCCTTTAGTTTGTGTTTTTTTAATTTCGCACAAAGCTAAACGAAAGCTATCTGCGGTAGCCGTCCCTAATTTAGCAGTGTAAGACTAGAGGAAAGTCATCACCACCACTCGCCAACGCTTGGGATACTCTTTTACCAACGAATAGTGGGATTGACCGTCACATAATAATTCCTTCATCGCTGAAAGATCGAGCATGTTTTGTGTGACCGGGATTTAACCCCCGCGCCCCTGACATTACGAGTCGAACGCCTTAACCCACCTGGCTATTTCGAGCCTAGTCTTCAGTGTAAATTAAATAAGCATACATTTTTATAGTTAACGTTAGAGAGGGGAGGGTTTTAGAGTTGGCCTTATTTTCAATTACTCAATCCTATCGTATTAAGGTTGATAATGTGTGGTGTCAACCGTCGTACTCTTCATACTTGAAAAATTGGCAACACACTTGCAAAAAGAACGACATACAACAAGTGGATGACCTAAAGATGACCTAGAAAGGTCGAAACGTTGTTCTCTGCTTGTTAATAAAAGTGTTAATACCCATACCAGCCATTTTAAGATATATTTTTATTTCAACTGGATTTCTCGTTGTCAGGAACCACTGGATGTCAGTATACATTGCTGATGTTGAAATTGTATGTTGAGAGCAGAATTGAAGGCCACTTATCTACTGCAGCAGAATATACTTTCTTCTAGATAAGAATTCTAAAGACGGTTGATATTGGTATTAAACCTTTAACTGAAATAAAGTACAGAACAACATTTCGACCAACTTAGGTCATCGTCAGGTTAACAAAATTAACTTCAAGTAGGTTTCTCGTCATCATGAATTTCTTTTAGTAAGTATGAAAATCATACGTTCACCTATGTATTGATAGTATGAGAAATTCTGATGTGTAATTACAAGGTATGTTTCACCAATCATACCTTATAGTAAAACTTGAACTCTTAATAGGTTTCTGGATGAGGTGACAAGCCTGGTTTCATTACCATCTGAATTGTTAACTTGTTCAGAGTAATTTTTGAAGTTTTCATTTCTACCCTGGCCGCTGACCTTTTCCTTTAAAGTATTCGTTTTCTATATATATCATTAAACTTTCAAATTTTCATCTGCCACCAAGAAGGAATCATATCTTTAAATGTACACCGTAATATTGAGTTGGAGAGCATAACTAATATTTATTATACCATTCAATATGAGGTTGATAAAACTGCTCAGACTACACATAATCACCCCAGAAGATAATGTTAAAGGAGTTTAGCGGTCGTTTGGATCATTTTACTTGCCATGGTTCTACCAGAGTTATACAGACTGTAGGCATATTGTCTTATTCATCTTCTGGATATCTAGACAGCTTCTCTTCTCAGCCAAAAAAAGGTTGAAGCAATTACCCAAGACATAACCAGACCAACAGCAGATAAATGTGAAGTATGGATCCTTCTGGATCAGTTAAGGGTCATCACCATGCAATATTCCCATCAGTGAGGTATTAGAAGCTGAAATATTACTTTTTATAGCTTGGCCGGTCAAGTGAGTAAGTTGTGTATTAAGATATAAAAAGCAACATTATAAAGCATGAATTAAATCAACATTTTTAATGCAAAGGACCCGACAAATTTTGACACCACTTGATTGCTTTGTTTAGGGGTATGTACCTGGTACATAACAGTGTCTTTATAAAATTCAGTAACGGTACAACATTGCCAACTATAATAACTTAATTTGTTTTGGAATTTCGCACAAAGCTACTCGAGGGCTATCTGTACTAGCCGTCCCTAATTTAGTAGTGTAAGACTAGAGGGAAGGCAGCTAGTCATCACCACCCACCGCCAACTCTTGGGCTACTTTTTTACCAACGAAAAGTGGGATTGACCATCACATTATAACGCCCACACGGCTGGGAGGGCAAGCATGTTTGGCGCGACTCGGGCGCGAACCAGCGACCCGAAGATTACGAAGCGCACGCCTTAACGCGCTAGGCCATACCAGGCCTAATTGCTTAATAAGAGCATTATATAACAAATATATTATTATAAATAAATGTATTTTAATTCATATGTATGTATGATGTCAGGGTAATCTACCAGGAAAACGTTTATTACTTTTATTGCAACCAATATGTTTCCACAATTGATGTGACCCGTTTCGTCTTCTACCAATAAAATTATTTTGTCGAACAAGAGGTACATTAGTTATTCACTGATTACATATTCAATAGCTGCCGAAACGTATAACTTTCTGTAATATAATCAAAAAAGTATTTTGATTATTGGTGTATACGTTGTTGTTTTGAAAGGTGGACCTTTCTTCTTCAGGGTCAAACTTGGTTTTCACGTTGGTTAATGGTACTATGATATTGATAGAAGGACTTTAAGGTTTAAATTATATCATATTCTACTATTTTAATATAACTTTCTTAATGTGGTTCCCTGTTTGATGGAGATGTTCATAAAGACGTTTCTTTGAAAATTGGTGTATGTTGATTTTTAGTAGGGTGGGGTTTGTTGTAAAAAAACTGCGAATTTTTGTTTTTTAGAGAATTCTTGAAGATCAGAAAGAAGGTCGAGCTCATTAATATAGTTTTATTTGGACAGAAGTTTAAACCTTTACTAAGGAGACTGGGTTCTGCTTCAAAGATAGTTATATCTGAAAAAAATTAACAATGTTAGAGATATGTGAGGAGTATCGATCGTTGTCTGTACATTTAACAAAGTCAATGTTACTTTTAACAGATTTGTTAGTTTTAAAAAGATTATATGCGAATGAAGTGTTTTAAACTTTTTATGCTGTTCATTATGAGATAAAAATTCATACTTTCTGGTAGAGCGCTTGTTGCAATACTAGTTTCTTTACTATAAGGAGGTGGATTCCAAAGAATGCTGTTAGAAGCGCTTTTGGAATTGGTGCTATTGATGAAAGTTGAGTTTTTGTATTTGTTTTTAAATAAATGTATTATTTCTCTCTTTAAATGTTTATACTTCTTTTTCATCCAGCAAAAGGTTGTACAGATGATAATAGTGGGAAATTTCTTTCTCTAGAATAGTGAAAGAATTTGACAAACATTTTAGTGATATCCACGAGTTCTAAGGAAGTGTTTTCAAAGATCTATTGCCATTTGTTGCAGAAATTTTGATGATGTGTTCCGACTGTGATTGGCACTTTTAATGAGAGAAATTGAGGCATGTTTTGAATTTTATGTTATACACTAGTGACTTGGCGTGTTGATAATGTCTTGTGCGTCTCCAAGTTTCTGAAGTTGTTATTTTCCAGAGTAGTTGAGTGATTCTTTCGCTGCTTGGTTGAAGTTGAGTTTTGAGTAATTAAAAAGTATAGAGTGGGGATATTCAAGAGAAGGAGGAAGGAGATAACCGTTTTCTTCAGAGTGTGATCACACATTGACGAAGTATAAACAGTACATTGCTGATCATTGTAAAGTTGATGCTAACAGATGAAGGATTGATGCGTCCTAATGAAGATAAATCTATAAGAGACTGATTGACTGGTAAAGACTGTAGTGTAGAGCATGCAATGTTTACATTTTACACTAACCTTGATTTGGTGTAGTTTTGGAGGTAAAGGAGTGAAAGGGTTTTGAGTAAAAAAAAGAGCAAAGAACAGAGCATAATGTTTCGGGGAAATATGATTCGAGTTTAATCTCCTAATAGAACGTAAGTAAGAAAAGAACTTGGACGATTACTGTGAAAGTGCAAATGAGTTTTTAGTTGGGTGGTTTGAGTGATATAGGTATTACTGTGAGACGTTAGTAGCTTCAAAGATAGGACGAATTGTAGAATGTGGATCGGGAAGGATAGAAGAACCATGGTAAACAGAAATAAGAAATGACTAAGATAACTTACCAAGAAAAGCAAGAGTGGAAGAATGCTACCAGAAATAAAGTATATGAAATTTTAGGCCAAGGTAAAAATACCATTTCGTGCGAAAAAATTAGTGAATGCTATTAGGTTTGTATGGTTAATGAGGGCCTAGTTTGCTCCTTAAGAAGAAAAGCCACCATTTGAATGCGCTTTTGTTATAGGGCTTTTATAATTTTGTAATTTCGTATAACTTATCTCCCTTCTTGACGTAAGTTTCAAAAATATTTTGCGACTCTCACTTGGAGCAGGGTATTTCGCACTTTGGTTCTCTCTTTATGGTTGACCAGCTACACAGATAACATGCCTAGTGGATGGAGTTAAACGCTTTCAATTAAAAAAACATTTATTTCCGATCCTAAAAAAGACAAAACATATCATGGTAGTTTGGTTCCAGCTGACAGAATTCTTGAAGGTGTTAGTTAGTATTGTATGTTTTCTTCTCTTAAACTCATTAATCTTCCTTAAATAAAGTTAATTTTTTTTTTTAATTTCGACATACTACCATAGACTTTATAACTACAGTATTAGTTCATTTGGTTGTATTTGTTTCAGTAAAATAGTGGTGTTTTTTAAAATTTATAACCATTAAATTTTCCTATTATTTTGTTGTTTTTCCCTAACTTCAGCATTGCGTTTTTTACTTTATTCCGTATGTCACAAATCATTGCGCATTTTATTTACATATTAGATCTTCTAATCACTCATTTTTATACCAATTAAGTCAAGTTTTCTGCAGGTATCTGCCTCTATGAATACATCTTTAAAATAACATTGAAAATGACCCGGCAAAGCCAGGTGGTTAGAGGTATGATCGTTATAAGCGTTTGCAGAAGGCTGGCTGGAATTTTGTTCCAAGGTGTGAAGACGGCTTCACGAATATCATGCATTGTTTGGAATTGACGTCTATTTCTATTGCCAACTATCCCCATACATTTTCATTGGGGTTCAGTTCGAGCGAACACGCTGAATGGTCCAAAAGAATCACGTTATTCGCCATGAAAAAGTCCTTTGTCTTACGGGCTTTGTGGATTACAACGTTATCCTGCTGAAAGATCCAGTCATTTCCACACAAGCAAGGGCTTTCAGCCAATAAGGATGCTCTCTCCAACATGCCAATGTAGCCAGCTGCTGTTAAACGCTCCTATATAACCTGAAACTCCATTGTTCCATGAAAGGAGAAAGCACCCCAGATCATGATGGAATGTCCTCCACTGTGTCATGAAGAAAATGTCTCCGGTGGGATATCCTTATCGTGCCAGTAAAATTGGAAGCCATCTGGACCATCCAGGTTAAACTTTTTCTCATCAGAAAACAAAATCTTCGTCCACTTTTCTACGTCTCATGTTTGATGCTTCTCAGTAAAGTTTAACCGAAGTGTTTCGTGGTGTGGAAGGAGGCGTGGCCTTTCAAGACGTTTACGGTTTTTAAAGCCTTTCTCTCGAAGATGCTGTCTTATTGTTCTTGAGCGGCATTCTGCTTCCGTAAGAGCCTTAATATGGTTTGACGGTCGGCTGGTGTCTTGCCGAACAACCCCTTCAATCTTCCTGCTCAACGCCGGCGAAATTTTTCTGGGCCGACCACTTGAAATTGTCGTTCGGTATCCCTTGCAACAGCAATTTTACTACACCCAATCTCACCAGCGATGGCACGTTGAAAGAGACCTTGCTTTAGCAACTCGACAATTCTGCCATGTTCAAACTCTGTCAATTTTTAGTCGTTGCCATATTTTTACCCAATGTAGCACAAGAGATGTCAGTGAGAGATGTTGACAACGCTAATGCTTGAACACAAATGACTAAATTTCGCAACGTGTTTACCGATTAGTGCTTCGTTTCAGTATGGTCTTAAACTTTTGACCAGCTAGTATTTAGGCTAATTTCATAGTGTTTACATTTTCCCTACTAAATGCGAAAAAGTTTGTTATTTTTATTTTCCCTTTTCTTATTTTCATCTTTCGAAGCTTTACTCAAATAAGTGGTTGAATCTAACAACGCAAAATGAATATTTTTTTTTATGTTCATTGGTCTTAAAATTTTGGCCACACATACAGACTAACATTTGGTAGCATATTATTTCCAGAAAAGCTCAACTAGATTCAATTTTTAATGAAATATAAATCAAAAGCAAAAAGAAAGACTTCTTTCCCAACATGTGCTGCCCAATACATTTATTAACATTTGACATACATTGTATGTTTATATTTATATACAGATTTGGGGGGGAAAAGAAGAGAAATTTGAAACATATGTTATATATTACGAACCGTGATGTCTGTCTAAGGAAACCCGTCATGGGCAAGTGGTTAAGGCACTCGACTCGTAATCTGAGGGTCACGGGTTCGAATCCCTGTTACACCAAACGTGCTCGCCCTTTCAGTCGTGTGAGCGTTATAATGTGACGGTCAATCCCATTATTAGTTGGTAAAATATTAGCCCAAGAGTCTGAGGTTGGTGGTGATGACTAGCTGCCTATCCTCTAGTCTTATAGTGCTAAATTAGGAACGGCTAACGCAGATAGCCTTGGTGTGGCTTTATGTGAAATTTAAAAACAAAACAAACAAAGTGCACGACCACTCAGATAAAGTTAAATATCCACTTTTGAATTGTTCCTCGCTGGGATAATGGTAAGTCTTTGGATTTACAACTCTAAAAATCAGTAGTTTTCTTCCTCTCAGTGGACAGAATAGATAGCTGAATGCGTATTTGCTATAAGAAAGTATACACACACACACACACACACTCTCTTGAAATGACTGGAAAACAGGCTTCAGTAATGTTGACACCAAATTTTATTTCGCAGACAGGATATTCTATAATAACACTGTGCAACATTCAAAAAAGTACAAGAGATCCGTGGCAATTTTTATATGCAAAATGACGTGGGAAATCTATTTCTGGCCTTCATTTTGTTGAATTAGGCATGATTTTTGCAGAATTGTCACTGTATACTCTTTTTGTCATTATTATTAAATAAAATTCTCTACCGCATTGTAAAATGGTTTTCAACCCAGGGCTAGTGACCAATCTAAGTAACACTTACAATGTGATATGTTAAATAGCACAGTACAGTTTAAAATCATATTTTCTGGTTTATTATTGTGTGCTTATATTTGATTGAGTTTATCATTTAATACTTTATACTTCAAAGCTTGTGTTTAATGTTTTTTTTTCAGATCTTATTTGTTTTCAACAATGAGCACAAGAAAGTGAAAAATGATCCAAACAGATTCTGTTACATATGTGGGGAATTAACTTTTGCTAAAGAAAAGCACAGTATTACACGTCATATCAAGAAAATGTACAAGGTGTACTTCGTTTGTGACTTAGGAGACCAGGACAAGTCATGGGCTCCTCATGTGTGTTGCCTTACATGTGTGAAGACATTGAGTGCGTGGTATGCAGGAAAAAATGTTCACATGAAGTTTGGTGTGCCAATGATTTGGCGTGAGCAGAAAGATCACTCTAATGATTGCTATTTCTGTCACCAAGACTTTACAGGCTGTACTACAGCAAAGAAAAAGAAACACATTGTTTACCCAAATTTGCAATCAGCAATGCACCCAGTAGAGCACTCAGAAAATTTACCTGTGCCCAAACCTCCAGTTCAAGAAATGCAGAGTTCCAGCAGTGCAGATGAACATTCCAATTGTGAATATGTGGAGCCCAATCACCCAGAAAGCGAGAATAAACCAACACCATTTTCTCAAGAGGCTCTGAATGACTTGTGCATGGATCTCTATTTAACCAAAGACAAAAGTGAGTTTCTGGCATGAAGGCTTCAAGAACGTAGCCTTCTTGAGAAAGGAGTGAAAATAACACCGTATAGGAAACGTACAGAGGATCTGCTTGTATTATTCACCATGAAGGATGACTTGTGCTTTTGTAATGACATCACTGAACTTTTTGAACAACTGGAAATACCATATGATAACACCAACTAGCGACTTTGCATAGATGCATCCAAGGACAGCATCAAAGCTGTTCTGCTACACAATAGTAACACTCTTCCTTCTGTTCCCATAGCTTATAGCACAACCACGAAAGAATCACATGAAAATCTGAAAGCAATTCTAATAAATATACAAATTGATGACCATAACTGGAATATTTGTGTAGATTTCAAGATTGTGGCCATGCCTACAGGCCTTCAGCTTGGCTATACTAAATTTTGCTGCTTCCTGGGCTCATGGAACTTCAAAGCAAGAACTGAACATTATGTACGCAATAATTAGCCGATCCGAGATGAAATTGAGCAAGGAAAACACAACATCATGCACAAACCACTTGTGAAAAGTGATACAATTCTTTTACCACCTTTGCATATTAAACTTGGTTTGTATAAGCAATTTGTGAAAGCCTTGGACAAGGAATCCTCCACATTTGCATATCTAGCAGATAAGTTCCCTTCCCTGAGTCAAGCTAAAATTAAAGAAGGTATCTTCATAGGTCCCCAAATTCATTCCCCTTGATGAAACTTTCATCACACATCTCAAGAGAAAAGAGAAGCTTGCTTTTGAGTCATTAAAGAAAGTTTGTGATAACTTCCTGGAGAACCATCGTTCAGAAGACTAGATGCAAGTTGTGAATAATCTGCTGAGTCATCATCATGATACTGGATGTAACACGTCTCTAAAAGTTCATGTGCTCCACTCTCATTTGGATTTTTTTGCGGAAAATCGTGACGTGAGTGATGAACATGGCGAGATATTCCATCAGGATATTTCAGTGATGGAGCGACGATTTAAAGGAAAATGGACCCCTGGCATGTTGGCAGACTACTGCTGGGGGATAAAAAAGATCACACAAGAGGCTTAGAAGAAAAAAAGTTGTTTAAACTGACAGGTGTGTGTTTTTAATTCATAACCAATAAACGTTTTGTTATACCAACTAAATATTTGTTTTGTTTCTTGCATCTTTCAGTATTTGCAATGTTGTGTTCAATACGCAATATTTTGCAGTGTATTATAAAACATATGGTTCATGGTACAGGAAAACGGTGCCTAATCTGGAGGAATAAAGGTCAGATTCAGAATCAGGACAATTTTTTGACCCAGAAACAAGTCTTACTTAACTTTACTTTTTTTGAATCTGAAATTTGTTGCACAGTGTAATTTATGAGGAATTAATCAAAATATTATTCATGTTTGAAAATATGACGTGAGGTAAAGAACAAAAATGTAGATTCATGGAAGTTATTGTTAAGTGGCTTTAAGCATAAATGAAATGCTCAAAAATTACTTTTCACTGTGGGTGCTATTAGTAGCTCAGAGCTTTGGGTCTGAGTAAAACCAAGAGCGTAACACAATTAATCTTTTTAAAGTTCATAAAATAATATAAATTGATAAATTAACATACTTCTCCCGTCATTGGGGAAGAGTACTTTTTTGTTGATTTTATAATTCAAGTAACAGAACATGTCATGAGTGAAAATATAGCAGTAGTGATTTATAATTTGTTATGCAATGTGTGTGTATGTGCCTGTGTGTTCGTTAATTTGGATTAATATAAATGCACTTACATCAGTTCTTCAACTTATTGCGGTTGATAGTGATGTTCTGGCACTTTTTTTCCTTCTATAATAATTTGTAGCGGTATTTTATTTGTATTCAAATACGTTTTGAAACTTAATATCTTTATTGATTATACTTGAAACGCCTCATAATTAAAAAACACCCAATTTCACATTCCTGAAGTATAATTCCTTTGTTTGTTTGTTTTGGAATTTCGCACAAAGCTACTCGAGGGCTATCTGTGCTAGCCATCCCTAATTTAGCAGTGTAAGACTAGAGGGAAGGCAGCTAGTCATCACCACCCACCGCCAACTCTTGGGCTACTCTTTTACCAACGAATAGTGGCATTGACCGTCACATTATAACGCCCTCACGGCTGGGAGGGCGAGCATGTTTGGCGCGACCGAGATGCGAACCCACGACCCTCAGATTACGAGTCGCACGCCTTAACACGCTTTGCCATGCCGGGCCAAGAGAATTCCACCAAAGGATTAGCAGTAAGTGTTAACAAAAACAGGTAAATAAAGAAGATAAATCGACAGACATAGCATTTAGTTCGACTGGATAACTTAACGAACATAGTTGGACTTGACCGTTTCGTTCACTAATTATTAAGCAGTACTGTCTATTGCAATATCTTTACTTAGTTCTTCAGACTCACAACGCGAGAAACCAGAGTGGTAGGCAAATCACAGTGAGTTCATTGTATAGTGTTATGCTCGCTTACAAAGAAAAATCTCTTTCTGAAATATTTTTGTATCATTTACAACTACATGTAGTTTTTACAATACAGGAAGAGATGAATCTATAGTAGTTACTCAACCACTTCTGTTTTAACAACTGTAGACACCACAAGTTATTTATTCTTGCTACATGAACTGTCGAAACACACATTTTTTAAAATGTAACTCTTTTACCAATCTATTGTTGAAATACTGCTCTCAATTCTATTGGCATTTCTGCACATATATATTGCTATTTTATCAATAAATATAAACAAATGATTTCAATTACATTTCAATCTGTTATTAGTTCACCAATAGGCAATAAATAAAACTTACGTGCTGTCATACAAAAAGGACTTTATATTAATATTTTATCTTATGCAAAAGACTTTTATTTTAATATATTTTTAGTCTTTGGGACACTTTATAGTTGCAATAATCTACTTTTTTTGCAAAATTTTTATCTCGCATTTCAATCTTTAGTTTGTGTAATAATTTTTGAGTTTGATCCCCTGTTGCATAACTCCATATACACGGAAGGAGTGATTTATGTCGATCAATACCGACCAGTGGCACATCGGTATGTCTGCCTATTGTAAAACTTTGTACTTTATTCAGAAACAACAACGTGTCCATCAATCTTGTCCTTAAGGAACAATTTTAGGTAATTTTTTACAACTCTAAAATCAGGTGTTCAGTGAAAGTCTAAATCACTTTGTACAACGCCATTTGCCGCCGTTCTCTTAATTTCTGCCAATCGGGAATTATCTGTTTCGTTTTGTTTGTTTATTTTTTCAACCTAACCTACATCAGGAATTACCTGTTTCGTTTTAGCCCGGCATGACCAGGTGGGTTAAGGCGTTAAACTCGTAATTTGAGGGTTGCGGGTTCGAATCTTCGTTACACCAAACATGCTCTCCCTTGCAGCCGTCGGGGCGTTATAAAGTTACGGCCAATCCCACCATTCGTTGGTAAAAGAGTAGCCCAGGAGTTGGTGGTGGTGGTGATGACTAGCTGTCTTTACTCTAGTCTTACACTGCTAAATTAGGGACAGCTAGCGCAGATAGCCCTTGAGTAGCTATGCGCGAAATTCCAAACAAAAGTGTTTCGTTTTTTTTTCGACCTACATTACATTTTATTTTTCGTATTCAGTTGATTTATGAATAGAGAAAATTATAGATTTTCTTTATATGTAATTTAAATAATGCGCTAGAGCATAGGTCAGTTATATTCGTATTAATGAACAAAAGATTTCGTCAAATCTTTGCTATTAACTTTTATTTCTCACATAGGTTTTTATATGATTCTTTCTATACATTACAATTTTTATGTGAGTATCTTTGAATTAAAGTTAATTTTATTTTGTTTTTGTTATTAAAAAGACTATATGTCCTCGACTACTTGAATGTTGTTTTCAGATTGTTAAATTTTTGATCGACTTAAAGCCTTGACAGTGTATATAAACAAACGAATTAATAAATACACACAAACTACACAAATATGATACTCAAGCTGATGAAACAAATATGAAGAAAACTAAAAATATTATAAGGACTTTTTCTTAAAATACAATTATACAAAACGTATAGTTATATATCATGCATATATTTAAGCCTCTCGAGGATCAGTGACAAGTCTGGAAGCTTATAATGCTATAAATCAACCTTCGATACCCGTGGTAAGTATAGCAGTGATAACACATTGTGTAGCCTTGTGCTTACTATAAACAAAGAAGGATATGTTTAATTTAACAAAGATAAGATTATTGGAGAAGTTGTTATTATTTTTAACATGGAATTAACATAGAGCCAAACTTGTTAAATTGCTGATTGGTAACAGTACCATCGTTTGTTTTGCTTCATAGCAACAGTTTTTGTTGAAATATTTCATCTTATTTTGTTACGTATTAAACCTTCGTGATATAAGTTTTCCTAAGTTCTTTCAACATAATAAATAACAATTCGTGTTACTCAAATTACATGTAAATAATATCTATTGACTTAACCAAAACCAATCAATCCTCCATGAATTTACTGTCGAAAATTTCCTGAGAAAGAAATGACAACACCACTATACTAATTACGAAGTTTATGGATAACGAACAGAAACTGTAGCACAAAAACAGCGTCAAAATATCTTCCCATCTGCACGATCCATGTAGCATTTGAAGCAACATAAGATAAAAGCTGAACTACCTGCTATATATTTTTAAGTTCTACTGCTTAAGGCGGCATACTTTTATACAATTAAGTCTACATATAGTCTGAAACTTCTGCTCTTTGCTTAGTCTATTTCAGAACACGTGTTAACTACATCTTAACTGAACATTCTCAGTACTAGAAATCCTAACAAAACTCTATATATATATAATCCTTTGTTCTCATTCATTTCAGATCGACGCAGCAAGCAACCACAAAACAAACGTGAAACCTGCGGTATAATACCAGAAAAGCTAAAACGTTTTCAATCTGTGCCACTGGGAGCCAGGTATTCTGGGTTTGCTCAGCATATCTCCCCAGTGCTTTGTCTCAGTTGGGCCACTTCGTGAAGAGAGAACTACCTTTCCGATTACCTCGTTCCTTCCTACGGTGTCGTAATCCATGACGGTGACCACAAATGAGGTTTCCCGGATGTGCTCCCAAGGAACGACAAACCGAAAAGTTTCATTGAACACAGGGTCCAATGTTTTTTTATGTACTCGAGTCTTCTTCTTTTCAATTCGCTTGTCTCCCCGATGTAACCAGACTTTAACGTACGGATCTGGAAGTTAAGCAGGATTGTATGATTTAAAATTACCTAAGAGCGAAAAACATGCATGTAGAAAGAGTAGTAAGCATTCAATATTATTATACCCTAAACAAGAAAATTAGTTGTGTTTATACACACACAGAAAGGTATATGTTGTAAGGCTTGTTCATATTGTTTATGAACTACGTTATGTTTACGATATTTATTTAGAAGCTTTGTCAACAAATGTACGTCAAGTCCAAAATAAACCAAACTTACGATGTTTATTAAGTAGTTTAACCAATCATGTTATTAACTTTTATTCATACGATCTAAAAAACAGATAACAAAGATCTGCAATGGTTTTACTACTTTCAAATTTTTATATTTTTTACAATAATTCCTGTACGCTGAATCTCCAAATTATATCTAGTTTTCTACATCCCGTACAGATTTTTCACAAAATGTAATATACACTTTCACAAAGATGAATCATTATCACTGAAATCGGGTCACATTTTATTATGCTTAAAATGTTGACAACCATTGGCTGTAGCTTTCTCCAAACCAATCGCGACGTGAGAGTCTTATCGATGGTTCTAGAACCCAAACATAACGAACATGTTAATAACAAAATGTTTATTGTGATAAACGAAGTAATAATGTGGGTTAAGTAAAAGTAAGCTGAATTATAAACGATCCGTTATTTAAGCCAAACTTTTTATGAAGTCTAAATTCTCAGTCTTGTGTTAATCACTATACTTAGCTGCTGCTCACCATCAGCTCCACAATAAAAAAATGTCAGCTTTAACACAGTAACACCGTATTATTTTGAGTATTACTGGTTCCACTCCCAAATTTCAATAGTGTGTTCCTTAATACATGTAAACAACGATCTGGTGATGGTTCTTACAAATAATTTATTTTCACACAAAAAACATGAACCTGTTGATATGGCCGAGCGCGTTAAGGGGTGCACTCGTAATCCGAGGGTCGCGCGTTCGCGCCCGCGTGGCGCTAAACATCCTCGCCCTCCCAGCCGTGGGGGTATATAATGTGACGGTCAATCCCACTATTCGTTGGTAAAAGAGTAGCCCAAGAGTTGGCGGTGGGTGGTGATGACTAGTTGCCTTCCCTCTAGTCTTACACTGCAAAATTAGGGACGGCTAGCACAGATAGCCCTCGAGTAGCTTTGTGCGAAATTCCAAAACAAACAAACAAACAGACAGATGGTCATTTGTTCTTGAGAATAACGTCCTTAAAATGACGCATTCCGAAAATAAATATTTATATAACGAATTGCGGATAAAACTGCCAAATAAATAAATTAGTATAATGTTAATAAACTATAACTGTTTTTATATATGGCAGCGCTATTAGATGTACTTCGGCAGGGTACTCAAGTGTTCTGTTTTAAACGTAAATAGAATGAAAACTGAAAGTAACAAATATTTATATTTCTTACTTTCGAAATTCATATATCATGCTGAATTGTAGCTTACAGAGTGCATAATTCTTATCGTGATTCATAGTATGCAAATGTTTTTATGACGTCACGACACTACAAATTGTAATGTTAAGCGTCTCTTATGTGACGTTGTTTTAGTGTTAGGGACACAGATACAACACAACCTCACAGAGGTGCTACAGATTAAAGCACGTGACTGCTCCAAGCAACCTTGGAACCCTTTTGGGGAAATAAATAACTACAATATTGTAAAAAATGCTATCGAATACTTTTCAAAAACAAATTTGAATATTGTCAAAATAAACATATAACACAAAAACTTGCAAAAACGATACATATTTAAATTGATACCCTCTGCAGCGAAGGAATCACATTGTATTGTCAGTGACTTTAATTGATATCAACAAGATAGCAAATGATTAGATTTCGCGTTTAATGTTATTTTTTCGCTTTTGAATTTATACTGGAAACATGGTTAGAGGTTTGGTTATTTAGAATTAAGCACAAAGCTACACAATGGGCTATCTGTGCTCTGCCCACCACGGGTATCGAAACCCGGATTTTAGCGTGTAAGTCCGCAGACATACCGCTGAGCCACTGGGGGGCAACATGGTTAGAGAAATGTTCTCTTAGTTTTAAACTACCATAAGTAGCATATTTATCTAGATATATTTGAGCATTAACTTTCTGTTATTATTTGGAATACACTACAAAGCTACACAACGGCCTATCTGTGCTTTGCCCACCACGGGTATCGAAACCCGATTTCTAGCAAGGTGAATTCACAGACATACTGCTGTGCCACTCCCCAGTGAGCATTACCGTTTAAGTAAAAATTCTATTGCATTAAATACCTTAATGTATTACCAACAACAAACTTTGAAGTAACGATATATCGTAAACTGTCATTTTCTAATGAATATAGGCCTGGCATGGCCGAGCGCGTTAAGGCGTGCACTCGTAATCCGAGGGTCGCGGGTTCGCGCTCACGTCGCGCTAAACATGCTCGCCCTCCCAGCCGTGGGGGTGTATAATGTGACGGTCAATCCCACTATTCGTTGGTAAAAGAGTAGCCCAAGAGTTGGCGGTGGGTGGTGATGACTAGCTGCCTTCCCTCTAGTCTTACACTGCAAAATTAGGGACGGCTAGCACAGATAGCCCTCGAGTAGCTTTGTGCGAATTTCCAAAAAACAAACAAACAATCTAATGAATATGCTAATTTTAATATATAATAACGTTTACAGTATGTTAAGTACAAGCAAGTTTTTATTTTAGACAAAGTTTAGATAAAGTCAATTTTCAAAATTAAACATTTACTTCATCTCATGAAAGTTATTTCAAAAACAAGCGATGATTTTGAATTCACAAAATCATACTCTTTAGTACAAACGAGTATTTGGGCTCCGTCATGCGATAGTTCTCGTAAAAAAACAACAAAATACGCATTCCAAATAAACCCGGAAATTTGTTCAGTAATCTGTGACAGAATTCACTGAGTTGATCACAAGCTGACAATCTCATCTGATCTTTACACCAAAGATTTCTGATTTTCAGGATGTAGAAGGAAATTTCATTACTGACGTTATCAGTTTGTTGGACAAAATATTCACTTTTTCACATGTAAGGCACGATGAGTTGATCACGGTTTGAGACTTTGTGACGTAGCTAGTCGATTGTTTATCTTAGGTTGTAGCTTACGAATAAGGACTGTTTTGTTTTTTTCCTTAGCATCTATTTATCATTCGTTGAGTGCGATTGTTATTCTGAATTGTTCACTCTTCGGTTTTTTGTTACAGTCTGTGCTTAGGTGATTGTAAATTTTTGTCTTCCAGTTGTGGACTCGATATTCTTTTACTTTGAATTTAAATAATCTTGAAACTTGCTGGCATGATTTTACTTTCTGAATATGATAGAAATGTCATTTACGTATCTCTTATAAATGTGAGGTTTAAATTCGGATGTACGTGACTGTAACCGTCTCGTTTCATGATGACACAAGAACAAATTAGCTAGCATGGAAACAAACACAAACTGTCATGAAAGACCGAACAATGAATACTCCAGAATACTAATCTTACTCAGCGAATGATGAATGGAAGCTGGTTAGGTCAGCATTGCAAACAAAACTGCATACTGCAAACATAAGCTGCATATGTTGGCTCTAATGAATAAGCTACTGATGTTTGAACTGCTAAATCAAAACATGACGTCGAATGTCAAATAAACTTGTTATGTATAAATTGCTAACTAATCTGGTTTTGTGTGAACTGCAAAGTTAGCTGGTTGTGTCTGAATTCCTACATGTACTGTTTATGTGTGTACAGTTAGATAAACTAATGATACCAGAGCTGCTGTGTAAGATGGTTACGTCCATAGTGCTATATATGTTGTTGTTGTTTTCGATTAAGCACAAAGCTACACAATGGGCTATCTGTGCTTAGTGCTATATAAGCATACTATGTCTGAACTACTAAATGAGCTTGTTATGTCTGTACTGATTAATAAGCTAGAGATGTTTAAACTGCTAATTAATCTACTCTTGTCTTAAGTACTAAATAAATTGGTTATCTATGAACTGCTGAATAATCTGGTTGAGTCTCTGCTGATTAATAAAGTAGTGATGTCTGAACTGCTGGATGAGTTAATAAAGTCTGATTTGCTAAATAAGCTGGTTACGTGTTTACTGCTAAATAAGTTAAAGATGCCTGAACTGCTAAATATGTTAGTTTTGTCGAACTGCTAGATATGCTAAGATGTCTGTACCGTTACTACTAGTAAAGCCACCCTTTTGGGATATTTTAATGCACAGCTAGGGCCTGGCATGGCTTAGCGCGTTAAGGCATGCACTTCGTAATCCGACGGTCGCGGGTTGCGCCCGAGTCGCGCCAAACATGCTCACCCTCCCAGCCGTGGGGGCGTTATAATATGACGATCAATCCCACTTTTCGTTGGTAAAAGAGTAGCCCAAGAGTTGGCGGTGGGTGGTGATGACTAGCTGCCTTCCCTCTAGTCATGCACTCCTAAATTAGGGACGGCTAGCACAGATAGCCCTCGAGTAGCTTTGAGCGAAATTCAACAAAAAAAAACACAAAAATGCACAGCTAAAAACATAGGCCTAAAGTAACTATAAATCTTAAGCCAATGTATTCTTGATTATGTATTTATATCAATACTTTTGTTCTTGTATCATTCAATATTATTTTAAAAAATGTTTATAGAGTTTTTGTTCTCATCAGATTACAAACAGTTAAACTTTGTTAAGTATGCTAGTTTGTGCCTACTTTGCTCAATAACCTGGTGTAATCTACACTGCGAAGTACGTTGTGAGTGTCTGCACTGATGAATAAACTGGGGGTATCTATACTGTGAAGTGTGTTGTGAGTGTCTGCACTGATGAGTAAACTGGGGGTATCTATACTGTGAAGTGCGTTGTGAGTGTCTGCACTGATGAGTAAACTGGGGGTATCTATACTGTGAAGTGCGTTGTGAGTGTCTGCACTGATGAATAAAGTGGGGGTATCTATACTGTGAAGTGTGTTGTCTGTGCGTGGATTGATTACCATCAGCTTTACGACTTAGTAAATATCTAGAAATTGGTTTGACTTACTATATCGACAAATATCTTAATATTGTATAGTCGTCTTGTACTTTTTATCTTATGCATTTTAACTAAGCTTCTATGATCTCATTGGGTTTTAGAAAAGTATGTTTAACGCAATAACCTCTCATGTGTTTGCTTTTCGACTCTCCAATAGATATTTGTTTTAACATTATCACCTACCTGAATACCCTGTAATGTCTTTGGCCTTCAGGTTTCTAGCTTTAACTAGTGTTATGGATAATTCACCAGTGCGAGGTATGTATAACAAAGTCACCAGTATTTCACCAAGCTGGAAACGAAAAGAGCTAATAATTAGAAAAGTCATCCTCAGTTTCCTCCCATTACAAAGAACATATACTGTAAAAGTAATCTGTTCACTATATTTAACAGTACAAACAGTTTATTGGTATTTGCTTTAATTAAACTAATATGTGGATAAATGATATTTGTAACACTAAAAGTTTCAGAAATTAAGTTAATGAGGTGATACATTTTTACCTACACTAAAATTAGGAACAGATGACTGTTATCATCATCAAATTATCCTGATGTTAAGAAAAACTTGAATCAGTATGTTTTTTATTCTGTGTTTTTCTTATTGGCATTTCAAAAAGGATTTCAGTGCCCGCTCCCTTGTAACTCCCTTAAAGCCACAGAAAGAGGAGATATCCATTGTCCTTTTGATTCATTATGAGATATGATTTGAAATTTGAAGTTTTATACGTTTTGCAGGATTACTTTCAATTACATGGGTAATTGTCAAGAATTGAAGAGTGTGAATAATTGAATAAGTTAGTGGCTATTCAATTCAATCAGTGATGTCGAGAAACCCACTTGTTGAGAATTTTATATGCAAAAACGGCTATTCAATTGTTTTTAAGTAGCTTTTAACCTGTAGCTTTAATGCTTGGCGTGCCTTGTGACATGCAAAACACGTTTAGAAGATTGTTGGTAAATGTGAGTAGTTTACTTCAATTTCGAAAACTCGATGCGACATTAAGGATCGAATGATTTTCTTTGTGAAAGTTGGTTGTGGTTATGAGTTTTCTCAAAACCAAAATTTCAAGCAAACAAATAATACAGTCTTGGTCAAAATGTTTGCATATTTTGTAACCGATAAGAATATTATTATTGATATAGAATACAAGTACACCTACCACTGTCAACTGAGGAATGCATGTCACATTAAACATCTGTATAATGAGACAGGTTCTATACATATCATGAACGATCCATTAGAACTGCAAACAATTTTATCGGACGTCAATAGAAAGATGCGTATTTCAACATTTTATGTATCACAATAAACCCTCACTGAAACATATATAACGACAACATATAACATCAAATTATCGTAATTAGCGTCTGTATCCGTATATTAATTATTATTTACTCAGTACTAGTTGATCATCGTAATACTCTAAAAACCTGAGTAAGACAAAATGGCGTGCTGTCGAAGAAGATATTGATTTAATCTATCATGATTTCATCCTAACTTTTCACTATAAGGTGCTGCAATCCAATTACAGTAGCCGTTTTAGGGTCTTTGTTAGCAATTTCTCTGCTAAACAGTTCTCAATGAGATTACAGTTTGGAGACAATGCTGCCCATGACAGTTTTGTAACGCCCTCCTGGACGACTAATTTTAAACAATACACGCACAGTGGACAGTGGTATTGTCATCATAGAACACAAAGGTATTGCTAAACCTTGTCCTAGTATGTGGCAACAATATTGTATTCATGTGATTTCTGTAATAGACACTACTGACGTTTCTCTGGAGTATATGAGAAGCAATTTTTTCACCAGGATGAAGAGTTGCATAAACATGTAATAGACCATTTCTTTTGTGTGTTTTCTCATTTGTTCTGCAAGCAAATAAAGAACACGCATCTACCGTCAACTTTAAGAAGCTGGAAAGGAAATAGGACCTATCTGAAAATATGACATGTTGCTATAAGTTGGCATGCGGTTTTTCCTAAGTAACACAGTGATGGCGGTGAATTCTGGTTAATATCGGTTTGTAGATAGTCATTCTTGCAGAATAACCTTGTTTGGTCAGTTTTCAATTTACTGTTCATCTGGATATCTTGAAATGAATGTGTTCATACCATTCCTGTCGTAAGATGTAGCAAGATTTCATTCGACCTTGACATGTTAACATGATAAAAACACAGTCATCTTGAGCAGTATGTTTTCGGTGTCTACCGATAGAATTTCCTGGAACAACATTTCCTGTACTCGATATACAACGTTTCAGAATTCTGGATCTTGTATATTAGGAGTACCACGCTGTTCTGGAAATGTTTGTTTGTTTGTTTTATATGATTAATTGACAGTCGAACAATCAGACGCCTGATGACTTTTGGCTGGTAACGAGGCATGGCTGTACAACAAATACAGGGAAATTATCTGAACAAAGCATTTACCTGTTTCGAAAAAGTATATACGAAAAGCACACCCTTTAAAATAACACAGGTATGTATGTGCCTTTTAACAAACAAAAGTTCAAAACAACTTTTACAGACCAAAATAACAACTTGCACACGTTTATCTGGTCATACACTGCATTATCTGTTACTTCTTGAGCATTTACTCAGTAACTACTTAGACCCGGCATAGCCAGTGGCTTGAAGTCAATCAATCAGTCAGTCAGTATTGTTTCGGCGATAAGTGTACTATTATCGTCTGCATAACACATAGTCCTATGTGGCTTTACTTTATAAAAAAAAATCACATAAACACACTACATACACATGTTTGGCCCGGCATGGCCAAGCGTGTGAAGGCGTGCGACTTGCAATCTGAGGGTCGCGTGTTCGAATCCTGGTCACACCAAACATGCACGCTCTTAAAGTTGTAAGGGCGTTATAATGTGAAAATCAATACCACTATTCTTTGGTAAAAGAGTAGCCCAAAAGTTGGTGGTTGGTGGTGATGACTAGCTGCTTTCCCTCTAGTCTTACACTGCTAAATTAGTGACGGCTAGCGCAGATAGCCCTCAAATAGCTTTGCGCGAAATTCAAAACAAACAAACAAACAAGTTACTTCTTAAAATATATTATTGTAAATGTTAGAAGTAGATTTTGGTCCTAAACATAAAACAGTTATATCAATTCAGAGTGGCTGCCCGAATATTTGTGAAACGATGTGTAATGGTTATATTTTAGTAGATTTATGTCAAAAAGTCGTGTCAGATTAATATCTAACTCTTGTTATAACTCGAGTAGTATATTTTCTGAATAGGTAAAAAAATTAGTTATAGCTTAAATATTATGCTTAATATTGTTTTCACGATAACGTTTGTTTTGTTTGTTTTGAATGTTTTACGCAAAGCTACTCAAGGGCTATTGTCGCTAGCTGTCCCTAATTTAGCAGTTAAGACTAGAGGGAAGGCAGCGAGGCATCACCACCCACCGCCAACTATTAGGCTACTCTTTTACCAATGAACAGAGGGATTTACCGTAACTTTATAACACCCCCACCGCTGAAAGAGCGAGTATGTTTGGTTTGACAGGGATTCGAACGTGCGACCCTCAGATTACGAGTCGAACGCCTTAACTCACCTGGCCATGCCAGGCTCGTTTTCACGAGGATAAAGAACATGTTGATTCACTAAATGGACATAAAATACATCAACTGATTGAGCTACATACTTTTGAATCTTCAGCTGGCCTGATACACTTCCAGTAACAAGGTTTTTCGGACAAGTCCACGTCAGTGAGCGGAAGATAAACATCACCAATCGGATCGTCACGACTAAATCGGTCATAGTCAAATATACTTAAGTAAAGAACAGACTTCTGTAGCTTACTGAGAGGATAACCTGGAAAAAGTTATGGTTATAATTTAAAAGACGAGAAAGCTAAAAAATTATATCGCAACCGAACCTTGGAATAATAGTGTTATTTACACTTTATGGTGTCACTTATTTCGATGACAGATGAAAAGTGTCGCATGGGGTAACTGTAATAAAATCATTTAAATCTCAATGCATCTCATGGGTGCGTAAAAACTTGTAATTTGTTCATATTAAATCACAGTTCCACTGATTAATGGAATCAAGATACAAAGAGAACATTACCTATCTCACAGACTAATAATATTGTGAGTTTGGTTGAGTGCTGCAAATGGAGTCTTGAGAGGGAAAGGATTAACAATACCTAACATCTATATGGAGTTTCACGGTCTACTGTAGATGAAGGCTAGTTTGTTGTTCCTGTCTGATGAGGTAATGTTGATGAATAAAATACATGATTTTTTATGGAAAACAGACAGTATTAACTCGACCAATCATCCCTCTTAAAGATAATATTATTCCAGTGTTACCCTCCTTTTATGAACATTTAGCTTCAAGCTTCTTACTGGAACTGTCTTTGGGAACTGTAAGTGAAGTGAAATAACTGAAACTAGTAGTATTACTACAACTGATTCTGCCCTGCATAGTCTAAGAGTAGACACATAGCCGTCAGTACATCAGATATTGCTTGATATTTGGGGAAGCAACATAGGTTAAACAGAGACAGAAGTTGACTTATCTGTTAATTGAATAAATCGATATATTTATCTGACTATAGGGGCAAATTGGTTGGAAACAGTATTTTAGTCTAACATAGATATAGGACGCCTAATATAAACACTGCATAGGCTATCCTGGAAAACTAAGAATACAGTCATTAATCAAACAGTGGAAATACTAAAAGACGGATCTACTTCATGGATACTGTGATCAGATTCAGTAAAAGTTGTTAAGGTTTAGTATTGGTGCCAGGTAACAGTAACTCGTACCAATGTGTTTTTACATCTGTGGACTGATGAATTTCTGGATACATTAGAAAGTTCCCATTGAATCAGCAGTTTAGATTTGGCTTTCCAATAGTAGCAAGTTGAAATGTGTGACAAGAGCAAGCATAAGATTTTTTAGCATTAAGAGTGGTTTGTAGGAGTTACTATTTATGCCTTTCAGCCTGCATAGTGTACCTACTACTTTCAAGAAGCTGATAAAGCTTACACTGAAATGGATTCAATGAAAAAATGTCTGATGTCAACAACAACGTTTTACTAACTGGAAACTTGAGCTTCAGTAAGGAAGAGAAACTTTGAAACGTGGGAAGTGTGCACTTATGCATGAACAAGTGACATTCCTTTGTCATTGTATATGGACAATGCAAATATCATAAAAATTACAATACTGACTTAAATCAAAACCAAACAAAGAGTGTATAGTCTCTTTGTCTCGCACCTTATCACCCGTGTTTTGTGTATAAGTTTTCTCACACTAACTGCTATTACTAAAGCTGATTTAATTTAGGTCAAGAGTGAAACTGTGACCAATCTTTACAGTTGCTAAAGAATCCTTCAGTTAAAGTCTCATTGATGACACACCAAAGATGAGATTGTTCATTTGTGCTGCATATTGCTGTGAAAATAGCTCTGAGTATAACTGGTCATCTCCCAGTAACTGAATAAAGTAATGAATATTTGCCAGTCATTAATTATTATGTTATAAACTGACTTGAAGCTTATCCAGGGTTGTCTGAACAATGCATAAGACGATTCAGCTCACCTGTATGGACCAGGATCCTAAGTTTAAAAACCACCATTTTCTGAATTGTGAAAAATTTTGGGTTTGAGGAAGATATGCAGTTCACTTTATCACCTCCAGTTAGATGGTTTGACAAAATGGGTAAGACATGCTTGTAAAGTTTATAATCCTGAATGAAAAGAACATTTATTGAACATTATTATTACATACTTCTAATAAAATGAAAGTCAATTAGCTTTTACCAAACATGCTTACATTGGCCAGAGATATACATTCTCTTCTGTTTTTGATGTATTATTTGCTATATACAGCAGATACATCATAATGTTCACAAAAATATAGATTTGTTTATCAACAAATAAGAAAGACTGTGATATGTGAGAAAACAGGAGACAACAAAGAAGTTAAAAAAGGTGTTCTGACATGAAGACTGGATGTGGCATTTGGTACGTGCCTGTGCCAAGTAAACGAATCATTACTGACTAGACTGGCCCTCATCTCATACTCTTTCACCAAATAAAACAGCAGTAGTAGTATAGTGCATTTAAGTATGTGGAACAGACTGATAAGCTGAGGTCATATTCAATGATGAACCTCAAGTTCACTGTCTAAACCAGGAATCAGAGGCTGAGGTTGGTAAATCAAAAGATTGTGAGAGTTCTGTTTTGAATCACATATTCCCAACTGATGAGAAGGGGATGTTGGTCTGTCTGTCTCAAAGAACTCCGATGAGGAAGTATTAGTAGAGAAACCGCATGTCAGCTTCAGTCGCTGGTCTTGACGCCAACAGACACCAAATTCATTGTTTGTTTTTGAGTTTCACACAGAGCTACTCGAGGGCTATCTGTGCTAGCTGTCCCTAATTTAGTAATGTAAGACAAGAGGGAAGGCAGCTAGTCATCACCATCCACCGCCAACTCTTGGGCTACTCTTTTACCAACGAATAGTGGGATTGACCGTAACCTTATAACACACCCACGGCTGAAAGGACGAGCATGTTTGGCGCGACGGGGATGCGAACCCGCGATCCTCAGATTACGAGTCGCACACCTTAACACCCTTGGTCATGCCTGGCTCACCAAATTCATATGGCTGGGATTAACTACCAGATAGCAGTTAGGAAATTCTTTTGATTGTAAAATCAATTACTGAAAAGAAGTTTCATATCTTATCTCCTAAGATATCATCCATAAAAAAAATTGTATATATATACATATATATGCAGAATATTTTAAGACAGGTGGCAATAACTACATTGTAATAATGACTGATATGATTAGAAGTAATACCTCGAGCACCTTCTGTTTGTACTATCACGAATGATTAGCACGAATTTAAAAAAATAAGCTGAAATGGCATTACAGTCATTATTTTATGAGTTTGTGAGATATAAACAGAAAACCTTTTTTTCTCATTTCGTCCAGCCCTACTAATGATGTACGATATTTTATGAAAGGCTTCTTGGGAAATGGCATATAGGAAGCAAAAGTCAGATCTGAAATGTTATTTTGATTCATCTCTGATTTCAAATCCAAATTAGACAAATTAATGTTTCAATTTAACGAATGTAACTTACATTACATTTCGCTTCTAGAAAGAATGCTGGGATTTCACTTTATTAAATCTCAAAATATAAAATTAGAGATGGTTGGGAAAGCCTGAAGGCTGTTTAGCTAGTAAGACGAATGTTCCATGTAGTTTTATTAGTAAAATTTTGATCACTGAATGTGACTACATTTTTTTCACGATAGCTACCTATTGTTCTGAGTCATTCCCTTGTAGTTTCAGATGCGCTTTTTTGTGGCAAAGATGAGTATATTATGTTAGGGAAGGTAGTGTTATTTTTCACTTGGTGCAGACGTAGTATTTTTAGGACATGATCCTCATTTCTCTATTTGAACGACTTTTATTCCTTTGACCAGCCTCCTATTTATTCCAAATTCAATAAGAGTCAAAATTCAGATTAACTCCTTTACATATTTTCTGATTGAAAAGCTCTAGTTATATATGCATAATATATGAAATGTATATCAATGTTCTTGAGAATGCCACACTACTGCAGTCTCCAACAAATGTCAGTTTTAAATGTCTATACCGATTCAGAGTCGAACGTTTTATACAATACTTTATTACAAACTTTGTTATTTATAAAACAAAGTGGATTTATAAATTTGAGTTTTCTGCAAAACTATGGTTTAATGTCTTACTCTACTATTTGCTTCCAAGTAACATAGCGGTATGTCCGTGGACTTTCAACAGTCCGAAGTCGGATTTCAGAATCCATGGTGGGCAGCGCATAAATAGATCTTCGTGTAGCTTTGTGATTAACTCCAAACAATCAACGTATTTCGTCAAATGATTTTGTTATTACTCTAGCTTACATTCAACTTTTCTGACAAACAATATATACGAACAATTCACAAACGTTCTTGAGCACTTTAACGTCATAATCCATCAAATAAGGTTATTTCGTTGTTCCTCAGTATGCCAGAGGTAACTTTACTTTTAAAGCTGAAATTTCGAATTAACTACCCTGGGGTGGATATAGAGCAGAAAACTTATTATGTAGCTTTGGACTAAACCGAAACAAACAATATTTATTGTTAAGTACGAGGACAACCAAAAAGTTTACATTTTAGAACATTTACTTACAAAAACAAAACAATCGTTTATTCAATTTATTAGGAGGAATTTTAAAATTATTCAATTAAAAGTTTCACAGAGATGTCATCGGGAAAGTTCAGACAGTGCGATTAACATATAAACATTTATTCTACAAGCAGCTGGTACAGAAGTAAGTCTTCGGACTTACAATTCTAAAATCAGGCGTTCGATTCCCCTCAGTAAAGTCGGGAGATCGCCCGATGTGACTTTGCTATAAGAAAACACACACACTTTACGACTCGTTATATCCACTATATCTTTAGCACAAAAGTAACATAATCACACGTACTGAATGGTCAACAGTCTTATTTTTCAATGGGCAATCATCGTTCCAACTTATATCATACTGGTTAAGTACAGATTTCACTGAAATTTCGCTTTCATTATCATAATAAATTATCCATATTTTTATTTATGCAAAGAAAAGTAACTGCACTACAGGCGGCTAAGGCTATTCTTTTAACCTACATACTTCTCGTCAAGCCACTGCACCATGATACCTACGGATTCAAAATACATAATGGTGTAAAATAATTATTAAAAAGGGATTTATATACATATAATTGGGACATACAATTAAACTTCAAATAAAAAGTATCATATAGTATCCAGCTTATTTTTAAGACATGCAACAGAATTTGATCATCATCAAGTTCTCGTCATAATATTTGCAGTTTTACGTCATGGATATAAATGAACCACCTTAAGAATATTCAAGTTAAGACACGTAATTTCACGAAATTTTAAAATTATGCAAAAACAATCTGTAACTTAACTGGAAAATAATTTGAGTTTTTTTTTTTTTATCCCAAAGCGTAACTGAATGAGATAAACAGGCTCACAACCCGAGAACAATAATCATATAAACCAGCACAAGAAATGTAACTGGAGAAAATTAGCTAATAATTTATTTTGTCATTTTCTCTTCCATTGCTGGATTTATATTTAGAGTTAAATTATGTCTATTTAGATTATTTTGTCTTTCATACATAGTCTCACACAATATGAATAAAGGTAGAACTATGCCTTAACTCAAAACTATATTGTAATAATGTAATTCTCTGATGAATGTTTTGTCTCGAAATCACAAACATTTTCTAGTGGTCCTCACATCATCCTAAATAATCCAGTTTTACATTATTCCACTTTCCGAAGGCTTCATTAACAGATGAATGCGTTGTAACTTAAAACACTCGAAAACGCCAGGTGCTGCTGTAAATTGTAAGTGAATTTTAGTGATGTAAACAAGGTAGAGCTGTCGTCATGTTTGGTAAATTTTCAAAATATGATAACGAAACATTTTCAAAGATTGGATAAATGTTTACATTGAGCCCTCCAGTGGCTCAGCGGTATGTCTGCGGACTTACATGCTAAAATCCGGGTTTCGATACCCGTGGTGGGCAGAGCACAGATAGCCCATTGTGTAGCTTTGTGCTTAATTCAAAACAACAACAACAACAAGTTTACATTGCACACGTACGTAAGTGTTTGTTTTTGATAAATCATAACGCTTCAATGATGTATTTCGCAACTGTTGAAATAAACAACAGGAAAAGGAAAAGTTCACGCAAACTTATTAACTTCGCTTAATTTTAATTGGAAGGTGTGAATCCGACCAGAAAAAGTAAAATTTTATAACAAATTCAGACGTTGGTGAAACAACTGGACAACAGAGGAATTATACAACGTCAGTAAAATTCTAGTGTAAATTGCCTCTAGTTGTGGGTACGAATTTGTAAAGTAATTGTGAGATATGATTTTCGTACTTGATTTGTTTAATTTTATTTGCACTAAATATTTTTACAATGTCCGTGGGTTTCATTGTTTTCGTATTACTTAATATTAGTTTTGTTCTTCTAAACATTCAGAAAGTAAGTGCAGTTTAGTTTTCTACAAGGATTAATTGATTTTTTATTTTTCTCTTTTCGTTCTTTGTTCAGTGTTAAGAGTCATAATATGGTGCGTAAGATTTTCTTGACATATTTTCAATAAATTATTTATCAAGTTTTGATACCCACTAAACTGCTTTAGTAAGATTTTAAGCTATAATTTTCCTTTTTTTAAGGACTATTAAATTTATTTTTCAAATACATTTTGTTACATAAATATATAAGTATACATGTATCAATATGATCAAATCACAAAGTATTGAAAGATCGTCAAAGTAAAATATAACAGGAAGCTTAATGGCTTCAAAGAAACAAATTTTATTAATAATCCGTAACTTTTCAAGATAACTTGAATTATTGAATTATAACAGAATTATAATGTTGTAAGCCCTAATGTTTACCTCAAAACAATTTAGGTCACCAGAGTACAAATTTAGTGCATAATCCAATTTGAAACAAAAAGAGAGGGGTCTCTATTACCTTTCAAGTAAAAAAATACGGTTTACCAAAAAACTAAAATTTCCATTTACGTTTATTTGTCATTTTTTGAGACTTGAAAAATTTTGCAAAGATATTACGCGCGCGCACACACACACAGACATATACAGGTGGGCAACTTACCTTCAAAATAAAAGGTTTCATTCCAACGAGGGTTTAAAGTTCGATGTTTAACCTTAGTCTCAAGCTTGTGCTTTTTATCTGGAAGAAGACACACCCTCACATATGGGTCGCTTGTTCCTAAAAAAACAACTCATGCATTTATACATCTTGTCTATGATCTGTCACATTTTACACACATATATTTCACTCTTAGACTTATTACTTAAAGATGTTTTTTTAGTTTCTGATAAAAATACGGAACGTGATCTTTTTGTTGGGCGTTTTGTGTTCATCAGCGAACACTTTTTTTTAGAGCATTCTGCACGGTGAACTTCTTTATTGAATGTTAATGTACTTTTAGCAAATTGTATTTTTACTTGTGGTTCTGAAAGCAAACTGAGTATATTCCTACATTCTAAACAAGTATTCATATGATATGTATACTGTGTTCATCTAATTAGTTTTACGTGCTACATAAACCACTCTTGTCATTTTACTTTTATAACATCGGTTAATTAATATGCAAGAAATATTTCATGTAGATGACAAACCGTGTAAATATGTTTGCATAAGTCACTCCTACTACATTGCAATCTACTGGTCCTATGTATTCACTCATATATTTTTCAGTCTCTAAGTAATAACTACGCTCCATGGCTGTTTTAGCTACATTCTTATGAATATTTCAGAATTTCAGAACTCCAACCATTCTTAGTTGCATTCTAAGCAATCTTCCCTGTACCTCCATTGTAAACAATAGTATTTCTATGACAACGCTCTAACCAACCGTTGTCACGACCATATCCAACTATTCATAGCTATACTTTAACAACCGTCCTATATTCCTTCCGTTTAAGCAAACACCATACTTAAATTCTAAGCAGTTCTAACTTCATATATTCTGCCGAAATGTATTTCTAGCTGCACTGTAGCTACACACAAATATTCTCTAAATGTGTTTTTACAAAACATTCCTATAGTTAAATTCTAAGCAAACACATGTACAACTACATTCTCAGCAACCATTCTTAGTTACATTTTATACAACTATTTCTGTATCTACATTTTACATAATTTTTTTTTAAATTCTTTCCACATAACCATTCCTAAAACTACATTCTAATAATTCTTCCTTGACTATATTCGCTCAGTATTAGCTACATTATTTTGGATTTTACAGTTATTACCAGCAGAGGACCCAATAAGAAAACGACATATATACTCATTGTGTCAACACTTAGAAACTTATTATATATCCTGATGTACATATGTTTGGTGCATTAATGGTTATTGTTTCACTCCGCCTCCAGTTAACCTGTAATTTGTTAATACAACCATCAGTTTCTCAACTAGATTCAGCTAAAAAGTAAATAATTTCCAATTGCACTATATAAATTTTATGTGAATTGGTTCTCTGTGGTTTGAGGTGAATTAGATTTAAAGGGAATATTGAATCGTAACGTAGTATTACACTGAGCTCTCAGGATAACTTGGAAGATCTAACCATACTTTATGAGTAATTCCATTGAACACAATACACCTGACACTTGTTTAAGCTAAGCAGTCTGTAGACTTATAATGCTAGAAACTGGGTTTTGATACCTTTGGTGGGTGGGAAGAGCAGAGATAGCTCGTTGTATTGCTTTATGATTATCGTTAAACAAACAAAGCTAATTAGCAACAAATAAGGTCTTCAGATTTTATTTCGAGGCACACAAGAACAACCACTTGCGGGCGTTGTAAGAACTTAGTGACGTTTGACATCTTCGTTTAACAACTCTGAAAGTTTTGACATTAAAAACCCGTTCTAATATTAGTTCAAACAGATGTCTTATTCTTTGGCCTCAATTGAACAATATAAAAAAAACGTACAAATAAACCAATGCTACGTTATTTATTTGCACAAAAGAAAAGCAACATTTTATGCAGGGTTTTGCAAAGGGAAACTTTATTAATTAAATTGCCTAGCGCGTTAAGGCGTGCGCTTCGTAATCTGAGGGTCGTGCCACACATGCTCGCCCTCCCAGCAGTGGGGGCGTTATAATGTGACGGTCAATCCCACTATTCGTTGGTAAAAGAGTAGCCCAAGAGTTGGCGGTGGGTGGCGATGACTAGCTGCCTTCCCTCTAGTCTTACACTGCTAAATTAGGGACGGCTAGCACAGATAGCCCTCGAGTAGCTTTGTGCGAAATTCAAAAACAAACAATTAATTAAATTTTTGTTGGAAAGCTACAACGAAGATTACATCACTTAGGTTTTGATATAATAAATTAAAACACAACAGATTATTACCATAAAACCTTTTTTGAAAAATATCTCAACACTTGACAACAGTTCGCAAAAGTTAGAAAATAAACACATCTAAATTGTATCTTATCAAAACAATTTTTGAAATTGAAAAAAATTCAGGAACCCTTGAAATATTGCTTTACGTTGACCAACGTTAGTATAATATAGTTCTTTTATACTTAGTGTAGTAACAATTATTAAATAAAAATACCTTTTGGGGTTGAAATATTTTGCAAAATGTTTTGTTGTAATGTAACTATTATAGAAAAAAAAACAGAACAAGTCTTTGGATGAAAATGCCTTAGTTTGTAAAAGCATGACACTTAGTTGTAATTGGTTTGTGGTATTGCGTTACAATAATACTGATCATAATTTAAATCCAAATCTTTCTTTCCTAATACAGAGTTCAAGTATGAAGAGTGTATGTTATTATTTCAACTATTTCATGATTATTCAGAAGTCCTTTTACAGATGGAAATGGAGAGATATTGAAAAATAATTGTTAGTGATATAGAATGATGTGTTGTGGGCTCACTCTGCGACGATATAACTGAATTCGTTCAAAGTCATCATCAAGGTCATGCCCTTCAAAGATTTTATTATTATGCCTCATATAACCAAAGCATCAAGAGCGAATGCGTAAAAATTGAAACCATTTTAACCATACCATTACCAAAATCAGTCCTCAACAACTATATTTGTAGGCAGAAATACATTTCTTCCATGCATATTCAGCTGTGCCTCAGGATGTTATAACTTATGTTTGAGAGGCAAAGCTAAAATTCCGCATTAATATGCACCTATGAAGAATTTAAAAGGTTAAAAACTTATTGAAATAAAAGTTTCCTAAATAAGCTATATTACACAAATACTTCCCTGCAGCTTTTCCCAAGTAACTAAAAATAATTATGAAATATTCAAACAAACGACAGTTTAACATAACCCTAATGTATGAAGAGTGGCACCAAAATGCCACACTTTATTTCTAAAGAATGTTGCTATTCATATCAGATAATAGGAAAAGTATTAGCGACTGCTTATAAGAAGATCATTTACACAAAGACAGCGTGACGACAGACAGAGAGTAAACAGTATTAAGAGTGAAGCCGTTATATTTTTAACACACCCACATATACAAAGAAGTAAAAGCATTCCGACACCTGCGATCTTGTTTTCCATCTCTGAGTTAGTCACACATCGTTGTTGTAATGCTCATTAGAAGATCTTGTTTTCCATCTCTGAGTTAGTCACAGATCGTTGTCGTAATGCTCATTAGAAACAGTTCTTTGAGTACAGAGATTGGTTGATTTCCACCATTTTGTAGTACTGTTTATCTAAGCTGCATTTAGACCTAGATGTGTTTGAAATTTTTAATTTAAATTTTTTTTTCTTATTGCTCTCACCATCTCATTGGTAAGTCTTCAAGTTTACAATATAAAAATCGGGGTTCGATATCCGTGCATCCTAACAAATGAACTTTTGTTATTTTTATATCTTTGCAATAGACGTATTTGGTGATTGCAAAAACTGATTAATCTCAATTTTAACTGTCGCACGATTGACCCACAGCCCATCATTACGTGCCACTAACAAATATACCTTTCAATTTCTGAATTATTTGCGTACCAATGATCTTTTAAATCAACCTAAAAACCCTCTTTGTTGTAAGCTGTCGTCGACGAGGTCTTTTGCCAATACCAATTTTCCTCATGCCAACTGGGATAAAACATTCAAAGATTTAGGTGAGGCACTATTTGATAGTGTACTACTAAGAATAAAATCATTTGGCAATAGTTAACATGCATAGTACAAACGATATGCAATTTCTGGTCACTGAAGCTGTGTTTTACATATATAATGTTTTGACACATATGCATCAGACAATGTAGATAACACTTTGCATCATTTATATTAATCTTTAAATATTTATGTTGTTTTTATTCTCGTCACTTTCACTTTACGCACTGTTTCATTGTCACTGATTATAAAAACCTTGCAAGAGCCGGAAAGTGGTCGAAAGTTTCTCATTAATAAATACTCAAATGTCTCAATACTTTGTCGCTTTTTTTGTTTGTGAATTTCGCATAAAGCTGCACGAGGGCTGTCTGTGTGAGCTGTCTCTGACTTAGCAGTGTAAGGCTTGAGGGAAGGCATCACCATCTACAGTTAACTCTGAAGCTATTATTTTACAAAAGAATAGTGGGCTTGACCGTCACGTTATAACGCCCTCATGGCTGAAAAGGCAAGCATGTTTGGTATGACGGAGATTCGAATCCGCGACCCTCGGGTTACGCTTTGTTGTTGGAAAAGAGTTTTTTCAAACCGTACGATTGAATGTATTCACTGATTATTTCTCCACAACAATTACCGAAAATGTTTTGTTGTCTTCCAAAATTTGTTGCGGATACTGAAGGAAATTACACATTTTTATAAAAAGCTTTAGAAAAAACGATATATATATATTCAAAATATTTATATTTTATGTTAATCAACGTTTCGCCTTGACAGCTTCATCAGGATTAATATACGCAACTGTTTGATAATAGAATATTCGTTAAGTTATAAACAGTGCTTGTAATGTTCTATTTGTTGTGTTTCTTGGCAGCTTCTATTTTCATTCCGTATTTTTCTTCAGTTAATTATAAAACATATTACTTGTTTTGTTTGTTTGTTTGTTTTGTAATTTCGCACAAAGCTACTCGAGGGCTATCTGTGCTAGCCGTCCCTAATTTTGCAGTGTAAGACTAGAGGGAAGGCAGCTAGTCATCACCACCCACCGCCAACTCTTGGGCTACTCTTTTACCAATGAATAGTTGGATTGACCGTCACATTATACACCTTCACGGCTGGGAGGGCGAGCATGTTTAGCGCGACGCGGGCGCGAACCCGCGACCCTCGGATTACGAGTGCACGCCTTAATGCGCTCGGCCATGCCTGGCCTGAAAACATATTGCAATTCTCTTTATTTTCGTATCTCATATAAAAGTAATATATAGCTTATGTTTGTGCAGCTGTTTAGTATTATACCTACACGATAATATTAGAACAATAATGAAAGAATAATAATAATCAAAGCTTGTTAGATTCGCAAAAGCGAAACGTTCGTTAAATTTTTAAAATATATATATCTTGACAACAAAGATTGTTTATTTAAACTTTTCAACAGTTACCCAAACCGAAACAAAACAGATAAATTCTGTAACAAAATAAATATTTTAGATAAATGCAAAAATAATCTCAACAATATTTAAATAGTTACATACATTAACGTGCTTAAGAAGAAATAGTTTGTAATATGATGAAATGTTATTACGTAATAAGATATATAGATACGATGAAATAAGTAGCTAATGCTAAGGTCATAATTTTAGTTCTTTTTATTGTGTTATAATTTAAGGTTTCATTTGTGGAACTGACAATGAATATCTACCGCTTTCTTACTATCTCATTATATACTTAATATATCGCCTGAAAACTACTCAGCAAAGTTATTTGAAAATAAATTAAATGAGCTTCAAATTCATCGTATGTCATTGTTTAGAGCCGGGTATAGCCCCACTGTATCTAAGGATACGTGAATTGAATTAAGCCAGAAACAGTAGAAAATATAAAATTCGTTACTGTTCTGGTAACAATACTTTAACTATTGAGAGTGAAAACTTACCGATAATATCCTTGGCGGGTAAACCTTTAGCTTGAATTACCTTGAGAATCAGAGTAGAAGAATTAAAGTTATACTCTAGGCTGAACTGAATCTGACCCGCTGGCTCATCTGGATCACACATTTCTCTGGCCAGGTCGGCAGCTGCTTCCTGTTGCTGTAAGTAAAGTCGAAATCTATACAATACTTTCTGATTGGGAGTCAACAAACAAATCTATATATCACTTTCTGATTAAGAGTCAACAAACAAATCGATACACTGCTTTCTGATTGAGAATCAACAAACAAATCTATACACTACTTTCTGATTGGGAGTTAACAAACAAATCTATACACTACTTTCTGTTTGGGAGTCAACAAACAAATCTATATATTATTTTCTGATTAAGAGTCAACAAACAAATCGATACACTGCTTTCTGATTGAGAATCAACAAACAAATCTATATATTACTTTCTGATTACGAGTCAGCAAACAAATCTATATATCACTTTCTGATTACGAGTCAGCAAACAAATCTATATATCACTTTCTGAATAAAAATCAACAAACAAATCTATATATTACTTTCTGATTAAGAATTAACAAACAAATATATACTCTACTTTCTTATTGAGAATCAACAAACAAATCTATACACTAGTTTCTGATTGAGAATCAACAAACAAATCTATACACTACTTTCTGATTGAGAATCAACAAACAAATCTATACACTACTTTCTGATTGGGAGTTAACAAACAAATCTATACACTACTTTCTGTTTGGGAGTCAACAGACAAATCTATATATTATTTTCTGATTAAGAGTCAACAAACAAATCTACACACTACTTTCTGATTGGGAGTCAACAAACAAATCTACACACTACTTTCTGATTGGGAGTCAACAAACAAATCTACACACTACTTTCTGATTGGGAGTCAACAAACAAATCTATATATTACTTTCTGATTATGAGTCAGCAAACAAATCTATATATTACTTTCTGAATAAAAATTAACAAACAAATCTATATATTACTTTCTGAATAAAAATTAACAAACAAATCTATATATTACTTTCTGAATAAAAATTAACAAACAAATCTATATATTACTTTCTGAATAAAAATTAACAAACAAATCTATATATTACTTTCTGAATAAAAATTAACAAACAAATCTGTATGTTACTTTCTGAATAAAAATCAACAAACAAATCTATATATTACTTTCTGATTAAGAATTAACAAACAAATATATACTCTACTTTCTTATTGAGAATGAACAAACAAATCTATACACTACTTTCTGATTGGGAGTCAACAAACAAATCTATACACTACTTTCTTATTGAGAATGAACAAACAAATCTATATATTACTTTCTGATTGAGAGTCAACAAACTCACAAATACAACATTTATGTTGTAAAGCTACTGTATACGATGTACATTGATATCATTTTTGTAATCTCAGGACCGTGACTCTGAGGTTAAGAACTAATATAGAGAAAATTCAATGTCGCTAGATTAAACTTATCACTGTGGATAATTGTACAGGTCTTTCCAAGGAAGGATAATCGTACTTAACGTTCTTCAAAGAAACTGTGTGAGTTTAGGAAAGGAACAATCTTCGAAACTACATCTCAAACTTGCTCCGAGCAACATGCCTGTACACGGAGTGAAGGTTATAGTTACAAAAAAAAAGGTCTTTGTCTTTAGAAAACACAACGATGAAACTTGGCATATTTTTTATCGCCATCAACAAAATAATAAAATTAGGCTTAAAGCTGGTGAAATCTCACAAACAAAAAGTTCATAAACTTCCAGCAACACCTTTAATCACCATATGTGAATAAACGAGAATCACAATAATCCCAATCGACATCAAGTCCTACGATGTAGTTTCAAATAACTTTTCAGGTCGGCTGCTTTCAGGGGGCCTTTGAAGCTTGTTACAGTGGATCTTTTAGTATCATAATATAGTGTTGATGATATCAAATTGAGCATGTTTGAGCTGAAGAAGTTTCAAGAATATCATAAGATCTGGAACATCATTCTTATGAAGTGTCTTTAGCCATTGGTATATCAGGCACAGAAAACTCTTTTGATAATTAAAATAGTGTTACTTTCAAAATTCAAATTTTCTTCGAGGAACCTCATTTCACCCAAATTACCTTGTTTACTATCGCTAAAACATAAAATATAAACTTACAATATTGCCTTATACCTTCAATCGCATCACGCTATAATTGTAAATATTTAAATACGTATTATTATAACTGTGAATATTAATTAGGTGCTACTACCTCTGTAAATATTTTCTTTCTGTAATTACTCGCTACTATCACTGTGAATCTGTAATCACGTTTTCACTGTAAATAGCCTATCGCATACTATGTACGTTTGTGTGTGTTTCATTATAGCAAAGCCACATCGGGCTATCTGCTGAGCTCACCGAAAGGAATTTAACCTCTAATTACAGAGTTTTAAATACGTAGACATACCACTACACTAGCGAGGCCTCACATACTATAATCACGGTAAATTTTATTCACTATTCTTATTATCGTAAATCTTCAATTATGTCCAACTATCATTCAGATTTGAATTCTAAATATTTATTTCAATTCATCGCAGATAATAAATAAGGATTTTCTATTACCGTTTATCTTTAAAATAGTAATAAGCACATTTAAATACTTTTTATTACTTTTCATTTGTTTTTTATTTCACTATACCTTTCAATCACGACCATTTAACTCTTGTACTTAAGAACATTAGACCGTTGATGTTGTTTTGAATTAAGCATAAAGCTACACAATAGGCTATCTGTGCTCTGCCCACCACGGGTATCGAAATCCGGATTTTAGCGTATAAGTCCACAGACATACCGCTGAGCCACTTGGAGCTTAGACTGTTGATATTTTAACACGTATAAAATCATCTTATGAAATAATTTTTTTATGAAATTGAGTAAATACTCCTTATGTAAAAACAAAGAGTATGGGGAGCTGTGCATGGTAAAAATGTTTTTGAATGTAGTTCTAATACATTTTCAAGATAATTTCAGATTTTGAATTAAAATTTCGGCATTCACTGGAGCCACCTTCAGGTAAAACTTTGCGGCCGAAAGTTTAATAAAAAAGAAATTGTTTACCACAAAACTCAAACTAAAGTTCTCATTAATAACCAACTGAAAGTGGTTTGAAATAAAATTCAAGTTTTGTTTATTGAGACATTTTAATTACCCTGTGAATTTTCACCTGAAGGGAGCTCCGCTGAGTATCAACAACCGGATCTCAATACCCGTTGTTGGTGGAGCACAGATAGCTCGTTGTGTAGCCTTACGCTTAACAATAAACACAAACTCAAAAGTTCAATTAAAGAGACTTTATTCACCAAGAAACTCAAAACCAAAGTTGAATCCTAACAGAGTAACCTTCGGACTAACATCGCAAGAAATCGGGTTTAGATACCCCTGGTGACCAGAGTACATATAGCACATTATGTGTTGTGATCTAAACAAACAGACAAAACCAGTGAACTTATTTATGAGTACCTCATCATAAAGAAACAATACTTTATTTTATATTTATGACAAATCTACCCTCTTCCTACGTTCGACTCATAATCTGAGGGTCGAATCGTGGGTTCGAATCCCCGTCGTACCACACATGGTCGCACTTTCAGCCATAGGAGCGTTATAATGTGACGGTGAATCTCACTATTCGTTGGTAAAAGAGGAGTTCAAGAGTTCGTGGTGGGTGATGATGATTTCCCTATAGTCTTACACTGCTAAATTAAAAACGGCTAATGCCGACAGCCCTTGTGTAGCTTTGCGCAAAATTCAAAACAAACAAACAATCATCTGGCGTCTCTGGTTTTGAGCTATTGAGCAAAATGAAGGAAGACATTTAGCAATACTCTACCAGGGGCGTAGCCAGTGTGGTCAGGGGGAGGATCAAATGACCACCCCAATATTCTACAAGATACGCTGTTTTCGGAGTTTTATTAATAAACATTACGCATTCATGTAGATTATAATTATTTAACTTACTTGTGGAGAAGGAAAAGTCCACATTGTTAGTGCTACTGGGTACGCCCCTGCACACCACCTATCATTCACACAATAATTAATTGTCACCATAATAGCACATTTAAATATTAAAATAAGGAAATATTTTGTGATATGAATCCGGTTCTCCAGTTCCGAAATCCAAAGTCCCATTGTTAAGTAATATTAAGATCACAAAGGAATAAAAGAGTTTTAGTGTTTAAAAACGGTTTTGTTATTCACTATGATATAGAAATATAAAAGGTTAATTAGTTTCCATTATATTAAACTTTTGTTAACGTAACGATAATCTTATACTGTTAATCTAAGTCTATCCAATAAAAATCTTAGACTGTAGCTTTTTCTGTGAATATGTTGCTCATTTTAAATTCGATATAAACTACAGAAATACAATATATGCATAACCATTCTTAATTTCGAACTGAGATCTTAAGATGGAAGGCAAGTAATCAAAAGCACCTACCTGCAACTCTTATGCTACTCTAAAACAATACTAAAATTTAATCGTAACTCTTATAATGAAACTTTTGCACCAAACATGCTCGCAACATCAGCCATGGGAGCGTTATAACGTTACGGTAAATCTTACTATTCGTTGGTAAAAGAGTAGCCCAAGAGTTGACGATGGGTGGTGATAACTAGCTGTCTTCCCTCTAGTCCTTCCCTGCTAAATTAGAGACGGCTAGCGCAGATAGCCCTCGTGTAGCTTTGTGCAAAATTCAGAAACAAACAAACAATAACGAAACTTCTGCCTCAAATTATGAAGCATGCTTTTAGGGCAAATGGTTGCAAACCATGAATCCTTAAATTCGAAATCTGGACATGCAAACAATTTGCCCAAGACCAGCCCTTAATAATTATTACAGAATTCGTATTTTAATTATCAAACTTATGGCAAATAACCATAACCACATTATATGGTTTTGGATTTTCAACTTGTCAATATTAAAAGGAAAGATGTTATTAAACAATGCGTTGAATAAATTAGCGTAAAAGTGATTACATAAATGAGATGGAAAACACTTTACAAAAGTAGTTATTTATGCGCTTCATCTGAATCTAAAGTTAAAAAAATAGATTTACTCACTTCAGCTGAGGGAAGTAAGGACTGCAGAAAAGAAATGGCTCCTGAACTATTCATACTCGTCCCTTCTTTTTCAGATGTATCTGTCGGTCTAAGGAAGAAACACAAATCTGGAAATTTATGAGAAGTTTCAGAAAATCCTAATCTATAGTTTCAACAATATTTTTTTTACCATACTTCTTAGAAAGAAAATTTCTGTGTTACATCATCCGATGTATAAAAGTATGGCAAATATGTACTGTAAGGATAGAATTAGTTACAGACTTTGTTCATTTAATGATATGAATCGAATATGGATTCTACGCTGGTAAATTCAGTTATCAAAGTATTAATACTTACTGTGTTATTATAATTTAACCTTATGCTCATCAACTGAATTGTCTAAGTCAGATGTTGATGTTGTAAAATTTAGTCTCTGAAAAAACAGATGTGTTCTCTTTGGAAAACCAAACTAAGGTACTAGAAGACGCGATTTAAATGTATAATATGATAAGAAACTACTGTCATAAACCTAAGTGACTTATACAAGATCCCATAAACAACGTTAGCTTTATACCAAGTGCTGATGGTTCACTTCACTTTAGAGTGTTATGAAAGCGTGCTTCAAATTGTGCAATCCCAGATAAGAGCGACTGCTAAGAGACAGAAAATATTAATATTAACGTGAACTTGTTCGACTGAAAAAATTAAATGTCACGGGCCTTATAAGCAGATGCTGTTATCTTTAAAGCGAGATCCCTCGGTGTTTGTTTTGTACTGTATAAATGTATACGGTCTTTGTTTACTTTATACATCATAAATCGCTTTGTGAAGGTTGTTTTTGATATTTAAAAAAATTACTTTTAAATATTATCGTTGATAATGACGCACAGTTTGGTAACAAAATATAGAGTGCTTCGGTTCATAAAACCGTGTTACAGTATATAAAACTTTAATACAGCACAAAGTATTGCTCTATTCTAAAGATCTTTATACATATTTGCAGCGCCCCAGTTGCTCTAAAATCGAAATTTTCTGGGAACCTAATACCTTCTCACATTTTATTTGTGAAAAAAAAACTTTTTTGTCACAATTTATTAAAACAGTTCTTCATCATAATTAATTATAACAGAATAGCTAATTCAAAACAGAACAACAAAAATATAAGTAAAACATACTTTAGCTTCAAATTATGAGCAAACTGGTAATTCTAGTTAAAATATTCTTATCAAAATCTACCTTTCATTAAATAAATTTAGTGAAAAAAAACAGAATAAAACTTAAATAGCAATGTTAAAAATAATAAAAGAGACATAAATAATTATTAATGTAAATATATATATATATGATTTATTAATATTGTACTTTTAATTCACGCTTAACTAATTAAAAAACAATTAAGTAATTGTCGTAACTCACTCAACTTGCTGTCTGTTGTATCCCAGTCGAATTCACGTAAATAATTTCGGAAGAAAGAGTGAAAAAAGAAAACCACAAACATAAGATTAGTACATGAAATGTGGATACAATAACATCAAAAAACATTTCCAAGTAGAGAATGTTAGAAAGGTAAATGAGACAGTTTAATGAAGCACCATTACTGGCTTTTGGTGGAAAAAATAGATGGTTTTCAATATTTCTGATTTTTAACGCATGTGTCAAACTAAGTAACCACCATATGGTTATCATACATTGAACCACACATTATAAGAAATAAAATGAACAACTTCAGAGTGGAGTTCGAAAGAAAGGATTTTCATATAATGGGAGTAGATAAAATCCTAATAAATGAAGAGGGTTTTGAGAACAGAAATGTCTTTAAAATACAAAATTATTGGTTGCTTAATCAACAGGAATGGAATATTAATAAATAGGGAGAAAAGAGTTCTATGTAAAATTTGAGTTACTATCTGTTTAAGCTGATGACATGATAACTAATAAGGGGAAAATACTTTTAATAGGAATTCATTACTGTTCATCTGATGAAATTAATGATAAACGTTTGAGTGTGATGAAGAATGTTTGATTGTTTGTAGTTAAGCACAATGAGGCACAATGGGGTATTTGTGGTTAGCCCACCATGGGTATAAAAATCCAATTTCTAGCCTTGTATATCCACAAACACACCACTATGTCACTGGGGGGAGGTAGTTTTTTATGCTGTGATATTCATTGAGTAGTTGTGATCTTCAATGTAATAATTTTATTCTCCACATATGATATCTCTAATTACTAAATATTGATTATAACGGTTCTTAAGTTTTGTATTTTGACACAAGTGACCGGCAAATTGGAAGCTTAAGATTCTACATCAAATTATGCATTTTATATTGGAATGGGGATTGTCATGCATAAATTTAATTCGTTCTTATACTTAGCATGTGGCACCTCTACAAATAAATTGATAACAGCCATAAACAATTCTACATGTAACACAATGTACCAGCGGTGGTGTCCATACATACATTCCACGAATTTTCAGCCCTTTAGGTGGCAGTATAGTCATGAGTCGAATCGTCTTATCTTATATTTGATTCAGCTCGATTTCATATTTATCGGAATCATAAGGAGTTTTTTAATGTTTATAATTTAATTCGTTGAGTAACAAAGAACACAAATATTAGTGCAAATAAGTATGTTAATGAAAGTGGAAGTTAGACAAAGTTACTGAGAGATGTAGTCATATAGATCTAGAGTGTGTTTGTAAGTTTGGTCAGAAAGTATGCACGGTGGCGACATTTCAAGAATAATTATCATAGACTGTCTTGTAATATCAGAGTAAAGAAAAATTAATTCGTCTTGTCAATTATGTTTCAAAGCAACTGAACTGTCCTGTGTGAACTTTTACCGAAAAAGAGAACTATTTAAAGTTTTGTATCCAACTGTAGTAATTATATTAGTATAACTAATATTTGTATACACTTTTGACTTATTTTAAATGTATTCTTTTAAAACACGTTAACTATGTGATGTCCGTTTACTGCTGAAATTTATCATCAGCAAATCACAGACACCTACTGTAAAGAATCTCGCCAATCTCAGGGTTTATATATATGTGTGTAAGCAAGATTTTTTATGGTACGCCTCTGTGACTTGTTGATGATAAATATCATTATATTTTAGTGTGTCGAAAATTGTTAATTGTTTACGTCTTTTCTACAGCCATTTGATCTACACATGCACAGTTACAATGATAGTGAAAATACTGTAGATGACACAACACACTGAATAACATTTCGACTGACTTTGGCAGATGGATAGAGAAAAGTGAGCGACTTGGAATAAAGGATGATCTATGAGAGTTGTTAAACAAAAACAAGAACTAGAGAAATAAAAATGTCAACAGATTAAAGAATAGGAGAGACAGAAAAAAGAGGAAAAAAGACTAAAAGAAGAAAAGGAGACATTAGAACTAGAGAGAGGTGGAACAAGAGAACAAATTGAGAAAGAAGAAAAGGAGAAGGAGATTAAAAATAGAGAGAAGAAGAGCACAAACTGAGACTGTCACACTAACACAAACTGAGACTGTCACACTAACACAAACCGAGACTGTCACACTAACACAAACCGAGACTGTCACTCTAACACAAACCGAGACTGCCACACTAACACAAACTGAGATTGCCACACTAACATAAACTGAGATTGCCACACTAACACAAACTGAGGCTACCACACTAACACAAACCGAGACTGCCACACTAACACAAACTGAGATTGCCACACTAACACAAACTGAGGCTGCCACACTAACACAAACTGAGTCTGTCACACTAACACAAACTGAGACTGTCACACTAACACAAACTGAGACTGTCACTCTAACACAAACTGAGACTGTCACTCTAACACAAACCGAGACTGCCACACTAACACAAACTGAGACTGCCACACTAACACAAACTGAGACTGCCACATTAACCCAGCTGAAAGATGAGGAACCAAAAAAATGCCAATTGGCTCAGGAGCAACCAAATTAAGGTGGCTGAAGCTGAGCAGTCTGTCTCAGTATTCTTTCTTAGAACTGGGATGAGTACCTGCAACCAGTATTATTTGCTTAACGAGGAGTTCCACAAACAACTACAGAATATTCAGTCTTGGAGTTGATGTACAGAATAACAGTACGAGGTCTGATGCAGATATTCAAAGAGTTGTGGACAGAAGAAGAAGAGTCAAAAATGAGGATCACATAACTGTACATTATGGGCCTAAGGATTTGTGTAACACAAGATCGGACTACAACCAGAGATCCTATCAAAGTGAAGTCCCAGCTGATGCTCTATACGATGAGAAACATGATCAAATAAAAGTAGAGATAATGTCAGAAGCTGAAGAAGCTTCAGTGTCAGCTTACTGTTCACCAATCGTAATAGTGAAGAAAAAGAATGGCTGAACCTACTTGTAAATATATTTTCAGAAGCTGAATCTTGTAACGAAATTTGACCCAGAACCTATGGAAAACCCAGAGACTATCATGGCAAAACAAGAAGGGACCTACAAATATATATGTAAAAACGGCTCGTTTGTGTTGAGAATATTTTTTACGTAGAGGAGTGAACAACTTGTCGACCTTCTTCGTTTATCGTCAAGTTCACAAAAGAAGGGGTCGAGTTCTTTTCCATGGTTGACCCCAGTATACGTTATTGGAAGATCGCAATGGAAACAGGATCTAAAGGAAAGACAGCCTTTGAGATAACAGACAGTTGTTGTCAGTTTAAAAGTATTAATTTTGATTAGTCAATTTAGCAGCAACATTCAACCACATAGTGGAGAAGATGTTGCACAAAATTACCAACACTGCACATTATATGAATGACATTCCAACCCACACAGCAAAATGGAAAGATCACCCGAAGAAACTTAAAGAGATGTTCAGGTAAGTGAGGGTAACAACTCTAAACATTAGATAATCTAAGTGCTACACATATGATTCTGTTCTGGACTTTGTTGGAAAAAAGGTGGGCGATTGACAGATAGCTATGAAAAAGAAACTAACTCAATACAAGATGCACCAGCTCCAATGGCAAAACAGCAAATTAGATCCTTACTGGGGCGAGCAGAATACTGTAGAAAGTTCATCCCAAAGTATGCTGAATTCAATGCACCACTAACTGATATGATGAAAAAATGTTAACCCAACAGTGCGAGGATCGTGAGCTGAGCATTGTACGCGCAGAACTTTAAATTCTACATTGATATCATAAAGAGAACGTGTTGGTGCAAGTTGTATAAGTAGATCTTGTGTATGAGCTGAAAGAGTATTTGTACGTAATATAAAAGAATTATCTTGAAGAAAGGTTTGTTCTTAGGTATACCTGACTGTTCATTTTAATTTTAACACGAGGATATTATTTAGTTCATATTACGCAATCAAGTAAGTTATTTTTAAAAGCCATAGTTATAGTAAGTTTGATTATGTAATTGTTTACGAATTATTTGTTGCATAGTTCAGTTGTTGTTAATTGACGTCACAATACCTTATGACTGTTTCTCATTGCTTTATGTGAGTATTGTTAAATAATAATGTGTCGAAGTTTGTAGAAAGTTCTGGACTTCAGTCGGGCAACATATATATATGACCAAGTTACAGCAGTTAAGAAAGTAAGTAAAAGTGAAAGTTAAACAAAGTTATCGAGAGATATAGTTAAAGAGATCTTGACTATGTTTCTAGGTTTAGCCAAAATGTGTGTATAGTGACAACTTTTAAAGTATTACAATCGCAGGTTTCTTAGTAATAACGGAATAAGTAAAATTAATGTTTTTGGTCAATTGGGTTTTAAAGTAACTTAATCAGCCTATGTAGACTTTTGACGAAAAAGTGTATTATTTAAATTCTGGATTCAACTTGGCAATTATCTGTGTATCGAACATTTGTATATACGTTTGACTTGTTTCTAAGGTATTATTTTAAAACATTTTGTGGTGTCAGTTTATTACTGAAATCTATCGCCAACGACTCAAATACATCTACTGTAAAGAATCGCGGAATTATAAAACCTTATTTCTATGTCAGAAAACTGTAAAGAAGGGTTTTGCTTTTCCTAAAGAATTTTAGCTGAAACATATAGTTGATCTAAAATAGATCCGGAAAAGTTCAACTTTTAACTTGATGTAGTTTATAAGAGCTGTTCATTATAGAAAACTGTTTTAGTTGTTTGGATTTATGTACGTTAATTTCACAAACTCCTGAAAACGTTCATGATCTCTTTTTAATAAGAACTAATACATTTTAAAGTAATTTAATATTTATCATTATCTATAATACAACCATTGTTACAATACGTTTTGTGCAGTTTTCTTTAACAATCCAATTATTGAGAACTTGAGTCAATCGATTTTAAATAAATCAATAACCGTGTCTGAGATTCTCAAATAATTGTAAAGTAATTGATTAGGTTTAAATTATGTTTGAATAGTTTAAAATACAGTTTTGTAGTTGTTTTATTTGTTAACAATATTTTTCTATTGTTTTTGTTTACACAGTTAACTTACAGTACAATTTGAGTAGTAAGTGGTGTGTTTAATGATGGTATTATTCGCAACGGTCCCTGTTGGGTTCGGTCTTCTACATTGTGTCGAATCAAACCTTTTGCGTTATTGTGGTAGGTTTCTGGCTTGCTTTCGGTCGTCGCTCTTGTCATATGTAATGGTTCTGTTTCATCTGGACCGGACTTTTTATTCCGATAGTTTTTCCAATAAAAACAGCAAAAAAATAAGCTGATTCCAGTAGTAAACAAAACCGCTAAAGATCCTAGTACTGAAGCCACTATGATCGTTGTTACGTCCATATTGTATACTCTGTAAGATTTATGATAAAACAGACGTCTTAATTTTTAGAATGGGAAATAATTTGTTTTCAGTCAAAAGAACAAATGCTGAATATATTAAAATAAATACAGTAATTTAATACATTTGTTTATCTGCCACAGAGACGTCATTTAATTAAAATAGTTTAAAAATCACGCTTGATCAGATGTGAGGTTTACGGTTATGAAACTGTACAATTCTCTAGTTGTCTAATGCAATTTGAATTTATGCTTTTAAATTTACTTTTTAATTCCAATAAAAATTTAAGCATTCAACTACTCATTTTTCATACTTTAACAGATACACTGGAATAACAACACTGAAACAAAAAACCTGGACTTAAATCGCAAGAATATTAGTGTAATTTTGGTAAATTGGACAATATAATTACTAAATAAATACATTTCGTTTCAATTGCTGTAACAACACAAACAATTTAGAAATATGTTGGCCTGGCATGGCTTAGCGCGTTAAGGCGTGCGCTTCGTGATCTGACGGTCGGGGGTTCGCGCCCGAGTTGCGCCAAACATGCTCGCTCTCCCAGCCGTGGGGGCGTTATAATATGACCGTCAATCCCACTATTCGCTGGTAAAAGAGTAGTTCAAGAGTTGGCGGTGGGTGGTGATGACCTTCTAGCCTTCCCTCTAGTCTTACACTGCTAAATTAGAGACGGCTAGCACAGATAGCCCTCGAGTAGCTTTGTGCGAAATTCCAAAACAAACAAATAGAAATTAGTTAAAGATAAGATAAACATATCATTTATCTATAGGTCAATTTAATTATGTGTTCGAAGTCAAATAAGCGCTCTATTTTATCGATTTGTTTTGTTTTGTTTTGAATTGAGCACAAAGCTACACAATGGGCTATCTGTGCTCTGCCCACCACGAGTATCGAAACCAGGATTTTAGCATGTAAGTCCGCAAACATACCGCTGAGCCACTGGGGGCCTATTTTATCGATAAAAAAATTTTTTCACGAAAAAGGTTGAAAGTCAACAAACGAAAAGGATGAGCTAACACGATTATGTTTCAGAAAAACACCATACACATAATCTAGGTGATTAGGTTTAATAACAAAACCTAGGAATTGTGTTATTACGTCAGTGTAAGAAATTCGTTTAGAAAACTTTGCTTATGTTAAGTAACACGACAAAACATTTAAAAAACGTGACACGTTTCGCTAATGGGCAATGTTGGATAAATCCAACAAAACAGACTGTAAAATACGCTAACTGCTGGAAATGCAACAAAGTATTTTTAAAAAAAATTAGTGTTGTTAGTTAAAACATGTACTTGAATGCATGTAGTTTAGCAAGAACCTGGTTCAAAGGGAACATAACAACATGCTAATTCAAACTCTTTTTGAGAGCAACAAACAGGGGCCTGGCATGGCCGAGCGCGTTAAGGCGTGCTCTCGTAATCCGAGGGCCGCGGGTTCGCGCTCGCGTCGCGCTAAACATGCTCGCCCTCCCAGCAGTGGGGGTGTATAATGTGACGGTCAATCCCACTATTCGTTGGTAAAAGAGTAGCCCAAGAGTTGGCGGTGGGTGGTGATGACGAGCTGCCTTCCCTCTAGTCTTACACTGCTAAAACAAACAAACAAGAGAACTAAAGATAATATACAATTGTTTCTTAATGTTAAAACTATTGATTAAGTAGTTGGAATCATTCGATACACAGTTGTAAACACAGACCACATTTTGAAAACGACAAATGTTATATTGAGGGAAAGCCAATATTAGAATAGTTATTTTCGATTTATGAAACAGTTTGATATTGTGTGTTTCTTATAGCAAAGCCACATCGGGCTATATGCTTAATATTGACCGTTTGATACTGAGCTCAGTCGTATTCTCGAAAGAAATTGTGAACAATAAAATATAAAATATTTAAAAATATACAAAACCATATACATTTAAATTAAAAAAAGCACCAAAATATTTGTCATAGTTAATTCAACAAACGTGGTGTAAAATACAAATTTTAAATAAATATTAATGAGTAAAGAAACTGCAAATAGTAAGCTAAATTCAAAAAAGTACATATATTGTTAGTGTATTGATTCGAGCAACTGTCTAAATATTGAATATAAAAATTGTAGTATTCAAATAACGATTAAATTGCTCACACAGCTAATAAGAAAAACCAATGCATTGTCGTTTTTTTACCTGGAAATTTTTTAACATATCCGACAGAATCTTCGTTTAGAGTTAAAGAGAAAACTACGCAATGGGCTATTTGTACTCTTACCAACCACGCTAGGCCCGGTATGGCCAAGCGCGTAAAGTGTTCGACTCGTAATCCGAGGGCCGCGGGTTCGCGCCCGCGTCGCGTTAAACATGCTCGCCCTTTCAGCCGTGGGGGCGTATAATGTTACATTTTATATGCAAAAACGGCTCGTTTGGGTTGAGAACATATTTTACATAGAAGAGCGAACAATTTGTTTGCTGATGTCAGGGATATATGATATACAGCAGTATATGGCTTCGTGATTTTATGATTCGTGAGATATATTTACTTTTGTTGGTTGATTTTGCTTTCTGTCTAGGTCTGTGCGTATAATGTTTTCTACGGTTTGTGGAGGAAAGTTATTGATGTTGATGAAGTATTATTTTATTTTGTCAAACAAATAACCAACATTTGGCAAAAACTAGTAACAAAATATGACATTCCAGTTAATACTAAATTCATTCAAAAACCAGGCACAAAACTGAGGCCTATACTATGTAAGAACTACACTGACAAACACCACACCAACATTATTTATAAAATACAATGTGATAACTGCCACGACTTTTATATTGGAGAAACAAGTAGAAAAATGGAAACCAGATTCAAAGAACATAAAAAGTCACCTTCACACGTTTTCGAACACTGTAAGTCAAATAAACACAACATAACCATAGAAAACACTAAAATACTAAATAAAGAAACAAACATAAACAAACGCAGAATTGAAAAAGCCTTACTTATACAACAACTTAAACCCAAAATAAACCAATATAAAGGAACGCCATTATACCTATATTATATTATAGATAAAATTATATATTCAAACATCTAACCCCGCCCTCTACATTGCGACACTCAGTTACACAACCCCTTCCAAACATGTGGTAAGCTTCCGGTCAGTTACCTCTTTATTTGTGAACCTGACGATGACCGAAGAAGGTCGAAACGTTGTTCGCTCTTCTATGTAAAATATTTTCTCAACCCAAATGAGTAGTTTTTGCAAATAAAATTCTCAACAAGTGGGTTTCTCGACATCACTGATTCGTATAATGTTACGGTCAATCCCACTATTCGTTGGTAAAAGAGTAGCTCAAGAATTGGCGGTGGGTGGTGATGACAAGCTGCCTTCCCTCTAGTCTTACACTGCTAAATTAGGGACGGCTAGCGCAGATAGCCCTCGAGTAGCTTTGTGCGAAATTCAAAACAAACAAACCTCACCTATCGAAACCCGGATTCTGGCGTTTTAAGTCCGTAGACATACTGCTGTGCCACTGGGAGGCTGGTACAACACGCTGAAAACAGCAGCTTTTGTCTTGAATACTTTCATAAAGGAAAGAAATATTATGTATTGTGTGCATACAGAGTTTCCAATTAAATAAAACTACTTGACTTATTGACTTTTGTGCTGAAATTTACTATCAAACAAACATAAGCGAACGTCATTATCATATACTAATACAGGTATTCCGCAAAGGAAGTAAATGCTGCATAAAGAACTCTGTTAGGTAATGTACGTTCTTTCTTTCGTCTTTAAATACTTAATGGCATTATTAAATGCTAACTGGGCTTTCAGTGAAACAGAAATAAGTCCGGAGGATTACAACTCTAAAAGCCGGTGTTCGATATCCATGGGGAGCACAGCACTGATAGCCCAATGTGCAGTTTCGTAATCAACTGCAAACAAACAAGATATCAGTTACATATCTTACTTTATTGAAGGTAATGACTGACAAATTTAACCGATTAAGTACTTGTGTGTTTAAAATCAAGCAAAAAAGTCTACAAATGTGAAAATGTGCTTTTTATTCCCCTTTTCGAACACAAATACTAAAAGGTAATCCGTTGGACTCCTTCCGGTTACCAAGTACGACAATCGAAACAGCCAACTTAAACACAAAATGAATCGCATTTACAGTGACGAGTCCAGATAGTTAATAGCACTTTATGTCAACAAAGTTTAATTAGTAGAGAATGCATCGTTAGATGTGGGTCTTGGTGCCAAGGAGAGATGTTTAACTCCTATGTATTTCGCTAACGACGGACGAATTACTTGCAGTGTACTACAGTTACGAATAAACATAAAGTTGAATGATGATGCAGCAATTCTTCGAGAAATAATCACAGAGTGAAGGTTTTTGTATTACGAGAAGCCGAAGGACTCGATATTTTGAACAGTGAGTGTTCCAATGTCCTCTGTTAGTCGATAAAACACGTTAAACTGCATTATAGCAGGCCAATCCAGTTAAATGATTCATATGCAAAAATAGAGTTGTAGTTATGCAAGAGACACTTCTGATCCATAAATTTATTGCACAAAAAGCTAAGTATCTCTCTTGGTACCATTAAATATATAATAAAAAAGAATAGGAAATTAGCGAAGACTCACAACCAAAAAGCTAAAATATTTCAGTTACAGCTTGAAATCAATGGGTTTTTTATTCAGACAAATGGCCAAAGAAACTGTAACCACAGTAATTTCATTATATAACAAATATGTCAAATATTCTTAATGCAGTTTCAATAGAGTTTTTAACAAAAGGTTTTCCTAAATATTGTTTTGGAAATCATTGTTTACATACAGTTGAGGTTCTATGAAAAGTTTGTAAAGACATACTTTATATTAAGGGCCTTTGTTGAAGCTTGTTAAAAACAAAAGAAATTGGAGTACCAGACAGTAATATGTAATCCTTGTTATTAGACCTAGTATGATCAACGATAGATGAAGTTGTTCAACTGACAGAGCATGGAACCAGGAACGTCGTTCATGAAAAGCTTGGTTGATTAGAATAAATTAATTTCCAAAATTAAAATACCTTAAAAGTCATTCACTGCAGTTACATTTCCGTTGTTAACAAATGTAGACTCTTTCTGGCTTTTTGGTGTAATAATGTTTCAAAAAATGCTGTCATTATTCGCTAAAGTTAATCCAGAAAATGTAATGCAACATGATTGTTTTTAAAGGTTTTAACTATGTTTAGGATATGCCCCAGAAGATGTAAAGTTGGTATCCATCAATTATTGTGACGCATTAACACCACTTCTAAATAGTAGTCAAATTACAAAATTATCTACTACCTTAGTTAATAACCATACATTAGTTTCTTCTCTAAAATTGGTGGATTATTTCACGAGAAATATTTTGTACATCTGCAAACATAATGGCCAGAAGCATTGAAGGGATATAAGTAGTAGGAGCAATATTGAAGAGATTTGCATCCTCAAATGTCGAAGCAGTGATGCACAACAACCATCAATACAAGCAGACATCACACCAATGCACTGCACTGTTGTAATAGTGATGTTAAAGATGCCTGCAGTTAAGTAAAAATTCCATTTTCCAAAATTCAACTAAGAACTTCTGAAGTCTAAAAGACCAAATATTGTATATAGATGTTCGAGAATTCTTAAGCCTTTATCTTTGTTGCCAAAATGCGAATTTTGTAACAAACCAGAAACTTCAATGGATTCTGTCTTATTCAATGTCGGCTCGGTATGGCCAGGAAGTTAAGGCGCTCGAATCGTAATCTGGGGATCGTGGGTTCGAATTCCTGTCATACCAAACATGCTCGCCACTTCAGCCGTGGGAGTGTTATAATGTGACAGTAAATAACACTCACTCTTCATTGGTAAAAGGATAGTCTTAGAGTTGGTGGTGGGTGGTGATGACAAATTGCCTTCCTTCTGGTCTTACACTGCTAAGGTAAGAACAGCTAGCGCAGACAACTCTCGTGTAGCTTTGCGCGAAATTCAAAAACAAACAAACAATCATATTCAATGTATTCACAGTCTTATCAACGTGCTGGAAGATTCTAAAATGAGACCCAAAATTCAAGTTATGAAGAAAAACAATGAGCTATTGGAAGCGCTCGAATTCCTAGTCTCGTTTCAAAACCCATTACAACTTTTTAGGTGACCATGTATGATAACCTCTTAATCAGATTACACGTATATATTGACAATATATAATTGTTGCGAACATCACGAACACACCATCGAGCTCATTCAATGACTTGCAAGAAGCCAGCAAAAACCTTTGTTAATGGAATATAAAGAAAAATTTCCATTCAATTAGATAAAGCTTCTCTTTCTCTTTGCAGTGCCGTATTCAGACAGAAAAGTTCCACATAAAAACTTTGTTACTTTTGCTAATGTCATGGTGAACCGCAGATTGATAATATCTGCATATATTGACCACTTGAAAGAGGAGTCACTCTTAAAATATTCTGTATATACAAAAACAAACAAGCATACAAAGCAAATACATAAAAAAGTTTTGATCACACCTGAAAAGATTCATCAATGAAGCCACTTCAATAAAATGCCCAACACTAAAACATAACAACACCTTAGCCAGCACCAATAAAAAAAGCAGAAGCCTTTAGACATCAACTTCAAAAAAAATTCAAAACTCATAATGACCCAGACATGAACAACTATTTCTACAACAAAGTAAGCAACCGTGTAAAAAATAACATAAATATATACAAACCATACTTTCCAATCAATATTTTCAATATCACTCAAACAAGCAATCACGAATTTCAAAAACAAATCACCAGGAAGTGATGGCATACAAACAATTTTCCTCAAAAGAGGCACTCCAAAATTATTTGACCATCTGTTAGCTATCTTTAATTTATTTTTCTACTCTGGAAACATCCCAGTTTCTTGGAAACAAGCTAACATATTAATGTTCCATAAAGAAGAAAAAACAGCTGATAAACCAAATAGTTACAGACCAATCAGCCTGACCAGCTGTGCAGGCAAAATTCTTGACAGAATAATAAGTAGTAGATTCTCCACATTTTTGGAGATTACTTCAAAATTACCAGGGGAACAAAACGTATTTAGAAAATTTATGCAAACAACAGATCACTTAATTAGATTAACTGAAACTATAATAAACAGCTTTAATAAAAAAGAATGCACTGTCGCCTGCTTCCTTGATATTGAGAAAGCATTCGACACTGTATGGCACAATGGTCTTCGGTTCCGTATGTATGAAATGGGACCACCGCGAGGAATTATTCGCTGGTTATCCAACATTTTGGAAAATAGAAAATACAGAGTAAACGTAGAGGGAACTTTCTCGGAATCTTCACTCCATAAGCTGATGTTTCTCAAGGAGGTGTAGTTAGTCCTATTCTCTTCATCATGTATGTGAATAATATGCCACTCAAAGACCCAATCCATGGATACTCGTCACATTTCACTGATGATTTAGCAATTTGGAAAAGTACCTCTACACCAGAAATTGCAGCCACTAACATACAACCTCATCTAAACGGAATAAGTGAATACTGCCAAAAATATAGAATCAAAATAAACACAACAAAGACACAGACTGCTACATCAGCAAACCTTTTGAGAACTAACATATGTTTTTAAACTTACGTGGATAAAACATATAAATAACAAAAAACACTAAAATTTGGCGAAGAATAAACTATGATAGGAGTCTAATAGGTAAAAATTATGGAACAACACCAGAAAACATCGTTAAAATATACAAAACATACATAAGACCACTGGTAGACTATGCAGCTCCTGCATGAATTAAGATAAATAATAAACAACTGCAATCCAAACTACAATCATTACAAAATACATTAATTGCATCAGCATATAGAGTACCTAAAACGACTTCCTCAAAGTTCAAGCACAAATACTCTAATACACAAACAATACCAAATAGACTTCTACATGGTACAATAAAATATTTCGATAAATATCGGAAAAAATGACCTGTTATGCGAACTAGACAGATATTGAATTTATGATGAAGCGAGTCCTAAACACCTCTCCCCGATAAACTTATAATTAGATCATTAAGCTAAAATTAAGTATTTAAAAAAAAACAATAGAAAGCAATATAAAAAAAACAAATATAAATAAAAAAAATACTAGGGCTAAAATAAAACAGGCTACCTATGTTCTAGACTTGGAAAATCTGAAAAAAACAATATACATGGACATTGCTCTAAAAAGGGCCTGAATTATGCTTATCACTCTGGCCCTCATGTATTTACTTTAAATATACTAATAACTCCACTCTAACATTGAAAAGAAAGGAGGAAGAGGTCGAGTGTACCTGACCCTCCCGGGTATACAAATTTATATACCCAAACACCTAGATAGGGAAAAGTACATAAAATACCATATTCGAAATATATTTAGCAAACCCGAAAGATAAATGGAGACTTTTTATCACACTGAACCCTTGATAAGTACCGACCTTAAAATGTTGATTTAACTCTTTTGTCAGTATCAACCAGACACTAACGAAGCACCGACCTTTAAAATGTTGATTTAACTCTTTTGCCAGTATCAACCAGACACTAACGAAGTACCGACCTTTAAAATGTTGATTTAACTCTTTTGCCAGTATCAACCAGACACTAACGAAGCACTCTTTTGTTAAAATGTGTAATAATATACAGTCTACAAAATTCAAGAAAATTACTCCATTAATCCAAATATATTATCTTTTGAAGACGTCTACATAACATGTAATATCTTAGATGTTAGAATTTATATATCTTATAAAGTTTGGAAACATTATTCCTTTACCTAGAAAAGTCCACAGCAGTAAATTCACCGTCACAACGCTAACATCCGGGTTTTTATTTCCGGCAGTGAATAAAAAAGATAATTCAATGTGGTTTTGCTCTAAAACAACCAAAAACAACTTACATGAAGGGATAAAAATGTGAAGTTTTTTATTAAATTATAGACTAATAGTTGAGAAGGAACTTCATATTTGGAATAAGTTAAAATCAAGTTGTAAACCGGTCTTGTGTGAAGTATTTATTTACAAGCTCAGTAAGATAACATTGTATGACAAATTACTAAGTTTTAATAACAATATTTGTTTGTTTGTTTGAAATTAAACATAAAGCTACACAATGGGTTATCTATCCTGTTTCTAGCGTTGTAAGTCTGCAAACATAACACTGTGCCACTAAAATTATGTTCAAGCTATGAATACATTATGTTATACTTTAACACACTTTGTGGTGTCATGAAATATACATATAACTTCATTTGACAAATTATTTTGAGAATAAAAATGTAATTGTAAATTTACTTAAATATTTCGACATTGAGATACAAGTTTCTTTTTATCTATAATACACTTACTCGCAAAAGCCTTTAATACTTTTAATTGTCAATAGATATTGTCTTTAACATGCTAAACAGCAAATCGCATATATAGTTAATAATGATTTTAGCTCCTTCACCCAGGTGGAGTCACTAGTTTAAGATTCTGGGCACTTGTTTGGAAGATACTGGTACAAATAGTGTTATTTATGTTTATTTATTCCTGATAAGAAAGTCCAATCTCAATTCTTGGACTTTTCTTATCACAATGAATGGTAGAAATTTGCCATCAGTCTTATAGCACACACAGAAGTGTAGACTGCAATTTTTGTTTTACCTGTAACAGATCGTTAACCTCAGATCCACTAGACTGACCTGTTTGTTGGTCCTACAATCCTCACGCTGTTTAATTAATTGGATACAAGTGTATGGTGTTCGTCAATCATACAGTTCTTTCGGACGTCATGTAATTTTATTCAAATAATCAATTTAAACACAATGTATAAGATGTTAGTCGGTATTTAGCAACGTTACTTAAAAATCAGGTTCACTCTATGTATATAATAATGTTTTGTGTTTTATGTTCCTTATGTGTTTTGAAGTGCAATTAAATTTATGCATTTTTATTTTGGTAAATATAATGTGTTACTGAGTGCCTTGTCACAAGATACTTCATTCTGAAATTGAAATTTTAAACTCAACACGGAAAAGGAAGTTTATTATCAAATAAGGTTAAAGCTATAGTGTGATGATTTTTACGATACTGTTTTAAGCCAGGTGATATTTATTTACTACAAATTAGGCTAATCAAAGGATATATAATAACAAAAACAAATACTTATTTTATACGTAAAAAGTAACTAATAATTTAATGTTTTGATATTAATAACGAATGAACGTATTGAAGCGAAATTTATTCCTAATTTTGTGAAACTGCTTTTACAGAAGCACCTATAGTTCTGGCGAGAATATGTTTACATAAACAATTAATAAATGTTTAAGAGGCACTTTTTCCCATTATTATCTGAGACTGCTTGAGTTGAATTCCTCTATATATGAGAATATAATTTTTTAGATAAGCAACTAATCAATATTAACAATATTGTAATCAACATTACAACTTATTTAGATTATGTTAAATTCCAATTGTTGAAATGCTATTTTATATACACAAGTAATGAATGTACTGAAGCAACATTTTATCTGTATTGTTATGCAAAACCGCTTTTGTTAAAACTTATGTGGCTTTGGTAGAATATCTGAAATTACCAGGTCGCAACAATCACATTATTTGTTTGTTTGTTTTTTTGGAATTTCGCACAAAGCTACTCGAGGGCTATCTGTGCTAGCCGTCTCTAATTTAGCAGTGTAAGACTAGAGGGAAGGCAGCTAGTCATCATCACCCACCGCCAACTCTTGGGCTACTCTTTTACCAACGAAAAGTGGGATTAACCGTCACATTATAACGCCCCCACGGCTGGGAGGGCGAGCATGTTTGGCGCGACGCGAGCACGAACCCGCGACCCTCGGATTACTAGTCGTGCGCCTTACGCGCTTGGCCATGCCGGGCCCGCAAGAATTACATCACAGATAATTAAAAAAACAGCAGACGCGTTAGGTAAGTTTTGATTCAATTATAAAGCCTTGGATTATGTTTTAAAAAAAAATCCTCTCCTGTTTGCAATACAAAAAGGTTACAGAACATGTTTTCCGTTCACTTGTTTGAAGAAATATTTATGTTTTCATACTAGACTGATATGAAAAGTTTCACATAGAATTTACTTTTACGAGCCATCAGAGAGAGGACTAAGACTTTTGATACATAGTTTTATCAAAACAAAACACACCACTCCTTGTTGCAGTTACTCTAATGTGAGTCATAGACAAAACAAAATTCAATCGATTATTTGTGTTTGTTTGTTTTGTAATTTCGCCCAAAGCTACTCGAGGACTATCTGTGCTAGCCGTCCCTAATTTAGCAGTGTAAGACTAGAGGGAAGGCAGCTAGTCATTACCACCCACCGCCAACCCTTGGACTACTCTTTTACCAGCGAATAGTGGGATTGACGGTCATATTATAACTCCCTTACGGCTGGGAGAGCGAGCATGTTTGGCGCGACGTGGATACGAACCCGCGACCCTCAGATTACGAGTCGCACGCACGCCTTAACGCGCTAGACCATGCCGGGCCTTAATCATTTGTAATCTAAGCATATCGACCTCTTACTCTGAACACTTTTACATGATATTAAGATAAATGTAATTTCAAAGATTTTGAGTGCAACAAGTAATACCACTAATTATACAAGTACAGACACTGTTGCCAGACGGAGAATGTGTTCCATTATCTTCATGGATATGCGAATAGATAAAAAAAAATTGCGTAATTTATTATCCTACAAAGGGTAAATTGAAATGGATGTTACACTTGTAAAAGTAGGAAGATGAATAAAATAACGATTTTAACTCATTCTGAGCCATAATCAAAAACTAGTGAAAGTTCCATGACTATTACAGCTCGTGTGACGGATTTAGTATTTGATATTTATTTCAACACTGATGTTAAATCTCTATTTATAAAGACATGTAGCTTGTACTGTTAAATGTTCACTGCGAAAATCCCGCCTATTCACTAACTTTGTAGAAAATTCTCGAGTGTAAGAATCAACAATGTATTCATGTATGTAAATACCAGCATTCTTACCTTAACTGAAATTTCTAGAAACTTTTCTCTCAAGATTATAAACCAATGTGACATGCCAAGAAACATTAGTATTGTTGGTTTGTTACAATTGGTATACTATAAACCTCGAAAGCTATAACTGTAATAAACGCTTATTAATCGGGAAACTACAGATATTTGACCAGGAACGTTTATAGATTTTGAGCATTACAAACTGTTTATCTTCAGTGAATTAACTAAAATTAGTACTTCTTCGAAGAGACTGTATAACTTCAGATGTGAAAACCCTACGTGTAGAGAGCTACTAGCTTCTCGTTAAGTGACCTGTACCGATATCAATTCGTGAGCACTGCTGGGATATAAAGAAAGTTCCAGATCACATAAAAGACTCAATATTGATTGTAAGTTTGTGAAATGTTTGTATATTAATAATTATTTTAATAACTCTTTATAAAAGCTATTATTATATATTGTATTATTAATTGTACATTAAAATATATTTGTATTAAGAAAGTGTGTGGATCCATCTTGTTAGCAAATATACATTTAATATGTATCGATGTTTAACCAACATTTACATGTAAATTACAATTTGACTCAGTTTCATAACGTGACATAATAAGTTGGAGGCTCGTCCAAGATAAATTATAATACGTAACAGTCGAGAAGCTGGCATTGTTTATTTACAAACAAACAAATTCACCGTCAGAAACCATTTAATAATACAGATGTAGGGTTAAAAAGGTTGGAGTAAAAAAAAAAGACAAAATAAGCCATCATTTTCACATTTTTAAGTAATAACAGTTAATGTAATTTTCATTCCATAGACCACGCTACTTTTAACAGGAGGGGTAAGTTGTTTGTGAAATTTCATAAAATATTCTGTATAACTTGTTTGTTTGCCGTTAAGCACAAAACAATACAATGAGCTGTCTGTGATATGCCAATTATGAGAATCGAAAACTGGTCTTTAGCATCATACGTTTTCAGACTTACCGCTGAGACACTGGGAGAATTGTAAGTAGCAGAATCTTTCTGTATATTTTCAGCTAATAAATAAATGAGCAGCATTAAGCTTTTATTCATGAAAAAAAAAACTTTTTTTCGTTTTAAATAACCTATACCATGATATTAACTACAATACAAACGTCGTAATATATTTTCAAGTGAATGAAGACAAATCAGTGTAATAATTGACCAGTACAGAAATATCACATTCTTTTGTGTCCGTTCTAAAACTGGTTTATTCTTCCCATAAAATTACTCGTGCTCTTTGTGTTCAGGAACTCTATAACGATAATAAGAGAACTTACAAAATGTATTGTAAGAAGAGATATACTGTGATTTCGAGCTAGAAACGTAGTTATGTATCCACGATAAAAGTGAAAATGTAAGGATTCCTCATGGTGAAAACTTTCCAAATACTTACGAAATACATTCAAATACTGTGTGCTTTTACCATCTTATATATATGCGTGCATTTAAAATATACTTATAATGTTATTTTCATGTTTCCAAATGTAATGTCTTAACAACGTTACTGTATATTTTTAAACAAATACTTAACTCAAAGGTAATTACTGTAAAAATATCCAAATATTACATAAAAATTGTGACAATGAATTCAGATTATAGTAACATATCTTATTAACCCAAAATGGAATAAAATGAAAAAAATTAAAAGAAATGGAATAAAACACGTTCCAGCATTTTCACTGTCGACTAATTGTTTAAAATTCCAGTAGTTTCATGTTGGTGATTCTTACCCATATGTATTTCTATCACTTGACTAACTCATGGTTTGTTACTTGACCAAAATTAGAATATATGAAATCACATTCTCACGAAAATAATATCAGACACTTTAAGTCTGGACTTAGAAGTGATATATCTATATTTATTCATCAGAGGTAGTCAGTTTCATGTGGGTAAATAAATTATATAAAAAAGATGTTCCATTATTATTACTCTAAACTGCTTTAGGCATCTGGTTAAGAAGCATATAATGTTAAATAGGAAGTTGAAGCTTCTCAACTTGCGTTGTGTTTTAGTACTCTTCGTCACAGAGCTACTTGTAAAAAACAGCATTATTCCAAACTTAAAGACGAAAATAATTCTGTATACTTTCTTCTACCTTATTGCGAGAAAAACTGGAAAACGTGATGATTCTGACAGGAAACACATAAGTGATAAACGCCAGAATATAACCATTTATGGGTATTATTTAACACAGATTACTCTTTCATAATGTATACGTCAATGTTAAATGTATTTATGAACAAATGAACGACGTTTACAGTAAACTAATGTATCAGTATACGTAGATAAATTTGTGATATGTATTCATGTATTTTCAATTAAAGACCTCACTTGATTTATTTCAGTATCATGTATTTTGGTGTACTGATGTGTCACAAGGTATCCTGATGTATTAATGTGTTAATAATATATTTAAGATATATTGACTTATAAATTATGTTTAGGATAAATGTATTTAATGTGCATAGAAAATATCTCAAGTATGCAAACCTCAGTACTTTTCCAATGTAATATCATTGGGTAAGTTAACAAAGTACCGTATAAGAACAGAAAAAACAACAACTGATGAATGGTAATAAACAGAATTATATATTAGTAAACAGATAAAGATTGTTTCCCTCTAGTCTTCATTGCAAACTTATTTAGACGTTAACTCCTGCAGTAGAAACAGGAATTTAAAGATATTTCAAGCCATTAAAAATTGAGAATTCTTAAGCAACCCTGTAAAATATCATTAAGTTACAGATAAAGTACTTAAATCTGACCATAACTAAATTAAGAACCAAATGTGGTAAAGAATGAAGTAAAATGATATTCTGCTTTAAATTTCATATCATTGTTACAATGGTTATTTCTACTACAGTGGAAGACATGTAATGTCATCTTATTCCGTTTCATGCATAAATACAGAGTGCCATCCACAACATTATAATTCTACTGCTTTTCGTAGTGCATAAATATAAGAATAAACTTAAATTATTAGTTTCGTTTATTTTGAATTTTGCGCAAAACTCCACGAGGGAAGGCAGCTAGTCATAACCATCCATCACACAGCTAGCACTTGCGCTACTATCTTACGAATGAATAATGATATTGATAGTTACATTATACCGCCTCTATGACTGAAAAGGTGGGCATATTTGGCGGCAGGAGGATTCGAACCCGCGCCTCTTAGCTTGCGAATTAAGCACTCTAACTAGTTGGTCATGCCAGACTAACATAAGCAGTACATAGCTGTTATACTTAGCAATATGAAACTGAAAGACGAAATGTTAAAAAGACTTAATAAATAGTCTAATAATAATGCATATATGTAGATAACAAAACGTGGATATTAAGTAATACTCGCTCCACAGTGGCATGTCTGCAGACTTTCAACCCTAAAAACCGAGTTTTGATACCTGTAGTGGGCAGAGCACAGATAGCTCATTGAGAAGTTTTGTGCTTAATACAAAAGAGCAATAATTTAAAGAACTTAAAATTATATTTAATACTTAAACCGTTAATACGTGTGTGTGTTTTCTTATAGGAAAGCCACAGCGAGCTCTCTGCTGAGCCCAACTAGGGGAATCGAACCCCTGATGTTAGTGTTATAAATCCGTATACTTACCGCTGTACTAGCGGGAGACCAACCATTAATAACACAAAAATAAAGAAATTCGATTACACAACAAAATTCTCTGAGATTTTTCAGAAAGACGTTACGTAAAAGTACAAAACAGAACAATGTCACAATATTACATATCACTACTTAGTTAATCCTCCTTTTGCTGTAATACCACTTATCTTCTTTTTGTTGTTGTTTTTTATACGAGTCAAATAACTTGTGTTTTATTTTATTTCCCCAAGAAAATATCTTCCAATTATTGGGTAGACGTTGGCTTCTTTTGTTGACGTTGGAAGCATTTATCTACGTGCTTCAAAACATGTTCCATTAGATTCAAATTTGAGTTTTGAGGTAAAAACTTTATCACATTTCTTTTTTTTCTAATACTGGGGTAGGATGCAACATCTTTAAAAAAAGCTGTAGAATTGTTCAGCTTTTCTGACGTAAATAATGTCAGTAGGCTCTGTGTTAAAACCTTTTTACCATTTTGGTACTCTTTTATAAAAATCAACTTTGGTCTTCCTGAATAGAAGACTGCCCTCCAGAATACAATACTTATCTCTATGTATCACAGAATGGCTGATGTCAGTATTAAAACATTTACTGATAAGCAGAGAACAACGTTTCGAGCTTCCTAGGAAATCTCCAGGTCAACAAAGAGAAAGTTTCCAACTGACCGTTGTCTTAAGAACGACAGTATAAACACGTACGGAATTGTAGGGGGCGTTGCAGTTGGATGTTAGGTTATTAATTAGTATAAGTATAAAGGTGTTCCTTAAAATTGGTTTAATTTTGGTTTTAGTTGCCGTATAAGTAGGGCTTCTTTCATTTTGCGTTTGTTTATATTTGTTTCCTTACTTAATATCTGGGTGTTTTCTATGGTTATGTTGTGTTTATTTGATTTGCAGTGTTCAAAAAAGTGTGAAGGAGTGTTCTTTGAATCTAGTTTCTGCTTGTTTTTCCAATACAGAAGTTGTGGTAATTGTTGCATTGTATTTTATAAATTATGTTGGTGTTGTGTTTGTCAACGTGTTTTTTACACAGTACGGATTTTAGTTTTATACCAAGTAAAATTTTAATACATTTGGTGTTTACTGGAATTTTGTATTTTCCAAATGTTGGTAATTTTTTTCCAAATGTTGGGAACATATGTATACAGCAGTATAGAGTTTTATAGTTTGTTGTATCTTGGAATTTATTTTTGTTTGTTGTTGGTCTAGCTGTGTGCGTATAATGTTTTCCACGGTTTCTGGAGGAAATTTGTTGATGTTGATGAAATGTTGTTTTATTTTGTTGATTTCATCGTTAATGTTATTGGGTTTGTTTTTGTTGGGTTTTTTTTTAATTTCGCACAAAGCTACTCGAGGGCTATCTGTGCTAGCCGTCCCTAATTTAGCAGTGTAAGACTAGAGGGAAGGCAGCTAGTCATCACTACCCACCGCCAACTCTTGGGCTTCTCTTTTACCAACGAATAATGGGATTGACCGTCACATTATAATGCTCCCACGGCTGAAAGGGCGAGCATGTTTGGCGCGACGAGGATGCGAACCCGCGACCGTCGGATTACGAGTCACGCGCCTTAACATGCTTGGCCATGTCGGGCCCATCATCAAGGAATACTTATTTTTGTGTTCAATGGCTCAAAATAGATTCTTTCGTTTATTATCATCAGTCATCAGGAGTTTTTTACAAGCGATCCTTCTTTAATATTTCAATCAGTTTAAAACTCGTTAACAGTGTACTGAGATATTTTCATTGATCTTGCAATGTATTGTCTGATAATAAGTCAATATATTTCTTCTCACGGCGCCTTAAAGCTGGCTGATATATGACAACTGGTTTTCTATTACTACTCTTGAATTATTCTCAATTTTATTAACTTTGTGGTGCTTTAAAGATAACAGTCTGATAGCTTCTATGTATCAAATCACTTTCATGATGACCGATGACCCTTTCCTTAGTAAATAGGCCCACAACTGCTGGTTTCTTGTTCTTCACTTCGAACAATTACGATTTGAGATAGCACATTTGGACAGTTGTAGAACAGTATACATTTGCCAGACAATATAATTTTCTTTATTTAACAGACTTTTATGAAAGAACTTCAATAACAAGTCTCTAAAATAAAATAAAAATAAACAGTATTTGCATTTTTACTTCAAAATAAGTGCATTAAAACGTTTTAGTAGACTGAAGTTAACAGGATTGCTAAAATTATCACGAAGAAGAAAGACGGACTGACCAAGCCTTTGTTTGATGACTTGCCTTACAAAATCTAATCTTTCAAAAATACCGACTTAAGATCTCAGCGAACCTTTCAAAATATATATTTTTTCAAGCCTTACTTGATTATCCAACAAAACTCTATGTAAACCTCGAGAATTTTGAAAACTTTTGAGTGTAAAGAGAGCAATACAATCGGTTCGTTCTGTTTAGGTGACTGGTTGTTTCTTCTGGGCATTTTCTTTGGGCGTATCAACCACCAAGAGTTGATATTTAATCATACCTGTTTTCTCTTATAGAAGAGGACATCATATTCTTGAGTGCCGTGTATATATATACATAAGTGTTAAGCTTGCAGTCTAAAGACAAAGTTCTAACATAATTAAGTAACGACGACTTGTAAAACCAAAGATGGTTATACCCCTTGATTAATAAATGTTATCACTTTGTCTACTTCTCACTGATAGGCGAAATAATGATGGCGTAATTACTCAGTACAGATTACAGTATAATATTTAAAACATTCACATATGAATGAAAACATGGCGTGGGTGTTCTGAAAAAGCATCAAGAGATGCATTTGAACTCCACCAAATGGGTGTAAAAACTCAGACTATTTTTTCCAGAACTAACCAAATTAATATGAGGCGTCAGTTTGTGAGATAAAAAACTTATACGAATGCTCCGATGATCTTCAACTCATCCAAGGATCTTAGAATAAAGACAGCTTCACATTCTCCTGAAGCAAATTTCTAATACACTTGACTTAATGAGTGATATCAAGGTGGCGTGTTCTTTTTTTGTTCATGTTAAAAGTTTCTTTTTGTAAAATCAATATAGCTTTGTTGACATCAAGAACAAGAACGTTTGTAAACTACCAACGATAACTGTAAATTTGGAATCTGAACCCGTGACCCACAGAGTGCTAGTCAAGTGCTCTAATAACGTGGTTTTGCATATAACAGGAATATAACTCATCTCAAAAAAGAACTTTTATCATTTATGGCTTGTCACAAGAGTATTTTGGGCATTCAAAATAACCAAACAATAGAGAATATTGGATTTGTTATTCACAAGCCTCATACTCCTTTTATAGAGAGCCCCAGCATGACCAGGTGGTTAACTCATTCGACTCATAATCCGAGTGTTGCGGATTCGAATCCCCGTCACACCAAATATGCTCGCCATTTCAGCCGTGGAGCATTATAAGGTGGCGGCAATCCCACCATTCGTTTGTAAAAGAGTAGCTCAAGAGTTGACGGCGGGTTGTGATGACTAGCTGCCTTCCCTCTAGTCTTATACTGCAAAATTAGGGACGGCTAGCGCAGATAGCCTTCGAGTAGCTTTGCGCGAAATTCCAAACAAACCAAACTTTTATAGAGAATTATGTGAGAGTTGTCAGTATCTTTATAACTGCTATCGGCTTGGTTGGTCTCAAGTAAAACATAGAAGCTGATTCACACAGCATGTTCAAACTTGTGAAATAACCAACTATGCCCTTTGACCTGTAGAGTTCAGGGTGATATTGGTTTATAATTAAAATATATGATTTTTTTTTAAATGTAAGAAAGTTAATATATATATATCAGATCATCCCATAAGTAATATCTGAAAGTTTAATACAGAAAGAGCATAATCATTTTTGTTTTTGTAGAGAGCTTTAATGACTAAAATATGTAGTAGGACGTGTATCAAAAGGTTCAGATAAATAAAATAAATTAACCCAACTCCACCCTTTCAGATCAATAATCAGATAAACACTTAGGAAGATGGATGTGGCTGAGGAGCACATTAGGGATATAATGCTTTATGAGTTTAAAAAAGGCAGTAGTGCAGAAGAGACTACACGAACCATTCAAAATGTTTATTGTGTGGAGTCTCTCAATGAAAGAAAATGTTGAAGGTGGTTTCAGAAGTTCAGATCAGGTGACTACAGCTTAAGTGATGCGTCACATTCAGGAACATCATGTTGAGTTTAACGAAGACTTGCTGCTGACTGCATTGATGAAGATTGTGTTGTAACAGTTGAAGAACTAAGCTTAATTCATCCCATTCAACAGTTCACCGCCATCTGCAACAGCCTGGAAAGATATCAAAACTTGGGAAATTAGTCCCTCGTGATTTGAAAGTAGCCAGTCTTAGAGCAAAAGTGGACATTTGCACTTCTTTGCTCTCTAGTGAACGTAAATTACCCTTTTTGGACAGGTTAGTGACTGGAGATGAAAAATGAATATCTTATAAAAATGTTAAGCACTGCAGACAATGGATCAGCGCTATAGCACAGCACAAAATGTACCTCCACCCTAGAAAAGTCTTGTTAAGAGTTTGTGGGATATGTTGGTGTTATCAAATTTGAGTTGCTGCCACTCAATGTAACGATTACATCAGACTTCTGTTGTCAACAGTTAGAGCGCTTGTACGTTGCACTGAAACAAAAGAGGCCTGCTGTGATCAATCGTAAAGGTGTTGTGTTTCACCAGGATAATGCACATCTGCAAATAATGAAGAGCTAGATTCGGAAAAACTTCTACATCCTCCGTATTCTCCGGACACTTCCCACCTGATTATCATCTATTCCAAAGTTTCCAAAACTATTTTGATGGAAAAAAGCTTGGACCACATGAAGATGTCAAAACTACCCTCTCTACATTCTTTTCCTCCAAACCCCAAGAATTTTATAGAAGTGGCATTCAGAAGCTTGTGAATCGTTAGCAGAAAGTAATTAATATTAATGGAACTTACATTATTGATTAAATAACATTAAAAGCGTTTCAAATTCTTTCTCTTTTTCTGAATCTAAAATCGGATATTGTTTGAGGAATGACCTGATATATAAATCAACATTTTGTAACCAACGAGTGAAAAATATGCAATAAATTAAATGAAAAAATAACACCTATATTTCTTGTTAAAACAATCTAGATGTCAAAATATTTCCTCATTTTTACAATGTACAAGACATGCTACATCAAATTAAATGTAAATTATTATTGTTTCCTTATAAATAACCCAAACTAATAAATAAAAATTATGGCATTCCAAATTATTGAGTTTAATGAATTGAAACAACCCGTTTGGATTTATTTTACTATGTTTCCCATTTATAAATTAAACTGAAATGTAATAACAAATTTAAAACTTTTAAGAAAATTTAAATAAAAGCAAAGATGAAGAAAAGTGAGTCCAAAGTATAATAAGAAACTAGTTGTTAAACAAATTGACTTTTTTGTTTTCTAAATCAACAACCTTGTGCCTAAACGACCAAGAATCAGTATTCAAAATTTACAAATCTTCGACATTTATATTTTACTGCTCAACTTATTTAAAGTAGAATTTTGTGGATTTTATAAACTGGAAGCTACGAAGATATCTAACTGATAAGTTCTCAACGTAGTATATAAAATTTGATCAACAAAAACCATCTAGTCACATTGTCAGATAAAGACTTTGATAAGACAAGATGTTTTGGAATTTTGTTATCAAATTTTTGTCTCAAGATTAGGGATGGTTAACTTTAGTCCTTTGTGTAGTTCAGATAAAAATTTCAAATAAACAAACTGTTCATTAAAGAGTTTGATATCTCTAAGTTACACTAATAAACATGATTAAAACACATATATAACACGCATTTTTCACCATAAAATGGTGTTTTTTTATCTCACCAAAATGTATAGCTCTTCCAACAAATTATCTTGAATAAGTGATTTAGGCAAATTTGACAGAAAAAAGAACAACTAATACTGGTTTAAATTAATCATATTGTAAGTGTACAAGGCATGTTGCTTACATACAGAACTACTATCGACAAAGGAGCAAACACTTAACAATATGTAGCTGAGAAGAAAATCGGGATGTGATAAGAATTTTTTGTTGATCAGTAATTTTGTTCTTATTATACAAATAATTTGTGCAAAATTGAAAGCAAAGACATCATTTTTGCTAATACAAAATTAAAATTTTACGTTACTAAATTAAAGCTTATCTAGTTTTATAAATTAATGTACTATTAATATGAGGTTTTTCTGAGACACCACAGTTAAGATTTGATAGGCTTTTGAGAATAAAATAATGACATGCAATTTGGTGTAATTTGAAACTTTAAATTTTAGCAGTCTCGATTGGTGCAACTTTTTGGACAACAGTTTTCAAACTTCAAATATAAAGTGCCTCGTATGGCCAAGCGCGTAAGGCGTGCGACTCGTAATCTGAGGGTCGCGGGTTCCTTTTTATTGCTTTCCACGTTTACTTAAAGCGAAAACAGACCGTATTTAATATGGATATAAAGTTTTATTGTGTTCATGGTATTAATAATATTTTAGTTTCACCAACTTAGTTCGCCTACAACCGCAATGTTTCATTATTTTTGTTGTTGTTTTTGCTTGAGTACGGATTTTATCAACACTATCATGCAGTCAACTCAGTACAATAGATCTACTCTGTGAAATGAAATTGAAATTACTTGGACATTTTAATGGGTAAAAATCAAATTTTTGGTAACTTAAAACATTGACCTATTGTATTGAGTAAAGTTACAACTAAAGCATCCTTCGTTCCAATAATACTCTGAATATTCAGGTAAAATAAACAATGCGTCAATTATATTTTATTAAATTATCAAGATATTGCATCTGCAACGAAATCAGCACCTCATGAGAATGATCTTCCAGTGTAACATCCACCAACGGATTCTGAAACAGAAAAGTTATCTCGTGAAGAAGGCAATAAATCATCTTTATCTTCTTTATCTACTAATTCTATTCCTGTGATAACTAAACTGCCTCATATGATCACACAAGAAAATTTGAACGATCTTATTTGTCACTTGTCTCTATCAGTGTAGCATGGGGAACTTCCTAGCTCTCATTTATAACAATGGGATTTACAAGCTAACGTAAGAAGAGTTTCAACTTACGAAGTCACCATCTAAGTCTTACACCATGCAAGCTATTTCATGTATATTTACAAATGTTGATGGACTAATTGAATAATTGGGTATTGATCATCATCCTAACGAATGGAGAGTTTTTCACTGACTCAGGTAAAGTTAGAATGAAAATTGCATATTTGCGCAATGTGACCACTAAGCCATCAATTCCTTTTGCTCATGCTTGTGATCATGAAAGAAATTTATTACAATATGCAAATTATACTTGAGGCCATCAACTATGATCGCCATAGATGGAACATATGTGGTAATCTAAATGTTTTGCACTTCTTTCAGGCCTGCAGATTGAATATACCAAACACTGTTGCTTTTTATATTTCTTGGACAGCCAAAATGATAAAAATTATTTTAAGATAAAAGAATGACCAGTGAGAGAGATTTAGATATCAGAGAAACAGAATATCGAGTATCAACCTTTAATAAATCCTCAAAATGTATTTCTGCCCCCACTGGGATCCATAAAGAATTTTGTGAAAGGATTGATAGTAATAGTTTTAAATATCTATCTCACTAGTTTCCAAAAATCAGTGATGCAAAGAAAGAATCCTGTGATGTTGGAAGATTACTATTGGTTCTTACAGCGTGAAACATTTACAAAATACGCACCATGTCAAGCAGACATGTTTTAACAAATAATAAAAACTACCATAATGAAAGTTTTATACATAGCGTGATTGTATTGTCAGTATATAATGTTTTCAGACTCTCTGTTTTTCTTATAAACTGCTATTATTATCATGAATTGTTTTTTAACATTGCTAAAAGCAACTTTTAATGCATAAATACGGTGAAAGATTAATTTCAATAAATATGTCATAACTCAAGAACTAAAGGTGATAATTAACTTTCAACATAACTTTTAGCATCAGCATCATTAAATTATTCAGTATTAATTAGATTTTTCTAGTAGCAGAGAATGTTTTCGTTAAAGTCCAGTGTAACCTAACTAGATTTGTGTATTAAGTTACTCACTTGAAAAATAATATCTATTTGTGAAAATAGCAAGAAGATGGCTTTTATTAGCACTAATTACTATGAAAAATGTGTCTATTAATATAATTACCTTGAAATTGTTTTTTAACCTAAACAAGAGAGAATCCTCAAAAGCTTTGTTTGTTTGTTTTTTTGGAATTTCGCACAAAGCTACTCGAGGGCTATCTGTGCTAGCCGTCCCTAATTTAGCAGTGTAAGACTAGAGGGAAGGCAGCTAGTCATCACCACCCACCGCCAACTCTTGGGCTACTCTTTTACCAACGAATAGTGGGATTAACCGTCACATTATACACCCCCACGGCTGGGAGGGCGAGCATGTTTAGCGCGATGCGGGCGCGAACCCGCGACCCTCGAATTACGAGTGCACGCCTTAACGCGCTCGGCCATGCCAGGCCATTCCTCAAAAGCAACAACACTTGAAATTCCTTTAAGCGGGATTTGAGTAAACTAATCTTTGAGACTTCCCACACTTTTATTTCTCTGCGACAGTAATACCAAACATGGAGCGCTAATATACCAGATTCGATTTTATTACTCATCAAGATCTCTACCAACCTATTTTAAAGCTGAAATTAGGCAAGATTATAATATCATATTATTCTATGAAAGGCCAGGTGTGTTTAAATGCATCAATCGAAAGGATTTGACCTCTTGAGTCGAAAACTGTAATTAGATCTCAAATCGGTTAATAGATGACGGAGTTCTACGTTAAAAGTTTGCACTTGAAAAAAAAACAAAGGAACGCAGAGGCATTCTATGAGCCAGTATGCCGCGGCTAAACAAACCAATATTTAAACGATGTCTGGTGATCTAACTAGCATGGATAATGTATCTATAAGTCTAACAACCAAGAAGATTTCTGGCTTTTAGTATAAAGAGTGGCTAGTTAACCTAACTAGCATGAAAATTGGTGTTCATTATTCTAACTATCATGGAGAATAGCGTCTTAAATTTACTACCATGAAGGCTTGTATCTATTAAACTAACTAATTTGAGTATTTCTCTCTGTTAAGCTAATTCTAAATGTTACGAAAATTGACGACTCTCAAATTAATTACCATGAAAATTATTGTATATTGATATAGGCATCTCGAAAATTTGATATTGTTAATCTAACTGACTCAAAGACTGATTGATACCTGTTGTCCTAAAGAGCACGAATATTTGTGTATGTTAATCTAAATAGCGTGAAAATAAATTTACTAAATCTAAATATCATGATAGAGTGGTAACAAAATCTAGGGTTGAAAACAGCGAGAATACTCAATTGACGAACTAAAAGAAAATTTCTTTGGTGGTTTGGCTGTTACTCATAATCAATACTAAGTATTATTAATTTTATTGAAGATCTTAGCAAGTTTGCCAGAAGTTATTTTATAATGGCGTAAAAACTGATTCCTAACAAATTATTTATTAAAATAAGGTTCGATAAAAATTACATACATCAATTTTAGTATTTGAATAAGTGACAATAGTGTATAATCTTTTGGATACAAGTATTATATTACTTTTTAATACAGCTCGCTCATCCCGATTCTGGTTAGCATTGTCTTAATCATTTCGTGACGTTAAGAAGCTGTGATAACATTTCTACAAAAAAAATAACTTGAAATATCCTAGAAAGTTGGTCAACCTGTCAGTTTACTGTATAAACAAATATATTGAGGATTACGTTGTATGACTTTGATAGACAGTACTGGCAAAACGTCAAACTGACATCAGATGGATGTCGGCTAGGATTAAAAAGCAGTAGCTGGACTGTCAGATTGGTTTAATTTTCAAACAGGAAGACACATTCTTACCATTAGTCTAATCGGTTTTGACGTGTGTTTAGAACACTAGCTTGTGTGTTTAATGCTTATTTTTATAAATAAAATATTACCATTAATACTACGCATTTATGATTTTTTTCAAGATCAACATATCATACTTAGTTAGAACACAACGTTTTTCCTAAACACATTTTACTATGTGCGTGTGTGTGTGTACTATTATTAATTCTTGATTTTAATGTGAAATAAAAACAAATTTAAAATTGTGTCATTAAAACTTCGCGTGTCTTTTTCCAAATATCTGTATATGTATTGATCGTTTAGTAAAGCTCGTTCACAAAGTGATGTGCAGGAAGTTTTGAACTAATTTAATTTTTAATGCAAAGGGATATATGCGCTGTGCTCACTGCGATGTTCAAACTGTTTTTTTTTCCTTTGCTTTATAAGTTATCACGACTGATTAGTAACAACAAAATATGCGCAACTAGACGAAGAGAACACAAATACCGATGTAACAACACAACAACCAGATGTCCCCAAAGAAATAAGATTGAAAATAACACAAAAACAACATCAGAAACAAACGAAAAGTAAATGACACATATAATCATGAATATCAGTAAAAATATATTCACCATATTACTGGCGAACATTCCAAAGTAGACAAAAGGCTGTATGCAATTCATATTCACTATAGCCCCAAAACTCATTTACCACAGATAATTACATTAATCACAGGATACGTTCGGCATATCAAACAACATTCAAGGAGTATCTTGGCGCCAAGAAACCTGAGACTGAAGACATCATTTTGCTGAATAAACCAGATATGCAAGCTGTAAGTGAAACATTATTATATAGAACCACCATACTTAAAATACGTAGCTACTCAGTTATAAGAATATGTAGTTGAAATAAGCAAAATATCAATAGAGGAATAGTTCTATTGTACAAAGCATTCCTGTCCGTAAGCGAACGACAAATAAATGCACAGTATTCGATATATTTGTAAATAATGTGTATGTTTACCCACTAAGCTTATAAATATAGAATTTCTGAAAAATATTTACTCTCATATTACAAACTCAATGTTCATATAATACATTAATAATTAACATACAAATTTTAAATGCAGGATAACAGATACAAATGGAATAATATTATTAAATTACTCGATACTAATATAGCTTTATTAAATTATGTAACTCCAATGCACACATCGAATGAGATAGTAGTAGTAAGATATTAGGTCTGTGTCTGTTTGTTTTTGTTTGTTTGTTTGTTTTTGGAATTTCGCACAAAGCTACTCGAGGGCTATCTGTGCTAGCCGTCCCAAAATAAACCAATACAAAGGAACGCCTTTAAACCTATATTAATATAATAAGATAGAATTATCTATTCAAACATCTAACACCGCCCTCTACATTCCGACACTCAGTTACACAACCCGTACCAAACACGTGGTCAGCTTCCGGTTAGTTACCTCTTTCTCTGTGAACCTGAAGATGACCGAAGAAGGTCGAAACGTTGTTCGCTCTTCTATGTAAAATATTTTCTCAACCCAAACGAGCCGTTTATGCATATATATTTCTCTACAAGTGGGTTTTATCGACATCACAGAAATTATTAAATTGTTTCTAAAATATTAAACACACTATCAGCTACTAGAACTTCTAGAACTCGGTAAATTATACTTTTAGTCAGATAATTTCTTATTTAAATAAAACTTCCTAAACAACCTGTATAATATATAATTGCTTAAAACAATTTCGTATTTGTTAAACTGAATTTTGTTTCATTCTTATTCATGAGACGACAAAAAGTAAAAGCACGATCCCTATTATTGCAATGAAATATCTCGTGTCAGAAAAAGATGTTCTTCTGTGTCGTTGCAACTTTCAAGTATGAGCTGTGCAATATAAACTTAATTTTTATGTTGTATTTCGGACTTGTATGTTATTCATATAAATATCATACTGAGACATGTTGCACCGTTACGTTTTTCTCCTTTAAAGGATTACCAGAAACTTAAACTTCTTGCTAGAAGCTTTTGTGTTTTCTTATAGCAAATCCTTAAGGGGGTATCTACTAAGACCATCGAAGGAAATCGAACCCCTGATTTTTCCGTAGTAAATCCATAGACTTACCGCTGTACCAATAGACTGCTAGAAGTTATAAATTTCCCAACATATAAAATTCTCGACAGTTTTAAATAATAAATTCTGCAAATCAATACCACAAAACTAACACAGCCTCACGTTCAAATGTGTTGTATCTTAAGATAGTACAGTGAAAATTAAAACATAAAACTGACCAAGTTTGATTGCGTACCACTGTGAACCTTACATATTCTAAAATCAATAAATGCTGAGCAATATATATCATGATTCACTTTTCAAATAACATCCTTTACTTGAATAACTCAGTAAGAGCATTAGGGTCTGATATAGAAATACAAGCTGTACAGTCTTTTTTAACAACTGTAATAAATGATAATAAACTACTTTGTAAGAGTTAGTAAACCTTCTGTTATACATCAGATGAAAAGTAAGCGGCAATGCTATTGTATTTCGAAGATCACCAAAAACATAAACGGACAACAACTTCCACAAAATATGTTTATCATTCCGTTGAACAATCAATATCAATAACAACCATTGATAAGGCATATTGATTAGCCGGGAACAAAACAGGTTCTTCAATAACCACCAAGCAACAAGGTAATCAATTTTTTAATTACATAGCGATGACATATACAATTTCAAAACTACCTACTGACAAGGCAGCCAGTCCGATAACTGCATAAGTAACAACATATAAAATGTAATAACTACCTAGCATCAATTACATTCATATATCTTGGTGGATAGAGCAAACAGCCTGTCGTAGCTTTGTTATAAGAAAACAAAAACACACAATCTAGTGACAAAACAGTCAATCCACCAGCAACATAAAAATCAACATCACAACTTAGCGAAAAACCAGTCAATTCAACAATCACATAGCAACAACGTATACAATTTAATAACTACATAGCAACAAGGCAATAAATTCAATGGCCACCTGTCGATAAATCAATTTGTTTTATACCCATCCACATGGAGATGCGATAATCGATTTCATAACATTTCCCTACAAAATAGTAGCGAACATATTACCAGTCTAGTAAAACTCAAACATTACACATTTTTTTGGTAATATCTCTATACTTTGCAGTCTAAATGTAAAACCTTCACTTATTCGTATTAGACAATAATTGGAGATATTTCAAACTAATTTTTCTATTGAATGTACTCAACATCGAGTAAGGTGTGTGTATTCTGATAGCAAAGAAACATCGTGCTATCTACTGAGTCCTCCGAGTAGAATCGAACTCCTAATTTTAGCGTTGTAAATCCGTAGACTTACCGCGATACCAGCGGGGCACAGAAGTAAGGTAGAATCGACTGATTATGTACTATACGTATGTAATAATGTACACCCGTACCCCAAGAATAAGCCTTTTCTCACAGGTACCTGTACACGTATTTGCATGATTTCGTTTTATATATGTGTATTGTTTTAAATAAGTAATACAGCAACTATAAAAAGACGTTGCATTGATTAATACGTATTGTTACGCATTGTAATTTGTTCTGGACTCTGAAGTTATTAATTTACGTATTATAAATTATCTCAGACAAGCCTCCAATTTATAATACTGCATCTTATAAATTCAACTAGTTTGAAACCGAGTTAAATTGTAATACAACTTTTGAGGTTAATTAAGTGTCGATATATATCAAGTTTATAATATTTGCCAAAACGATTGATACAGTTTCCTTTCTTAACACAAATATATTTTAATATACAAACAATAGCACAATTTATAATAACGGTTATTACAAATAATGATTTGTGTACAGACTTAAGTAATACTGAGTCTTTCATCTGGTCTATAATGGAATATTTTATCGACGGTTTATGATAAGCGAATTAGTTTCAAGTTGATATCAGTATAGTTCACTTAACGAGTAGCTAGCTTGCATTTTATTCTTGGCTGGTCTCACGTCATTTACAAGCTAACTTTTTAATAACGAATATATCTAATATTCTTTTAGAAATGCTAACCTTCGAAGTTAATTATCTCAAGTTAACCGGTTTCTAATGTTCGAAATTTATAAATGTTCCTCGTCAAGTACCTACAACTTTTTTTGTTTGTTTGTTTTGGAATTTAGCACAATGCTACTTGAGAGCTATCTGTGCTAGCCGTCTCTAATTTAGCAGTGAAAGACTAGAGGGAAGGCAGCTAGTCATCTCCACCCACCGCCAACTCTTTTACTAAAAAAGTGAGATTGGCCGTCACATTATAACGCCCCCACGGCTGAAAGGGCGAGCATGTTTGGCGCGACGGGGATGCGAACCCGCGACCCTCAGATTACGAGTCGCACGCCTTAACACGCTTAGCCATGCCGGGCCTATGCCTGCAAATTCCCTATTAATAAGTGTTAATCAAAATTATAGCTTTCGAAACTCATCGTATATTAACCATAGCACACCAACAGTATTAAACGGACTCTCTTCGTCTTGCGATTACTTCCTTTTATGATCATTAGGCGAGGTTCTCGAAAGTTCAGTTAGCAACAACATAAAATATATACTATTGATTTTTATATTTGAGAATCTTCTAGAAATTCAGGAAATGGACTAGAATTTCGTAATACACATTTAACAGTATAAGCTACACGCGTTTCTAAATGTACATTTAACTGGAACAAACATTAGTATTAAAACGAATATACAACAATAAATCTATCACTGTACATATACATGTATATGTACACATTTAATATGTGAAAATATAGGGACATATATTAATAGCCACGTTGTACATCAAGTAAAAAGTCTACTTAACCAAACCTACTGCAAAAGCATTATGTTCAATGTACTACAGGTTCGAAACAAATCCCCTGAAAAATATTAAATGACCTCGTTTATTTTACCAGTTACTGCATTTCAAATGTGTGAGAAAATCGTTCAAACAGATCTGATGATTTAGACCCATAACTTGAATAACAGCGATATGTTTAAAGAGTAAGGCGATTTTGTGATAACCATTTTGCTTTGTTTGTTTGTTTTGAATTAAGCACAAAGCTACACAATGGGCTATCTGTGCTCTGCCCACCACGAGTATCGAAACCCGGATTTTAGCGTGTAAGTCCGCAGACATACCGCTGAGCCACTGGAGGGCAACCATTTTGCACTCCTGCTTGACATGTGCTGCAATCTTCGTTCTTTTAAATGAATAAGTTCATAGTCATGTTGTACAAGCCATTCCCTTATATGTAACACTACACTGTAAACAGGAGTTCACTGATAAAACGTGTAAAATTATGCCATTAATTCAAAAACACAACGGTCGGACTCGTCCATGCAACCAATTCAAAATTCTGCATTTTAGAGAAAAAGTGTAGGTACTAGAATACACGTATAACGGTAAATCCGTTACACCTGGTATTAAACCTTGGTGATATTCCTGTTACCTAATAATACAGCTTCGTGGTAGTTCTGTTAATTAATGTTATAGCTTCGTGATAGTCCTGTTAGCTAACATTAAAGCTTCACGATGGTCCTCTTACCTAATATTGTAGCTTCGTGATAATGCTGTTGCCTATTACTAAAGCTTCACGATGGTCCTCTTACCTAATATTGTAGCTTCGTGATAATGCTGTTGCCTATTACTAAAGCTGTGTAATAGTCCTGTTACCTGATATTTATCAACATGCAGAACAAAAGCTAATAGGACAAGTAATTCTGTTCTTTTTCACAAATTTAAATTAACAATCACGTTACGATACTTGTAGTGAGCAAAGCTCAGATAGCCTATGGTACAAGTTTTGCTGTGTTTTTATAAAAGTGTTGATTAGAATTTCGAAACTTTCAAATAAACCACTAGATGGTGAGCAAGTCCGGCATGGCCAGGCGCTCAACTCGTAATCTGAGAGTCACGGGTTCGATCTTTGTTGCAACTTTCCTTTTTTATTCGACTCTCATATATGCATGAACATTTCAAATTAAAATGCTGGGAAACATGGTGACAAACTAGAAAATATGCTCTGTGTTCTGCCTGTAATAATGAGTTGATTTCTCTGGAACAACATTTCTTGGTATTTGCTGAAGCATTATACTCAACAGCATTTGAAAATTACATTACTAAAAAAACTGACATATTAATACATGATAATTATTTGTCTGTAAAGGATAAGCATTGTATAAGGCCTTAAACTTGTCTTATACACAATAAATCTATATTAAATATACAGCTGAACATTTACTACAATTCTTGCATCAATTGATATAATTAACTATGACTATGATTATGTATTTCAGCAGCAGACAATTTGTTTTAGCATTATGTATTCTATGTACCACAATATCATACATATATATGTGTATGTGTGTGCTTATACTATTATGTGTACATTGTTAAATATTGATTTCAGTGTAAACATGTTTATTCGTTTCATGCATGGGATGGCGATGTTATGATCAATAGTTTATTTCAAAATTTGACAAAGCTAACATCTTAATAAATATTAATGGTCAAATGATGAAATTCAATTCAGAAAACAAAGTTTTAAATATAAATGTATTGTTTATTTTTTAATTTAATTATACAAAATAAATATACTATCTAAGATACTAGGGGGCTAAAAAGATATTGATAGATATAGATTACTGCATACTATACCAGTAAGATATCTTTTTAAACTTAAAATTTTAAAACATGAATACTGAGGTGTGATATTTGTATGGAAATAAAAGAAGTCAAAAGTTTAAATATAATATTCCATTGTATAAAGTAGAAATCAACTATTCATAAATATAATGTTCACTAAAATTATTTAAAAAGTAGCCAATGCAAATAAGATGTGAAATGACCTTATATATATATAAAAAGGTAATGTAGTGACTTATCTCATTTACCATGTGTTTTAAAATAATAATTATTATAAAATTTTATAAACATTAATATTATAAAATTTTCATTACACTTTCTATAAAAGCTCACCAGTGTTAAACCACCTAATTCGTTTTGAACTCATGTTTATGATGACCATGGCTCCTTTAATAGGTCCGGCATTGTCAAGCGCGTTACGGCGTGCGACTCGCATCCCCATCGCGCCAAACATGCTTGCCCTTTCAGCCGTGTGGGCGTTATAATATGACGGTCAATTCCACTATTCGTTGGTAAAAGAGTAGCCCAAGAGTTGGCGGTGGGTGGTGATGACTAGCTGCCTTCCCTCTAGTCTTACACTGCTAAATTAGGGACGGCTAGCACAGATAGCCCTCGAGTAGCTTTGTGCGAAATTCAAAAACAAACAAACAAACTCCTTTAAATTTGTAAAGAATAGCCATTTTTAACAATTCCCATAATCCTAAACTACATAGAATGAATGCAAAATAACAACAACGCTTTGAATAAAGAAAATTCCACTAAAGTTTCTCATCTGTCAGCTAAGCGGCAAGCCTAGTATTAGTAGTCAAAATAAGAAAAAGAATCAAATACCCAAAAGAAGCTACTTGATTCTTTCATCTCGCCGAACCTAGTAACACTATTCAAACTTTCGCAGAGAAAGCAGGGGCGCCTAAATCGAAATGAATGTAAAATACACGTGAGAAATAAAATGTAATAACAATATAAGCAATGTTTCTGAGTCTGTGGATATTTCATCATTAAACTCAGAAAGTCTGGAGAGCAAAGAACCAAATAGCACAACCGAAATAAGCGCTTTTAAAAACTCGAGCACTGAGACAAAATATGATGACACAAAAAAATAACTGTCCATCAATTCTTGTGGAGAAACCATTAACACAAGTATATACAAACATATACATAACACAAGTATATACAAACATATACATAACACAAGTAGATACAAACATATACATAACACAAGTATATACAAACAATAACAAAGAAACTCACAAAGAACTGTTCAATAAGCAATGTATATATTCCAATAATTATCATTCAAGCATTCTTGTTGACCTAATTAATAAAATGAAAATACATCGCTCACATACCTTTAACTCAACTAGCATTTGGTTACAGCACTAGTGAATTCTGAAAAAAAGTATTTTCGTAAATACCGCAGATTTTAATGACGGTACAACAGCTATATTGTGTATTACATAATTGTTACTTAATTATATATAAGATTGTCGAACATCTTAAGTAGAAGCTATGCGAGCATATTAAACATATATACTTATTTAAACTAAAATAAGGCCCGACATGGCCAAGCGCGTTAAGGCGTGTGCTTCGTAATCTGAGGTTCGCGCCCGAGACGTGCCAAACATGCTCGCTTTCCCAGCCGTGGGGACGTTATAATAATACGGTCAATCCCACTATTCGTTGGTAAAAGAGTAGGCCAAGAGTTGGCGGTGGGTGGTGATGACTAGTTGCCTTCCCTCTAGTCTTAGAGTACTAAATTAGGGACGGCTAGCACAGATAACCCTCGAGTCGCTTTGTGCGAAATACAAAAACAAACAAACAAACTAAAATAATCATTGTATTCTGGTATTCTTCTGTTACTTCTCTAATTCTTGAATGTGCTATCCAGTGGCACAGCTGTTTACCTATTGATTTACAACGTTATAAACCGGGTTTCGATTCCCATAATGTTTAACTTCAAGCAAACAAACGCGTGAATGCAATACTTACAATTAATCAAACCGGAAATGCTAGGTGTCGCTATAAGCTGTGGGTGGATTACGCCAGTGAAACTGAGGAGGATCCAACGCTAACATTTGAAATATTTTTCGCAACAATAAAATGGACTTGACAGCGTTTTTATTTGTTTATTTTTCGATAAAGTTAACATTTTAACAAACTCTTCTTACATGTTATGAATAAACATCGAGAAGAAAGAAAGACAGGTATGGATTAAGGGTTACCTTAGGCAATCAGAAATCTACAACAAGATTATTCGGGTTGATATTGGACAGGTTTGTATAGTTATTGTACCCATTCTGCGATGATTAATATTGAAACAAAATTGGAAAAGTATCCCGATTCACTCTAAATTGGTGTTTATAGATGCACTAATATACATGTTCTTAATTCAATATGATATAGCTTGGGTAATTTCTGACTCTAATGATACATTTGTTAGTTTTTGCCTATCTGCGACTGCTCTCTCTAATCGATCATAATGAGACAGTATTGGACATTGAAACATTCTACTTAAATGATTTTAAGGTTATTGAAAATCGTGACACCTGAGTTGTTGGTTTAATGATATTTTGAGTTATGTCATTGTATATAATTTCCAAGTATTTTCACTTAATAAAAATGATAAATAAATAAATATAATTAATTTAACTTCTACAAAAACGAGCCTTGCCTTATGTTTTACTCATGCTTACTTGATTAAATACATCTTTCTACAAATAATTCATAAGGACGTCCTGGTATGATCTTAAACTTCTTTGCACTTATTTCTTTCAAAAACATTACCGTTGACTTAGTAACAAGCGATTAAATAAAAAAGCAGTGGTCTACTTGTGGATATAATCCAATACTCTGGTTTAACAAAATAGTAGCATACGTATTTTATTAATAACAAACTGACATATTTTTAATTATTGATTTTCAAAACATTATTGCTATTGTAAGAAGTTTAATTTACATAGTAACATTAATTAAGTAAATTGTAATACTAGTAAGGTGACACATTCTTCGTCATGTACGTTACCTATAAAGTTTGTGTTTAAACCTCTGGCCCCCCAGTGGCTCGGCGGTATGTCTGCGGACTTACACGCTAAAATCCAGGTTTCGATACCCGTGGTGGGCAGAGCACAGATAGCCCATTGTGTAGCTTTGTGCTTAATTCAAAAAACAAACAAACAATTTAAACCTCTAGCGGCGAAAAATAATTTGCTGAAAGGAACAGTCATTATGATGAATCACAGTTGCGCAGTGGTTCCCAAATTGTGTGCCGCTGCGCCCCAGGACGCCGCCGGATATTTCAAATTATCGAGGAAAATATAGCGATATCGATATCTGCCGGAGACGGCGCGAGCTACCAGCTCGAGGTAGTTCACAGTTTTAACATTAGATCGCGCTACATTCCTTTCAATGACGTCCTCGAATGTTTTATTCACTTGTACTTTCGGCTACGCCAGTAATTTTTCGAAATATTTCATTTATCCGATTTGTATATAAATACTTTCCGGGTCCATCAGTAATCGAAATGATGTTGTGATCAAGTGTCTGAGAAATCTAGAGAATTATTTTGTTGACTTTTTATTCCTCGTGCACAAAAATGAAAAGATTTTGAACATTAATGAGGCATGTAAGAGTAAAGAAAAGGACGGCGAACCACGGACCAGAGGCAAAATTGTGAAGAAACGGAAATATGACGACGGTTATGTAAATTTTGGTTTTACTTCGGTACATGTCAATCATGAAAAGTGTCCACTCTTGATCCGCTGCGGACCCACCACATGATCCATAAGGAAGCCTTTGCGTGAAAGTGCTTGAGTCCTCCACTGAACTTATTCCTGGAAAGTGTGTTGAAAGTGGCTAGAGAAGGCAAAGATTTTTAAAAAAAGGACATGGCTCTGAGCACACATCTTTGTTGTACCACTGTAGCTCGGGATGGCTCTCCGTGGGAATGTACTGTCCCGTGTGTTCGAATTACGACAGAAAAAGAAGAACACGAATGTGCTAAAACTTTTTGGATACTGATTTTTTGTCAAAATTAGCATACCTGTGCGAACTCTTCTAAAGTCTGAAGGCGTTGAATCTCTCTCTTCAGGAATGGAAGACGCATATTGTGAAACTCACATAAAAGGTTTACCTTCAGAAAAAGTTGGTATTATGAGGAAGAAAAGTGAATGAAGGTGGTGACAAAGACTGTTTCTCCCCGTTGCAGCAGTTTGCTAGAGCCAATGAATTTGATTTGAACACGAAGTAAAATCTGATTTTGAGGAGCGCTTAACACAGTTCAGTGACTGGTTTGAAAATTACTTTCCAGAAGATATGGAGATGTTTACATGGATCCAAGACCCATTCAAATATAAGGCCCCATCTGAATTTACCTCTGCAGAAGAAGAAAATCTTACAGACCTGTCTTATGTCAAGACTTGAAAAACAGAATTTGGCAGCATGAATCTAATTGAGTTTTGGATATCAATAAAAGATAAATATCTGCTGCTAAGTACTAAAGCTCAGCGAATCCTAATTTTATGTGCAACGTCATATCTCTGCGAAGCTGTGTGCTTTCAATAATTGCTGTTATAAAAAGCAAATAACGCACGAAAATCAATGTGAAACAGGAAATGAGGGTGGCAGTGTCCAATCTGATTTCAAGGTTAGAGAAGCTGTGCAGTGCCCAACAGGTACATTCGATTAGTTTGTTTGTTTTTGAATCTCGCACAAAGCTTCTCGAGAGCTATCTGTGCTAGCCGTCCCTAATTTAGCAGTGTAAAACTACAGGGAAGGCAGCTAGTCATCAAAACCCACCGCCAACTCTTGGGCTACTCTTTTACCAACGAATAGTGGGATTGACCGTCACATTATAACGCCCACACGACTGAAAGGGTGAGCATGTTTGGCACGACGGGGATGCGAACCCGCGACCCTCAGATTACGAGTCGCACGCCTTAACGCGCTTGGCCATGGCGGGCCAAAACGGCGAGCATTTTTGGTGCGACTGAGATTCGAACCCGCAACCCTTAGGTTACGAGTCGAACGCCTTAACACGCTTCGCCATGCCGGGCCAATTTTTGAGATAAAGAAACATTTTAGATGAATACAACACAAAATATATTCATCAAACTAAATGTAATTTATATTATCGTCTTAATGAACATAAAGTTACGTCAGTAATAATGAAATATTAATTTTTCCTCTTACTGAACACATTATCGAAACAAATCAATAATATAAAACAATAATTTTAAATGAAACGAGTACTCAAAGTGAATTGATATTATAGAATTAATATAAATTTTCTGTTATAAAATAAATAATTCTTTGTTGAATAGTTGTTGTTTTGAATTAAGCACAATGGGCTATCTGTGCTCTGCCCACCACGGGTATCGAAACCCGGATTTTAGCGTGTGAGTCCGCGGACATACCGCTGAGCCACTGGGGACTTGTTGAATAGAAATGAAAAATTAGCTGGTGATAATGTACAGTTTGGAAAGAAATATTGACTTCAAATGTACAATAATCATACCATTCCCACAGATTATAACAAGCTGAACATTTGTAATTACAAAAGTACCCACTTGTCATATAGATATTTACTCCTGGTGATGGAAGTGTAAATTATTGCACGTCATGTCTTCATTGAATTGTTGATAAAACGTAATCACGGGACATTCGACAAAACATTTATTATGCCAGAAGAGTAGGTTACAAAACAATTAACACAACACAAAATTTTAATTAAGGTGCAGAAACAATGCTGTAATACTAAAAGGCATCAATATTAACATTAAGCAATTTGGTATGAAACTTAAAACTTCATGTCCCCCAAGAAAAAATAATAATAAACTTCCGAAATGTTATTAATAAATCTGATGTCAGCCTTACAGACATTTAATTTAATGTGCTGAATTTAGTTACACAGATTCTACTCATTACAGATATGGTACTGAGACAAGTATTGAAAAACCAAAAAGGGTAAACTTAAACCTATTATATATCAATGCCAGGATAAAATATTGAAACGAAATATCAAATACGTTATCATTCAATGAGCAAATTTAAATGGTATCTACAATAATCTTAAATTAACCTAATACTAAAAGAGAATTGAATATTAGATAGAATGCAATAAATATTTTGTGCTGTAAAATAAATAATTTTTTGTTAAGTACAAAGGTTTAGCTGGTGATAACACATAGTTTGAAAACAAAATATTGTCTTCTTATGAACAATATACACACACACACATATATATATATATATATACTATTCTCAGATATTACAATGGGTTAAGCCTTTTTTGTTTCTTTATAAAACTACCTTTTTATCATGTATTTACTCTTTACAAGGATAGCGTATAGCTACTGAAACATATAGTCTTTTAATAGTGGCTGTTGGACAAATAAAGTTTTATTGTGTATGTTAAACGCTGACCTTCTTCTATTTTAAAATTTGTTAAACAAGTTGTCATCACTGAATTGTTGTAGTCAGTTTGACATAGACTAGTGATTAAGGCACTTGACTCGCAGCCTGTGGATCACGGATTCACTTCCTGAAACTCAAACGTCCTTGTCCTTTCAGTCGTAGGGAATTACGTGACAGTGAATCTCACTATTCGCTGATATAAAGCAGCGTGTTGTGTTGATTAATTGCCTTTTTTTTTCTAGTCTTTCGCTTTAAAGGGGCCTGGCAACCCTCACAGAATTCACCACGATGAAGACAAACTTTATGTTCAACAACCAAAACTGTATACAAACAAATGGCCTAAGCATGGGCAACCCAGTATCACCAGTTCTAGCCAATATTTTTATGACACAAGTTGAAACACAAGCAATTAATACAGCATTACATCCACCACTATATCGGTATAGATATGTAGATGACACGGTTGCGGGATTTAGATCTACAGAACACAGACTCAATTTCTTCAATCACATTAACTCTATACATCCCAACATCAACTTCACATGTGAACAGGAAGAAAGCAATCAAATATCATTTCTTAACCTCAAAGTTATAAGAACCGACACACAATTCAAAACAGAAATCCACCGAAAAATCACCCACATTGGACTATACATTCCTTGGGACTCAGCACATGAAACAAAACAAAAACTCAACATACTAAGAAACCAGATAAATATAGCCATAAAGCTATGCTCACTAGATAAAATTAACGATGAATTAGACAAAATAAAACAATACTTCATCAACATCGATAAGTTTCCTCCACAAACCGTAGAAAACATTATACGCACACACCTAGACAGAAAGCAAAATCAACCAACAAAAGTAAACACATCTCACGAATCAAAAAATTACGAAACCATATACTGCTGTATGCCATATATTCCTGGCGTCAGCAAACAAATAACCAACATTTGGAAAAACTAGTAACAAAATATGACATTCCAGTTAATACTAAATTTATTCAAAAACCAGGCACAAAACTGAGGTCGTTTCTTTACCCGAAAATTTTTTTAACATATCCGACAGAATCTTCGTTTAGAGTTAAAGAGAAAACTACGCAATGGGCTATTTGTACTCTCACCACCCACGCTGGGCCCGGCATGGCCAAGCGCGTAAAGTGTGCGACTCGTAATCCGAGGATCGCGGGTTCGCGCCCGCGTCGCGTTAAACATGCTCGCCCTTTCAGCCGTGGAGGCGTATAATGTTACATTTTATATGCAAAAACGGCTCATTTGGGTTGAGAGAATATTTTACATAGAAGAGCGAACAATTTGTTTGCTGATGTCAGGAATATATGGCTTCGTGATTTTATGATTCGTGAGATATATTTACTTTTAATGGTTGATTTTGGTTTCCGTCTAGGTGTGTGCGTATAATGTTTTCTACGGTTTGTGGAGGAAACTTATTGATGTTGATGAAGTATTGTTTTATTTTGTCAAACAAATAACCAACATTTGGCAAAAACTAGCAACAAAATATGACATTCCAGTTAATACTAAATTTATTCAAAAACCAGGCACAAAACTGAGGCCTATACTATGTAAGAACTACACTGACAAACACCACACCAACATTATTTATAAAATACAATGTGATAACTGCCACGACTTCTATATTGGAGAAACAAGTAGAAAAATGGAAACCAGATTCAAAGAACATAAAAAGTCACCTTCACACGTTTTCGAACACTGCAAGTCAAATAAACACAACATAACCATAGAAAATACTCAAATGCTAAATAAAGAAACAAACATAAACAAACGCAAAATTAAAGAAGCCTTACTTATACAACAACTCAAGCCCAAAATAAACTAATACAAAAGAACACCTTTATACCTATATTAAAAATATTATAATAAAGAATAATAATAATAAAATCAATAATATAAAATTATATATTCAAGCATCTAAGCACGTCCACTACATCCTGACACTCAGTTACACAACCCCTTCCAAACATTGTTGTTGTTGTTGTTTTGAATTAAGCACAAAGCTACACAATGGGCTATCTGTGCTCTGCCCACCACGGGTATCGAAACCCGGATTTTAGCGTGTAAGTCCGCAGACATACCGCTGAGCCACTGGGGGGCCCTTCCAAACATGTGGTCAGCTTCCCGTCAGTTACCTCTTTCTTTGTGAACCTGACAATGACCGAAGAAGGTCGAAACGTTGTTCGCTCTTCTGTGTAAAATATTTTCTCAACCAAAACGAGCCGTTTTTGCATATAAAATTCGTGCCATCGCTTCTCTATCTCATTAGATACTCAAAATAACCTCAGCTTTTTCATTGCGAGCACAATCAGCGGACTATCTAGTGTTACGTATTTTTTTATGTTTTATGTAAACTAAACGCAACAGAAAAACACAGATAACAGCTTGTATAATTTATTACACTAAACTATTAACAGATATAACATGAATTATATAATAACAATGACAGCTATTAAGTTTAAACCTTCAAAATTAATTACAAAACAAAATGGTACTAGTTTCAACCTTCAAAATTAATCACAATACAAAATGGTACTGGCCTGTATCTAATATAATGATCTAAAATGAAAGTCTCAAATTCCAGTCTAGGGTGTGAATTTGGTCCCACGAAGAAATTCCGAAGTTTAAATGAAGAAGTTCAGAAACAGTTCACAGTTCAGTAAATTCGACGAAGTTCTTTTCACGATGCCTCCGACGAACGTCACAAACTCGCCGACTCTCAGCACAAGCAGTAATTCAGATGAATCGTAGAGATTGACGAAATAAAATCACAGCTTCCGTAGATCTAACTTCAGTCACAAATCCAAGTTGAATAATCACAGCAAACACTTAATCTTTCTCAAATAACTGACTCTCTTCTTTTGAAATAAAACTGATGTTTGACTCTTTTTCTTCCCCTCGCATCTTCGTTTGTTTATATATTGTAGGCCTAGACTCCTCGAAACACCGCGAAATTCCTACAGATCTCCAGAGCAATCCGCGCATGTCCGTTCTTGCACGAGACTAAACGTCTAGACACGAAGTCGCCAGCATTTCATTTACAAACATATGATTGGTCTACTTAATTCAAGAAAATTCTAAATGTTACCCTAAGTGAATAACAACATATTTTATTAGTTTAAACTTCGAAACAATAATACAAATATGAAAATATAATAAATAGAAATGAAAACTTAAACACAACACGACATGCCGTCGTTTACAAAATATTTACACATTTACATAACACTAGGTTTATAGGAAAAAATATATATAGTGCATACCAGGTGGCATGCTCTGTAGCATTAATCTTATAATTTAAGAAATATTCTATTTGGAAAGATACTGTAAACCATAAAGGTTTAAAGCAGTGGTTCCCAACCTTTTTCATGTCCCGCACCCCTAAAACATTTTAATATGTTCTCGCACCCAGCACAGTAATTATTTATTTAAGAATAAAGGTGAAGATGGCCAAACTAAATTTTTATAATTTGTTTTTAATGATATATAAACAAAAACGAAACATTTGGAAGAGAAAAAATATTATAACAAACTAAAAGTTGCATAAACCCTACATGGCCTACAAAAAAAATAAATTTTTACTCATGCATGAAATGAAATTTCTTTGAATTTGAAATGTTTAAATGTTCTTCAGCCAATTTAAATGTAATGACTCTTTGTTGCTGACAGCAATTTGCAAGTCTGCCTGTGCACACAAGCGATTTCTAGATTTTGTCTTGATTGACTAAAGGGTACAAAATCCAAACTCACATAAGTATGTCGTCGCGAATGGGTTGAGCATATTTAGTGCTTTTTCACAAAGTCTTGGAAACATGTCCATTGCCGAACACCAATATTGTTCCAAAGTTTTGCTTTCAAACTGCATTACAAAAACTCGATTTGGTTCAATAAGATCTTCCTTCAGTTCTTCATCATCCGACAAATTATCCAAATTTAAAGAGTATGGAGTCATTATCCATTCTTCAGAAGTTTTCAGTTCTTCTCCAAAATATCCATCAAATTACCTTGATAGTATTTCCAAATGATCCACAATTTCTTCCCACACACGTGAAATTAGGGATTCATCCTCACTTACCATTTCTTTAAGTGATGGAAAATTTGAAAGATTCCGTCTTTTAACTCGTCGACACCAAAGATGTAACTTTTCTTTGAAAGCATTTAACTTTTCGTAGCATTCCAATATGTTTATGTTTTTCCTTGAAGAGATACAGTCAGGTCATTCATACGAGTGAAAATATCACTCAAATACGCTGGCATTTGGTTGAATTCTTGTTATTCTATTTCTCCCCGCAGGTAATAGTCATGTTCCTTCAGAAATGTTTTGACTTCTTCTCACAGTTCAAAAAAGCGCGTTAAAGCTCTCCCTCGTGACAACCAGCAAAGTTCTGTGTGGAAAAGCAAAATTGAATGCTCACTTTCAAAATCCTCACAAAGCGACTTGAAAAGGCGGTGGTTCAGAGCACGATCCCTGATCCAGTTAATGGTCTTCACAGAAGTGTCAAGGACCTTTTTTATTTTTTTCAACTTTGGAGGCAATTTTTTTTATGCCAGAGCATGTAGGTGAAGAAAGCAGATATTTAAAAACTGATTTTGGAATGGTTGCTCGAGAATCCGTGGTTGGGAACCAGTGGTCTAAAGTAAGGGTTAGCATCAACTAACACGAGTTAGCCCATACATGTGAGAATTAGTCACAACCTTGACCTCATTCCTTCCTACTGGAAGTGGATGTTGTCTATGTGATAATCAGACAGTAAAAAGAAGGATAAGATCAGGTTAGAGGGAACACCACGTTTACCATCTGTTCAGCAAGGACAACAAAGGGTACCATGACAACAAATGTTAGTTAATCATAGACCCAACAAAACCTAGGTAGTGATTGGGAAGTTCTGAGGTTATAAGGGTGCATGTTCTTTAGGCAATATAGGGCATGCATACATAAAAAGTTATAAAAATTATATATATGTAAAAACGGCTGGTATGGATAGAGCAAACGCTATGTAAAGGAGAGAACAGCGTTTCGACCTTTTCCCGTCAATGTCAGGTTTAGCCATACCAGCTGATTTTACATAATATATTTTTCTTTACAAGTGGGTTTTCTCGTCATCACGGACCATAGCAATTATTTTAAACTAATATCTAAAGTCATAGTTTATTGTCATAACCAATAAGTGCACATAAGTGAACTTTTTATCAATTGAAATTAGCCAATGATATGTTTGAATCTATATTTTTACTATTTTTAGAGAAAATAGTGACAACTATCAATTTCTCTACTTGATGAACCAATGAACTCTATCTACAAAGCCAGTAAATCTCAGGATTGATTTTAATGAGGTAAAGAATAGTGTTTCTGTACCTATGACTCTGAAAGCCAGCCTGACATATACCTTGTCTAAAAATGTAGATAAATATATGTTGCTTTCCATTGTGTCGGACATGGGAGACTTTGTCAAGTTCATTGTCTGGCTGGCTCTAAATTCACCATGAGCTAGGCAGCACTCAGTGACAGTGGAAAATTCCACCAACACTAAACCTAAAGTATTGGAGGATTTAATGTTGATTATCGATACTGCAGGAGTACAATCTGCAAACATCCCAGCAGCTTTCTTTACTACTACTATTGGCAGAAAAAAAAGAAATGGAAACTGCTAGTCAACCGTTTTGTCGTAGAGTGAATTTTCAACACATATCCGCTACACCATATCTGCTCTTAACTTTGACGGGAGCCCTATATTTCTGAGGGTCGACCAGGATTAAGAAAGGCAGGAGCAGTATGGGTTTCCAAATGAAAGAAGCCACCAATAGTTTCAAGCATCATCATCTCTACTAACGCAAAGAGTACATGCAAGAGGCAGAGCTCTTGTACAAGCCTCCTTATAACAAACCAGCCAACACTAGAGTAAATTGCAATGCTGAATAAGTAACATCAAGAAATGGCTCCCAACAGCACTAAGACTTGCTTCTCTATAATAGAGAAGAATAACAACTGTAGTTAACAGTTATTCCACCAACACATTTGGAAGAGGAAGTACACTAGTTATCCAAGTTGAACAATATTAAGAGAACACTTGTCAAGGCCAGGAATAATCTGCAAAGCACCAAAGCAGCTAATCACAAAACTAGTGAATCTGCTGAAAAGGTTAAGGTAAGCGAAAGTAAAATATCGAGCAAACTTAAAAAAATATATTTTATGCAGTACTAATCCTACATAAATTTATTTACTTTATTCATTAAAATGTTTCATAAATTTATAGATATATTTACATTTTTTGTTTGTAATCTGAACTTATCTTATATTTTTCCAGGTTTATATGCACATGATAATTTTCAATTTTGTTTCAAGATTATTTATACATGATTGAATATTACTACCTTTTACTATTTCCGTGCAAGCACAGTTTAATTTTAGGGCATTTCAATGTTGAATAGTGATTAGTTATAGTGATTGTGAAGGGTTTTGATTTATGAAAAACAAGCTGAAATACTCGTCAACTGACTCGGAATGTTTAGACTTAATAAAACAATATAAGTTTAACAGCAATAATGTATATTAAAGTAATAACATGAAAATGAGCTTTAACTCAAATTTGATCATTGGGTTGAGGTTAGGCTTGAAAAAGAACGAGAGAAAAGTGTGGTATGCTAATATATACCTTTTTAAATATTTCACGTGGTCTAAGTTTATTCAGTTTTAGCAAAAACACTACGTCCAAAAGACCACTAATAAATCCATCTATCATTTCTTTATTGTTCTCTGGAGAAAATACCTGTTCCCCCTACAAAAATATTGCTGTAACTTACCATATTCTTCAAGAAAGTCACTGAAAGCAACGACCTTCACTGGATGAGTAGATGTTATCTAGAGGTTACAGCAATCGCTACAATGAGTGTAAATGATCAGTCACGTGAGTGGCGCCAGTTTTTATGATCAAATTTAACGTTTCCTCTCAAGTAAGATGAATTGGATTCACATAGTCCTGCAAGGTTTCTAATGTAAGCCAGTTGACACGAAAACATGTAAAGAGAGAAAAATTTGCTAAATGATCCATTGACCTGAAGGACATGTTCGTACTGTGTCCTTCAAAAATATAAACATTTTTGTTATTTATCTTTTTATATAACTAAAGCTTCTCTTTTGCACAACACGTCCCGTCTACTTACTCTTTCAGATAAAATTCAGGCAGTTTAGTTAAGCTCAGACTTACCGGATAATTTTCTTGTTCGAAATCAAACCTACCTAAGACTCTTTGGGAAGATCAGGTAATCTGAGAATATCACAAGGTGTCAGTCAAATCTAATATTCAGTCAGAATAACTCGCCCTAGTGTTATTTGTGGGAACTACTGACTAGCCGTTTTCTTCGGATCTACAAGTTCAGAGTTTAGGCGGCTAGCAAAGCTAGCCCTTTGAGTAGCTTTAGACAAATATCGTAAATATAGAATATGTTGTATCGAGATACTGTAATACTTATAACCACGTGTTTACTCTCAAATTAGATCACGTATCAGCAAGATATTTGTTTTTCATAAAATGTAATACATTTAGCTGGACTAATACACTGTAAAATGGCACTGAATATATGTTTCCTTAGACAGTAAGGCTCCATTGAGTCTAGCACGATTAAAGCAGAACTGATACAAGCTAAATTTGACAATTGATCGCATACCAAGCAGAGTTGACAATTTTCAAAACTGACCACACTACAAAAAAAGGTCATGAGGTCCCATTATTTCAGTTTATGATAGGTTTAGAAGTAGTGATTAGACAACAGTTTAGTTACGTATCACATATCCATGGTCGTTAAACAAGCTCGACATAGCCATATTTTTAACAATATAATATAAATCAACCTGTTATACCAAATAAAAACATGCTGACAGGAATAACGTACATAATTATTCGTGATGCCATTCTACCATAGCTTCAATTGAACAGATGAGACCTTGGAAAAAAAAAGATGCGACTGGTGAAACATTTCCAAAATTAAAATAAAGAGAGACCTCTTTTTTTTTTTAACAACAACTTCAGTCGGTTATCATATCTCTTGCTATAATACTTGAAGGCTTCAGAATTGGTGTACCTAAGTGTCACTGTAACATTTTTTGTGTGTGAGGTACACATTTTATTGCAGTTTGATAAAAAAAGTAATACTATATTTATATTGTAATATTATAAATATGAAAACGTGCTCTACTAAATTACTTTCTCTTTCGTCCTTACCGAGCCTATGTAGTGGTTTATGATGTGCATTGACAAACGATCCCCTAGATAAACCGTTAGAATACATATACGTATTTAGGTGAATGACAACTAGTGCAGCAGTGTACACATGTGTGCATGATGAGTGGCTGGCTACGTTTACTACCTGTACGTTTATATACTTCAGCCAATAGTTATCTGTGCTTTATTTTACTCGCACAGTGGTCTAGAGTATAAACACGTCTCAGCAGTCTTCAATCTCCTTTAGTCGACCATTTTATTGTTGCTTCAAATAAAAAGAATTACAAAAAAAATCATATAAAAACAAATCTCTCATACATGAAGACAGTAAAAATATAAAACCGTAGACAAATATTGTTATCGTTCTTCACGATAAATTTCCTTTCATGCTATAATACAAATGCTGTAAAACCGTTTGATATATAAAAAAAACGGCAACAACACCTTGTGGGTTTTTTTCAAGTTCTTTATCTTTCACATAATCCATAAATCAATCTTTGAAACTCATGTACTCAAGTGTCAATTTAAAGTGTAAATATTACACGATATTTTATATTTAAACAGCTTTTGAAGAAAGGCACTGAACACAAACTATAGTTTTAGTAATTGTTTTTATAAGTTACCGTACACAAAAGGGATATTTGCGAATAAACGTGAAAACTAAACAGAGTGCAACAAGTTAACAATGCTAACTCCAACTTCGTTTTTTACAGATCGGTTATATTAAATCACTAGGCCACACCCGCTCGATGTAATTTAGTCTTTTGTTTATTCAATAATCTTGGTATTTTTAAGATATCAATTTAATAAATAATCTAGAATTTTATGTTAGTTCACAGAAAGTAATTATCACTATATTTTTATATGCACTCCCTGCTGTCATTATGTAATATATTCTTAAGTTGCAAAATGAACTTTTATTTTTCATGACTAAAATAAAATTGTCTTCTCGACAAACAATAAGATACTGTACCTACAAAAATTGGGAGTTACAACACTAGGTAAAAAGAAAAAAACTCTCATAGGCTTGAAGGCTTATAACACAAAATTTCGGAGTTCGATACCTGTAGTGAGCATAGCCAAGATAACCTAATGTATGACTTTATGTTGGAAAATAAATAAAAGTTTGTCAGAAAGTTTCCTGTAACCGCAATTCGTCTAGAATCGCGCTGTTTCAAGTTAAAAGCTCAATTACTTGACGAAGTAGTGCATTTACTCGAAATTTTCTAAAAAAAATATTTTCTTTTAGCGAGCATTTAACACATATTTTAACTCTAGATTTTCCAACTTCCTAATTTACCAACATGTATCATATTAACATCTCTCTTTTAACAGAAATGTGAAATTTCAAAAAATCACGATAAACAAAAGCACAATAAATGTTAAGTGCAAATGTGTAAACAAATGCTTACGTACAAAAACTTAACTGGCTTAATATATCTATCACACTTCGTTTAGAGATTCACCATTGGTAAACACTGTAATGACCTATAATCCATGCGATGATTTGTTACATTTTAGGGAAAATTAGAATAGAAATAAAAGATGTGAATACAAATTAATATAAAACAACTTGTAATAAGAACCAGATAACAGAAATAGGTTAATTACACGTAAATAAGTATTTTGGTTTTCAATAAAATAAAATTGGATATTTCCACTTAAAGCAATATAATTTTAAATTTGGTATTTTATACATTCATCAAAGTGTAAACCAACCGTTTTTGTTATTTTTTATCAAAAACTTTTAAATTAATTATTTTAATTAATTATACTGGTCGTGAGACATTACTGTTGGACCTATTATATTTAACAATGGCCTACAATATAAATAGTGTTCCAACTACTACAGTTTTTATTTTATTCCAACGAGCCCGAAAAGTGCTATCTGTGAAGGATATGACACATATGGTGCAGTTGGAATAATCTTATTATACAATATTCTAATTCTTTTGAATCCCTCAGGATATATTTGTTCTTAATTAAGCACAAAGCTACACAATGGGCTATCTCTTTTCTCTACTCGTCACAGGTATCGAAACGGGATTTCCAGGGTTGCAAGTAAACAGACTTTATGTTCGAAAATAAATAAAAGTTTGTCAGAAAGTTTTCTGTAACCGCAATTCGTCTAGAATCGCACTGTGCATCCAGAATATAGTATTAAGAAAATGATAGGCCTAATACTAATATATAATTTCAAATATAATTAGTTATAATCACTCCTCGCCACCTTGTAAAAGGCGTTCACACCATAACAATCAATATTTTTGTTGAAATATAGCAAGTTCTTAAAATCGGTGTTTTTATCAAACTGTTAAGATAAACGCTTTTGTTACGTTTGTTATAGTGTAAAGATCCGTACCTTCTGTTGTGTTTCTCAAAATGTTAAGGTATGTATTACCGTAGTGTTTAATAGTTCTAAGATATTTTTGTGTGTTTATTAAAGTATAAAGACGAATGCCTTTTGTTATGTACAAAGCATTAAGATTACACTTTAATGTTTACAAAATAAATTCGTTGATGGTATTGTATAACACGTTTTATAAGATTTATCATGACGCAGCTTTAAACTATAAGAATTACAGTATAAATAAATATTATTTCACAAAATTTGTTTGCTATATTAGACTTTTTCCCTTTCAAGAACATGTATGTAAAAGTTTAACATGAAACACTAATCTTACTAAACAATATTTAATAGAAGCGGGCAAAAATAAAGAAGTTTCACACTTCACGAATGACTATCAGTTCCCATAGCAACAAATTGCGTGACCTTCAGTGTTTATTAAATGCTTTGTATTTACCCTGATCGCTTCGCTTAAAAGGATGTACGTTAATGAAGACACCGAAAAACAGCCATTTTATGTACTATACGCAAGACGCTACTGGCAGTACAAATTGTTCACAAAATTAATCAGTAATGTAACTTTACCACTAGATGTTATAAATATGAAGCAATACCACAAGTAATGCAATACTGAGCATCGAAACCAAATTATCTTTAGAATTATCCAAAAGTGTTACATTGCATTTCTTACACGATATTTCTTTAAACTTTTACAAATATATGTAAATTTGTTCATTAATAGTCAACCCTAGCATACCTTACATAAGATATTATTATAAACTATTATTTGGTATGATCAAACACAAAAACAAAACAAAATAATTTACATAGTGTAGTTCACAGTACATGTTTAATAACGACAAACAGCTAGTATTCAGTACAAATAATTTATTTCTTTAAATTTTCACATTACAGCTTCATCAAGAACTAGATAATTTACCGATAAAAATACTTGTCTTAACAGTACGACAAAACTGACGTAATTCTAAAAAAGAGCAATATGTTTTTTAATGTCTTCCGACATGCAACACTATTAAAAACAACGAAAAGTTAATATTGATAAATGTGTGACACGAATATTAATAAGGTAAAGAAAATATTAATTTAAAAATCTAAATGAGAAGATGAGTCACGTGAACCCTCATACCTAGCAACTATGTAGTGGTAAACTCTAAACGTACTTATAACCACGTATACAGTATATAGTATATGTAGCTAAACGTACTTATAACCACGTATACAGTATATAGTATATGTAGCTAAACGTACTTATAACCACGTATACAGTATATAGTATATGTAGCTAAACGTACTTATAACCACGTATACAGTATATAGTATATGTAGCTAAACGTACTTATAACCACGTATACCGTATATAGTATATGTAGCTAAACGTACTTATAACCACGTATACCGTATATAGTATATGTAGCTAAACGTACTTATAACCACGTATACAGTATATAGTATATGTAGCTAAACGTACTTATAACCACGTATACAGTATATAGTATATGTAGCTAAACGTACTTATAACCACGTATACAGTATATAGTATATGTAGCTAAACGTACTTATAACCACGTATACAGTATATAGTATATGTAGCTAAACGTACTTATAACCACGTATACAGTATATAGTATATGTAGCTAAACGTACTTATAACCACGTATACAGTATATAGTATATGTAGCTAAACGTACTTATAACCACGTATACAGTATATAGTATATGTAGCTAAACGTACTTATAACCACGTATACAGTATATAGCATATGTAGCTAAACGTACTTATAACCACGTATACAGTATATAGTATATGTAGCTAAACGTACTTATAACCACGTATACAGTATATAGCATATGTAGCATAGTGCCCTTAATATCAAATTTGATCCACACAAAGCTGGATTCCGTATTGACTTTACTAACTTTTCAGATCCATCATTTTGTTTGGTATAAACTTGACATAGTTTTCTGTGAGTTGCAAGTTGCCATGATGTGGAGAATTGTGAACAGGAAATCGATTATATTGTTCTTTTTTTCTTTATTATTGGTCACAAAGTCTTAAGGTGATTCTTTTTAGAGTTTGAACTGCTAAATCTTTCAGGTCATGTTCATAAACGTATAATGTCGATTTTTCGAGTTTTCTAATATAAACTTCTCTCCTTTTTTTGCGACCCACCTGGCCACGCCGGGCCACCATCATTGTATAACAGCAGTCACTCACTACAGTTTGGTTTGCTACATTATATTTCGTTGTTGTTGTCATTTTCGAGCAGACTGTTATTTAATATTTCTTTGTATTTTGTGTAGATGGTCGTTTGGTTTTAATTACGTTTCGGGGTATTTGTTTATTATGATTGGTACAGAGATTGCAGTCGCAACAGATTGGTAGAAAATCATTATCTATATCTTCAACTATAAAAGTAAAATGTATACACAGATATAATATGTCGCTTCTGTTATTTGTTTAGGTTGTATGTATTGAGGTGTTGTAGTTGAGTGGGATGCTGTCAATAGCTGCTAAGAATTCTTTCAAATTTCTGCTCTCGTGGCACATCAAAATACTTTATTTTTACTGTTGAAGTATCTTATTATTCTGTAGTTATGGTTCTGGGTTACAATATTTTTGCAAGAGGTTTATACCTAAGTTATTTTTCAGAAAGTAATCTAAATAGGTCAGTTATTGTAGGAGTAATGTTACTTTTTAATGTTAATTCTAGAGTCATACTTTCATTTTCAGAGATAAAGTTGATATTACTTATGGATAAGGTGATTTTATAGAGGGCTAATATGCCCCTTTTCGGTGTGTGTCTTATTTGTCTCTCAAGTCTTACAGTAAAGTAGTTATTTATGTTAAATGTTATGTCTTTTTCATCGGTACATCTGTAATCATTATTACATCTTTTTTTGTGTGACTTAACGTAGCATTGAGTTTTGGGACAGCATGAAACCTACTGGTCAAATTCGGCTATTCCAGTCTCCAAACTAAAGAAAAACATTCTAAGGCAACAAAGGCTATCCACCACATTAGAAACTTTAAAATTTACTTGCTGAAGATGACTCCTACCATGCAAACATTTATATTTGTATCCTCTAGCCCTACTATTCACTACTACGTATGAAAAAAATAATGCATCAACACTATCAATTCCTTTCGCAATCTTAAACACCTAAATCAGATCTCTCCTGACTTTTCTTTTTTTCCAGAGTAACAACTTGATAGATTTCAATCTCTCCTCGTATGAGAACTCTAGTAACCCTTCTCTGAACCCTTTCTTTAAATTCAATATATTTCGTAAGGTAAGTAGCTCAAAACTGAATATAGTATTCAAGTGCACTTCAATTGTGGTATACCATGAAAAGTGGATGATTTTTCCGGACATTTTGAGTGTGATGTAATAAGAACTTTATTTGGTCTCACTACGAGTTGGTCCAGCAGAAGCAAATAGTTAGGACACCCGAGTCGCAATCTGAGGTTCGTGGATTCGAATCCCCACCAAACATGCGTGCCCTTTTAGCCGTTTGGCATTATACTGTTGTGGTCAATCCCACTATACATTGGTAAAAAAAAGTGTCCCAAGAGTTGGTACCTTCCATCTAGTCTTACACTGCTAAATTAGGGACGGCTAGCACAGATAGCCCTCGAGTAGCTTTGTGCGAAATTACAAAACAAACATTTACGTTCTGACACACCAAGAATAGCGTGATTTCATTGTAAATTTTATGTTATACACCACGAGAAAATGTATACCTAAAATTATACTGAGTACAATTTACTGAATATTTCATGAACTCATTTGAGATAACATTAAAACAAAATAAAATGCAGTTCGATAAAGTATGACAAACATCTGGGCTCTTGGTATCTTGTGCTAGTAAAAATACTGTTGAATAGATTGAGTTAGTTACTACATCCAGCTTTATAAAGTATATTACTAGAAATTAATAGTAATTTCAATCACAAATATTGTCTGAATTCATTAGATCTATTCTTAGATATTAAAATTAAATACGGTTAACCAGTAAGTGGATACCTTTAGTCTCTCTGGATCTTATTAACTTTCATGTATTTAATATCATAAATAACTTTCATTCACGTTATCTACATGAAACTGAAATCCAGAATGAATTCCTAGAGAGCGATATTCTGGTCTCGTTGTTTAGAGATAAAAAGTAAACAAGTTTGCTGTTTCGAATAATCGTCACAGTAAATCTAGGAATTGCTCAAATTTCAAAGGAAAATTTATCTTTTCTTTTCAAGCCTAAAGCTTTCTATAACTTATTTGTATGAGAATATTATAGCTTTTATTTGTTTTAGCGCAAAGCTACACAACAAATTATCTGCGTTCTGCCCATCACGGGAAGTTGAACACTGTATTTTACAATAATAATTTTGCAAAGTTGCCGCTAATATACTGGTAGACTATATTTGAATTAAATGTTATACTCGAAATCTGAATCTTAGAAAACTACTTATAATTAATGCAACCTAAATCTCAGACCTTCTTTGATTAAATGCGTTTTTCTAAGTATTGAGAATATCCTGTTAATACGACTTCAAAGAATTATATCTCACACTACACAATAGAAAGAAAATTTAGATTATTTAACAGGTTCTTCAATATAGTGACAAATTGACACTGAGGAAATTTTTGCAGACAACATTATAATTAATAAAATAATAATATAGTAACTATAATTTTCTTCTCTCTCTTCCTCTGTTAGATCCAGCTGTCAATTTTTTTTTATTTTGTAAAAAACTACTCGGGGCTATCTGTGTGCTAATGTGGCATTAATAAGCTAGAGGAAAGAAAGGTAGTCAACACCACCAACTCTTGGACTACTCTTTTACCAAAGAATAATGGAATTCACCATTACATTATAATACCCACACGGAAAGCATGTTAGAGAACAATAATTCGAACCCAAGGCCTGTAAGTTGCGAGTCAGGCGTCCTAACCTCCCACCTTCCACCTGTCGAAAAAGCTTGGATTTTATAATTCTATTAAATGACGATGACGATATAAACATTATATTAGTATAGTGATAACCACTGAGAGTAATATTGGAATAGGAAGCTATTATAAAAAAAAAACACTTTTTTAATTTAGTAACATCTACAACAAATTTTAAGCACATAATAATTGCAACAGTTTGTTTGGAAGTTGTTGCAACAGGTAGTTAAAATAGCGATAGTAACTACCGAACAGGAAATGTTTGCGATGAACATCAAAACTCTGTTAAACAATAAAGATGTACTGGTGATATGTTAGTTATAAACGTTCCTTATATATTTAGATGATTTTAAAATAGCTTCTACATAAAATTTAAATTATATTAAAACACAGGAGGGTCTAAATTAACAATGTAAGAGAACATTTTCCTTCTTCTCAGAAGTTTATTGATATGTAGAAAATTAAATTTCTTTCTTTCACCTTTGAGTTGCCACAACATAAGTTAACTAGTCACTGCACAGATCTGTTTTTTTAGATCGTAGATCATTTATACTTTGTCAACAGAAACGCATTCAGCCACGTGCATCAACGATACAAAACAGTCTTCACTAGAATGTTTTTATTTAAACTCTATGGCATATTTTAACTTTTATTTTTGTGCTAACGCGAAAGTATATTCATCCTCGTAATGATGTAATGATATGACTTCTAATGCTAATTACACCTTCATGTTAAATAAATGTACATAGAAAAGAACCAATTTCCAAACAGTGAATAATTTGAAACTTCTGAGTTCTCAAAAGACGATACAAAACAAACTTTTCATATTCAACATTATGTAGAACATACTCACGGATATTCTTCGTCTTGTTCACCTCAACAAACTTTCTGAACATCAGCTACCACACTTAGATTCAACAAGTTGACACTGTGTTGTGTAAAAGCAAAATATATGAAGGAGTTTATGATCCACAACTTCTCAACCACTAGCTGTGTAATTAACATGTTCACTCAATCTTATAGTTTTACTTCTTTTTTTCAGGGATATATCATAGTTACGTAGATTTATTAATACTTACAAGACTTATTGTTTCTCTAAAACAGCTCTAACAATCTCGATCTAAATAAACCCAACAGAAGCAAGTTCGTTCGCTTCACACTCACGCTCGAATATCCAAGGGATACATCCTTTATTAAATGGCTAGTGCCATCTAGTGAGCTTATAGAAAATAACTATATTAATGTATTATTTAGCCTTTAATGGAATGAAAAGAAACAAAACTTACTTAAGGACTGAAAAACATTATGAAATTTACTTTGTGAATTTCATTTTCTTTTAACCGTTAAAATTAAACCTTCTTATATGAAATTTTAACGAAATAAAAATTGGTTACTCTCAATGGTTGTTCTGTTGTGCTTTCATAAACTTAAAAGGTACATCCCTGCTAAAAGGTATAAAGTGGGAAACTAAGTCGACATTTATAAAGCAATAATCCAACTAGTAGAAAAATAGGCAATAATTATAGAGAGCACCATCGCAGTCTTTCTATCGCAACATAATAATCTCCACTAGTACAGCGGTAAGCATACGGATTTGCAACGCTAAAATCAGATATTCGATTCCCTTCGGTGAACTCACCAGATAGCCTGATTTGGCCTTGCCATAAGAAAACACACACACACGCAACATAATACCACAAGCTCAATTAATTTCCTAGAATAGATTAATAAAAGCTATTAAAGAGTTGTGTAATAATTTATTATATCATTGTGGGTTTTATTAACTTTACTTTCTTCAGGGTTAAACCGATGAAAATTATTTTACTTTCTTTGATATGGAATGTTACATACAAAAGTAGTGACATTGCACAAGAGCTCACACGGTGAACTTAGAAAAGTGGTTATACTTTTTATTTTGCAATCGTAAATTTAAACAAGCATTCAAATATTTCGATGGCTGTATTGAACGTTTCAGGTTTTCATTAATTAATTATTTACATATATTTAACCCAATAGAAAAGATGAGTTGGAGAGTTATGTGTGAAATATGATACGTACTTTCGCAGAAAAGTTTTATATACACATGAAAGCTATGAAGTACTTAGTAATGTTTGTGTCTCAGAGCAAGACAACATTGGGCTTTCTCTTGTACCAGCCATGGAGAACCTAACCACTAATTTCAGTGCTATAAGACCCAAGCTGTACCACTTACCACCAGGGGAACATATTGTTTCAAATAGCAGTTTTGGTGCTTTCTTTCTACCAGTTGATAATTATGTAAAGTTACATTCAACTTATAACCATAAAGTTTTAATCAATGCAGTTATTTCAATTTTGAATTTAATAGTTTATTTGTTTCGTAATTGTGCTAAAGCTACAAAAATAGCTATCAATGGATAAACGTCCCTAATTTTTAGCTGATAACTAAAGAGAAACAGCTAATCAACAGCCCTTACCACCATTTCTAATATCAACAAATAGTGAGGTCTGGCCGTAACTGTTGTAGCTCACCCTCAGATCCAAAGTGCTGATCACATTTTTAAGCCAAAGAGTCGTGAACCCAGAATCATATAATTCAAAGTCTGGGCAAGCTCCCTAGTAAATCACTTACAAATTACAACTGTTTTAGTTACCTTTTCCGAAGCGGATTAAGAAAGGAAATTCATCCAGCTTTCAATACTCCAGGTAATAGATTTGATTAGGAAACATCCTACTTTAAAACACTGGATTATATGAAGATCTTCTTGCACTTCTATGAAATATTACCATTGGGTTTTATTTTTATGTAGTAATATTTTTAAAGACGCGTGAAAAGGTTCTTTGCAAGTAGAAATCCTAAAGTGTTAATTAGCATGACATTTTATGTTAACCCTGTGGCATCACTTTTGGTTGTCTCCAGAAGTTTAGTATCTAGCTGGTTCGTCATACTGAATGACAATATTTCTGACTTATTTCAATATGACGCTGTTTATGGCCTTTGTAAGATGTTAACAGTGGCGTCCCGCACAATATGTGATTGTTTACGGAAGATGAGTCCACTACAACTCATTTGATTTTAATATACCTTATATAAGAATAGGCTTCTTGTCTTTTGCAAGTAACCAACTTTACGTACATAAATATATCCAATTTTTATCTTTCAGTACATTACTGGCTAATATTTAATAACTAAAGAAACTATTTCATCAATAGTTGAGTAAAGACTACAAATATTGTATTTTTTTACTAGTTCTTGGTCAGTAACGAGAAAGAATTAGTGCTATTCCCAACAATAACCTATGGGTTCAATTAACAAACAAAATGGCTTAAAAAAAAACATTGTCCTCGTACAATAAATAGAATAGCGAAAAAGAAATGCAAGGAAAAATTATGTGCTTAAATATGAAAGTCATACATCGAAACTCTTTCACTGTAAAAACTACGCTGCAGGACTATTCTCAAGATGCACAATCGTTGGACAGAGTACGACCGGACGAGAAGACATGGGCTGTAATGAAGTGGCTAGGCTCAAAACAGTTTTAACATTACGTATTCGACCCCTGTAAACCTTTATTTTAGCATGCAACCTTCGCTTAACTGATCGTACGTATAGTGACATTTGTATAGTTGAATGTTGGGATCGTTCAAAGCAAATTCGTGATACGTGTAATCTGTTTCCTATGCAGAAATAACCCGCTTTCATGTTTGTATAACCTGCTTGGGAAAAATTATGATACACCTATGCTTCAATAGCGTCACAGATTTGTTAAACATCTCTCATCAAATTTGACCAGGTTGTATAAAGGTATAAACAACTTGTAATTTCCACTACAGATGCTTGTATTGAAATTTGAGTACAAGTATTTGAAATGACAGTCACTTCTGTGGCTGTTAGTTGCACAAACAACCAAAGAATCCGGATTTATCGTTGTATAGGTTTTCAAAAGCAAAGTTAAATGAACTGCGCCAGTAAAACATGCAGACAAGGCTTATAAACAATCATCGTACCATAGGCTATCCAATTCCCATTTACATCTAGTTCGTACTACCTGTATATACAATGACTCTTGTCACAGCTTTATTGCAATGATTTTCATTAAATCTGTAGCTAATGTTTTGTGTCCTCCGTAATCTAAATACTATGATACAGTGCTGGGTGGAAAGACGCTGTGGACTATAGTAAGGTTTTATCAGAAGACAGCTGTAAAATTGTAAAGTATACTCAAAATTTTGGTTTTACAAGGCACGACGACTTCTCATGCAATACAATATGATGTAGCATATCTAGACTGTAAATTTACCACTGGCAGAATATAAACAGAAGCTTAGTCACTAAAAACAACTTTGACTTACCCTCGAGTACACTATGTAGTTGGACATCGTATACTTTCTACAACCTGACATCTTTCACCTAGACGGCCTCAAAATACTTGTAAGCGTCAATCTTTTTGTAGGTCTTGAACTGTTTTCCAGTGAAAAATATGTTATAAGTACTAAATCTACAATATCTATGTCTCCAGCCTCTGGATCTTTAACGGTGTTCCGTAGGCCTAACGCAGATCATCCGTTTTTAATATCAAGTAATTTTCTGAGATTTAGCGCCATTGTCATTGCTAACAGTTTTGGTTTAAAGTTACTCGAGTGTTATCTGTGCTAGCCGACCCTAATTTAGCAGTGCAAGACAAGAGGGAAGGCAGCTAGTCATCATCATCCACCGCTAACTCTTGGGCTACTCTTTTATTAAAGAATAGTGGGACTGACGGACACATTATAACGCCCCCACGGCTGAAAAGGCGAGCATGTTTGATGTGACATGGATTCGAACCCGCGACCCTCAGATTACTAGTCGAGCGCCTTGACCACTTGGCCATGTGGCGCCTGCTGGTTAACAGAATGAAAGAAGAAGCTACGCGTCGAAACTGACTTTGCAGCACTTTTCTTGCTATTTTGACTTGCATATACTATCTAAGTTGCAGGTAAATTCGCAAAAACATTAATGGAGAATTAACTGTTTGTGCAGCGGGACCCATTTTTACACGACTAATTTTAAAGTCCAATGTGGCTGCAAATTGTTTTGTAGTGTTCACTTTGGTCACTTTACTTTTGTTTACGTGTATTCACACATAGGGAAAAAAAACTTATCTTTTAGCACCCAAATTATACAGTGAAATACGTTTAGATCCATCTAACTTAAGACTGCTGACAACAAGCTGCTCTTCTCCTTCTGCATTGTTTCCAAATAGATATTACTCACCATTCAGTCAAACAAATAATTTGAACAGTATATATCTGTATCAGTGAGTATCTATTCACTTCCATTAAGTCGATAAAGAATAAGTAAACCAACTGGAATGATCCGTTATCTTTCCGGATTATATTATTGGTAGCTTCTCCTTCATTTGATGAAGGCAAGTCTGAAGACTTAAGCCCCCCAGTGGCTCAGCGGTATGTCTGCGGACTTACACGCTAAAATCCGGGTTTTGATACCCGTGGTGGGCAGAGCACAGATAGCCCATTGTGTAGCTTTGTGCTTAATTCAAAAAAACAAAACAAACAAAAACTGAAGACTTAAACGCTAAAAACGGGATTTCATTACTAGTGGTACGTATGGCACAGATAGTCCATCATGCAGCTTTGCGCTCAACAGCAAACAAATATACATAATAGTAAAAGATAAACCTGAAAATTGAAATTATTATGCTACGTATTATGATTTATCTCAGACGAGTCTCTGATTTGTCATGTTACGTATTACGATTTCAAATAGCCAGAAAATTGAAGTTAATTGAATGACAATGTATTGTGTTTACGTTTTCTTATTGCAAAGCCACATCGAACTATTTGCTGAATCCATCTAGGGGAATCGAACCTCCTGATTATAGCATAGGATTAATAAATTAAGTAACTTTCATTAATGTTTTCCTTTAACACAAGCAAATTAGTGTTCAACACTTTGAATATGATGCCCAGATACTGACGAGAGCAGGCCTAAGACTGCTTTTACCAAAATAGATGACTTGCATGAAATTTTGTCCTATCATTTGGTCTTTTAACGTATTTACCACTTTCAAGAGACTAATGAAATTTGTATTAAAGAAGTCATAATGAGAGACATTTCTGAACTGCTTTAGTGTAGAATCGCACATTTTAAACTGCAACTGAGAACTTGAAAACGAAATTTCGCCAGATAATGAAGGAAGCTTTAAACCGAAACTTGGGAAGTACTTCTTTACATGCATGGAAGTAGAGTTTCTTAATCACAATTTAGAGAGACATGAAGTAGGAGCAGATCTAGCAAAAATATATCTCAGAACGGCTGGTATGGGTATTATCACCTTTATTGATAAGCAGAGAGCAATGTTTTGACTTTCTTAGATCTTCTTCATATTTCGAGTGGGTTTCTCGTCATCAAGAAATCTAGCTAAGGTAGTTGCAATGAAAAATTAGACTCAACCTGAGACCAAGCAAGAATTTTGCAGTTTTATCGCTTTTGCATCATATTACTGACCATTTATATCCAACTTCTCCAACATAATAGCACCATTTCCGCCACTTGAGAAAGTAGAGATGCAATTTGGATGATGTTAGGAATTTGATCAATTATTTCAGTCTTTAAAGTTTGTTTTAGTAGACATACCAGCACTAGTCTATTCATGACAAGACTGTGAGTTTCTGCTAAAAACTGAAATAAGCAACAATGAAATTGGAGCAGTGTGCTCAAAGTTACAGATACTGTATAATGAATAAAAAGCTTGTTGCGTTTGAAATGTTCATGAAAACTATTACCACTACATGTATGGTAGAAGATTTACAATCCAAGTAAACCATGATTTGTTAAAGTGGTTAATGAATAACCAGGAGGGGTGGTAACACATTGCATCATGATGTTACAATATTATCACTTTATCATAGTGCAATTCCTGGGCTCTCAACATCGAAATTCAAATGGGCTATCTTGAACTACGATTCTCTGATTGTACTACAGTTAGTGATGTCTACAGCTCTCTTTGTAATGAAACATTATTCAAACTTTACACAATACAAAGATCAGGAGCGCCAATGTGTTACTCACATTTGTTCTAACAGAAACATTATTCAAACTTTACACAATACAAAGATCAGGAGCACCAATGTGCTACTCACATTTGTTCTAACATTTGATGGCAGTACGTTCAGCCATATGCTTTGCTAAGGTGTGAATGCTCTACAGTAAGGAAGAATTGTTCAATCTTAGCTGCATAGAATAGCGCTGAATATTTTCAGTCCACTACTATAACATGGTTCAGAACACCATTGAAATCAGGGAGGTAATTTAAATAGTAAACTGTTTGCTGAGTCATGTAAAATATTAACTGTGGTGAAAACGAAAACTTTACCTCATCATCTCCAGCCTGATGGTTTTTAAGACCATGTAATACAGACTATAAGGTAGATTCTTGTGAAGTTTCTTAATCTTAATAGAAGCTACTTAGAAGAACACTTGTCATACGTGTTGGTGGCATAGAAATGAAACAAGAATTAACAGGCTCTTTGCTCTAATTCTGCTCATACTTGGATGAGAAATACCATATTATTTACGCTCCACTCTCACGAAACAATGTCTCACAACTTTCATAAAAATACGTGGTGTGACAAAGGCCTATGATAATCAATGCACATTGGTTTGTCCAACTGCAACTCGAGAAGGCCTGCTCGATGAGAGAAGTTTTATGATTAAATGTTCTGAAAATAATCTGGTTCTGGTATATGTTAGCAGCACAGATGTAACTTGAATCCAGCTGGACTGATTAATACTTCATATTCCAATAATTTGACTCATTATTGCCCCCCAGTGGCTCAGTGGTATGTCTGCGGACTTACACGCTACAATCCGGGTTTCGATACCCGTGGTGGGCAGAGCACAGATAGCCCATTGTGTAGCTTTGTGCTTAATTCAAAACAACAACAACAACGACTCATTAATTTATAAGTTACAACGAAGTGAGGCACGTGAAAGTGTATACTTCACGCTGATAGGCCATGTTCATACGTTACAAATAAAATTTGATGCACTAACTTGATCAGGAGTCAGAAAATAATGATGATGCCACTTATATGAAATTATATGACAGTACATGATAAACCAAATGACGAGTTGTTAAGAATTGGAGAAAAATCCAGCCGTGTTTGAATGACAAGTTGCTGACGTAAACATTCTTATAAATATATATAGATGATACTAATCGATCAGAAATGGTTAGGATGATCACTTAAATGTGTGATTACTGACTGAAAAGGCGTAATTATTCTTGTATTCCAAGCTATCTAGTGGAACACACTGTGTAATGTATGCACTACACTGTGTGATTTCCACTTGAATATTTATTTAGGACAATAGCTTGGTCGAGAAACCGACAACTGAAAGGGATTTAGTGACCAAGCTATTGAATGAAATTGAGATAAAATGCATTGTAGAATGACCACTCACCCATCAACAGCTAGGGCAGTCATATGATTGAAATCACTGACTGAATGGTTGGTGTGACTACTGCTTTCCAATCCACCGAGTAATAACATTAAATATATTTTTTTTAAATTATACACATTATGGTTACAACTAAGTCAAAAAATAAGCTGGCTGGAGTAAATAAATATACTACCTTGTACATTAGTAGTTTGTACCAGTAAAGATGGTAGCTAGGTGTTCAAAATCTCAGTTGAAGATGCTTTGTGACCCCTGAATTTTCAGTTATCGGGTATGATTGTTTGGTAGAATGTATTGAGTCCATATTCTGGGTATTACTTGGTGAAAATATGTAACATAAAATACTGAAATGTTGAATTTTGGCTTTTCTTTTTAATATAAACATTAATATTTTGGAAGAAACTATAAACAAAATTGAAATATAACCCATAATTGTCGAATTTTGCCTCCTCTTGGAATTATTATGCATATATTTGAAATTTTAAAAAAATATATCTGCTGCGCAAAGAAAACTTGTCAATAGATGTTACAAAGGTGGACATAACAAATGTTACTGCCCGCTAGTACAGCGGTATGTCTCCGGATTTACAACGCTAAAATCAGCGGTTCGATTCCCCTCGGTGGGTTGAGCGGCTAACCCTTTGTGGCTTTGTTATACGAAAAAAACATACACCAAATGTTACAACAATACTCAAGTTCATTTTTAGCTGGAATAGTTTTGAAACGTTTGTTTGTTTGTTTTTTTGTTTTTTGAATTAAGCACAAAGCTACACAATGGGCTATCTGTGCTCTGCCCACCACGGGTACCGAAACCCGGATTTTAGCGTGCAAGTCCGCAGACATACCGCTGAGCCCCTGGGGGGCAGTTTTGAAACAGTGAACTTTTGAGGTTAATGTTGTCAAGAACTGCAAAACTGAACGTTTGGCATATTTTTGTTATAATTTTTTTACTTTTACAGTTGTCTGAAATTAATCAGTGATGAATTCACGAGTGTACAGGGAGAGAAAAATATCCCCCCTGAAGTGCAATATTTTCCATTTTAATTCACTTCTCCAGCTCTCCCCCCATAGCAGACATTGTACGTTTTTTATTTCTCGCAATCTTTTTGCTAAAGAGCTCTTTTTCTTCCTTACTCTTTACACAAAAAGTATAATTCCAAAAAAATGCATAAAATTGACTAAGTTGAGTCAAAACTTAGTGTAAATTTAATTTTATTATTGTAACTTACTTATAGAATTCTGTTATTTCTAAGTTAAATAAAGGTAATATTTACATAAATATGTTTTCCTGCCTATTTATTTATTTTACTAAAGTTCGTTTTTTGTATAGAGTAACTTTAACTGTGTAAAATGATCCTGAGGTGGTGTAAACATTAAGAATGTTTGAAATCACTAGATATAAAGTGCGACGCAAGGTAAAAGATTAATGAGAGGTAATAAATCTTTTATTTTTAATTCGAAATTCAAAATACACACATATAAACATACAAATAACATATAAAATTCCAAAAAAAAGAATATCCACAAGATTTCTGGAGTGTAGATCTTGAATACGTGTATTGTTAAACAATAAATAAGTTCTAATGATTCCTGTACAAAATTATTTACCTTTAGACCTATTTTTACTTTTTATATCATGCATCAACTTTAAATAAAAAATTTTGGTTCTTCTATATTGAATGCTCACTTTTTCATGCTTAAGTAATATTTTTATTTTCTATTCTGAACAGGGATTTTATTCAGAAAAGAATACTTGTTTGAAAGACCATAATTTTAACCTTTTCTAAACGTTCCCTTGTTTGTTTTAGGAAGTTTTAAATTCCCATGTACTTCAGAACTTGTTTCGTATATTGATGCTATCTTTACTAAATGGATTTAATGATTTAAAACGTATACTTTGCACAGTGATGGTATATTTAAATCTTGGAAATCTGATTTAGTATGGTCATATTGCGATAATGATAATATGTATTTCACAGCATTATTTTGCACTGTATTATGAACTCTCTAAGTTTGTTAGATACCTTCCCAAGAAACGATACCATATTGAATAACTGCATAAAAATAATTACAATATTTTTATTTCATTCCTGCATAAATATTTTTATGTGATAAAATCTTACTGCTGATAGTTTTAATTTTTCTTCATTATTTTTATGTGTTCTTTTTAATTTGGTCTACGATTTAATATAATTGATTGATGTAATGACAGCAGTTTTCAAAATTATCTGAAACAAACTATATTTTCTTTGATAAATTAACTAAATACGTTATCTCTTGCGTCAGTTTTTCAATATTATATTTGATAATTTCTGCTGTAACTATATTTTTCGGCAGCTTTTCTACTTTTTAAAGAGTTCATAGTTTTTTTATATTTATCAGCTAGTATAAGATACATTGAATTAACAATATATTAGGTTTATTCCTTGTTTCACCTAATTGGTTTCTACTGAAACAATAACATCAATTTTTGCTTATAAATTTCTCTGTAATATTTAATCAAGAATCATTAAATTAATTTACATATAAGTAAGGCTGTTCAGAAAAATTTATATGCTTATTTTCTACCGTTATGTTTTCAAATATTTCTGTATATCGTGAGTGTGCCTCTACAATATCATTTATTATGCCCCTTTGTTTTTAATATCAGTTTTAGTGTTAGTTAGTTTTTGTATATAATACTTTATTTTGATGTTTTATTAACCTACTTAAATAAATTGTATAATTTGTAACTCAACCAATTCATTATAAGCTGGTAATGTATTTTCAATATTTCGGTAAATTTTATTTCTATGTAAAATAGAATGTAATAATCAGTTGATAATCCCTGGTTTTAACTTATTTTCTTTGTTAACTTTTACACACCTGGTAGATGATTCAATTATATTTCTAATTTTAGAGTAAAATCTTTTATAAGGGTTAATTTGATTAATGATCTAAATAGGTGGATTTGGGTTAGTTTCTTTTGTTTATCTCAACATTTGTATACACATCCTGCTACATATTTTAGTCATTAGAGCTTTCTACAAAGACAGATTTGATGACGCACTTTCTGTATTAAATTTTCGGACATTATGTGATGATCTGATATTTTGTCAGGAACATTAAACATCACGGTTATACAAGTAGATGAGCAACATTTTTATACCATAAAGCCAAACAAGTGAAACCTTAAGGCTGTCATTAAAATAATAGTTTTACTTTTAACTTTTATACCACACTGGGCTCTTGGAGCTAAACAAAATAAAACACAATATATATCAAAGAAGCTCATGAACTTAACAAATGTAAAAGTGGGTTTTATGATGAATTACACAAATATACTACCTTCACACAATTTATTTTTGACATAAAATATTATTAAAATATTTATTTTGTAAAAGTGGGTTCTATGATGAATTACACAAATATACTACCTTCACACAATTTATTTTTGACATAAAATATTATTAAAATATTTATTTTTACCTCACTAGTAGTTTGTATAATATTTAATAACTTGATATGTATGTATTTAAAACATGGTGTCCACGTGCAATGGTCAGGCGACTATGTAAGAAGAAGTGGCCAAAGCAGTGGTGGTAGTGACGCTCTCTGTTTCATTCTTTCAACATCTAGCTTTTACTGTTCTTGCACAGTGTTTCACGCAGTTAACTAGTTGACAGTTATTGGCCACAGAAGTGTGTTGTGGGCCGAAGTTGAAAAGTAACGAGTCAAAGTAGGAAGTGGGTATAACTCATAAAACGGCTTTTGATATCAGTCTTATGGAGTTTATGCAGTATTTCAATCGTAGTGGTCATTGTTTTAATTGCATTCCTCCATAGAGAGAATAAGCGTACTTTCCGAGATGCATACAACGTTTGTGTGCCCTCCCCCACGAACCGTGTATGTTGAGTTATAGAAAACTTAATGTTGTTTAGTTGGTGGTGTAAGGTTGTGTCTATATCTATGAATGTAGTTTTGTTAACTTTCGTCGGATATACTAAATAATCTGTAATAACAACTATAATAGGAAATAGGTTGGGTATGAACTACACATTAACATATTTCTTGTTCCAAACTATCATTCAAAATTTGGTTGACATTGGTCGAGCGATTTAGGACTAGTTATATAATAAACAAACGAACCCACTGATTTTTGTTCTTTTTATATATTAATTCATATTGGATTCATCTTGAAGACAGTGAAGAACGTGATTTTTGTAAACGATTGAAAATTAAAGGTCCTATTTTGAACCATCACTTTCTGAGAAACATAAAACTATTACTGCATACACCACCTCTACTGATAAAAAGTTTCTTACTTTAATATTTACAAGAAACATCAGCATTAATCTACTGTCTGATGTTTTAAGTTCTCTTTCTGTGTTTTATACATGTTTCTTGTAATTTTTTTAAATGCTCCTTTGTCTCGTCTCTCGAGTTTATCAAAAAAGGCTAAGCTAGATACATAACTTGTCTATTACATTAGACAAGCTTCGACTGTACTTGTTCAAAATCTGTTACATTTGAAATGAAACACTGACAGTAACTGATATATGAACAATAAATTTCGTTTGTATATTATAATTTTAATACTTGCTATAAAACAAATTATTCGTGTTATCTTTATTACATTTATATTTTGTAGATAATCAATGGTTGTTTTTAGTTGTTTTGATTGTTATAAATTTTACCAATGGTGATCATTAATTTCGAAACTGAACACTTAATGAGGATTGAGATGAGTTTTCCAAGTATTAAAATTACTATTCTGTGTCTTCAATTTCGTGCAAAGTTACACGAAGGTTATCTGCGCCAGCCGTCCCTAATTTAAGAGTGTAAAACTAGACGAAAGGCAGTTAGTCATCATCACCCACCGCCAACTCTGGGCTACTTTTTACCAACGAATAGTGGGATTGATCGCATCTTATAACGCCCCCACGGTGCGACCGGGATTCGAACCCGCGGATTACGAGTCGAATGTCTTAACCACCTCGTCATGCCGGGCCCTTCAATTTTGTGATAAAAGAAAAATAAAGAAAAGGCCACAAACAACAGCCACTCAACTAAAAATAAATTCTAAATTAGGTTTAATTTAGGCTTAACTAAATCTAAATATTCACAAAATAATAGTAGAAGTTTAAACTTTAAGTTAAACTTAGTAATATTAAATAATATTAATAATTTATTTTTTTTAAGTTGAACATAAAGACTCTCACCTGAACTTGTTACTTAGTGCAGTGTCTTCCTTCAATCCATATTTCTAATAAGAACTGTATGATACATATATCAAAAACTGTCTTTACCTGGTGTTGCCCGGATATTACCTGAACTTAGGACTAAATTTTAGTTATTTTTAATCAGAAAAATCAAATGTTTCTTGCAAATGGCATTTTGTATGATATATTTGGCTATTTGTCTTTTCGAGATTGTCGCTCTTTCTCAGGCTCGTGCTGATGATGAGTAGTTCGTCTTTTTTCATTTGATGTCAAGGTATGTTTTCCTTTCTTGCGGAGTCTCTTTTTTCTCGACATTATACTCTGGAGTTCATAATCCCCATAAGAAATGTTTATTACTTCTAACTTCTCTTTCTCCTCCCAAAATATTCTAAATAAAAACCAATTTATTTTTGCAGAATTTGTTGGGTTCAACTTGTATATTCTACAAAAAAAAAAAGTTATTCTTGTTTGTCAGCATAAACAACAGCATTTGATGAATCTTATTCTGACATCACGATGGCAGTATACGTCTTTATAAAATACATATAAATTTGTCTGATATCATATTCACTTAAATCTGATCAGAATCAAAACGCTACATAGTTAGTCCAAGGATCAAGTGATTAAAGTTTTGATTACGATTCAGAATTTGTAACAAAAATATCGATTACTCAAATAATTGTACAGTCATAAACTAACTAATAGTCATTTTACACGAGTAATCAAAGCTGATTTTTCGAAATTATATAAGATATCTGAAAATTAAATCAGCCATGAATTTTAATTACAAATTACAATTAACCTTGAATAAGCAAAACAAGACTGGTAAAGTGCCACACATACTCGAACATTGGTAAATATTTAGATATTTACTCATATGACAATGTAGATAAAACAAATATGTTAATCATTTATACAAAATGGCTGAACAACCTAGAAATTCTATTTCAGTATTTTTCAAGTATTTGTGATAAAAGATAATACAAACTTTTTCTTTCAAGTTTTATAAATCCAGAATTATTACAATTCAAATAATCTATTACGTCCATTACGCTCAGTTTCACTCTATAACTCTCATATTTGTTGTTAAATGTACTACGTAATCATTTAATGCATAAAGAAATGTCGGTAGTGTTCATATTAATATTTGAATGATTTTTATCTGACATTGAAATTATGGAATACGTCTTTCAAAGTTTCGCAGACCATACATATTAATTCAACGAGACAGTTATTTTAAAATAACCAATATTTTTCTTTCACTAAATATGATAAATGAGCGTCTTACTGATTACTATTATTTAAAATACAAGAACATTCAAACTGTTTAAAGTTAAGACACTAATAACAAACTGTGCGCATACAACTGAAAACAGAATTTTAAGAATTACAAAGGTCAGAAACAAACAATGTAGATACTGAGCTGAAGACAAGATTGTTTGGAAGATGTCATGGGGCTACACATACGGTGTAGGGCTGTTAGATATTTCAAATATGTTTGTTATGAATTCACCAGTTTACAATGTAAGTACTGCTTTTCCATGTAGAAGTAGAGCAAAGTTCAGAGAAATATAAGCAAAACATGACTGTCTGAAGTATTTGATATTTAAGACCACAGACGTCCTGATTATGAAAATATACAAAAGCAGAAAACCATGGGATTAGCATAACAAAGTCTATTTTGCAATAACTGGATAGCTAGTCCAAAGGTTGTATGGTTTGATAACAATTAAATGTTTGCAATAAAAATATCAATTGCTAAATAATTAATATTAAATTTATAAATCACTAAATATATTCCATTAGACCGTAAGTATAATACATAGTATATTTAATAATAAACTTCACGTATATACATTATACTTTAATTAATAAAATTTAAACGTTTTTGCGTAACATTTAAAATATCAATTTACTACTCAGCATAAATTATTCTGAAGACTATCGAAATATTTTCGTACTCTTAGAATAACATGAAAATTCTATTTAAATGTGGTACATTTATTTTACGGAAAACAAAGTTATTATGACACATTGTCACTACTTTTGTAATTAAAATATGTTTAATGTTTACGAGGAAATGTTATAAAAATAAAAGTTAGTTGTAATACATTGTCACTATCAATGTATTTAAAATAGATGGTTCACTATAAATGTGTAGTGATGCATCTCAGTTAAGTACAATTTTGTATTTAACTGAACTATTTTATTTCTGAAATGCAATTATTAATGATGAAACGCACGTGCCATGCCTGATATGCTGTCAGACTGTTTTATTGGCTTAGAACAAAACGAAAGATTGATTTCATTAAAATATGTGAGTTTTCATTGTTAATTTAATCACCTCACGTTTAAAAGTATTCTAGCTATATATTAGGCGAGATTTCAATTAATTAAAAATGGCACCTTTGATTTATCTAGCAGCAGCAATGAAGTTATTTTAAATTAAATACAGAACAAAAGTTTCGTTTGCATAAAAATTTCCATAAAGATTTATTACACCAACAATCAACATCATAACAACTACGAACAAAACGTACTAATTGTACGAAATATCTCTGGAACCACCATGTTGACCTTACCCTTTTCAAAGAACAGTTTCACATGTATATGATACAAAATTCCCAATTGTTTTCCTTTAAATTAAATATACACAAATGATAGAACTGGATTTAATTATATTAGCAGCCTGGTAATTAATTGCGCTACAACTAAAAATTATAAACGAATCTGTCAAATGATCTTGTGGTCACTTAGACTATGAGCAAATAATGATAACGTCATTGTCTTAATAATATCATAAATGGTTAGAAAGAAGAGGCTGTCACTATTACAAACTGAATTTTTTAACAACATTTTAATCACTTGGATTATATATGTACTGCCAATCAATGTGAAGCAGCATTTTTTTAGGGTAAAGTTCCTATCTAATTAATGGACTGAAAGGTTCAAACAAACAAACACTAACTTATCCTTATATATTTAATAAAACTTTTTAAATTTAGTGTCAGATAAATACACCTATAACTGAAGCTCAGATGGATAGATAATTATTTGAAACAATCTAAGTTTCAATTTATTTAGGTTGAAGTTGGAGAAAAGCAATCTCTTGGTTGTAGTCAGAAAGATTCAAACTCAAAGGAACCAAAGAAAGAGATTGAGACAAAGAATGTAAAAAGAAAATGTTAAAACCAATGAGATAAGGACTAAGTTGACTTTATTATGTAAATTCCACATTTTACGCCTAGAGTAAATATGTATTAAACAGCACAGACTAAATCACCATTTATTTTATAATTTAAATTATATACAGTAGATGACGATATTGCACATATCTTAATGTAGCGGTTGATGTAAAGATAATTATTATTGATTAACTAAAACCTAAATAAATACTAAAAAGAAGAACCCATTGAATTAAAAATTATTATTAAAAATATAAAATTCAGTAGAAGAAGTAACAGTTACGATGAATGTTTTAGAAATAACTAATATAAGTGAAATTAATAATAAAAGTACTTTTTACAAAGTATGAGTGAATGTTTTACATCATTCGACAAATACAACAACAGCTCTTTGTCGTCTGTATATGTATGCGTGTGTGTGTATATATAAATAGTACTAAAACTGAAGGGTTAAATAAAAAAACACAAAATCAAAATGAAGAACTGCGTTGAAAACAGAAAGTCCAACCTCCGATTAATGTTAGTTTCTTGCAACCAAAACAAAAATAAATAACGAACGCTGCATTAATTGAAAGTATCCCAGGTTACAAACTATAATGTGAAATATAAAACATCCCCTAGGTTTTGAAGGTGACTACGAAATAGGACCTACCTTGCGGCGGGGATACACTGTCTATCAGTCTTAATCTCCATTCGCTAATCTCACATAAAAAAATAAAATAAAGTAAAGGAACAACAATAGAAATAATAGGTATAAAAATAGAAATTAGGGTATTGATATGTGGATACTAAGTCCACAGTGTCCCACATCTATATAACCCTTCACTGCCCAAAAACAGTTATGGGAAGATGACTGCAATCCAAAGTAATGAAGAAGAAAAAATAAGTTGAAAAATAAGGTACTACCACTTGGGGGTAAGTAAGTTAAAAACTTACCCCTTGTTGTTAAGATTCCAGCCCCATTATGACAGTAATGCACTAATTGTAGCCCCGTATAAATGTAAGTTAAAAACTTACCCCTTGTTGTTAAGATTCCAGCCCCATTATGACAGTAATGCACTAATTGTAGCCCCGTATAAATGAATTATACTAATATAAACGATCCCAACCAGTTATTTAAAATAAGTAGCATATCTCTCAACCACTAAGTCTACTGTAACTATCAGTTTTCATACTTTAAATATGTCTTTATATGCGGTAAGATGTCCATTAAAGAAAAGTTGTTTCCTGACCTGATTCGCATCTAAAAATAATTATAAGAAGTTTTTAATAAAACTTTATATTTATATTTATTTAATACAATCTTATATTTATTACAGAATATTTTAACAATTGTATTTAAAGTTTCTTAATTAAATCTATTTAATATTAATTTTTGTAACAATATTTCAATATTACTAATAAAATATTGTAATTTATTACAAATTTTACAAAATCTAAATAGCTGTGAAGTTATAATACTTGTAACAAAATGATGTGCTACATTACTATTAAGAGGTTAAACCACATATTGGAAAGGCAAAATATTTTCTTTTATCACAAACATTTATCTTGATATCTCTATCAATTACTTTAATTTTTAAATCTATATAATATGCCTCTATAGCTAATATAGATTTAAAAATTAAAATAGTTGATAAGGATATCAAAATAAATATCCGTGATAAAATAAAATATTTTGCCTTTCCATGTAAATATTAAGGCAATGAATGGTAGCTTTAGTTACTGAAGTTTTATGAACTTGAATTTCCATATTTATTTAATTTTAAACTAAGATCGTCTTTTCACTTGATTCGATGTATTTCAGACTTGCCAGTCTGATAAGTGGTACATTTCTAACATTGTGTGAGCCATGCTTCTATAGATACCTGCTTTACTATAAAACAGTTTATTGTTCCAGCTCTTTAATTTGCATTTTATAATTACACGGCGTGATTCTCATTCATTATGTCATATTTTTACGCATTTATTTAAGGTATAAAACCCATTACCATTAGAGAATTGGAATTTAGCTCCTTAAGATTTACGTCTAAAGCAGCGTTTTTCATATTTCCAACTAACTTGTGGCTTTCAAACCATACATAATTCACTGGAAAGCGAATAAACCACATGATTTTTCTGGTAAACTGTAAATCAATATATTCCCTTAGAGTGAGACTGAAACAAAATTAAAGCTAAATTTTATTCTAAATCGATTATTTTCTCTTCGCTTGAAATGCTTTGTTCGCCAGATAAATTCTGCGGAACATTTGTAAAGGTAATTTGCTTTTAATTTTTAACTATCATTAATTATTCTCCTTAAAAATCATCGGACATTACACAAAGGTATACACTGAGAACTCAAAATTTTATCTTTCCTTTCAGTCGCTCTTAAACGAGTTCGTTAGTTGTTTAAATATATTTTTTGCTGGTATGCAAACCACTTGTTCTGAAAATCTCATATAGGCCAAAAATAATTGGCTGTTGTTGTTGTTTAGAATTAAGCACAAAGCTGCACAATGGCTATCTTTGCTTTGCCCACCACGGGTATCGAAACCCGGATTTTAGCGTGTAAGTCCGCAGACAAACCGCTGAGCCACTGGGGGACAAAATAATTGGCACTAAAGCAACTTTAATATAATAATTTATTCAGCTTGTTACTACAGGGTGGTCGCTAGAAAAGTGGAAAATTTGTCAAACAGCTATTTATTTTTACAAAGAATAACTTTTACAAAGTTTTTTAAAGGCATATGTTATATTACACTCATAGATGCTAAAATTCTTAAAATCATGCATTTTATTCATGATGTAAAGAAATCAAAATAGAAATGAGTAAGCATGCATTTTATTCATGATCTCATCTGACCCTCAAATTTTCCGCTTTTCTAGCAACCACCCTGTAGTTTAAAATGATACATATTTACGCTTAAGGACTGAAAAATTCACCAAACTCCCCTGAAATTAAATACATAAATAACTGTTAATGAAGGACACTCTATTTGATAATGTCAACAAATATAGTGCTTTCAGCTTCTTGTTATGTACACAAAGATATTTTACAAAAGTTAGAATAAATAAGCAAAAGCCAGTCAGTAGCACAACTGTATGTCTTTGGACTTATATTGCTAAAATTTTGGTTCCGATACCCGTGGTGGGGTGAGCACAGAACAGATAGTCCTTGTTTAGCTTTGTGCTTAATAACGAAAACCAACAATAATAAGCAAAATATGTAATAACGACAAAAGCAACACTATTTACCTACCTGTTGTTTAAAATACATGAAAATGTGTTCTGCCAGAAACCAATTCATGGCTTCACTCATTAAAACTCTAAACTTGGGTCACTTAGAAAAAGAAAATAAACAGGAATGAAGGAGAGAATACTGAGAAAATATCCAAACACATAAAGCAGACTAAAAGTGTAAGTCTATACTATGTATATATACAAGCATATAGATATTTATATGTAAGTATCAGTAGATATACATGTGCACAATGTATGCTTTTTATCAATATTTTAAGAAACTGTAGAACAGTTAGATATTTTTTTAAACACTATTGGAAAATTATTGAGTCTGAGTGTAGCCTATTGATTAACATGTCATGCCATATAAATATGCCAATTTTGCAATGTTCCACTCAACATGCCCTAAATTCATTCAGCTATGGTCATAGTCTATCCTACTACTCAGTTTAACATTAATCGTAGAGGCGACGGGTGTTGGGAGTGCTGGAATGGAATGGAATTTTGGAATTTCGCACAAAGCTACTCGAGGGCTATCTGTGCTAGCCGTCCCTAATTTAGCAGTGTAACACTAGAGGGAAGGCAGCTAGTCATCACCACCCACCGCCAACTCTTGGGCTACTCTTTTACCAACGAATAGTGAGATTGACCGTAACATTATAACGCCCCCACAGCTGAAAGGACTAGCGTGTTTGGCGCAACGCGGATGCGAACCAGCGACCCTCAGATTACGAGTCGCACGCCTTAACACGCTTGGCCATGCCAGGCCCCACATGAAAAGGTAAAATACAGATTACAGATAGGTTTTGTCATGTATGGAATACACAACAAATTGGAAGTAAATAACTTTTTTTCTAAGAAAAATTAAGCAAAGACTTGAAGATGTTCATATCTAAAACTGATATTCGTATTTATGTGATGATAATTAATTGAATAAATGAATTACTTTTAAATCAGTTCTAAAACCACAAAGCGTCGTGCTATTACAATTTCGAAAGCTTAAATAAAGGCTAGATTTAGCAAATTTACCTATTTCATATCATAATTGTGGAACTATAGACTCATCAGAAAGATGGTGTAATTCTTGCTTAAAAAACGAAGCAAAAGTTATTGGACATTAGTATGATGTTTTATTTTTATTTTTTTCTATAATCTCATAAATTGATGAATATGTATATTATACCAGTGTAAGTATGCTGCTGGTCTCCAACCACAAAGAAGTACCGAGTTTTAAACTTACGTTGATAGCTGGTGATTCCACTAATGTCACCTTTGAAGGCGATGTCATCTTCAGTCTGTGCGTATTGAATTCATTGAAGTCTTGTATTAGAGTCCGAACATATTTGTTGGAAACTGATATTCATGAGGTAGAATTTATCGTAGAAGACTAAAATAGACACGTTATTATTTGAAATGTGATCTTTAGTCTGAAAATAAACTAAAATCTCACTTTCACTAAACGTGTGGACAAATATTACTGATGTCATCAAATAATTTTGTTTGACTGTAGCATACATGCTTGAATAATTAATTTATTCATGTTTTGGATACGTCCATTCTTATTTTTACATAATGTTACACAAATGAAAAATATAAATTCTAAACGAAATATCAATATGAACATAACACACAAAAATCGTATGAAAGCTAATTAAACATTTTATAAATTAAGATCTTTATAGTATGTTACCGTATCTTGAAGTTTACTATCTATATTATTTTCTCGAGATACAAATCCCTATTTTTACTCATTGTCTACAGTACTTATCAACTGCCTGGATTGTTTGGAAGGAAGCACATACATCGTTGAGTGAAACTACTTGATCATTGAATCGGTGCTCCATTTGTCTCCACTCGATGTGGATTCCTGTACATAATAAGGGAACCTCTTTCCATTTGCATTGCTTTCCAGTAGACCAATGTTTATGCTTAGGAGGACAAACATCAATGTCAAAAGGAATCTTGGGTTATGTTCAACGTTCTTCATCTCTTCTGAAGATGTTGATGTACAAAGCATAACCTACAATCTCAGGAATAGCTTCACTTACCTTTCCAACATTTCTATTTCTTCCACTTCCTTCGTGGTCGTCGAGTCTCAGGCAGAGCAGTTGCCTCTTTTCTTTTCGACTGATCATCCTTATGACTATACACCAGTATAACTTAAGCTTGCCCTTCATCAGTCGGCAGCATATCACTCAAACCTGATAATGTTCACTATAAGATACCTTGCCATCTCTCTTCTTCCTTTCTTGCTCTTCTTCTGGTTCTCTTTAACTGGATCTGGCAGGAGAATGTTTTCCTGACACATGGCAAAGGCACTTTTTTTAAAAGCCTGGGAAGGAGTTCAAGATTCCTTCTAATTACTGTCCTATTGCTTTGACTAGCTCTCTCTATTAGGTTTTAGAGAAAATGGTTAATACTCAGTTTGTTTGGTTCCTTGAATCAAACAGCCTTCTTTCACCCACCCAATGCAGGTTCCATCAACAGTACTTCACCGTGGATCACCTGATTTGACTTGAAACTTCAATAAGGAAGATTTTCTCAAGAGCGAATATTTTATGTCTATTTCCTTTTATTATTATTTTGGTTTATGACACTATATGGAGGTATGGCACTTTGTAAGATCTCCAATTCTATGTGTTTTGAGGCCATTTATAAGCATTTTTATTTGCATTTTTTAATTAACAGTCCGTGTGAATTTGGCTCTTTTCCAACTCCTTCACACAGGGCTGTCTTGAGTATTATCCATTTCAGTATCAAGATGAATGCTATCACCAAATAACTTCTTCCTATAATTGCACATGACCACTATGTTGATGAATGTCACATTTCTTGTTAGTCACCAAATATGATTTTTATCGAACAACAGCTTCAAACTTACCTCACTTGCATCTTGAAGTGGATTACAGGAAACAGTTTTACCTCTTCTTTCTCCTAACAGCGTATTTCCAATTTTTCTACTACCGGGATTTGTACCCCAATCTAGAGCTCTGTCTTGGCGATATTATTTTTTCAGTGTTTCTCAGGCAAAGTTTTTAAGGTTTATTTTTTTACCATAAGCTTACTTTTATTTCTCACATCACGTAGCTTTGTGTCAAATGTACATGGACACTGAACAGCCTCTGTGTCCTCTCTTACACCTCTTGAAGAGTGAATCAATGAATATCTATCATGCCCTCTTATGTTCCAAGTTGAACTATGGGCCTCCGGTTTATAGTTATGCCGGGGTTCTGCCTTGAAGATGTTGGAACTATTCACCATCTGGGACATTTTCTCAACACAGAAACTTTCTGCAATTGGCCAGTCCAGAATCTGTACACTGAATTCCATGAACATCCACTTCACCACCTGCAAATTTCTTTGCAGTATGTTGCCACGCTTTGATACTTACTACATCATTCCTACTGGGGTTATGTCTTCCATAATCAGTGGACTATAGGTTTTCAATACATAGAGTTTTTCATTCGTTTTTTGACCTTTGTATCCAGGAAGGTCGATACTACGAAGTGGAAGTAGCATCTCTCTTTGATTAACATCTTTAGACCTATTTTTCTTTCTCCTTTTTGTGGATGGTTCGAAATCATGTGACTGTATGGACTCTGCCACAGTTTTTGTGAATCAGTGGTTACTCAAAGAATCCTCTCTTTAATTTTTACCTTCTTTGACGAGTTTCATGCCATTTTTTGCTTTAGATTACATAAAAGTTAAGCAATATTCTAACTGTACTATTTACACCAACTTTCTTAATTTCACATTAGCCCTAAAACGAATGAAAACACCATTTTTCTGTTCTCATCGATATTCCGAAACGAATGGCCCACTTTTCTCTACCTTTCATTTCTAACCGGTTACTTTTCCATTTCCTCTAATGCTTTCCCATTCTTACCTGTTCTATGTCTTGTGATAAGGGCATGACTTTGCACCAGTTAACAGTCGATTTAGAAAAAGAAACTTCATAACAAGCTTTTCTATATTAAATCTACTGTTATTTTTGGCCATCTCTCTTATCGTTTGTTGTTTTAATCTGTAACTTGAATAGAACTTTTATTTACCACCGGCAGTAGCGAATTATTTGATCAATCAGATTTAATATTTAATACGCACACTATAGAATGCGTGCTATAGATTCGATTAGAATTTATTATTTAAACTATCTGGGGCTTTTTACTGTCAGTTATGGTTTGTGTTTTATACAAATCTCACGAGGAAACTGTAAAGATTTTTTTGTTTGTTTGTTTTGGAAATTCGCACAAAGCTACTACGAGGGCTATCTGTGCTAGCCGTCCCTAATTTTGCAGTGTAAGACTAGAGGGAAGGCAGCTAGTCATCACCACCCACCGCCAATCTTGGGCTACTCTTTTACCAACAAAAAGTGGGATTGACCGTCACATTATACACCCCCACGACTGGGAGGGCGAGCATGTTTAGCGCGACGCGGGCGCGAACCCGCGACCCTCGGATTACGAGTGCACGCCTTAACGCGCTCGGCCATGCCAGGCCAACTGTAAAGAAAAACGTTCAGTGTCCAATTAAAGTAAAATTAAAAAATAGTATTTTAAATTCGTTTACTTTTAATATTGAACGTTTTTTATGATGCGCTTACGTGTACTACAGAAATTCTGTAGAAATTCAATATTCTGATTTGAAGAGCCGGGCGAAGAGAAAGTCCATCTTTCTGAGCGCCCCCGGTAATCTCCATCCTCTACGTGAAAAGAGTTTCTCAAATCGAAATTACTGTCAGTTTTTTGTTTTTGTTTTTTACCCAAACTCACAAGAGTTATGCACGAAATATTACACGATATACATGAAGACAGGTGTCAGGCTCGGATGATTTAAATATTTGAAAATAAAGTCGGCCATTATATAACGTATTTTAATGATAATTAAGAAAGTAGTAATTTTTACATTATGACATAAACAATACGTTCACAGATCTGTCAGTTAAGCTCCTTGATACCTTGAATACTAAATCAAGTTATTCTTTCTCTTTTTCTTTCTTTTTTACAGAAATGTTTTGAAATGTATCATATTTCTGCAATACAAGTCACTAAGTATCGTTATATGAATAGTTTATGCTGCCATCTAGGAATAAGATATGAAACTGTTATTTATAAAAATTGGATGGATCAATGGTATCTTGGTATTTTGCCCTGGAGGGTCAGGTTCTCTTTGACCTCTTCCTCCTTCCTGAACTTATTTTCCCTAACTGTTTGTATGTTAGGTCCTTCTCAGGGCAATGTCCATTTATAGTCTATTATTCACAGTAGGTAAAGTTAACTGGTGGCAATTTATTTATTTATTTTTATTAAAATACATAAATATGTAAACTATAAATATAAGATTTAAAGTTTATATACATACATATTTTGCTTTAATTTATTTTTCTTTATATTTAAAATATATGTTAATTGGGGAGAGATATTTAGGATTTTCTTCATCATGTATGAGGTACCTGTCTAGTTCGCATAATAAATCATTTTTCATCCAATTTTTGTTAAAGTACCTAATTGTAATATTTAGGAGTCTATCTGATATGGTTGGTATGTTTGAGTATTTATGAATGAATTTAGATGATATTGATCTCGGGACTCTGTATGCAGTTGTGAGAAGTGTGTTTTGTATTGTTTGTAGTTTAGTTTTGATTGTTTTATTACTTACAGTTACCCATGCTGGAACTGCATAGTCTATTACTGGTCTAATACATGTTTTGTATATTTTCAAAATGTTATCTGTAGATGCTCCACTGTTTTTACCAGTTAGACTCCTAACATAGTTAGTTCTTCGCCAAATTTTATTTTTAATTTCGTTGACATGATTGATCCAAGTTAATTTTGAATCATAAGTCAGACCTAAAAATTTTGCTGATTGGGCAATCTGGAGTAGAGTGCCATTCATATATATTTCTGGCTGTTGTTTTTTGTGTTTTGTCGATTTCGTAAAGAGTACGAGCTGAGTTTTTGATGTGTTTATTTTAATTCTATATTTTTCACAGTATTCACTAATTCTATTTAATTGTGGTTGTATGTTTGTAGCTGCTATCGTGGGTGTTGCAGCACTTTTCCAGATTGCCACATCATCTGCGAACTGTGATGAGAATCCATGATTTGGATCCTTCAATGGCATATTGTTTACATACATGATGAAGAGTATAGGGCTAACCACCCCTCCCTGTGGGACACCAGCTAGTGGAGTAAAGTATTCGGAAAAAGTTCCTTCTTTACTCTACATATTCTGTTTTCCAGAAAGTTAGATAACCAGCGAATAATTCCTCGCGGTAGTTCCATTTCATTCATTCGGAACCTTAGACCGTCGTGCCAAACGGTGTCGAATGCTTTCTCGATATCGAGGAAGCAAGCGACTGTATATTCGTTTTTGTTGAAACTATCTATTACGGTTTCGGTTAATCTTATTAAATGGTCTGTCGTTTGTCTAAATTTTCTGAATCCATTCTGTTCTTCTGGTAATTTTGATGTTATCTCCAAGAATGTGGAGAGTCTATTACTTATTATTCTTTCAAGAATTTTGCCAACACAGCTGGTCAGGCTGATTGGTCGGTAGCTATTTGGTTTATTCGCTGGTTTTCCTAAAAGGTGTGTGTCCCGCGCTGGGCAGGGAGCCCAGGTTTCCTGATATAAAAATTGGAAATAATATTGTTTGGTTTGTTTTGAATTTCGCGCAAAGTTACACGAGAGCTACCTGCGCTAACTGTCCCTAATTTAGCACTTAAGGACTAGAGGGAAGGTTATCACCACCCACCGTCAACTCTTGAGCTACTCTTTCACCCACAAACAGTGGGACTGACTGTAACATTATAACACCTCCACGGCTGGAAGGTGAGTATGTTTGGTGTGACGAGGATTCGAACTGACGACCCTCAGATTAGAGAAGAGAGCCTTAACCACCTGGCCATGCCAGGCCGGAAATAGTATGTACATATAAATTGAACACACCACTAGGTAGTGGTTTTTGTTTTTTATTATTACACAACAAAAATACGTGTTGTAGAAAAAACAATAAAATAATAACACTGTTATACAAGCGCTGAATCACTTTATTACGGTAATTAGATGCTCAAATAAAACTGAAACCCAACTTTAGCAGTTACTTGTAAGCATTATAGAGTATATGATTGCATGCATTGAGCCCCCAGTGGCTCAGCGGTATGTCTGCGGAATTATACGCTAAAATCCGGGTTTCGATACCCGTGGTGGGCAGAGCACAGATTGCCCATTGTGTAGCTTTGTGCTTAATCGAAAACAACAGCATGCGTTGATCATAAGTTTATCGGCCCATCCCTACAAACATTTATACTGATAGCTTGTTCCAAGGTGCTCTTAAACTCTTTCTATAATATTAAAGTCATTTAAACACTTCATTCATTTTTTGCTAACGTGGGAGAAGGGAAAAAGAATAAACGCTTCGGATATTTAGTTAATTATCAGTTATCCACTTTAGGAACACTTTTCAATCACACTGGGAATCGCACATATATGAAACACTCTATAATGGCAATTATTAGGTGGTTAGCTAAGGTTATAACTCAACATTAGTGGTTATTAATTTGGGTCATAGAATAATAGACTGAATGTAACGGTTTTTTTGTTTTGTTTTTTGCCCATCACTACATGCTAAGAATTGCCTTGTTTAGAGATAAGTTTTTAGAATTGCTATGACTAATGGAAGTTTCTGCCAGAAGTAGACACAGTTTAAAATATTGAAATGTGGGAAACTAAACAAACACAGCGGCAAGTGAAAGCTAATTCTAACGTATCTAAGTCCGTAATGAAAAGAGTGTGAAAACTCCAAGAATAGTACATTTTTACTTACCAGCCCCTCTGGTCTGAAAATATTGTTTAATATTAAGATCGAAACTATTGTAATTATGAAATATTGACGTTAACACAATCAATGTTAAAGAGAAACTCTTCTGTTTGGATAATTTACATATGATGTATTTTGTAATTTGATAGCATCAGTTAAGTGTTCTATTACATGGTCTATATCTGTGTTGAAATTGCTATAGGAGAAACGCCAGTGAAAATTAATTTTTATTCTCCTGTTCGCAAAATAATGAATCACTCCTGAAAAGTAAAAAAGAAAAGGTTATTCATGTTGTAGCTTTGGGTAACGACTAAAATAATGTGGATTCAAGAGTTACATTAAACTCTGGAGTAACGTTGAAGTGCAGACGCTACATACATCTGCAACATAAAAAAATATAGGTAAATATCACACAATTACTATTAGATCATAAATTTATAGTGCTTGGGTCTTAGTAAATACAGATTTATGACGCCGGTACAGCATGAAAACGTGAGAAATAAAACTAAGCATTAATCTGAAGATGAATATAACATCAAAACTACATTAAACTACAGATGTTCCACGTGTATGCGGTATTACAATAGAAGAACTTAATACCAGACTAGCATAAATTTACAAAGTAGTATTTACAGCTATACAAAACACCAAAATATAATTTAACTACTTGTGTATAACACCTAGGCGCATTATTTTAATTGCTGATTTATTGTTCATTTGTTCTAGGATAAATAGTCTCATAACAATAGACATTACAGAAAATGGCGATCGGTAAATAATTGTTACAACAAATTAATGTCTATTGAAGAACCTATATTATGAAATATAAGCATTAACTACAATGGTAATTATTCAAAACAGTATTTTATCTATGTATTATAATTTTGTTCCAATCGTCCTACTTTACTGAAACATTTACTGATTAATGAACCCTGACATGCAATACTTTATTGTATTATTTTTAATGGTGGTTTCCAGCGTTGATGAGTATTAATAAGATTCGGTTGTGTGTAGACTTGGCAATATAAATAAGCAAGACAATTAACGAAAAACATTAGTTTTTTTTTGTGAGAGGAAACACGGGTAATTTATATTTAAAAATAAAAGATTTCAAGAAAAAATATTTTTGTATTTCAGTTTCAATCTGACACTTGTTTCACTTAAGAAACGTTAGTAACGATGTAAACAAAAGTTAGTATAAATCATAAAAACGCTGTTCCATTCTTTTAATTCTTTGTTTTTATGAATATATTTATTCATGACTATATTTATTCAAAAGGTGCAAATATCTAAAACAGCTTGGAAAACTAAATCCGTACAGAAGTTCCTGAAATCGATAAATAAGTAATAGCAAACAAAACTAAGCATGTTTTACAACTAAAGTGAATTATTAAGGAAGTAGAACTGCGAAACAGATCAAAAACTAGAAGAGGACAGTTTAATTTCTGTCGGGCACTAAAATGGTTTGAATTGCAGGAAGGCAACGAATGTTACAATATAAGTTGCAGATTACGATCTCTTTTAAATAAGTTTAAAATTCGTCATTTCAATTCGTTGAAATGGTAAGTATCTTATATTCTTCTACGTTCTACAAAATGTATAAACATAATGACCCTGTTTATGACTAGCTGTATAACGTTCAGAGTATTTCAGATTCTGATTATATAAATAGCCCAGTTCGTATATACTACTAAATATACTAAATAAAAGTTAAGATAACAGCACGTATTTACTTAAAATTGTTTTTGCCAAGTCATAAAAACTTGGAGCGACACATTCAAATGAAGTACCTTTCACATGGTTGACTCCTCACTTTCTTGAATGTTTAAACGAATAAACCGTCCACTTGGCAACAAGATAAAGGGTCAAGTTCGTAATTAGCTAACGTTTAGATTTATTTTGTCTCTATAATTCACACTTTGTCAGTTTCATTACTATATTCAGAACAAGTTACATTAATGCAGATATTCACTTTATATTACTTAACATTTACCTTAAATAAGTTACTTTTCTATCAGTTATTAGCTATGAACCTTCACAGCACTTTCTCGACATCCTTCGTTTGTTAAGTCAGTTATATATCACAGAAGGCTACATATAATTAGAAAAGAAGCACGCGCCTACCGCTGGTACAGCGATACGTCTATGGATTTACAATGCTGAATTCAGGCGTTCGATTTCCCGCGGTGGATTCAGCAGATAGCCCGATGTAACTTTGCTATAAAAAAACACACACACACTTAAAGAAGCACGTTATCTTCTAAATACACCGCTTCGTATTAAGTCAAAGGTAATATTAAAATAATACTGCAGTTTAATGCTACTTATGTTATACATTGATAGTTTAATTATATTTATTTACTATTAATATGTTAATGCTCACATGTGTAACTAGCTTCAAATTCCCATACTTTGTGTGTGGTTTAAAGGATCTTCTTATGATTCAGAGATGACCCAGTGTACTGGTCAAGTTTTTCCATTGTTTCCAGTTGTTACTTGTACAGTTATTTCGTGTGCCCAGTTTGGTATATGAATATGGACACAATTTCAAAAACGATGCCCTAGAAATTCCGAATGTCAGGTTCGGCAACTATGAAAACCTATTCTTAAACCGCATCATGCCTGGATGTCTTCTCAAAGCCTTTTACTTTCCCTCCCTTGAATAAGAGAGCTACACTATATAACTAAGGACTTTCCCGGACCACCCCAAGACTGCAGCTAAATCTGATTCCACTAGTTCTAAATGTGTGAGAGGAGTCAACCTGCAGACACACTCATCTACAACCTGAATTAATTTAAGATACAAATGTAATTTTTATGCCAATGAGGTTTTACAAACTTTAATTTAATGTTACTTTTGGTTCATAACTGTGGTGATCTTTATAATTATGGGATATCATATATCCGCAGTTTAATTCTACTTAGAGTCTAATTGCATGTAAGAGTGGTTTTACGTATATATAAATTATGCTACTTAGAAGTTAATCACGTATAGTATCGTGTTAAAGAGAAGTTTAACATCTGAAATTTAATGCTAATGAAATTTTAAATATTTTCAAGTTATTATCTAAGTACAAAATAAACGATGCACTTTAAAGCAACTCAGACGTCTCATATTTTTAGTTTAATACATTCACATACTGTGAATCATACAAAAAATAACAAAGCAAATTCCTTCCCTTGCTATAACATTATCTAATAGCTTGTTAATCATTCGTTACATTATACGATAAACAAATGTCATTATATAAACTACAGCTGAAATACAAATAAGATATATAAATGTATCTATCAAAACCTGTAACACGAGATAATTATACAACAGAATGTTCTGAATGTCAACAGAGTGAGAAAACATAAGACTTTTAGACCATCGCTAAATTACACGAGTACAAATTATTGGAGATCCTTTTTCAATATCTGTATTTCGAAGAAACGGAACTGGAACTATTATTTATCATATGTTCCTGGAACAATCTCTTCAATGTCGTGATCAATGAACATTAGTTTGTTTTTCGTAGAAACAATCTAACCCTGAAATATCGTTTGTTTTTCAAATGCCACGAATTTCGCATTTGTAAGAATTTTATTTTTGTCTGACATAAGAATATATTGTGCTAACTTAATTTTCACAAAACTTTTACAGAACAAGATAAAAAGCTATACAATAACAGAGGCTTACACTATTAGCTTAATAATATTTATTAACCTTTTGTAGTTTAATTACACGTGAAGAAGAGCACACAACTAAACAACAAGATGTGTAACATTGAAATTGCTGAAAAAGTTAAACTATGATAAATATCTCAGTAAGTGATAGAAATGGTAATTTTAATACGCATAATCATAACAAAGACATCATTATTTCAGTCCTGGTTCTTGTTTTATTATGGATAAGGCAAAAAGATAAATCAAGCCCGACCAAGACCTGGAATTGTTAACAGAAAAGGCAAGTAAAGCTTTACCAAGACTTAAGACTGTTATTAATAGAAGCCAAGCTGGATTAATACGTAGAAAAACGGACAGCAAAATGTATAATGGGACAAACGAAAAAATAACGCTAAATGCAATAATTTTAGCAACTAAAGAATCAACAATTATTTCAGTATTTGAAATTAGCTACATAAATTACTAAGTTATTTTTGTTGAGATTTATGTAGGTAGCTTGTTTTCATAAGGACATAATAATAATTAAACCAAAAATGTCATATGACGTCTTTGAATTACGTACATATAGATTTGGTATTTAAAGTGACTCGGCAGAGAATTCGAAACATCGACTCAAAAAACGGTAGAAAAGTCACGAGCAGTACATATGAAACTTATCAAGGTGTCATCACAGGACTTAAACTTTTTATAAAGATAACTGAGATAACCAAACTGTTTTCAAAGCTGTCCCTCTAACTGTCCTGTGCACATGATTCTGAAATTTAAACTCAAAATTAGTTTGCCCATTTACTGGTATTTTATATGTTAAAGAACAAATACGTGTTAACAATATTTATGTCAAAACATCAACTAAATTTCATGAAAATAAGAAATGTTTCTTATCAAACAACGTTTTATAACAAAAATAAATCGCCATTTGCAAAACACATTTTAAAATTAAACTGTAAACTGTTAAAAGTCAAATACGCAAAACAGAACATTGCACGGTGATTTCTTTATTTTGGAATTAGTGCAAAGCTTCACGAGAGCTATCTGCGATAGCCGTCCCTAGTTTAGCGGTATAAGACTAGTGGGAAGGCAGCTAGTCATCACCACCCACCGCCAACTCTTGGGCTATTCTTTTACTAACGAATATTGGGATTTACAATCACAATATAACGCTTCCGTGGCCAAAAGGGCGAGCATGATTGGTGTGACGAAGATTCGAACCCGTGACCCTCACGTTACAAGTGGAGTATCTTAACCACCTGGCCATGCCGGGTCCTTCATTTCTTTTTCTTCAATATTTTTACTGTTAGTAATAGTTTAAATTTAAAAATAAAATTTTAAAATAAATCAAATTTTTACGCGTGATTTTTCTCAGGCATTTATTCTTTGAAACCAACTTTCCGTGAGAAATGCGAATAATTGTGGGTAGATAGCGAGTTAAGTCAAGAATTGTTCTGTAGAAAATTGTAGATAATATGATTCCAGAATGAAATAATTATTCTAGTAAAAGATTGAGCTCAATACCTACAAAGTAATGTTTGTTTTTTAATTTCGCATAAAGCTACACGAAGGCTATCTGCGTTGGCAGGAAAGGCAGTCATCATCACCCACCACCAACTCTTGAGCCACTCTTTTATCAAGGAATAGTGAGATTGGCCGTCACATTATAACACTCCTACTGCTAAAAGAGTAACCATGTTTGGTACGATGGGAATCCGAGTCCACAAACCTTAGAGTGCGAATGGAGTGACTTAACCACCCGGTCAGGCCGAGCGGTTAATAAGAACGTAACTGTCAATTTGTAATATTTATAAGAACATGAATGTTTCTATATAATAAAAAGAACAACACTATCCCTGTGTGGGAAACTAAATGTTATTCCTGGTGAGAGTAATAACAACTAAAGAACCACGAGTGTGTGGTTCTGAGGATGTTGTTTAGATCTCTTCCATTCTGTGTTACAAAATGGTACAAGAAGATAGCCAATGCTACCGCTCCATATTGATAAATTCCAATCGTTTCATTACTTGGTCATGACCCGTTTATGAGTAGGTCTATCAAATATTAGCACTTAGGTAACATGACACGAACTGTTACACAACTTGTTTCAAAAACTGAAAGTGCTGTCATCGTTGTTAACATTTCTACTCATAAGCAAATCTTTGTAAAATATCTAACCTTTCACTTCACACCTGAAGCAACCGAAACGACTGCAACAGAATTGATAACAAGTTGATAAACTGTTATAACGTTCCCTGTCTTGAAGCTATATGATACTTGGAAAGAATAACCTTGTCACTTTCACAGTTATAAATCTACCAGATGAATATATATATATATACGTCTTTAACAATTAGGCTGATATGGCAATATGTCGTTAGAAGACAGACTGAAATACCAGGAAATAAGATGTCAACAACCAATCAGATGAATAAATTATGTTGTTTTCCCTTTCTAAGCTGTCAACGTGTTTTTATCGATCTTCAAGAGAACCTGGAATAAGCACTTGTTTTCTATCGGTGCTATGACGCTTGATAACACGTGCATCTTGACGTCAACCCGCGTTTTGTTCAAAAGCATGAGCTCAAGGAGGATATGGCATACGGTCTCGTGCAGCATTAACCTGGAGCATCAAGATCATCTGTTTGACTCTTGAACCTCTTAGCTGATATGGGAGTTCTAGGAAGAAACGAAACGTGGAGTAACCTTTCATCAGCTTTGCGTACTGCTCAACCCACCCCAGAAACAGGTGAGAAACTAGAATGAATCATTTGTCATTATTTTTATTAACTTCCAATCAAAGCAAACTTACTTCTTAAAGCGTAATTAAAATCACTTAAATAACGACCATGCCTAATTAAATATGATTTTCATACATTTTTACTTGTAAAAATCAGAATGCATTGTTTCGTCAGTCAGGGTATCATTGCTGTTAGAGATGTGTTCGGTTGTAACTACACTTGCACTCACTATAGTAGCCTTAAGGGCCGGCATGTCTGAGCGCGTTAAGGCATGTGACTCGTAATCTGAGGGTCGCGCCAAACATGCTTGCCCTCACAGCCGTGTGGGCGTTATAATGTGACGGTAAATCCCACTATTTCATGGCAAAAGAGTAGCCAAAGAGTTGGCGGTGGGTGGTGATGACTAGCTGCCTTCCCTCTAGTGTTACACTACTAAATTAGGGACGGCTCGGTGCAGTGGGTTAACAACCTACTCACTTAAACACATGTTACTGAAACCGCAAGTGATTGCGACCCTATGTTCCTTCCAGGAATTGAGTGGCAGATGATGGTAGCATTATAGGTGGAAAGAAACAAATAATTTACGAAAATATTTTCTTCTCATTAGTCACTTGCTACTAAACTGTGTTTCTTTACAGTTATTCATGTCTCTGTTTGTTCAGTATTGAGCATAGTTTCATATTGTTCCTAGATCTTATGATCATTATTCCATAACGATCTTGCTTTAAAATATGTGTAAATAAGTATTTTCTTAAGCTCAACATGGCTGTGTGGTTAGAATGTTCGATTCGCAATCTGGTAGTCGCGGTTCAAACCCCCTACACCAAATATGCTTGCCCTTTCAGCCGTGGAGGCGTTATAATGTAACGGTCAATCTCATTATTTGTTGGTAAAATAATTTAATGTGCCTTCTTCAGACGTCATTAGTAATTATAACAGAAATTATTTTAAAAATGAAAATTTTTATTTTACAATTCCATCTTCTTGGTGGCTACAATGATTCTGATTGGTAATTATACATTGCAGTTGCACTTCTAACACTAGCCATTTTTCAATAGCCCAGTACTAGTTTTGGTTTGATTGTGTGGAATCTGTAATGGGGCAATATCTTGCTTGATAAGCAAACATATTTCTATCACTGATGGGTGTTCTCGGAGTTTTTTCAACTTAATTCAATATATTTTAGAACATTCGTTAAAATAAAACATTCTCTAGTCCGTAAAATATGCTTAAAACTTTTATTGTGTTTCAAAAATATAAGTTATACCAAATACAGACACTCGAGAAGTCCATAATTAATTTTCAAAACGATCCTTGGGAATTTTTACGTTGACTATAAGATAACCAAAGCGTTAATACGCTTATGCAAAATATGTTTATTGTTTATATCTGCGCTTTTTCGGACAAGAAATCGTTCAGTTTTATAACGTTGCACTATCTGTTTTGTCTTTTGTAGGATTATATTTGGGCCTGGCATGGCCGAGCGCGTTAAGGCGTGCACTCGTAATCCGAGGGTCGCGGGTTCGCGCCCGCGTCGCGCTAAACATGCTCACCCTCCCAGCCGTGGGGGTGTATAATGTGACGGTCAATCCCACTATTCGTTGGTAAAAGAGTAGCCCAAGAGTTGGCGGTGGGTGGTGATGACTAGCTGCCTTCCCTCTAGTCTTACACTGCAAAATTAGGGACGGCTAGCACAGATAGCCCTCGAGTAGCTTTGTGCGAAATTCCAAAACAAACAAAGGATTATATTTATGCGTACACACAAACAAACATCTTTCTTGAGAAACAGCTTTAAGTATTGTTGTTATGTGAAGTTGAATAAACATTAATTTTAATGATGTAGCAAGAGGATGACTTTTCTTATGTATTTGATTTTCACAAAACGCCACTGCATAAGGATCAAAGAATTGACGTTATGTACATACATCATGAGGAGTGAATGTGTACATACGTCATGAGGAGAAGTGAATATGTGTAACATCGTTTCCAAAGTTAGGTATTTTGTCGTGTACTTTTGTTGACTTCACTTAATATAATTAAATTTGTTTTTCAGTATATTATGAATAACTGTAAGCTAAGCTCATGTACCACAAAATTAGAACAACAAAACACATCTCAAGAACATTAATAAGCGTGTGCATCAGGTGTTCAGATATGACTCAAGGTACTATCTCTCATACTCTTACAAACACGCAAAAAACATCCAGTGCCAAACACTAGGAAGCATACCACACAAATAAACATCCACTAATAAGAAAAAAACAGGACTTTCACACACAAAGTAAACATCCACTTGCAGAAAAAAACAAAAACCATGGTCTATCACACACAAGACAAGTATACCTCACAGAGTGAACAGCCATTAACAAAAACAACCCCTATCACACACACACACACACACACACACACACACAAACATACTATTGACGATTTACTGTGTAGACGCTCTGAACATTCCCATAAACCTCAATCATCTATTATATGATTAATGATTTAACAATATTTGATTACATTTGTCAAAATGTATGTGCTTCACTGTCAAGAAACGACATTTATAGTTTCTGTGATTTTTGGTAGCTTTTCGTATTACCAAGTACAACAAAATATTACATATGGATATATGTCTTTCTGGTTAAATACAGTTATATACTGCAAAAGGTTCCATCATAAGGCTGTCATATCCAAAGCTCACTACTACTCCTTGCGAGCTCACTAGTGCAGGAAGATGGCGGTTTCCCAGTGCTTGTTTCAACAGTCTTATTGCACAGAAATCCATAGACAACTTTACCAGTATATAGAATATCATGAACACAGTTTAATAAATACCCGGTTCATTCTCAAGCCGCTGGAAGCATGCGACAGTTGAATAGTAGGTATAATTGGAAGCTTCATCTTAGTGAAGCCTAACTTTACAATTGGAAGCCTCATCTTGGTGAAGCTCAACTTTATAATTGGAAGCCTCATCTTGGTGAAGCTCAACTTTATAATTGGAAGCCTCATCTTGGTGAAGCTCAACTTTATAATTGGAAGCCTCATCTTGGTGAAGCCTTACTTTAATGGCCTTGTTTCAATACTGAGATATTTTTTTTCTATTATTTTACGTACTGTTGGTAGAGACATGTGTGACAGTTTTTGCAGTCAACCTTTCTGTTCCTGTACTCTTGACTATTTCAAGATGCCATACCTTGCTTAGCATTGCTGACATACGACTTGTTATAGGCCTCTGTTTTCAAATAATTAACTATAAAACAACCCTAGATCCCAAAATTAAAAAAAAAATTATACGATATAAATGTATGAATATTTTATGTCGAAACGGGCTATTGCCATATCCTTCCCAAAGATATCAGTTTTTGTTTATATCACACTACCTACATAACACCGTACAATGTCACAATATAGTTATGATATAATCAGCTCTTCCTCGACATTACATCGGCTACGGTTGATACGTTACTGAGTTACATATTCAAAATCATTTTAATACAAGATAATCGACCTTAAAGTTTTTTAGAGTTGTGGTTTATTTTGTAGCTTAACGTTCACTGGTCGACTAAACATTTATCGAGTCACGTTAAATCTATAATCTAACCAAAATTTGATCTAAAAAGTTTTCAATTTTTCTTAAAATGACTTTCCTAGCAACCTTAAAAGATATTGTCTGAAAATATTTTGTTGAATTCCAGCTCTTGTTTGTCAATAAAAAAAAATATTATTTAAATTCACCTTTCTATCAAATGGTTTACAAAGTATATTGACTTCATTAATAGGTAACATCGAGTTTCTGATGCTGATGTAACACATTCTGGCGCACATATGCTAAAAGCACACTTCACAATAAAAATAAAATAAAATATTCGAACGATTCTGTTCCATAGCTGCATCCATTTTGGCCTATAAAAGAAATTTTTATAGCACGTCGTAAAATCTGTTACGTTAATTATGTTCTCTTTGTATTTGTACGTAAATATAAGAGATATAACAAACACGTAACAACATTCTACAGCAAACATAAATTAAATGTTTAGTTAATACTTTTCACCATTATTTGTGAATAACAAATTAATTTTTAATTTGATTTTTGGTTGTTTTTAAAGCTCTTTAATTCCGTATTTTGAATATTATGCAATTTCTTTTTGTTTTACAAAATTAAATTACCATTTTCATCTCATTTAATTAAAAATTTGAAAATGTATTTACTTAAGGGCTTTATTATTAAAAAGTGAAAAAATAGCTATCTCCTGGACATAGGATTTTTCAGCATATTATTTGTTTGCTAACTGTTTCGAGCGTGCTTCTATATCTTCGTTTTAAGGTACCAGGAATTTTCTCTTGCTTTATGGTTGGCATAGTGATACTGACGTCATAATTGTCTTGTTGCTAAGCGACTGTCTGGGCATAGAACTACTGGGGATTTACATTTTGTTAGTTTTTAAACTTCATAATGTGAAACAGGTTTACTACTTCATAATTAGTAAGTTAATACTGATATTTATGAAATAATATCATGCAATATCTTTCTTGCAAGACTGCGAAAATGAAATGTAAATAAATTGAAAAATCATATAAAGCTATGGATGAAACATCTTCACTTCTTGATGATCAATAACTATCAACAAATTCGTATCTTTAGCTACAAGTGTGTTATTTAATAAGTGAAGGTATATATGGCCAAGCGTGTTAAGGCGTGTGACTCGTAATCTGAGGGTCGCGGGTTTGCATCCCCGTCGCGCCAAACATGTTCGCCCTTTCAGCCGTGGGGACATTATGTGACGGGCAATTCCACTATTTGTCGGTAAAAGAGTAGCCCTAGAGTTGGCGGTGGGTGGTGATGACTAGCTGCCTTCCCTCTAGTCTTACACTGCTAAATTAGGGATGGCTAGCACAGATAACCCTCGGATAGCTTTGTGCGAAATTCAAAAACAAACCAAACACCAATGTTTCTACTTTTTAGTTTTTTAATGCGTAAGAAAAAAGTTCCTGTTATAGAATGTGGGAAAAACATTCAACATCACGAAGTAGTTCAGGCTTTTGATAAAACATGCATTATACAGGGTGGTCGCCGGAAAAGCGGAAAATTTGAGGGTCAGATGAGATCATGAATAAAATGCGTGCTTACTCATTTCTATTTTGATTTCTTTACATCATGAATAAAATGCATGATTTTAATATCACGGACGACATTTTGAGCATCTATGAGTGTAATATAACATATGCCTTTAAAAAACTTTGTAAAAGTTATTCTTTGTAAAAATAAATAGCTGTTTCACAAATTTTCCGCTCTTCTAGCGACCACCCTGTATATCAACTGTCTTACTGGGTTTAAATTATTAATATTTTTCCATTTGATCCGTTCTTGTGTAATATATATTTGTATATATGAGGTCTTCCTTCACTGATTGCTTAAACCTGTGCTTACAGTGACAAAAGTTATTCATTTTGGTCTTCATTTGAATTTTATACACTTTCTATTGAAGAGCAAGCAGGAAAGCTTATTCTATTTTTAGCTTCAGTAGGACTAATTATGGAAAATTAACTCACAAAAGTTATGAAGAACTTTCTTGCCCGGGCAATTTCGTTATTATTCCAAAGACCCTAGCTAATAATTATCCATCCAGTATTCGAATCAAAATGTTCATATTAGCGTCATTATGACGCATGAACAAGTTCCGTATGTATCTTGAAAACAGAATTACGTCTAGAATAAAACTGTTTTAAACATTTCTTAAGAATCGCCTACAATTCCCCTATATCGTACCTCTGGGGATAGTAATTGTAACTAACTTTCTCTTACTAGGTATTTCAAGCATGAAAATAAAATATTTGCTTTAAATAACTGAGCTGATATATTGAAATAATTGAAATTATTGATACATTTAATGGCATTTTGTTTTACTTGTAATTTTACAGATTATTATAGTCAGATTATACAGGGTGTTCAGAAAGTCACTGAAAACACTGCACAGTGACTTTCCGAACACCTTGTATGAGAAATGAAAGCATTTCTTGGTCCTTGTGTATAGGCACGTATCTGTTGTTTCCTGTGTCATTAGCTGAAAGTCTTGATATTTCAAAACTGTTTTCATACGTTTTAAAATCCTTAAGAATTAACTTTTAAATAAAAACTCAGTTTACAAAGAGTAACATCCAAGTGATAACATATAAAGAAAGTAGAAAAAACAATATGGTGAAAAAGGCACTGACATAAAAATGTAATACACTTAACATTGTGAGATCCAACAAGAGTTAATCTAAAGCAAATGAAGGTTTGTACTCTTTGACTTGTGTGAGGCCTGGCATGGCCTAGCGCGTTAAGGCGTGCGTTTCGTAATCTGAGGGTCGCGGGTTCGCCCCCGAATCGCGCCAAATATGCTCGCCCTCCCAGCCGTGAGGGCGTTATAATGTGACGGTCAATCCCACTATTCGGTGATAAAAGAATAGCCCAAGAGTTGGCGGTGGGTAGTGATGACTAGCTGCCTTCCCTCTGGTCTTACACTGCAAAATTAGGGACGGCTAGCATAGATAGCCCTCGAGTAGCTTTGTGCGAAATTCCAAAAACAAACAACCAGACTTATGTGATCATAAGTACTCACAGCTTAAACTCAGTTCACACATCAATATCAATTAAAATCACACATTTTTTATGACCTTTATTTATCTATTGTTGCTAATATGATTGTAGTCATAAGCTTATATTGTGCCTTATATCAACATACTTTTTGTTGATGAATATAAACAAAAATAATTTCATTTACGTTAATATATCTTGCATTTATTTATGCTCGGGTAACATTCTCTATATTATCTTTAAAAAAATAGTATTAGGAGGTAATAGAATTATTTTGCAGCTCATTGTAAGTAGAACAATATGTCCAAGAAAATTATTTATCGATATTTTGATTTTTAAACGTAATTATAAGATTTATTTTTTAATCATCTTCATGAAAAAACTAAATATAATTCTTCTGAATAGAATGAATATGATGAGCTTCTTCAGTTGGTGATTATGCAATAGAAATATCGTATTAAATTACTCAAAATATTAAATTATTCAATGGTTACTTTTTAGGCTACATAGCGCTATCACAGCTAATTGGAGCTATTATTGTGTTGGCTGGAGTGATTCTGGGAGTAATGACATTCTTCAGTTATCGATGGCTGATCTCTCGATTACAACCAATGAAATGTTCAGAAGATGGAAGTTCTGCTCTTTTACCTCCTTTAAACTCTCCTTCCTCTCTGAAGATAAGTCACAGCTTACCAGACATTAAAGAGGAATTGCAAAAGGATTCTTTCTGGCCAGACACTAAAAAAGAAGCTCCACCTCGACAAACAACTTTGCCAACAGTGCCGGCTAGACTTCAGACGTTTCAAAGACAGCTCTCCTATCATCTCGAACCCAATAACGTTCCTTTTGAAAGTAGGTAGAGACGCCATCTCTAACAACTTGTAGAATGAAACATATATATAATAACAAAAAGAAAAATAAGGATATGAAGTTGTTTAATCAATATAAATCTTTTATATGTATATATGAAATTGTAAAAGATTATTACTTGCAGGATTTTATTAGATCTCTTTTACGTTAACTCTTTACGTGATTTTAACAAAATAAATTATTACATATACTTTTTTACATAACAACAAAGATTTGCTTGTTTTTTAGCCTAAGATCCGCATGCTCATAGTTAAAATGAATAAAAAATATTGATTGATATGGAAAACTTTTTCATTTAATTATTTTATTTAGCTGTTATTACACGGTCTTTTGAAAACTTAATAAAAATGAATTATTTGTTGACAGTTTTGGAATTATGTTTTTATGTTTCAAAATGCATTTTGCTTGTAATGTAATCTTCAAATATTTGACTAATAATTCCGTAATTAAATCATGTATATATTTTAATCTTACACATTATTAGTACTCTAAATGAATAAGCTTTGATTATTTAGCGATGTTTGTTCATTTACTAACCAACTAAATAGCTTTCTACCATTTTATCTCAAGTTTGTCACAAACCAATTCGAGAAAAACCATCGGTGGGAGAAATTAAACCTGAACTTTACAAGAAAGATCTTGTCAAACAAGTTTCTATTGACACACCGGAGGAAGAGAAAAATATGCTGATTCCTTGTGGAAAATTACATTTTACACTCAAATACGATTCTGATGTTGAAGGGCTCATCGTCAGGGTAAGTATATTCTTACATCAGCACTCCTTCCTCAGTGGCACAGCGGTATGTCATACTGCTAAAAATCGGGTTTTGATTTTGTTTGTTTTGAATTTTCGCACAAAGGTACTCGAGGGCAATCTGTGCTAGCCGTTCCTAATTTTACAGTGTAAGACTAGAGTTTTGTGAAAATTAAGTTAGCACAATATATTCTTATATCAGACAAAAATAAAATTCTTACAAATGCGAAGTTCGTGGCATTTGAGAAACAAACGATATTTCAGGGTTAGATTGTTTCTACGAAAAGTTTTGTTTGTTTTTTTGGAATTTCGCACAAAGCTACTCGAGGGCTATCTGTGCTAGCCGTCCCTAATTTAGCAGTGTAAGACTAGAGGGAAGGCAGCTAGTCATCACCACCAACCGCCAACTCTTGGGCTACTCTTTTACCAACGAATAGTGGGATTGACCGTCACATTATACACCCCCACGGCTGGGAGGGCGAGCATGTTTAGCGCGACGCGGGCGCGAACCCGCGACCCTCGGATTACGAGTGCACGCCTTAACGCGCTCGGCCATGCCAGGCCTTGTACAATAGAAACAAGAATTACTTTCAGCTTAAGCTCCGTTTTTATTAGTTGTACAGTAAATTCAATTATTTCATTGATTGTATTTTTACTTTACAAACATTCTCCCACCCAGTAGCACAGCAGTATGTCTGCGGACTTACAACGTTAGAAACCGGTTTTCGATACCCGTATTGGGCTGAGAGTAGGTTGCCCAGTGTGTAATTTTATGCTTAATTACAAAAAACAAACAGTCGCTACAAACTTTTTACGTCGTTCGAGTTAATTATCCTTCAGAACCTCTGGTGGTGGTATAAAGATAGTCGGGTGCGTGAAAGAGAAAGACCTTTAATCGCTAGAACTGGTGTTACGGGATTTCCTATACTTAGGCCATTTATTTGTAAGTAGTTTAGGTCATTGAACATAAAGTTACTTTGTTTGTTTAATGACCAAGACTACTGCCTACAAATAAATGGCCAAGTATGGGGAATCCCGTGACGCCATTCCGAGCCAACATTTTTATAACACAGATCTTTGATCGATGTATATGACCATTGGATGGGTTTCAAAATGGTTTAATTTCTGTGTTTTTTCTAGTTTGTCTTAATGTGGTTACCTTACAAACGCTATTACATCACACGCTGTTTTTGGATTAACATACTTTTAGGTCTTTTCTTCAATTAAATTATGAGGCATAGTTAAATACAAAGATGATTTAAAAAAAAAAAGTCTTAATATAGACATGAGTATGAAAAAAATGTCTGGCTCTGGTGAAATTTTATTTATTTTTCAGTTTAATACAATGGTTTTGAAATATTCAATTTTAATATACGAACTGTGTATTGAACATTTTACTGTACTCGTTATACATTTGGAAAACTATAGCATTAAAAAAATCATCAGAAATATCAACTTTGAATATTAATGAGAATTTTATGTGAATTAATTTATTTGTTTGGCCAAAAACTCTGCCCACATTTTTGGACTTAGCAGCACCAAACTATTCAGATGGACTTTGGATGCTTTATTTATATGGCGAGGCTCTCCTATCAAGTGGAGTTGATTTCATAAAAGGTCGTCCGGACTTAATGATGGTTTGCAATGTCACTGAACTCGAATATGACATCGGAAATTCTGTTCCTGATCCCTCCCCTCCGTATCCCGAGGGATCACTATTTTTGTTACCTCAAACTCGTTTATTCCCCAAACTTGACACGCATACTCAAATACCAAGGACGAGTGTTCTGATGGGAAATTTTGGGGTCGCTTACTCCTATAAATAGCTATAGCTCGTAGATAGAGGTATCATAGAGGCTATAACGCACCCAGATGGCCACTCAGCTATAATAGGAGTTGAAGAGAATATTTTCAAGATTACCGAACATGAATTGGTCATTGAATTTTGTGTTTTTTTCCTCTTTGGGATCCGAGTTACAATTTTTTTATTTGAAGCTATGATAATCTCTCACTTATAAGTTAGCAGACCAAGCGTGGCTCACAAGATGAGGTACCACATCGAGTTTCCTAATGGGGTTTTTCCTTCAAATATATAATGTAATCGGGGGCAAAAGAGGAATTTCATCAGGATAGTGGGATCTCTGTGAATCGTGAGGGAGTCTTTGAACCTAAAAAAGAGCGAGGGAATATATGAAAATTTTAATAGCAACTCTTAATCTAGAGATAAATAATCAATATCCTTTATATTTTAAACCCTGCTGAGATATTTTGCACTGATTGAATTACTATGACTTTTGCCATTCACACTGTAAATACAGTTTGTAGATTATCTTTGTAATTCCATAACATCAAATGGCTGAGTTCTGAAACACTCCTACGTTTTCATTTCAGATTCTACGGGCTCAAGACCTTCCTCCTAAAGACATATCTGGAACAGCTGACCCTTATTTAAAGATTTACCTTCTTCCTGACCGAAAGAAAATTTTCCAGACCAGGGTACGTAATGACTGGATTTGTTAAATACATTCAGAAGTTAGAAAGTTGACACTTGTGTTTTTCTAATCGTACATGCTATTGTTTCACACATTCTATAACGCAAAGTGCCTTCTAAGTCGTAGGTGCATAAGTATTCATATTTTAAGTCGTGCATTCTATATTTAAAGATGAGGTTTTTACGATACAAGACGTATTTTATAAATTGTAGGTCACGTCTCTAAATTGTAAGTTGTATATTTTGTATTTTATAAGATGAATATCGTATTTTGAAAGCTTACGTAGAAACTGGAAACTTACTTTACTGATATATTTGATACGAGTTACAAACAACTGGAAAAGGAGACTCAGCAAACACACCTTTCTAAAATTCAAAATATGGTTTCCTTACATAAATCCTATACTAAAATTATCTTCGCTATAACTGGTATCACTGTCGAATGTATAAGTTATTTGGATTGTTTTGACTGCATTTAATGTAGGAAAAGGAAAAAATAAATACACGTTGTGCCAAGTTGTAATCAATGACTTTATACAACACCTTGGAAGATTTGTGTTTTAATTTTGCATTAAGCCTAACAAAATTGATTTAATACTGCTCTGCAGTTATTGGAGACCGAGTCTAACTCTGCTAAATGGCAAATACAAAACAAGTACCAACTTAATGTATATATCAGGTATACGTGTGCGCGTGTGTGTATATATATAACGGTCAAATATTTTATTTTCTTAGCCCCTAGGGTCTCAGCGGAAAAATCTGAAAGCATAAAACGCTGAAAATCCGGTTTCTATACTCGTGGTAGGAACAGCATAGATAGCTTATTGTATAGCTTTGTGCATAACAACAAAAACAAATTTGTTTTCTTACAGGTTCACCGTAAAAATCTCAACCCTGTTTTTAACGAAACGTTTGTTTTCGGAGGGACCCGAAATCAGCTAAAGAATAGGGCCTTGCAATTCTCCATGTACGACTTTGATCGATTTTCTAGGCATGACCTGATTGGCCACGTACAAGTCAAAGGTTTCGGCGAAATTTGTGACATTACTCATGAAGTAGAGTACACCATGAACGTAATGTGCTCCCCTCAGGTATATAGATTACAACTTGATCTTATTGTGCGTATTATTCAGGTAGATAAATATACATTACACTAAAAAGTGAAGATACCTATTTTCCATAACAACTATAACAAAACCTTTCCCTTGGTCGAGCTCATTGAAATACTAGAATATCTTTATGACGTTTACACATAATAATGAATGTAATTTCAAATATTGCATACGTTTTTAATACTATTTAATGTCAGATGTTAGTCCTACCGCACGAAAGTATATCATTCATGTACTGTTCTAAATTACTAGCCCCCCCCCCCAAGTGGCTCAGCGGTACGTCTGCGGACTAACAACTCTAAAAACCGGGTTTCGACACCCATGGTGAATAAAGCACAGATAACCCATTGTGTAGCTTTGTGCTTAATTCAACAACATCCTAAAGTACTGTCGTTACTAAGCTGTTATACCATTTTAGTATTAGTGGCTTAGAAATGTTTGAGATGAGTCTCAGTTATTAAGGCTGGTTCCTTACTGAAACCCCTAATGAGGTTGAAAAAGCCATGTTTTAAGCCTGAAATAATAATGACAATAGAAAATGTTTTTGAAAGTGATAGCTTCGATGAATGATATTTCGTGGTCACATTACTAATAGTGTAAGCTCTGTCCAACGTCACATATTGTTTGATTAGCTTATAAAATGTACGTAATTTTAATAACTCAGTATCAAACAAATTATGGCCGAGCGCGTTAAGGTGTGCACTCGTAGTCCGAGGGTCGCGGGTTCGCGCCTGCGTCGCGCTAAACATGCTTGCCCTCCCAGCCGTGGGGTTGTATAATGTCGCAGTCAATCCCACTATTCGTTGGTAAAAAGAGTAGCCCAAGAGTTGGCGGTGGGTGGTGATGACTAGCTGCCTTCCCTCTAGTCTTACACTGCAAAATTAGGGACGGCCAGCACAGATAACCCTCGAGTAGCTTTGTGCGAATTTCCAAAAACAAACAAACAAACATCAAATAAATTTATCTGCATATTTTGGAACCTGATATATTCTCTGTTATAAAAAAAGGAGCTTGATGTTGAAAGGGCGGCCCGGCATGGCCAAGCGTGTTAAGGTGTGCGACTCATAATCCGAGGGTCGCAGGTTCGCATCCACATCGCGTCAAACATGCTCGCCCTTTCAGCCGTGGGGACGTTACAATGTGACGGTAAATCCCATTATTCGTTGGTAAAAGAGTAGCCCAAGAGTTGGCAATGGGTGGTGATAACTAGCTGCCTTCTCCCTAGTCTTACACTACTAAATTAGGGACGGCTAGCATAGATAGCCCCCGAGTAGCTTTGTGCGAAATTCAAAAACAAACAAACAAGTTGAAAGAGTATTTTCTGGGGTCAAAATACAAGTGAGTGTCAGACGCGTGGGACATGACTTCAATTAGGAATTCTCAGTTTCTCTACTATAACATAGGTTAACATTTAGAACATGGCAACTTGTTTAACAGAACTCTGTAAAGACTTAGTCATTTATAGCCACCTTGGAAGCAGTTCTTTTAACAATTCTAATAAGATACTGAGGCGTATAGTTCTTTATTATTAATTTTGTTATAGCAACCTAAATGGCAGCTCGCTGCTAATTGTAATATGATGATTTTTTCAGTAGTCTACTGTTAACAGTTGAAATCGATTATTCATGAAAATTAGCATTCATTTTACTAAGTTTTCAGGGGTGTCCATCCAACATAAGTAGCTGTTGTGTTAGAGTAAATCAACATAATGGGCTATTTGCGTTCTTATCAACCGGCCCCCCAGTGGCTCAGCGGTATGTCTGCGGACTTACACGCTAAAATCCGGGTTTCGATACCCGTGGTGGGCAGAGCACCGATAGCTCATCGTGTAGCTTTGTGCTTAATTCAAAATAACTAACTAATCTTATCAACTGCGGAAAATGGAATTTCGTATTTGGACGTTGTAGGTCCGTAAACTTATTGTTTACCAAACAGAAGGGAGAGAATATCAAATAGGACATTAATAATTTATGTGATCATAAAAATATTTTTTCAAATAATATTTTTTTTCATATTGTATATACTTTTAAAACATACGTTTTGTCTGTGGATACTTCATAAAATACTGTGAGTTAGTTACTCACATATCAGATTTCACGATTGTAATTAACTGAATGAAAAATATAAAAAAATGGGTAATCGGAGCAAACAGTTTAGTATCAAAAGAAATTCCTCTTGTGGCCAAATATTTTTTTTCATTTAATATCAATAGAAAATACATATTTTAACCCATAAACATACTAATTACTTGCAAGTCACCATAAATTGACAATTTGCAAGTAATTAGCATATATAATGTGAAAAAATAACTCTTTCCTGGCATTTCGAAACTGTAAAAGTTTATATTTATTTCGAATGAATCCTTAAATGTTCATACAGAATTTCACGAACAAACATTTATCCACGAACATCAAGACAGAAACTCAAATGTCAAATAAACAAGTATGCATATATGTCAGTATTATTGTGTACATTCCTATTGTTTCGACGCATTGTTAATAGAGATTCTTTAACCTTTTCGGTGTGAATAAAGATTTAACACCTAAAAGTAGAAAACCATTATTACAACATAATTTGAAAACCCTATTATTTCATCTTAGTAATTTATAGTGTTTCTAAGGCCTTTCACTTTTGGTATTAAATATCAGATTGTTACTCTTGAACTAAAGTTTCGCTTCATATTTTGGGTAAACGAGAGTACATTTAGAATAAAACCACAAGAATTAAAAGAGAACGTTGATCTACGTTCTTTCTCATTATCCTCGTTGAACGACTTACTCTGCCAATTGTTCCCAGGAGACATTATTCAATGAGCAAGAACCATACAAGGCTGACATTTTAAAAACACAAGTCTTGTTGGTTTAACCTAACATCTCTGTCTCGTTGGTATATGTATAGCAAAATTTTACTGCTTATCTGTTTAGATGGTGATAAATGTCTTAGTTATTCAATCTTCATTGTGTCTGTCAAAAAGACAGTTAATTTCAAGGTTAGTAATTTGCTCGTTTTTAAAATACGATATAAGTACTACAAGATATCCCCGACATACAAATTTGTTGTTTGTGTACAGTTGAAGGAGAAAAACAGAATGCATTTTTTCTAAATATTTGTATTTATGGCGAGTAATATTTGTTTAGAAAACTTGGATAAAATACAAATGAATACTTTAAATATGAAAAATAGATCAGAGCTTACGACTTTTAAAATAGAAAAAGACGCTACCAAAAGTTACAAATTAAATAGAATATAAAGTTATATGTAGGAATGTGTAGACAGTTTCATAAATTAAACTCCGTTTAATAAACTGCTAAATTACCTCATATATTTCAAAATTATTTATCTCCGAATGTTAAATGCAAAGAGTCAGACACACACACACAAAAACATTTATAGCCACCTAGAGACCAATAATTTAAAATATGTTTCTTACATATAGTCATGAAATCCCTCCCTTTTTTTGGACTGAAAATACTTTTACTCAGGCCCCCCCAGTGGCTCAGCGGCATGTCTGGGGACTTACACGCTAGAATCCGGGCTTCGATACCCGTGGTGGGTAGAGCACAGATAGCCCATTGTGCAGCTTTGTGCTTAATTCTAAACAACAACAACAGCAACTTTTACTCAGATATTTTACACATGTGAGTAATACGAAACATTTACGCAATATATATTAAATATCGTAATTAATCACACAATTTATTACCGAAAACCCCAACACATATTACACAGAAAATGAGTGGTTTCATCAAATGGTTTTGGTCAGTTTCTTACACGAGTATTTTGATGGGCAAAAACGTAAAATTGTTTAATATGATGTAATATGTGGCATCTTTGTTTAGAGTGGTTTAGAATTATTAATCTTGTTAAACAAACGCTGGATACTTTATCAATAATCAGCATTTCATTCTTTTTGTCTCTTTAATCTTTGGTAGCTTTGAAAACCTAAATTAAAAACACCAGTTACCATAAAATAACAAAATCTATAAAATAACAAAATAAGATCTCTTTAAGATTATATGGTTGTGGTCTGTATGTTGAAAATCAGTACAAAGTGTTTGTCCTTAAACATGCAAACAAATCTTTCAAAAGTCAGTGTATTACATTACCTGCAACGGAATAAGAGTGAACATCCACTAATCAAAACTCTCGCATCCCCTTCATGGCCAAGCGTGTAAGGCGTGCGACTCGTAATCCGAGGGTCGCGGGTTCGCGCCCGCGTCGCGCTAAACATGCTCGCCCTCCCAGCCGTGGGGGTGTATAATGTGACGGTCAATCCCACTATTCGTTGGTAAAAGAGTAGCCCAAGAGTTGGCGGTGGGTGGTGATAACTAGCTGCCTTCCCTCTAGTCTTACACTGCTAAATTAGGGACGGCTAGCACAGATAGCCCTCGAGTAGCTTTGTGCGGAATTCCAAAACAAACAAACATCGCCTCCCCTTCCGTTGCTCAGCAGTATAAATGCTTGTGGACTTGCAATGCTAGTAACCGGATTTCGATATTCGTGGTGGGCAGAATACAGATAGCTCATTGTATAGCTTTGTGCTTAACTACAAACAAAATTGAAACTTTCAATAAAAATCTGGTGATTATAAGAAACAGATTTCTATGTGGCTTTTAGCTGCCTTGTAATGCTCCAAAATGTTTGGAACTTACTTTTATTACACTAAACGAATTCCTGTAGGTGGATTTAGAAAATATGGGATCAAATCGAATTCTGGTTATCATATAGAATTATAGTTTTTATTTAATATTAAATGAAAGTACTCCACACATTTTGTTAATGTATATTAACACCAACCTCAGGAATGTTTTTCAAACATACATAACAAAGTTTCACAATGAATCTATATTATTTGATTGGATACAGTTTCAATTGTTATCTTACAGCCTGCTAACTAAAATAGCCTATGAAGCGGAAAAGTTCGAATTAGATTACTATAGTATTTTTTTTTTAACAGACAAAACCAATTAGTTCTTTTAAGTTGTTCTCTCAGAATTGGTTTTCTCATCTTTTTTCTTTAAGGAGAAGAGAGACCTTGGAGAGCTTATGCTGTCCCTCTGTTATCTACCGACAGCAGGAAGACTAACAGTTACTGTACTGAAAGCGAGGACTCTAAAAGCTACGGCTATCGCTGGCTCTTCAGGTAACTAATCTATGTACGTTTATGCGTCATTCCAATAGATAGGTGATGCTACACGGTAGCACAGCGGTATGTGTACGGACTTATAACGCTTTACACCGGGTTCCAATAATTGTGGTTAGCAGAACACTGATAGCCCCTTTGTGCTTAACGTCAAACAAATCCAACTAATGAGTTAAAACATTCTAACCTTTTAAGTGTTTATTTTATGAAATTGAATTTCCTAATTTTACCGAAGTATCAACTTTGTTTTATTAATTAATGGGTTAATATTTAGTTCTGACTCATAAAGGAAATTTGCTTTGATCAGAAGTAACAGATAAAATGAGCCTGTATGTTAATAAAAGTAAACCATTACAAAAGATGGATTCCAAGGTAGACAACATTTTATTAATTTAATATCGAAATACACTTACCATAAATAAAAGTTAATATTTAACAAGTTATTTCACAGCAAAATACAATTACATTTGGTCTGATTTTGTGTTTGCTGTTTTCAGATCCTTATGTAAAGGTGTCTTTGATGTGTCAAGGGAAAAGAATAAAAAAAAAGAAAACATCAGTTAAAAAAGAAACTTTGAATCCCGTTTACAATGAGGCGTTAGTATTTGATGTTCCTGCAGCAAATATTGAAGACGTAAGCTTAATCGTCAAAGTTCTGAATTATGACAGGTTCGTGTTGTTCTGATTATTTTAATATCAATAATTCACATTTTTGTTGTTATTTCACCATTCTATTCTTTCAATAACAAGCGTTAATTCCAGTTTGCGTGAATGAAATTACTGTGTATCATAATTAAGACAAGTTTATATATAGATGGAATACCTTTAGGTCATTAAGGTAAGTAACCTGATGAACGTTTTGGGGCAATTATCTCAGTGAGTGGAACAAGTGCTCTGAAATGCCTCTTAAAAATTCTGTTTGAAATGCCATTAGGAACAATGAATTTTCACTTTTGACAAATGTAAAATTCCATACAATTTATTTAATTATATAAATTTTATATATCGGTTATTTGATATTCATGGTTGTCACATCTTCTAAAATAATTAGTTATTTTAAAGTCTAAAATTTGTTTATGGGATCAAACTACTTAATTGCAAATTGACTGTTAAAAAACGTGAATATTGTAACTACATACTAACTTTTACTTTGGAATTCCTAAAATTTCAGGGTTGGAACCAATGAAGTGATGGGTTGTTGTACAATCGGAAACGGGTGTATCGGTCTCGGACGCGACCATTGGATGGAAATGCTCGATAGCCCTCGGACACCTGTGGCGCAATGGCATCCTTTAGCAGAAAGTATACCAGGTTGTCCAGAGATGGCATCACTTTCCTTGGTGAAGAGTATCAGAACAGGCTGATCGGTAACCGGAACATTCGTTCGAAGAAATTCTAACGTTTTCTTATTGGCCTTGACAGGTTGGCGAGACTGTCGCACTTCCTCAGTCATGAAAACGAAAAGATGGTATTGATAGTGGATATTGAATATTTTTGCTCATGTTATAAACATCCATCAAACCTTATTTAAACAACAAGTAACGAAGAGTGAGCAACGTTCACAAAAAGAGATAAAACTAACTTCTCTTTTGTCGTCAAATGTTGTCCTGCGTTACAGTTTAGAAACGAAGTCATTGTTACTTTTAAAATGTAACTTTGTGTTAATTATTTTTAATTTTTATACAGCTGCTAAATTGTAACACTAGCTTTTCCGTATATTTTTTTTTATTTCCAAGTTTGCTCGAGAAGTTACTGGATAAATAATTTGAAATTCACTGTTGAGTTCTTTTAACATTTTTAAAAACTCCATCTTTTATTCACTATGATTAACTAAAACTGTCTTTTAGTTAATATATTGCTCAAAAATGATCATTAAAACCATAAGTTCAACAGATCATCAGCTCTAAGTGCATCTGCTCGACAACTTTCAGTCCAAAAAATCCAGGCTTTAAATATTAACTTCAGACTTGAAACTCATTAGTGGTAAAACCATTAGCTAAATGTAAATTAGTCGTAATCCATTACACAAAAACATCAATTTAAAAGTAATACCCGGATTTAAATTTTGAAATCTATTAATTGTGTTGGGAAAGTGAAATAAAAAGTAGTTTGGTCAATATTATAAAATTATCAAACCAGCTTTTACTTGTTACTATAAGTTGAAACAATAGAAAAATATATATATCTATATATACATACTAAAATACATGCAGGTTGTCCAACCAGTATTTGGTCATATCATGACTTCTTTCACGTAATAATTTTTTTTAAAGATACAGCGCATGTCCGTTACAACTACGAAAACTAAAATCATATAAGTAATTATATCAAGACTGATTTCTTCAGAACTGTTGTTGTTGTTGTTGTTTTAGAATTAAGCACAAAGCTGCACAATGGGCTATCTGTGCTCTGCCCACCACGGGTATCGAAACCCGGATTTTAGCGTGGAAGTCCGCAGACATACCGCTGAGCCACTGGGGGGCTTCTTCAGAACTAAGACTTAATTTCCGTTGAATTAATTTCACAATCAAGCCTTTCTTTCATGCGACCTCTAAACATTTGTAATCGAATTTTATTTTTGCTACGGAAATGCTTAAAGAGATCACTGTAGGAAAACAAAACAGCATAAAAAACTTCCAATTTTAAGGAAATAAATGTTTATTGATAGCCTGTGTACTAATACTATTAAATACTGTTAGATAACTTCCACCATAATAGCCCATCTTCAAAATAAAATCATCAATAAAAGCTCTCTATTAGAAATTGTGTGAATACTTCATACATTTTGAAAATAAATAGAACGATTAAAAGTGAGAAAAACGAAATAAGAACGTCTTTATTTCTTTATTTATTTAACTGGATTTTGTTATTTTTTTATTCTTTTTTCCTTGCGCGTAGTACGTATTTAAGGATTGTATGTTATGCATGCTTGATGGGCCCGTCAGCTTAAGAAAAATCTGCCTTTATTTGCTGTTGAAAACTCTGGTGTTCTTCGTGTCTCGATAAATCAACATAAATATTTTGAACAAATTTTAACAAGCTGAAAAAAATGGTTGTCGATCCTACTAACGTATAGTATGGATTAGAATAATATTTTTAGAAGTATCAGATGTATATGATACGTTCTGTTATTAAATTAGCTTCTTGTCGTTCCAAATGAGCATCACTTGTATATACCGATTTAAAACTTCTGTCATCTTGTTTAGATATTAATGGCAGTGAGAAAGTCCAACATTAACTTCAGCTGTTACCTCATACTTTAATGTACTCAGTGTAAACCTAATCTTCAATATATACCCTTCAATATAACCTTCAGTGCTGTAATTGTATCCTTCAGTTCCCCGAACCTTATATTTTAAAATACAGCTTTAATCATCTAGTGGCTACATTATCAAGTTTTGTTTATTCTTTATGCTAACAAGGCAAAGATAAAACGTTACGGTGTCTTAGGTACAGAAATGTCTTTTATATGTATATTTGTATCTGGATAATGATATCGAGTCTTTAGATCTTAAAAATGTATTTGAAGAAAGACTAGATATATCCTTGTAATTTCGATTCAAACTGCGCACGTAATTTAAACTTTTATTCTACATTTGAACTGCATTGTAGACATGCTGTAAAATAGAATAGTAATTTTGTATCTTGTTTATAAGAGTAGCTTATGAAAATGCTTAGCACAATATTTTAAATGAACTCGTAATTTTTTAATAATTTGAATAAATAATTCACGATGTTATGACCTACACGTCGAATAATGGTGAATAATCGTTGAAAATTGTATGTGCTTTATCAATTTCACTTTCTTTAAGTGTTCTATGTTTTCTGTGATATGATCTAATACCCCATCTTACTATGTAAGAAAGAAGTTCAACGGAATAAGTTTTGTCCATAAGCTCAATTTATATGTATGCTCTCGTTATTTTGTAAGTTAAAAATGTACAAATAATTTTTACGCGAGTTGTCAATTTGATTCTGTTTTATATCAGACTTGTTGTATTTTACATCCACGTGTCACCAAAGAATAAAGTGTAACACTGTAACAAGAAACACAGAAACTTTCTTGTGTTGTTTCTATAATGTTTAATATTTCTTTCAGGAGGTTAAGATTCAAAGCTGAAATGCATTTCATTATTAATAATAATAATTACTGGGTGTCCTAATTAGTAGGAATAATATTAGTTGGTAATTTGTGACTTTTGCATCACGATAAAAACTGGTAATAGTTTGAGTGCGTCATTCTTGGTTTAAAGTAAGGAATTCTTGAAAACTACTATCAGGGGGTTACTGTTTCCCAATATGACACTCCTTACCAATTAGCTCTGGGATAATTTATTCTCCCCTTGTATAAGACAACAATGTGTATTAACTCCCTAAACTAGATAGTAGGTAATCGATGAATCGTTTTGTAACTTGTAAGAGGACATATACCAACATGTATACATATATATATATATATACATGTATATAGTTTGGTTGATTGGAAAATGTATGGTGCGCGCGCGCGTGTATATATATATATATATTTTCCAATCAACCAAACTCATGAAAAAACAGAGGGCAATCTTCTCATAGCAACAATAAGTAAATTCAAAAGTTCTTAATAAAATGTAATTTGATATTAAACTAAAACAAAGGACTTAACTTTAATATTGGGTTTCAAAAATTAAAAATTTACTAAACAGTAGTAATGTCATGTGTACTTAAGCGTCTTTCAGTTCAATTATTTATATCTTTGATTCAGGTTTTGGAGTGCTTGTGCTAGACCATCTTACATTTGTGAGTGTGAATTGTTTATATTATAGCATTATATTCACGTTACCTGCATATATAAGAAACTCGATCATTTACTTACTGGTTAAATAATAATTAGTGAAAATCAGCTCAGAGAACTTCAAACATTTTTGCTAGGTGACGGACTATCCAAGACGCTTCTCTTAATGCGTATAATTCCTGTTTAAAACTAATTACTTTTGATAATAAGCTATATCATACAGGAAGTAACTAGTGATGTTATTGTCGAAAAATTCATTTCTCCTTTATAAGAAAGTTGTATGTTTCATGTAGCCGTTGCATGTTATATTTCTAATCAACTAAGTAATTGGTCCTTGAACGTTACTAAAATCAGTCTTAGATTGGCTTATGATCTCGATAACATCTACAACTACGGACAGTGACAGACAAAATTTGTTATTAAAAATATGTTTACTTCCTTATGTCACTTGAAACAAAAGAGAAACTTAGTTAATTAAAAATCGCTGTACTGTGGTAATTTAAAAATAAACCTAGTTCGCAATCACTCAGTTTCATCAAAAACAAGATGTTTGTGAATCTAATATGCAAAAGAATAGACACAGTGATTTGTTGCAAGTGAAATTTTAAAAAGTCTGTACAAAATATTGAAATTACAATAAAATTGAAATACTATTTATTAAATAAAAGGAAACTGGACACAGCTAACTTTTATAATAGTAGAATTATTATAGATAGAAGAAATAAAGGAAGGAATGAAACGTAAAGGAAGAATTTAAATGTAATAAATACGATCAGCAGATAGAAAACAAATAGGCGATTTTTTTCTTAGAAACTAAAGCGAATCACTTCTGAAAGGTTTGTTTCTGAACATCGCGCAAAGCTACACGACTCTTGGGCTACTCTTTTACCAACGAATAGTGGGATTAAACATCACGTTAGAACTCCCCTGCGGCTGAAAGGGCGAACATGCTTTGGTGTGAAGGAAATTCGAGCCCACGACCCTCAGATTACAAGTCAAATGCCTTAACCACCAGGCCATGCTGGACCCATCTGAAATTAGTAAAACTGCATTCAAAATAAGTATTCTATCTCTCTGTAGCTGACCAATTAAAAGAAAGAGCACCAAACTGCAGAAATGTTTGTGCTCCGTGTAGCAGTTGCAAAATAGCTTCAAACAGGTACGTGACAAACAACTGTCTCATGAAGCAACAGATAGGCTCGTCTCGCCTAGATTTATGATGTTTCAAATCATAAATTAGATTTTTTTTATTTTAAAGTCAGACAGAAAACATATGTTATAAAAGTAACATATTCAGTATTTGCATATTAAAACTATGTGTCAAAATAGCTTGAAACTGCGCCTGATCATAATTGAAACAGTTTACATATTACTGTACTATGAATTTGTATTATTTCAGTCTTCAGCATTATCCAAATCACTGTTCATTAATTCTCTCTTTAGCCTGATAATTATATTAAGAAATATCATATGTTAACTTTTCAGTTTCTTATTGGTGTCACTTCATTTCTCTTTGAACTCTAATTTATTTGTTGACTTAATTTGTTCATTAATAAAAAAATTAAACTATAACATTCATCTATTCATTTATGCTCCCTTATTATTAAACAGTAAGTCTGAAAGTATATAATGCGAAAAACTGGGTTTCGATATGAGTGATGGACACTGTACAAACACCTCATTTTGTTATTTTGTGCTTAACAGAAAACAAATAAAACGTTTTATTTATTCAGTGTTTCTAACGCCAACTAGTGAAGAGTTCTTCAAATTCACTATGCAGAGTTAGTTTGTTTGTAGTTGAAGCACAAAACTAGACAACGGGCATCTCTGTCCTATCCACCACAAGTATCGAAACTGGGTTTCTAGCTGTATGAATCCGCAGACATGCCGCTGTGCAAATTGCATTGAAAGATCCAACACATAAGTAAACAGAGTCAAATTTTAATAATCTCTGTGTTTGAGGGTTCTTACAACCTGATGCACACATACATTGTAAATAATTTATATCACTTGTGTATGTATTTTTAAAATTTTATCGATTTTTGACATAACTACTATTATATATACACACACACACACACATTTCAAGATAAATTGTAAATAAACAATACAGTTAATATTTCATCATAAGTAGAGCATTACAAGTGATTCATAAAAACTACAATAAATTACTCAGTAAAACTTCCACAATACCATTACCGTATTTAGTAAAGTATCCACGGTCTAACGAAAGCTTTATTTTGTCTCTTTTTATTTAAAGAGAAAAAATTAACGTTAAAAATAAATTAAAAAAACACACTTAAAACAGATTTATATCTTGTTATTCGAGTCATCGTGTGTAAAAGTCGCGCCGTTTCTTTTTCATGATAAATGATTTTTGAATATGAAATCATTTTTAATGTTTTAATAACATAATTTCTTCAACGAAAACTATTTGTGTTCATGAAATCCCTCACTGGGAATAGAACTCTTAAAGATAAACAGTCTATTAAAACAATATAGAATGTACAGCTCAGGAAGGCACGGAAAGCACAGATGATATAAAATCGCCGTGAAACAGAATGTATGTAAACTACGTTGTAATATTAATTAACTTTTAGTATATAGTGTAATACTATGGAAAATTGGTCACTTTCTAGTGTAAAATATTTATAATTCATATCATAAGAATGTGTTCAAACCGAAGAGTTATAATTTCCAAAACGGGGGGCCCGGCATGGCCTAGCGCGTTAAGGCGTGCACTTCGTAATCTGAGGGTCGCGGGTTCTTAACCCTGTCGTGCCAAACATGCTCACCCTTTCAGCCGTGGGGGCGTTATAATGTGACAATCAATCCCACTATTCGTTGGTAAGAGAGTAGCCCAAGAGTTGGCGGTGGGTGGTCATGACTAGCTTCCTTCCCTAGTCTTACACTACTAAATTAGGGACGGCTAGCACAGATAGCCCTCGAGTATCTTTGTGCGAAATTCAAAAAACAAACAAATAAACAATACACATATCTAGTTTATACAGATTTACTCTATATACTTCAATACAAGCCATCTTTGAAAAATTAAATAATTAGCCTTTAATCTGAAGCAGGTTAATAAATTCAACATGCGAAAAAGCTACATAAAGACAAGCGCAATCAGACCGATTGCACAGTCTTTCTCCACCACTTCTTTTCGAAGTCCTTTATGTTTTTTATGGGATATCCTCAAAATTCCTCTTCGGAAATTCAGAAAATTCTTTTCACATCAACAAAGATAAAAAATCCGGATCTTTTCTGTAGTGTGATGAACAGTCTTAACCTTCGTGTACTTATGAAAGTTGACACAAATCGGATCACATCTTATAGAATTATTAACCCAAAATGTCCTACCTCCCCATTATAAAAACTGCTTCAAAAAAATCTTGAATCCGGATCTGGATCCAAACTACACTTAGGTGGAACTATCCCATACGGAGTTCCCATCTTGTATACAGTTTTTGTTTACGTTGGACTATTAGTTTTTGAGATAAGCGTACGAAAACAAAAACAAACTCACACGGACCCGATTGTAATATACTCTCCAGGGTTTTTTTTGTTTGTTTCAATTTCACGCAAAACTACACAAGGACTATTTGCGCTAACCATCTCCAATTTAGCGGTTTAAGACTAGAGGGAATGCAGCTAATCACCACCCACCGCCAACTCTTGGCCTAGTCTTTCACCAACGCATAGTCGTTGGTGTTTGATCAGACTGCCCAACGATGAAGAAATTATCATACCCTAAGTGACTCATTGAAAGTCAATGCACTGATGGAAAAATAAATGTTCTTGTATTGTATTTTACTTACACCGTATTCAGTTGTCTATAGTTCTCCAGTGCTTAAAACAAAGTGAAATTCCTACTTTGTAGCCATACAAAATTCGTAATACACAAGACTCGTGTTTATTTCACACCCTTTCCTGTCTTTTTATATGCAAAAACGGCTCGTTTGGGTTGAGAAAATATTTTACATAGAAGAGCGAACAACGTTTCGAACTTCTTCGGTCATCGTCATGTTCACAAAGAAAGATGTAACTGACCGGAAGCTGACCACATGTTTCGAAGGGGTTATGTAACTGAGTGTCGCAATGTAGAGGGCAGTGTTAGATGTTTGAATATATAATTTTATCTATAATATTAATGTAGATATAATAGCGTTCCTTTATATTTTAAACAATACTTCATCAACATCAATAAGTTTCCTCCACAAACCGTAGAAAACATTATACGCACACACCTAGACAGAAAGCAAAATCAACCAACAAAAGTAAATATATCTCACGAATCAAAAAATCACGAAACCATATACTGCTGTATACCATATATTCCTGACATCAGCAAACAAATAACCAAAATTTGGCAAAAACTATTAACAAAATATGACATTCCAGCTAATACTAAATTTATTCAAAAACTAGGCATAAAACTGAGGTCTATACTATGTAAGAACTACACTGACAAACACCACACCAACATTATTTTTAAAATACAATGTGATAACTGCCACGACTTCTATATTGGAAAAACAAGTAGAAAAATGGAAATCAGATTCAAAGAACATAAAATGTCACCTTCACACGTTTTCGAACACTGTAAGTCAAATAAACACAACATAGCCATAGAAAACACTCAAATACTAAATAAAGAAACAAACATAAACAAACGCAAAATTAAAGAAGCCTTACTTATACAACAACTTAAATCCAAAATGAACCAATATAAAGGAACGCCATTATATCTATATTAATATTATAGATAAAATTATATATTCAAACATCTAACACCGCCCTCTACATTGCGATACTCAGTTACACAACCCCTTCCAAACATGTGGTCAGCTTCCGGTCAGTTACCTCTTTCTTTGTGAACCTGACGATGACCGAAGAAGGTCGAAACGTTGTTCGCTCTTCTGTGTAAAATATTTTCTCAACCCAAACGAGCCGTTTTTGCAAATAAAATTCTCTGCAAGTGGGTTTCTCGACATCACTGACCGTTCCTGTCTTTGCTTGAACTAGTAATTTATTTATAACGTTAGTCTCCTGATAGCAGTAGCAACAGAATCTTGTCCACCCTATCCCCTAGTAACCGTCCCCCGTGGAGACAGCGGTATGTCTGGGTTGTCCACCCTATCCCCCAGTTACTGTTCCCCATGGGCACAGTGGTATGTCTGCGGACTCACACCACCATAAACTGGTTTTCGATACCCTTGGTTGTCAGGGCACAGAGAGCTCATTGTGTAGCTTGGTGCTTAATTTCAAACAAAAAAAAAACACAAACCTGTCAACCCTTATTTTCCCCTAAATATAAACAGTGCTAATTTTATGTAGACCCAGCGTCCTTTCTTGTACTTTACCCAAAATTATATTTCTCCCTAACTGTATAACAATATGTTGTTTTTCATAGAACCCTAAGGATTTTACTGGTTAATACAAACGTTAACCAGTTTCCATAAGCAATAGTGTATGGAAAGGTTTGCAGGTATAACAAAAATCTGTAGAAATATACACATATTTAACAAACACCAGTAACAAATATTTCTTTCCATCTATTTGGTTTCGAAGTTTATATACCGCTTTGTACTAAATATAATAATACCACCTTAACCAGAACATTGTTGATATGTCTTATTGTACCAGTTTCGGTAACACTTTAACATGAACACTGCTGACATGTCTTATCTTGCCGGTTTCAATATCATCTGTGTCTGGTTCACTAAAGTAACAACAATTTCAAAGTATTTATTTATGTGCTGAAATGCTATGCTGACATTCTGTGTATACCGTGTTAGTATCAGATATTCTTTTCGCATGAGCCTATCATGTGCAGTCACAGCTTATGTTATTCTACTGACGTAGCTTGTATTCTGGATATACAAATATCACGTGTTGTGTACTCTGAAAACTTCCCTGAGTATACTAGTATGAGATATTCTGTTGCCTTGCACCTTCCAAACGTGAAGTAAAATACGAGATGTCCTGTCGACATTTATGTTCTTCATATGTATTAATAATATATACATTTTATTCATGTGAATTTCTTGAAATTTGATTTCTTTCTTCACTCACACTTTTATAACGTGAGATGCATCGTTGTCATTTACATCAGTGTACGTGTAACAATAGTAAATGTTCTGCTCAACGTGTACCTCTGTGTGCGACGTTTCACTTCGAGATGCTCTGTTGAAATGAACCTCCAGATATAACGTTACATTATGGTATCATATTTTTACGTTCACCTCTCTGTATGTAGTTACATGTGACATGCTTTATTTCCTTGTATCTTTGTATACTATCACAGTAACAAATATTCTTGGACATGTATCTTCTGTGTTAACTGTTCGATATAAGACGTTTTGTGGACTAATGATTTCGGTGAGCCCGACATGGCCAGGTGGGTTAAGGCGTGCGACTTGTAGCCTGAGGGTTGCGGGCCCAAATCCCCGTCGCACCAACCACGCCTCCCCTTTCAGCCGTGGGAGCGTTGTAATGTACAGACAATCCCACTATTCGTTGGTAAAAGAGTAGCCCAAAAGTTGGCGGTGGGTAGTGATGACTAAATGCCTTCCCTCTAGTCTTACACTGCTAAATTAGGGACGGCTAGCGCAGATAGCCATCGTGTAGCTTTGCGCAAAATTCAAACAAGCAAACAAATAGAACATGTTGTTATAAAAAGGCAGGAATGCGAGTCAAGAGCATTTTAAGGTGTGACCATACAGGTATCAATAAGAACTAAATTTAATATGTCGTTATAAGAACACAAAAAAAGCGAGTCAACAGACCAAATTACAGTATGCGTAGGATTAAATTCATATGAATGAAAGATCTGATATTTTTCAGATTCACCAAAAACATTTGTTTGTTTGTTTGTTTGAATTTCGCGCAAATCTACTTGAGGGTTATCAGTGCTAGCCGTCCCTAATTTAGCAGTGTAAGAATAGAGGAAAGGTAGCTAGTCATCATCGCCTTGGGCTACTCTTTTACTAACGGACAGTAATATTGACCGTAACATTATAACACCCCTACGACAGAATGGGCGAGTATGTTTGGTGGTGACGGGATTTGAACCTGCGACCCTCAGATTATGAGTACAGCGCCTCAACCACCTGGCCATGCCGGGTTCTGTTCTATTTAAATGTAGTTTGTACGTTTGTTATCACATTCTCAGTTTACCATAAACATTTCGAAATTGCTCGTGTTAAAGGGTTTTAACATTTTTTATCACATTTTGAGATTCTCTGGTGACTCTCGCCTGTTGCCTTTTTATAACGATGTTTCTGATTTCTGCATATATTATAACAGTATTGATGTTTTGTTGACATATATCTTAAACTTTTACCATATAAATATCAAACATTATCTTACCATCTTACATCTTACCAGAATGTAAAGAAATAATAATAATTTCGATGTTCTTTGGCTATTAATTTTACTTGCTCACTTATTATATCGCTTGAGTTTTAGTTGATAAACTTGTCAACATTTCTCCAGTTACTAAGCAATAAGTTTATAACTCCAAAAAACATTTCCCCACTAATTGAACAATTTGTTTCTTACGTCAACTGCAATTTCAAAATAATCAGAGAAAAGTTATAAATATTGATACCATTTTACAAATGTGTGTTTTGATTATAGCAAAGCCACGTGGGGCTATCTGCTGAGCTTACCGAGGGGAAACGAATCCCTGAATTTAGCGTTATAAATACGTAGACTTACCGCTGTAATAGCGAGGGGGGATATTTCCCAAGTAATCAGTAGAAATCGAAAATTAAAAATATAAGAAGCATACAATCTTAAGAGTAAACCTAAAGGAAGAGGGTTCCAACTTCATCTTTTGATGGACTAGAAAATAAAGGTACCTGATACAACTCTCCACCCAATAATAGAAATCTGGGATCCCCTCCTGAGTCTTTCAAGGAATTTCTTCCCTTATAAACCATTATTCTCTAGAGATATCTCCAGATGAACAGTAGTTTTGCAAATACACGCTTGTATCTGTTAGCTTTGACGTGAGGCATATATTACTGTTTCATCTCAAAGAAACTTGAGACGTTTAACTTAACCTTTGCTTGTTTGGTATCGTACATCCTCTCGAGACATTAAACGATTTTCTGACAGTTCTTTGAATGAAAGGATTTCAATGTATTTGAGTGTAAAAGAAGGAATTAATTATAATACGTATTGATACATGCTAAGTAGAAGCATTTCTTACCTATTTTTAAACTTTTTAAATACATGTTAATCCTTATATACAAGTAACATTGAATACCTGTTACATCATGACATCAGGAATGACGTTGGCTCCCCATTATGTTTATGTATTTTATTGGAAGTATGTACACAGTATTCCTTTCTGTAATGATATTTTTCCGATATTGTGAGTTCTTATACGACAATAACTCATTTACATTGTTGGTTGGTTTGTATTTACATACAGATCTGTTAAATTACTTTATGAAAAATGGTACGTATATTTTGGTATTACTTTATTGTTTTCTATCCAAACTGACTATTAGTTTCAGTCGTATTTTACTCTGCATATCATATGTTTAAACACTAAGTGCTTAACAATCGTGCTCACTATACACATATCCAGTTATTACTTAAAGTACTACATAGATTCTAAAAACTTGTACTAAACAACTATTAATCTAAAACCATAACAATCAAGCGACTAACATGGTATTTTAGAAAACATTATAGAATAAATACATCACAAAATGACAACAACAGAGTTAATTTAACGTCATAATATTAAAACAAATGTTGCATTCATTAATATAATTATGAAATACTCCAACATACTATCATAACTATGAGGTTTTGTTCGTTGAGTTAATTGCGAAATGCTCCAACACATCATGTTAAAAGGAAAATTTGTTGTAGAAAATTCCAAGACACCATCACGACTTTTATACAATATTATTCTGAAATACTCCAACACACTATCAAACAGGGATATGGGGTAGGGCGGGTGAAGTGCCCAGATTTAACTCGGATGTTGCTTGTTGCAAAGAAAGGTGAAACATGACTCTTTCAGATTGCTGGTAAAACATGAACAGTAAACAACCCTCATTAAAATTTGTGTTTGTAAGATGGCGCTGTATGTCACTTTTATAAACATGTAAATTTAATTTCTGAACTGTGATACAGTCACTTGATCTGAGCTTTCTACGACAGAAGATTCTTTTGGCTCTACGTGATGCAAATCTGGTGATTAGGATGCGACAGGTGTTTTAATCAATGTATAAAAACTATTATTTTTGTTATATTCACATCAAGACATCGAGAAGTGGTATGAGCACTAAAAGCAATTGTCAAAAAGATGAAAACTCCCCACTGAAAAGAATATCCAAAATATGTATATAGATGGTGATTATTACATAACTAGAATTTATCTAAACTATTTTGAAGCCTCAACATGTAATTCTAGACCATGTCGTCACGTCTGACTATGCTCTGTGTGACGATTGCGCATCTTAAAAATAATCTACACTGTAATTTTTATGGCAAAAGTTGACATTTTAAGGATGTCATGCTCAAAGTATACATCGTCTCCCCAGTGGGTTCTGATAATCCATCTAGTATACGAGAATGATGGTATAAAACCGTCCATTTAAACAGGCTTGTCTCTGAGGAAAGCATAGGAATGGCATCTGTTAAGTTGCTTGTTATGTATTTTTATGGAATACCAGAAATAGCCTTTTTATTTTCCAAATGTTTTACGTACGCGATTGTTGGAATGATATGCACACAACTTCATTTGCTATTCCACATGGAGATTCTTTTTTACTATGTTTTTGCCAATACCACGTTGACGGCTCTTGATAGTAAGCTTTATATTCGTGGATTATCACCTATAGCAAGGAGATACACTTTAATTACCATTGTTATGAGAGGATTCGTTACAGGACTCTTTCTGGATGGTCTTAGTGCCTTGAGTTGGTAAATATTCCTTTAATTTATAATGCCATTTGGTACAAAAGATATTACCGTCTTGGTATAGAAAGCCCATGCCGAAAATAATAGCTGACTGTAACAAGTTGAATTACAGTTCATCAAAATAAGGATATAAATATACATTTAAAAGATTATGAAACAAGTAGTGGGAATATGAACTAGCAATTGTTTAACGTTTGGAAGAAACTAACAACAACAAAGATCTCCTATCTACGGAGTTTCAAGAATGGGAAGTTCATTGTCTCCAGCATCAGCAACACTATTTTTTATCAGCACGGAAACAAAGACTTATCACAACCACTATAACACCCCTTTTTTGTTGGAAATAAGGTGACGTATACTTTGTGGCCTTAAGATAGATAAAGAAAATGTGAATTGTTTTGAACACATTAAAAAACAAGACAAAGATACAAATTTACAATAGGAAAAGAAGAAAAAGCTTCTTTTGCGTAAACGTAAGGAGATATGGAAATATTAAACTTCAAAACTCAATAAGGAAAAAAAGAAATATCAAATTTGAAAAGTTACACAGTGGCCCATAAGGAAATTGATTTCCGACACATAATAAAAATGTAAAAATCGGAAATTTTTAAGGTTATATAATAATGGCACTGAGACTAAGGACGAAAACAATTGTCGAACCAAAATAATACTTCAAATATAAAAATGAAAATGTTTACAACTGATAACACTATCAAGAAAACAATAGTTTGTTTTGAATTTTGTGCAAAACTACACTAGGGCTATCTGCGCTAGCCGTCCCTAATTAAGACAAGAGAAAAGACAACTAGTCATCACCACCTTGAACTACTCTTTTACCAACGAATAGCACATTATAACACCCCTACGACTGAAAAAGCGAGCATATTTGGTGTGATGGGGATTCAAACCACCTGGCCATGCCGGGCCTATCAAATAATTAAAACCTAACATAAATGAAATAACAAAAGCATCGTTATATCTATGTTAATTCTTTATATTAAAAGGTACATATGGAGTCATTATCATCCCTTTTGGTTTATTTCATTGAATGTGTGCAATCTGAATGTACTTGTAATTTAAATGTTGTACATTATTATGTGTTGTTGTTTTTAATTGCAAGAAAAAATTGTACACATACTCTGATTTTTAAATATTTGTGAGTAATTAACGAAAAAAATACATAATATTTACAAAAAATTATACAATGCAAGGTTTCCTTTGTATGTTGTAAAAATCTGGTAGTATGATTTTACTGGCTAATAAAAAGTATTTTGGATTTTTTTTATTGCATTTTTGCCACAACATAATAAAGACTGCTTAACTTAGTATATAATACAACACTGACGATGACCGAAGAAGGTCGAAACGTTGTTCGCTCTTCTATTTGAAGTGTTTTCTGGGCCCAGAACAGCCGTTTTTGCATATAAAAGTTCTCAACAAGTGGGTTTCTCGACATCACTAATACAACACTAAGTTATCGCAGAGGCGCAGTGCAACGACACCGATTTCATTTGAAATATTGTGCAGAAAACTAAGTGTTCATTACATATGCCCGGCATGGTCAAGCATGTTAAGGGGTGCGACTCGTAATCTGAGGGTCGCGGGTTCGCATCCCCGGCGCGCCAAACATACTCGCTCTTTCAGCCATGGGGGCGTTATAATGTGACGTTGGTAAAAGAGTAGCCCAAGAGTTGGCGGTGGGTGATAATGACTAGCTGCCTTCCCTCTAGTCTACATTACTAAATTAGGGTCGGCTAGCACAGACAGCACTCGAGTAGCGTTGTGCGAAATTCAAAAAACAAACAAACAAATCGTTGCACATTTTAAAACAGCCTGACAAGCTCATTATATACGCGTCGTTATCATGAAAGATACCATTAAAATTGTTAATTTATATGTTAGTCTGCTGTTGTAAGAAATAATACTGAGTCATCACCACTGGCATTAGTCACAATAAACAATAATTACACGTGTTCCAATCGTTTTATCTCAATTACTTGAGGTACGTCTTATTCAGAACTAGGTTACTATGATCATACAAACATTGACAAGAACACTGTACGAAGATTAAGAGCAGTAAATAATAAATCATGGATACTCGAGATTCTAACGATTGAATATTCGAATTTCCACCAGTTCCTATTAATAAATCATAGCATAAATGTATTGATTTGAAAACATTTCTATTAGAAGATGTTCATAATCTCATAGACAAACAAACTGTTGCATGTAAAGGCCAGCTTACATTAGAGTAAAATAGTTTCCGAAGCATTCTTAATATATTGTACAAGAAGCGAACTACGTATTTCACATTGTGGTTCATTACTCTATATTTTGAAAGTTACGCGAAGCATTTATAAAACGTTTTAGAATTTTCAGTAAGCTACAGGTGCAAACAAACACAACGGTAAGTAACCAAAAGTATGATATAATCCGTAAGAAATAACCAGTAAACAATCCGAATATAAAATTACAACAGTACAAAATGACAGGTATGGAGTGGAAGTGAAGTAGGTCATATTAATATATATTTAAATCATATTTAAATGTGTATTATTTAGAAATGAAAGAAATATTTTCATGTACAACGTTTCTTTTATAAGAAGTTTGATATCATGCTTAACTGTTTAGAGAATTTTAAAATTGGAGAGAAATTAGATTCCTTGTTTCTATATTGTGTTGGTAGTGTTACATAATATAAGTTATCTCGAATGAATTTCCAATTTATTATATTCCGTACATTACGTATTGTGATTTCAAATAGCCGGAGATTTCAATTTTAATTTACAGGTTAGTTAAATATCAATAGGCATTAAATTAATGATATTTACCAACAAGTGTGACATACACACATACACTTTTCTTTCTTAAAATCGTATATTTTGACATACAAACAACAAAATATAATTTAAAATAACAGTTATCACAGATAATAGTTTCCACACAAAAGTTTTACAAACTTACAAACAATACTGGTTTTTCTTTCTGGTCTGAAACTGAATCTTTTATCGACGTTCACGAAGAGAAAATTAATTCTATGTTGATACACAGCTAGCAACCTTGAAGCACACGTGCATATTTTACCGACGACAATATCCAATGTCCACGTAGGAATACTGACGTCTGAAGTTAAACGGTTTGTAATGCTCGAAATCTCTAAACGTTCCTGGTCAAATATCTGTAGTGTTCCAACTAATAAGCGTTTATCACAATTATAGTTTCCGTGACTTAGAGTATACTATATGTATCTGGCTAACAATATTCTTTAACTGTCTCTCGACGTGTTACGATACCTGTCTTTTATGCTCATTAAGTGAAATTCTCGAAAATTTACATGGAAATGATATTCGAAGATACGCTAGTGCTTTCGTAAAAAATATATTGTTGATTCTTACACTTAAGAATATTCTACAAATATAGAGAACGGACGAGACTTGCACAATATATAATTTGCGTTACATGCATTAAACAAAAATAAGCGTAGATATTAAAATAAATTTGTAAGTATAACAATAAATCAGCCACAACAAATAGTGGATATGGTAAGATTTCTAACTTTTATTCTAGCTTTCATAGGAATACCCCATACGTTCAAATGATCGAACTTTAAAATAACATTTAGTTTGATCAATATTGGAGGTTTTATAGTATTTGCAGATGAAAAGAAACACGAGATATGGTCAATGGGCAATTGGCTCACGATCTTAGCAGCGGAAAAATAATTTAAATCTGAAATTAATTTTAAAAATAACTTTCAAACGAATTTGAGGATATTAGAAGTTACGTAATTTTTCAAATGTTTTATGACAAAGAAGCTTTGTATCCCTAGATACGATAAACAGGAACAAAACGATAGTTTGGGTAGAATAGATATTTTAAGTGTCTCGCAGGCGCATTAGTTAAGAATGAGAAAATTATTTTCGCCAAGAAATACTTAAGGTATGTGTTTCGAAAAAAAATGCTTTGTATAAAAAAATTTCCTTGTGAAGGGCCGGATAAGTTGTTGTTTTGAATTAAGCACAAAGCTACACAATGGGCTATCTGTGTTCTGCCCACCACGGGTATGGAAATCCGGATTTTAGCATGTAAGTCCGAAGACATACCGCTGAGCCACTGGGCGGCAGGCTGGATAAGAAGAAATAAAGTTTTTGGTCTTGTTTTGTAGGCGGATTGTGAGATTGCTTTTGAACAACTTTATACCTTTTCTTTGTTTGAAGCCCAACAGTGGCTCAGCGGTATGTCTGCGGACTTACACGCGAAAATCCGGGTTTCGATACCCGTGGTGGGTAGAGCACAGATAGCCCATTGTGTATCTTTGTGCTTAATTCAAAATAACAATTTGGGGCCGGTATGGCCTAGCGCGTTACGGCGTACGCTTCGTAATCTGAGGGTCGCGGGTTCGCATCCCCGTCGCACCAAACATGCTCGCCCTTTCAGTCGTGGGGGCGTTATAATTTTCGCTCAGTCCCACTATTCGTTGGTAAAAGAGTAGCCCAAGAGCTGGCGGTGGGTGGTGATGACTAGCTGCCTTCCCTCAAGTCTTACACTACTAAATTAGGGACGGCTAGCACAGATAGCCCTCGAGTAGCTTTATGCGAAATTCCAAAACAAACAAACTTTGTTTGAAAGGGCAAACATGTTCAGTCGTAACTATCAGGTTATGTCAAACTATACATAACCAAATAACTTGGTATAGTTTTCGTGTATTTTTTTTTTCAGTTCTTGTGGTTACATTCATACTCATTAGATTTTAAAATAATGTAGAGACACATATAGCTATTAAGGTTGTGTGTAATGATTTACATTAGTGGCATAGATGGAATGAAAATCAATGAAAATAATGCCTTTTTGTGTGTGTGTTAAAGGAACATAAATGAATGAAGATTAATTTGACAAAATATAGTGCCTAGGATATAGTTAAATATAGATTTAGTAAAAGGGCTAAAGCAGAATATTTCTACAATGTGATAAAAATCTGTAAGACGTCTGAATTTGTAAAAAGTGTGCTATTAAAAAATGGAATCTCAATCAAAGAATATAAAGAATATTTCTCTAATCAAAGAGAAACATATCAAACTGTGGATTTAATAAGAAGTAAAATGCATGAAATATATTCTGTTTAAGTTATCAAAGAAGCATTAAGTTCGAATGATAAGATATTCACTGCTCGCCAAAATCTTAAGGCCAACGATCACAAAGAAAAAAATATGTATTTTACGTTGTTACACTCAACCACTTATTTGAGTAGAGCTTCGAAAGATGAAAATAAGTAAAAGAAAAAAAAGAAAAAGCCCCCCAGTGGCTCAGCGGTATGTCTGCGGACTTACACGCTAAAATCCGGGTTTCGATACCCGTGGTGGCAGAGCACAGATAGCCCATTGTGTAGCTTTGTGCTTAATTCAAAACAACTACCAACAACAACAAGAAAAAGAAAAAACTTTAAGCATTTTCTAGGGAAAACGTGAACATTATGAAATTAGCCTAAATACTAGCTGATCAAAAGTTTTACTTCTACAAAACAAAATACTTTTAAAATAGTTAATATAAGTAAGTGTAATATTGCAAAGAAATATAAGCTACGTATGAAAACAAAGAGTTATTACATTGAAAAAAATATTTTCCTGATTATTGTAGGAATATATTACATATATGTAAGAAATCATTAACAAGATATATATATATATATAAATATACTGAGTAAAAAATATTACAAAAAGTAGTTATAATAAAATGAAAAATTACACTTTTGATTTTGATGATTATTCAGTGGGAGATATTGAAAAACGTAACTAATAACATAAAGAAATTAAAACTTTAGTAAATTCAGTAAGTAAAACGGTTAAAATAATCCATATTTAAATTTTCTCTTTGTTAAGTAAATGTTCATATTGATAATATTTTCAGTTAGCTAATATTAAATTGTTGGGATTATTTAAATTCGATATTTAGAATTTGAGCATTTTACCTTTTTTAATGAATTTTTCAACATTTCTTGATGATTTTTAGCTGTGTTCTTTCCTCCAAAGAGATAGATTTGGTTTGTTGTTTTTTTAAATTCGTGCAAAACTACAAGAGGACTATCTATGCTAGCCATTACTAATTTAGTGATAGACTGGGGGGAATCAGCTAGTCAACACCATCAGTTGTCGGACTACTGTTTTACCAACGAATATTGGAATTGACATTCACAATATAACGCCCTCACGGCTGAAATGGTGGATATGTTCAGAAACTGAAATTGGAACTTGCGAAGTAGGGATGAAACCGAGAGAGCGTTACTGTTATTTTCGATGAACGTATTTGTCATCTTATGAGTTTATAACGTATTTAATAACTTAGAATATAATTAATTCCTTGATACTAATATTCCTAAATTTGGTCAAGCACACAATTTGATAAAAAGCGGTGTCGTCAAATTTTGATTTCTTAATTGCTACTTCAGTTCAGTAATTGTAACATTTTCTAAGATGCATAAATACTACTTATTCTCAAGTTGACCGACATAAACTTGTCTGTTGTGTCGTGAATATTATACTTCGTACACAGATGCTGTAAGACGTTTCACGAGTTCCCATGTTTAAAGGGTGTATGTTCTTTCATTATTACAGATTATTATAGAAGTGTATTTAAATCATCCTGTCTCAGAAGTCGAAACAAACTGGTAACAGGCCCCAAACTGTTGCTTAAGTGTTTTAGTTCAGCTTACAATATTCTAAACACAAATCAGAAAGCATTTGTATAAAGGCTTAAGGGGAGAGGAGAAAGAGAGGATGTTTTATGATTTATGGAGAATGTAAATTTAATATTAAACAACTTAACTTATTTTAAATAGACAAAGAGATCCAAACGGAACATAACTATCCCGACTTAAATATAGCTCTTAATACCAACCAAGACTCTAACACTATTTTCAATGGTATACATACATTTAATATAATACAATACGTTAACCTAAAAATATTTGAATTTGTGGTTATCAACCTCTGACAAAAAAATTCAATATTTCAAAGGTAAAATTCAAAAATTGTATCATATTTTATCAAACCTAATACAATTTACTTCATGCGAGAATCAATAAGTATTTATTTTTTCAAATAAATATTCTTGCATTATTTGAAATAATATAACACTGTAAACGTAAAGAACTTTAACTCAAAAAGTCAAAATGATGTTACGTATTATAATTTATTTCGGACGTGTCTCCGATTTATTATGTTAAGTACGTTACGTATTACTATTCCAAATAACCAGAATTTTTAATTTTAATTTAAAAGTTAATAAAATATTTATATGTATAAAATTTACATGTATCAACAAGACTGATATGCACAATTTTCTTTCTTTAACACAAATACATAAACAAAAAAATACAATTTTATAATAACGGTTATTATTAATAGTTATTACAGATGATGGTCTATACACAAAATATTAACAACCTTACAAATAATACTCATATTTATATCCGCTCTACAAATGAATATTTTATCGACGATCCAGGTCCATGACGAGCAAATTAATTCTGAGTTGATATCGTCACTCCTGGCCGAGCATAGCCAGGTGGTTGTAGTGCTCAATTTGTAATCCAAGGGTTACGGGTTCGAACCCCAGTCACATCAAATATGCTCGCCCTTTCAGCCGTGGGGTGTTATAATGTGGTGCTCAATCCCATTGTTCGCTAGTAAAAGGGTAGTAACCCAAGGGTTAGCAGTGGGGATGATAATGACTAGCTACTTTCCCTCTGATCTTACACTACTAAACTAGGGACGGCCAGTGCAGATAGCCCTCGTGTAGCTTTACGCGAAAATTCAAAAAGAACAAATCAACAATGCTTATTTAAATAAATTTATGATACAATATCGAAACTGTTATCAATCTAATTACTGTTCAAATTTTGAAACATTACTTCGTTGTTAAGCATTGTTTAAGGTGTTTAAATCCCGTTTAATATTTGAGTACTGTAGTGAAAACACGTCTTTATGAGTAGTTTCACAGATAACATTTAAAATAAGCTCACCTATCCTCTAGGGTCTTATTCCTGACTACAGATGTTCTAAACTGATCACTTAATATTTATTTTAGCAAGATAAAACCCTTTCAATCTGAGCCTGACATGGCTAGATGGTTAAGGCACTCAACTCGTAATCTGAGGGTTGCGAGTTTGAATCCTCGGCACACCGAACATACTCACCTTTTCAGCCGTAAGGACTTTATAATGTACGCTCAATCCCTACTATTCGTTGATAAAAGAGTAGCACAAGAGTTGGAGTGGGTGGTGATGACTTACACTACTAAATTAAGGACGGCTAGTGTAAATAGCCCTCGTATGGCTTTAAGTGAAATTCTAAAACCAACAAACAATCGTTTATAGATATAAGAGTTATAAAATATCTGATTAGGGTTTATAAGATCATTAAGCAAATGTATATGGTCAGCAAGTGAAAACGTATAGAAGTATTGAAAGGTTAAAAATCATCTTAAATTAGACAATTTTATTTTTCTAATGAGGTGATTGACCTTTGAAATAGGCTACCATCAGATGTAGGGAATAAAGTGCATTTAAGGAAGTTTAATGGAAGAACTGGTAAATATTTAAACTATCCGAGCTATTTTTGAAGATGCTTTTGTTACTATTATTTGTTTCTATTTATTTATTATTCAAAAATATACTTGAGTTTAGTGGATGAAACGGTCTCGATGGCTCAACAGGCTCTTTGTTTTTAAAAATTATGATAAGTTAGTTTTCGACAAATAATATTTGCTATGAGAGGGCACTAAAATCCAGTTTATCACGTGACAAAAACATTAATAAATATATGTTGCTGGATGGGCTGTTAGTGCCTGAGTGATTACGTCATCTATAAATTGGAAGGAATTGTTTATTTTTGTAAGTAAGTGATCATTATTTTAACATTGTTTTTAACTTTTATATTTATGTGCAAATTGTTGTTGTTTTTTTACATACATTAAAATGTATATAATTACTTAGCTACTCCTGCCACAAAATAACTATAAACTACAACATTCAGTATTGTTAGACCGGACCAAAATAACCTGTCACAAAATTAAATAATTAATAAATAGTTTTAAAATTTTGTATTTAGCAAAGGCTGTAATATAAATTGTTCTAGTTGAAATTTTAATAGTAATAACATATTATACTATTTAGTAGTACCATCATAGTTGTAAAGTAACTTGTGTTTGTCGTAATATAAAATTATAACTTTTTGTATTATCAAGATTCTAATTTTATAAATTCTAACCTAAACCCGATGCAATACTAATTGTAATAGACAAATATTAAGGGTTCAGATCCGACTGTGGGGTAGCAACAATGAACAGTAAAACTTGTTTTTTATTCATGAAAGATTGGGTAGGTTGACCCAAATTATAATTTAGTCTACTCTACAGACAGTACTTACCAATCTAACGACATTCTGAAGTAAATCTAACCACTCATTTTATTTTTTAAATAATGAGTCGGAGAATTCAGATTAATAAAAGTTGTGTTATAACATTTATTGATTACTTTATTTCCAGTGGACCATATGGTTCACTGGGACTTTCTGTTTTCTACTGGCACTCTACTTCAAATTACATATATTGAAACCTTTCTTTTATATATCCATTTATTATCTCTTAAAAACTTTCTAATTTCTTCTAAAATGCTTCCAGTATTATAGCTAAACATATCTAAACTAAAACCAAACTATTCCACAGATTGACAACTCCCTTAAAAAGTAATTCTACCCTAATTGGAGTCGCATTTGAGCTTTCTGTAACTTCAACTTGTGTACAGTAGCCTTACTATCTTTAAAATACAAATATATTGATTTTTGAATTCCAAACCTTTAACAATCTTAAAAACCATGATTATGCCCCCCCCCAACAAACCAGTTTTCAGTGAAAATGTACTACATAGAAAACAAGGGTTATTGCCTCCTACTTTCTTAATTAATAGTCATAATGATAGTGCTACTGTTTTAAAGGTATACAAAATATGCAAGACATACATATTCTAGATATTACACCCAGAACCGTATATATTTAATGCAATCGTTATTAATGTTTCAGTATTTTATGCATAGCTCAAGGCCCAAATTTTCATGGGGTAAAAGAAAAACAAAAAAAATGGTTTTGTGACCAACAGCTTGAAATTAACACACCTTTAAATTGATAATTATGCAAGAAAATAGTATTCATTTATTATGTGGTAGGATTTAGAAGTATGCAATACTCTCTTAATGTAAAAAGTAAAGCAATAAATATAAAAGGATGTTGCACAACTAGTGCTATTTCACCATCAGCAGCAATTAGCAATTTAACCTTTATATTTTATGAAATAACAAACAATGTAAGACTTCTAAAGTTTGGTTTTTCAGATACAAATTAATCACTGTAACCAAGCAACAAGAAGTAAACAAAGTCATAACTAAGTAAAAATTTAAAATTTTAAATTTGGTAAAACTGGGACACTGATGGTAAATAGTTCCTTTATGCCCATTAATTTCACATCTTATAATACAATTTGGTGTTTGTTTTATGTTAACAAAACTGTAATTCAAATTCTCCAACACTTAGGAGGGAGGGATTGTCTTGTGTGTGGAATTTAACAGGTAAATGTTTATGTATGTTATTAGTATTAGGGCCTTTTGTAAATTTGTATACCTCTTATTAAAGTTATGTACAATTATTACAAAATAAATAAAAAATTTGGAATTTAAAAACTTGCAAATAGGGATCATAAGTAAAAAATAAGGAAACAATGGTGGAGATATTGTTATTTACTCAAACTACAAACCTTTTTTTTGCTTTGTGCTGTTATCTAGAATTACATTTAATAGAGTCAAGATTTGTAGTTCAAGAAGATATTGTCTACGGTATTTTCATCCTTGTTTGCTGACTTTTTATATATGTTAAAAATAACGTATATTTTTGCTTTGTACTGTCATTTATAATTACATTTAATGGAGTGAAGATTTGTAGTTTTGTTTATATTTGATTACAAACTTTTTGAACAACCATCTTGTAATTGGATTTTCAGAAAGCATTCAACAAGGTGCCACATAAAAGGCTTTTTTTTAGGCATGGGTGATAAGATATTAAACAGAAAGTTCGCTAGCTGGAAGAAAATTGAGTTCTTATAATTTAATTCATTCAAGCTGTATTAATGTTATGAGTGGGGTACCTCAGGATTTAGTGTTAGGATATATACATTTGGATTTACATCACTAACGTAGATGAAGATATTATCAGTAGAGCATTTAAATTTGCTGATAATATTAAAAATTTGGGTGTTGCCAGCTGGAAAGGAGGATGCTACTGTCTTACAAAAGCTTGTAGTTTATATGGTGAGTTAGACAAAAAATGGTAAATTAAGTTTAATTATAATAAATGCAAAGAGTGCATATGGGATATCATGATTTGAATTATGAGTATAATTTTTTGAGAATAATCTTTAACAGTTTTATGTAAGGAAAGTATCTGAAGTTTTTTATCTGAGTAGTTTGTTGACCCATCCAAGCAATGTATTATTGCTAGTGGCAGGGCAAATAGAATTTTAGGTCATATTTAGCGTATTGTGTTTAGTTTTTGGTTCTTTACGTCAGAAAAGGACATTGATTTGTTGGAAAGGTTTCAAAAGAGGATTGCTGTGATAACACATGAGATGAAAAGTTTATCTTTTAAGAATAAGCTAGAATCTCAACTTTTTTGTTTCTTGAGAAAATAAGATTTAGAGTGGATCTAATTTAGATGTTGAAGGTTGATAAGGGATTTGATAGTGTTGACACATCATCTTTTTTCATATTTAACAGTTAGATTGCTAAAACTAGGGAACAAATATAAATCTTGGGAAGAAAGAAGTCATCTTCAGTTAAGACAGCATTGTTTTTCTGACAGGGCATTTGGTCTGTGGAACAGGCTACTTTCATATCTAATGGATGCATTTAACAGGAATATTGATAAATATTTGAATGATAAGGACTGACTTTAAGATGATTTTGGTTTAATATGGTACGTATGTCAGCCTGAATAGACTATAAAGTCCCATGCTCTCCTTCAATGTTATCTATTGCTTTAGTATGACAGGTGAACAGTATTAAAAGCAGTCATCATATAGGTCTTTGATTGAGATATTGGGTGTAGAGTGATACTAAACTCTATAACTAATGGTAAACAAAATAATGAGACCAGACATAAATATATATAACAAAATACACAGTATTTGTTACACAATGAAATAGATACCATGTGTGTATCTCTCTCTCTCTCTCTCTCTCTCTCTCTCTCTCTCTAATATTACAAAATTTAAATTTTTCCTTTAACCATATACAAATTATAATTTTCTTATAAAAAGTCAACAGAATAATAAGTCATGATTTTCCCTTAATGAAGACAGTATTGTATTTAGTTTATTATGTAATATTTTGTTAAATGGCTCTGTAAAGATTCTTTTGTCACCCAATATAACTGTTTCCACTACAAAATTAAGGCTGACTGTCCTGTAATTTCCAGGTCAATTTCCACACCTTATTTAGTAATAAGCCAGATCTTTTACATCACATTAACCTCACTTGCTTGATCAGATGATCCATAAACCTTCAGTTAAAGACAATTACCACCTGAAGTCCTTGATTGTAACCCATGTAGACTTGGTTTGTTAACTACAATTTTTGCCTTCAGTTTTATCACAACGAGTTGTAGATTATTTCTTATATGAAAAAAACATCATACTCATCCTCTTTCTTTTTTATTTCAAGTGTCTATTACAGCTAAATAACTTTTAACCTTATACATCAATAAATACCTATTATCAATTAGTGTTCTCCAAATCAAAGTTCTAATATATTTTACCACACACACACACACACACACAGGAGCTAGCCACTTCTTGATTTGTAGTATTGTTGAATAGACATGGGTTTGCTCACAATTGGATTAACTTATCAAAAAGTTTTTTTTAAGTTTTCTTCTTCAGTTTCGATATTATTTATCATTTTTGTTTTTGTGTGTATGTGTGGAGGGTTATGGTTTTTGTATCATATATCTTTCTTCCTTTTTTCACTGCAAGAGTTATGCACTTATGATTTCAAGTGGTCAGGACTACAACTGCTGTTACTGCTATAATGGATTTACTGACCACATTTACTGGATTAGAGCTCCAGTTACCATCCCATGATATGGCTGCTCTAATAAATTGACAATTAACCAATTTCATGCAACATTCAGAGCTATCTAATGGTTTTACTTTCTTGCTCACTGGTTTGACTGATTGGTAAGATAAGGATTTTGACAACTTTTTTCCCCTTCCTGAATATGCTTCTCAATCAATTGTCATTTTTGGAGAATTGCTAACCTATTTCCCCTTTTCTGGAATTGTTAAGTCAGGTTTGTTCTCCATTCCTTGTCTTCCCTTGACTTTTGGGAGACGAGGATTGAGTCACGTTATCTGCATATCTCTCAATGTTTTCAAGTCAGGATCAGTGGGAGCCACATTCCTTCACTTTGTCTAGGTTTGGAAGGCCTTTGTAATTGATCTCTAAAATCTGAACAATGTCTCTGAAGGACTGATCCTCCACTGCCATTCTTCATGTTTCTTGCTCCCATTTCCTTTTCTCCTACTCAGAATTCCATTTCTTTCCAGCACATTTGGAAATGGTTGTTCAGGATTTACTTCACAAAGATGCTATCAAATGAGATTATTTTCATCTTTTGGTCATTGATTTGCCATTACTAAAATGTTTTCACCATGGAGTTGAGCCCAGCTCTTCATTTGGTTTTTCACTCCAGGTTTGTAAGTTACAAAGGTTGATATCGCATATGCATTTCTCCATCTCTCCAACATTCTAACAATACCTTCTTTGTTCATCATACCCACGTGTTTCAATTTCAGATACTTCTGTTCAAATTTATTTTAGCACCATATGCATTCTGTAGAGAGGTCTAAGCTTTTGCCTACCTTCTTGGTTCCAGTATCTTTTATTTCCACTATTAAATAGATGATTGGTGACTTCTTGCCTCTTCAGAAAATGACTCAGTCCTACATATTCAGTTTATTTAGTGTTTTTTAAACTCTTCTCAGTGAGACCCAACATCCTCTGCTTTGGTTTAGAGTTATGTAATGTTTCATATACATTGTCTTATCCTCTCCTACTGAACAAAAGGTTCTCTCTCTTTTTGGAATGTGGACTTCTCTAGAAGCCCTCATTTCTCTTGGTTTCATGTATATTTGCCATCTTTAGTTGGTTTTGATAGACCAGTGGAACCTAGTTTGAGATATTTGGTTGCCATTCTCTTACAGACTGAGTTTTCGTAGTGGTTGGATCAGAATAATACTACAGCAGTTGTTACCTTCCTTTTCCTAAATGTTACCTATTTTATCGATGGTTCTCTTCCTGGTTGGGAATTTTATCTTGACAACTTGAAATGGTTTGGGGCATTGGACTCTTTTTCCTTTCTAAGTCTTCCCTCCATGTCAGTCTCTTGGAACTTTTTACTATATATCAAGCTTCACTTAATTTTCTCTAGGATCTCAGGGCCAATTGGTTCCACTGTAGTCTTGCATATCACCAGGCAAGAGAGCATTTGGTCAAGAAATTTCTGTTTTGAAACATTGAATTTTCGATATTGATTCAGTGCCATCACATCACTTTCCTGGTATGTCATATTCTGAGTGTGTGGAATCTGGTTAGAAGTTTACAGGTTGGGTACCTATATGCATGTCCTCCTACTTGTCTCCTCCTAAGGGTTCTTGTCATAATGCAAACCACTCTGTATTATTGTCTATTGGTGGCTCGATATTGGTTAGCTCAATCATGGCTTACACTGCTGTATGGCTTTTGATGTTTCCCTTCTTTGACTTTTTTTATTTTTGACACTTCTTCATTTGCTCCACTCAAGCATGCATCATTCATTAATTACCATGATCTGCTTTTATTCATGACTTTTGTCTGGTCCTCCACCAGAAGGGCTGGATTTTTGCAACATGCACCTTCCTTTGTTTCCCATCCAGTTCATCTCACCTTCATGGTGGTTTAGCAGCATAACTGGTTCATATACCAGAGCTGACCTATCAGACAAGGTTATTATCCTTCTTAACCTATTGTTTCTCACATAATATCCTTTTTGACAGGGGTCTTTTGGTTTTCTCTCTTGTAGGCTATTAGGCAGAGTTATTTGACACATTTTGGTTTATCAAGTTTGCTTGTGTTTTCCAGTTGCCAGTCTGATCTCTGTTGCTTCAGTCTTTTTGCATTTCTTGTCTTTCCTTCATGATTGGAGCCCCTCCTCTGTTTGAACCTTTGTGTTTGTGTTTGTTATATCATGTTTATTTGAAGTTCCTGTTCTTGCTTGTGTTGTTCTGATATGTTAGTGATTGTTGTTCACTTCATTTTGTTTTATAGTTCCTTTGTTCTCCTCTTACCAAATTGGTCCTTAATGCTCAATACATTAGCTTTTAAAGAATTTATTTCTACCTTTGCACCCTTTTCCTTTCTCTCTATTTCTCACCTTTATGACCATTCTAATTCTGCCTGCATCCTTTGCCCAATCAGGGCTTTATGATCTTGTATGACACATACTGCACTCTTATGGGGTTTCAGAATCTATTTATTTCATGAAATCTTTACCTTTCCCATAATTTTTTCTCATTACCTTTATGAGTGGAATTTACCAGTTCATTTGTTTGGCATTTTCTTCTGATATTTATTAACATTTTTGTGTTTTATACCCATAAGATCTGTTACTTTACCATGTCCATGACTGCACATTTCCTTCTTGCCCTGAAAGACATCATCAGTGTTATAAAAGTTTATCTGTATATGGTGAGTACTCAGTTTATTTTCCTTTCCTTTACAGGGTCCCTTACTGCATGTTTGGATACTATTTTATGGCAAGTGTTGCCTGACCAGATATACTTAGTCTTAAATCCACATTGCATGACCTGTAATCATATACCATACCAGGTGGTTTTCTTGCTATTACAGATTTGATTACTATTCCATATGCTGCTAGATGACCTATGTTTTCAAAATACAATGCCATAATACATGTTTAAGTCGTATAACACCCATGTTAAGATGAGGTATTCTGTAGGACCATTCATAAGTACAAGTATACTTCATGGTCTTTTGCTTCATAAATGTGTTCATCCCTGATCATCCACTCATGAACTAACACAAGTAAACAGGGATCACTGCCCACCTGTCATGGTCCACAGCATTCGATGCTCATCTTACCATGGACCCATCATACAATTCCAGATGCCACCAAGTATTGGATGATGTGCCTTGTTAATACGATTACGCTGCTTTTCAAAATAGGGTTTCATGGTTACTCGTAGCACTGTTTCAGATGCTGCATTTCTCTGGACTCTGCAGTGCATTATTTCCCTTCTCATTCTAGTTGGGTGTGTGTGGGAGTCTTTGTGACTTGTTAGTTCCTAGCCATTGAGTGGAGGTCTGTCCTCTGGACTGTGCATAATGCCACTCAGTTGAAAATAAGGTAGGGGCATTCTGCTCATATATTTGGCATGATATCCTTCTTACTGCAGATGTAATGTATAATCCCAGATGCCACCATATGTTGGATGTAGTACTCTGTTATAGATGTGTGTGTCAGTTAGGATATTGGTTCCCGAGGATCTGATTCTGGTTGTAGCCAGACCAGCCATAGGACATTAGATTGGATAGTTTTGAACTGGAGATACCAACCAATATAGCCACTATCCCCCTTCCTACCATCACCTCAATGTTAGTTTTCCGTGGATCTGGTGTTTGTTGGTGCTGGATAAGACACGTGGATTTCCACAGGCATAAAGTTCAGTATTTTTCTCCTGTAGTTTGGTACAAAAATTTACAGTGCCACCAGCTTTTGGACTAGATATGAACACCCACCTGGGCCCTTTGCATTTCTGCTATTGGCCATGTCTGTTCCCAGTAAATATGAGGTCCATACTTTCAGAGGCAGGTTATTGGCATGTCATCTTCTCTTCCCTACAAGTACCTGTTTATGAGATGAAAAGTAGAGAAGTGTCTTCCTACTGTTGATTTACGGTGGAACTTCAGATGCTTACAAGTGAGGGTTGAGGTTGAACTCTCATTTATGCCTTTGCCATACCAAAAGTACTCTACACTGAGGGGAGGAGCATTATTTATTTAATTTTTCTTGGGGTTTCTCATCTTTATCTGCCCATTTGACAACATACTACTTGCACTTCTTTGTCATCCTTTGTTGTCTTTTACAGGTGTGTTGTTTTTAGCTACTTGTGACACCATGTTGTTTTCTATTGGGGATTTCCTGTTGTTATTAACTCTCCACCTGTTTATTATGGGATTCTAGCTTTTTGTGAGTAGATGTAAGATATTATATTGTAAGTTAACATTTCCTTAAACTGAAAATTTATTTCCAACAGATACTTATCTCCTCAAGTTTTTCACCCATCCTATCCACTTCCAGTATGGTTAAATGTAAGAACAGAAAGGGCATTATATATGATAGTAGTAATGCTGCACTTCTGTCAGTGGATGGTTGCTGTATAGTCAGGATCAGAGTAAGTGGAAGTATCAAGGGTATCATTTGCAACTTTTGTTTCTTTGAAAGCTTTTTCCTACTCTACATCTGGAAGTTGTCATGTGAGCTGATATATGGTGTCCCCAATATCAATCTTACAAGATATAAGATTTGCTGAGGGAGAAGATCTTGTTATTCTATGGGTGAAATTGATCAGTTGTAAGATCTTCACAGCTGCAGTCTTGCAGCTCCTATTGATGAGGTGATAAGATTTCCTATTTCTTGTTTCTAAGGTAACTACTACTGATATTTTTTGGTTTTTGAGGTACTACATGTACAACCCTACATTTTGCAATATTTTATCTAGAATTGGTATGGCTCTTATTATTTGAGTTGATATCCTTAGTAATGACATATTTATTCTTCAAACCAATAATCTCTCAGGACAAGAGAAAGAGTAGCTGTGAATATATAGAATTAAAAATTAGGAGAGCAAGATGTGGGTGCTCAAACCTGCAGCATCTCGCATATGTATCACCCTACACTGCTCCTTTTTTCTGAATGTTAAGCTGGATAAGACTGATAAACGGTATATCCCCACTTCATTGTGGGTCCTACTTCTCAGCTACCTTCAGAACCTAGGGTATCTTTATCACCCCACATTGCTTCTTGTGTATGGGATCTCTTCAGTTGATGAAAGGGAGGAGAGGATCTTGATAGTTGAGGCATCCAACCTTAACACACCACTTTGGCCTTGAATCCTTATAGATGGGCAGCTTTGAGATGGTATTCTGGGGTCAATTGGCTGGTCCACTTGGGTTAGGGTAAATCAAGTATCAGTGTTGGATGTTCTCAACAGGTGTTGTGGACATTGTATCTGATCCTGGCGTTTGGGTATAATGTTCTCGAAACTCTGATGTTGCTGCAGTGCCCTTGTTTAGCATTGTAATGCGTCCCCTCATAGGACTCCATGGTGGGTTGGGTCATTGGACACAGAAAGAAATATCTTTTTTTGTTATGGATCCCCCAAATTAAAACTTAAATAAACCAGTGAAAAACAGTTCGCATGTAAACGACCACATCTTGAATATTTTGAGAAGCAATCTTCAAAAAACACTTATACCTCATTTTCTTATATTACATTCTCTTTCAAACAAACCTTTAAGGCAGGGTTCCCAACCTTTTGGCACTTGCAACTTGAAAATGTAATTGATGAAATAAAATTAATGTTATCCCAAGCTACTTCTAACAAGGCTTTGCAACCCCCCAGGGGGTTGCAACCCACCGGATAGGAACCCCTGCTTTAAGGCAAATGTCTCCCTTTTTATTCAGAAGAGACAAGAGGAACTTGCTGGCTATCCAAAGTCAGTCAAAAAGCTTCAGTCTGACATATTGGTGAAAACATCCATATCTCAACACAGTGAACTCCTCTTACATTCAGAGGTGTTTGGAGATATACCCATTAAGGTTACTCCTCATCCTACTTTGAATTTGTCATGAGGAGTTATTGTTGAGAGGGATTTGGATAACATCCCTAAGTCAGAGATTATCATTGGTTTCTCCAACAAAGGATTTTCTGCACTTAGGTGTATCTACTTTTGCAAAGATGGAATTGTGATGCCACCCAATGCACTCATTTTAACATTTGCATCACTGCATCTACCTGCCACCATGAAGACAGGTGATCTTAATTGCAAGGTTTGGCCATATATTCCAATCCCCCTCAAACGTTTCCAGTGTTAGTGGTTCAGTCACTTGAAGACATCATGTCATGGTTCCTTGATGTTTGCTTGTTAAGGAGGCAAGGACGATGATCCTTACGAATGTGAAACAGACTCATTGTGTAAATTGAAATGGCAGTCACCCATCCTACTTTTGTTTTTGGATCTCAAGATTCCTTCAAACTACTGTCCAATTGCTTTGAGCTGTCTCTGTAAGAAAGGTAAGAGAGGATGTTTAATGCTCGTCTTGTTTGGTTTCTTAAATCCAACAACCTTCTCTTGCCCACCCAGTGTGGGTTCTAGCCACAGAGCTCCATGATCCAAATGATTTGACTTGAAACTTTACTCAGAGAAGCCTTTCTCAAATGACAACATCTTGTATCAGTATTCTTTGACATTGAGAAGGCCTATAATACTACATGGAGATATAGCATTTTGTGAGACATCCATTTATATGGGTTATGTGGTTATTTGCCCATTTTTATTATCATTTTTTTTAATGGGCAAGTGATTCTAAGTTCATGTGGGTTTGATACTTTTTCATTCTTTACTACAGCAACTTGGAGTCCACCATGGCTGTGGTTTGAGTGTAACACTTCAGCGACGGCATTAATCTTTATACTGAACGCATCCCTCTTCCTGTTGCATATGGGCTTTTATGGCTTTCACATCTCGTGTCAGTCATCGAACATGAAGTGTATTGAGCATTAGCTATAAAATGCCTTCAATAATTTATTGAAGTAGACCACAGGAAATGGTTTTAACTTTTCTCTCTCTCACACTAATACCGTTTGCATACACTTTTGCCACCAACTGGGTATTCATTCTGATCCTGAACTCCATGTTGGTGAAGTTCTGCTACCAATGGTCCCTGAGACAAAGCTCTTGGGGCTTGTCTTTGACTTTAAGCTGATATTTATACCATACATCAAACAGCTATGAGTCAAATGTACAAGAGCACTGAACATCTCCCATGTCCTCTCTTCCACCATTTGGGGGAGGGGATCTATGTTCTGTGCTAAAGATAGAGTGTCCTCTTATTTGATCAAAACTAGACTACAGGTTACTGGTCTATGGCTCTGTCAGGACCTCAGCCTTGAAGATGTTGGACCCCATTCATTATCAGGGACTTTGGCTTTGCACTGGGGCTTTCTGCACTTCCCCAGTCCAGAGTTTACACACAGTATCGTGAACTTCCTCTACACCTCTGCCGTTTGCAACTGTGTTTGCTATATGCTTCAAAACTTTAATCCTTTTCACAGCATCCCACCTGGAATTGTGTTTTCCTTCCTCAGTGGGTCATACTTTATGAGAACAGACAATGTGCTATTGTTTCTTTTGGCTTTTGTATCCAGGCACAGTTAGATGAATTGGGTCTGTCCTTGGAAAACATTGCTGTATTTGCTGGTCAGCCCATCCCACCATGGCTTATTACAATTCTCAAATGTGACCTTTTTTTAAGTCATCCGAGGAAATCAGATACTCCGGATTGTAAGTTCGTCTGTTAATTGCTGAACATCTTTTGGGCCTCCCTTTCATTCCCACTTATATGGATGGCGTGAAATGAGGTGACTCTGTCGTGGTTTGTTGTGGTTCGGTGGTTACACATAGAATCCTCTCTACAGTATCTATGCTCACTGCTTGACTGTATGCTATTTCTCTTGCCCTGGATCACGTAGAGTAGGTAAGCGGTATTCGAGTTACATTATTTATAGTGACTCGCTTAGCTCTCTATTCTCCCTGGACTCGCTTCACGTTAGTTCACACCCTTTTATCACCGATATTCAAAACCGACTGGACCATTTCTCTTTAACATCTACTTCTATCTAGGCCACGTTGGTATTCGCCGGAACGAGCTCGCCGACAACGCGGTTAAATCTGTTTGGTCTGGCGCTATCACTGCTGTAGCTGTTCTGTCTATGGACTATGATCCTCTATTCAAGGCTCGGCTTCGTGTCAGTTAGCAGTCGACTTGGAGTAAGCAAGGTGAAAACAATGTTTCCCAAATAAAACTCTATTCGACTTTGGCCGTCTTGTTTCGGTAAGGGTCGAAGAGAGGAAGTCCTTACTAAACTATGCATTGGTCGCAGTTTTCTTAACACATCGTATTCTTTTATCTGGAACTGCATCATTGTGTTGTCTGTGGGTCACAATAAGCCACATTTCTTGTCTTGCGTCGTTACAACTCTCAGCGACGGCTCCATTTTAGACATGTTTTGTCCCAAGGTTTATCCATAACTTTCTACAGTGTCATTGGCAATGGTGAAACTATCTGCTTTACAAATGTTTTTAGATGGTTAAAGGCCATTGACCTTTTTAACGCTATTTAAGTTTTTAATTCATAAATTAGATTTTTTAATGTAATTCTTTATTACGAATTAAAGTACAACTAGTTCTATATGAAAGTATAAAATGGCCGAAACGTCAAATAACTTGAAACCAAAACTGGAAAGGCCAACTTCTGGCAAGTTATGGTGATTAAAATTATGGTACAAAAAAGTCTTTTACAAATTATATCACAGTAGTTTCTCTCTTACTATTGTAAACTAGATTTAAATATTAGATTTAGTAGGAAGACATGTTATTTAAGTTTTCAATTGAAAAATTAAACTTTTTTGGTTTTACCTTTATTCAGATTTACGAATTTTAAATTTTTACCAGATGTTTGGCGAAGATAGCCTAGTTGCTTAACGCCGTATAACGCCAAACCAAAGAACTTTGTATGACATTAAAGGTGGTGAGTTGCCAAGAAAGGTTAAGGAACAATTGATTGAATAACTTTATTTAATGTACAGATATAATCAGCTTTCAGAAAATCTCTAACCTGCTTTAATTAATCCAGGATTTCTGACATTTAAAATTCAAATATCAGAATATTAAAAATTATTAAGAGAAATAATTATCACAAAAAGATACGCGGTTTCATAAATAGAACATGTAAAATCCAAAATGTTCATAAGAAAGATTAACCTTCAAGAAAGAGTGTATTATTAGTTATTATGATACATGTACTTAATACAGGAGAGAGAATATTTGGTCTATGTTTTGTTTCTAAACATTATGTTTGTGTGCTTATAAATGAGACTTTGTATGCAATTTCAAATGATTTATGTTATAGCTATTTCATAATTCATCTATAAAAAATTTAATTCGTTGAATTTCCGTAGACAAGAGTAGAAACATTCTTGCATTATCGTACTGCAATGTTAAGTTGTTTTGTTTTTGAATTTCGCGCAAAGCTACTTGAGGGCTAATTAAAGGGCAAAAAGGTCTCATAAATAAATTCACTCTAATTCTGCCTAAAAGAATTTCAAGAGATGCGATTAAGGAGAACTCCCTCTTGTTTTACCTTTTATTTTTCACAGTGATAATGTTTGTGCATTTATGAATTTCTATCGGAATTCATCTTTTGTGTCATTTACTTTTTTCCTGGTAATTTGTCTCAGTAACACAGATTTATGTTGCTAAAACTGCATAGATGACCTATTGTGTAGCTTTGAGCTAAACTACGAACAAATACAGGTGCTTATGGTTTTAAATGATCGTAACTGGGACAGACAGTATTGTTAAAAAGTATGAACAAACGATAATACCTAGTTGAAAAGTAATTTAAAATACACGTATTCTCCTCGATATTTATCTGATGCACTGAATTTGACGAGTCATTTTCTAATGTAAATACACATGAACAGTGTTTGAAGCCTAGCTAATTGACTGATGACAACTTCTTAAGGATTTATATAACTTTTTTATTATTTTCATCGTTTACTGAAATGTGGGATTTCAATAATTATTGAATGTAAGTGGTCGACGATTTTAAATGACAAAACTTCTTGATCACGAGTTTGAACTTAAATTGTGTGTTAAATACTAAATAGTGAAGTTTTTTGGATAATTTGGTTGTGTTATATGTATTCCGTGCATTGATTAAATAACTACATATACAATATACATTTGTTTTCATTTTTTCAAAGTTTCTAAAGAAAAGGACGTTTGGATGAACCTCTTCATTATACAATCCTTTTTTTTTGGTACGGTTTGTTCTATAAACGTAGGATAGGAAACCAAACTCACCACTTCTCAAGGACTAAAACCACGTTTTTACGACAACGAATAAATGTTATTCTTGTAAAAAGAGTAGCCCAAGAGTTGGCGGTGAGTGGTGATGACTAGCTGCCTTCCTTCTAGTCTCACGCTGCTAAATTAGGGACAGCTAGCTCAGATAGCCCTCGAGTAGCTTTGTGCGAAATTCAAAAACCAAACCAAATTATAACGTAAATGTAGCTCGAAAGCTAGTTCTAACCTGCTTGTCCTCCGCTGGTACAGGGGTTCTATTCCCGTCGGTAGACGCAGCAGATATCCCGATGTGGCTTTGCTAAAATAAAATTCCACACACACACAAGCCTATAGGATTATGAATTTAGCCATAAAGAGCGTATAGCAGAGAATTTTTGAAACAATGTAAATTATATTATAATAATAAAGTAGATTTGTGTGGACTATGACGATAATTTAAAGTTATGGATATTAATGTAACAAACACTTGTACCTACGTTTGAAATGTTTTAACATTATTTTAAAACAAGTGAACTGCGTGCTATTTTAATGTTGAAATTCATCTCCAACAACTCACTGACACCTACTTTAAAGAAAGCAGCCCAAACAAAAACCTGACAAAGTTCATCATTAATTTGCAACATCGTGGTAAATGTGTACTTTTTAAAATTGCATAGTTCTAATAAGCCAAAACTTTATTTTAAAAAGATAGATATTTGTGAACCATGGTTAAAATGAAAAAGAAAATAGTTAAAGTAAAAATATCAAAGATGTTCAAAGCCTGCATGAAAAAGTTTGAAACGAAATTAATTTGCTTTCCAAAGTCATGGTATAGAGAACTTCTGTAGACATGAACTTCAGAACGTTATACTGGGTGTACTTGACAGGATTGCTTTTCTTTTTTTGGTACACATTTAAAGCCTTATTGCCACCAATAATCGTACAGTTCTGTACACTCAGTTTTATCATAACTGGTAAGTTGTATGATAACCCGGTAGGTTGTCTGTCTCTCGTAACTATGACTATTTGTTATTAATTGTTACAACATTTGTAGCAGTTTGTTATTTTTATAAAGTTTTCATGTAATTGTGAATTCAAATAGGAAGATGTTGGATCGGGAATGTCCACTTTGTGAATCTAAATGTTTGTGCCCGCTTGATGCAGAAACGTGCAGCACACTTCGTGGCCAAAGATGCACGAGTAACAGTCAAATCAAGTTACTTAGTAACCGTAGTCCAAGAGTTGATAGTGGTTATGTTGAACGTTGCTGACAGAACAGGACTAATAGATAGCTCTTTTGTAGCTTTGCGCCAATATCCGTAAGAAGCGAAGAGAATATACATGTACGATAATTTTCGATTCCTAATGCATTGAGTTTTGTGCGGAGCCCGATCTTGTGTGAATATGCATTCTTTTTTTGCTCAAAATGTCCCTTAAGTAATATTGTATATTATTATTAGGAATTGCCAAACAGTTTGACAATTTTTTACAGTTCCGTATAGTTAATACTTTGTTTTTAATAGTAGTTTCAGGGGTACTGTCGTTGTTGAATAAAAGGTCAATGACTTTATTTTATGTTGCTGAATCTTTCTGTTAAATATCGGGGATACAAAATAAATATTGAATTTTCTTGAAAATAGCCTAATAGAAACAACAGCTGATGGTGCAATATCTCAGTTGATACTCCTAGCACTGAGGGAAGCTTACCCGCTATGTGCACGTGTTCGACTACAAAGGTGACGAAACATATGATCTCGGTGAAAATGCGCAAACCTGTTGTCATAGAAACACATCTTGATACCGGGATTGAGAACCAATGACAGTAACTGATGAGCACGTGCTGTACATGTGATGCTGAATGCGCAATGGGTGAGCGTGGGAGGCCTCGCAAGGTTTTATATAAATTTATAGGTTTAACTTATCGGATAACAACGTTACAGGAGTACGTGTATGCTACATAGTTTTGTTTGGGTAGTACGCATGTAGAAGATGAATTCTGTTTGTGTTTTCTCCGTTATTTCTAGCACTGGAATAAAAGTGTAAATAATAGCTTAACATAAATCACTTGTATTGAGCATGAAATATTTACGGTGTGTGTGAAGACCGAGATTACCATCGTTTTGGAAATGTAGTTAAACTCTGCCATTGGTCAGTGACAGGTATAGTGGAATTTATTATTTAAATTAATTTATAAATGACATCGTGTATGGATTTAAGATGTATGTTCATAAATTCTTTTTATGTAAATCAAAAATTAGACTATTGAAAATAAAGTAACGAAATTATTAAATATAAATCATCGCAAGATATAAACAACAAATTAGAATATTATTTAATTATATTTTGGCATTTAGGAGTACATGTAGAAACATGACTTTTAAAAATGAGAGGGACAGAGATCCAGCAAACTTAATCTCATTTGAGGCTTTCCTCCATTTTTATATCATGGCCTGATTATTCATATTTCATTTGTTTTTTAATGATTTTCTTCCTAATGGCATGAAATTTATATATAATTGCTTTTTGAAAGATTTTTGTAATAATATTAGATTCATACAATCAAAATATCAGTTATCAATAAGTTTTGAACTAAAGTAAGCTAACTCCATTAGTCATAGAAAACATAAAGTAATAATGTAAGAAATAAATTAGGTAATTTATTATTACAGGTCAACTAAGATTATAAACACGTGTAAAGCTATAAAAGAGGCCCTAAGAAAATAGAAACTCAAAGACTAGAATAGGTTGATTCATCTGTTGGGTAACTTTACTGTACATGGTATTATAATATTTATTATGATTACCATTACCTATAAATTACCTTTAAAGCTGGTGGTTAATATGAATTTCTACTGTGACATTGAATTTTAGATGGTTTTACATTTTACTTTTCTAAAACCAAAGAATAATCCAGTATTTTTATCTGAAACAATGTAGTAAATATCTTGGTATTTACTTGTAGTTTTACTTGTTTGAACTCATGAATTATATGGATTTTCTTAAACTTAGTTGTTTTTAAATTTCTTGTAAAATATAAATATGGAAAAACTATTTACTTTGGTCATAATTTGCTTCAATGTATACTAACTTGATTTGTACATATTAGGTGTGAGGTCACATGATTAAAATTAATTTTAGACTTGTTCACAAACACTTTACAAAACAATAATGATTCAACATGACTGATGTTTAATTAACTTACTATAAAGTAAATGTATAGAGGTAGTCACCCTACAATATGAACACGTTTATTTGTGTCATGTAAAATAATCAGTTGATCAAAATTACAATTAAATTTATCAGTATAGTTGAAATTAGTAAAAATTAGTATTTTCAATTTTTGTCAACCTTGTTGTCAAAATTGTTTAACCATACATCCCTTTTAGTGTTTTTTATTCAATTAAGTTGTTTTCATAAATATTAGTAAAATAAATAGTGATTTAAAAGTTATTTCTCTTATCAAAGCTCCATAGTTCACAAAATTTACGTGAAGAAGACTCCCATGGACAAGTTGCAATATATTTTCCTGTATTGTTTTGATGTTTTTAGCATTTCTTGTCAATATACATAGCAAATAAACACTAGGTACTTTTGCCAAGACGTGCACTAATAGAATAACTCATCCTGATCGTCATGACAACACCATGGTGGCTAATATTTTTTTCCCCTTTTATCCATGCATATCAGTATGCTGAATAGAACTCAGATCTAGAACAGTTTTCAACTCTTGAAAGTCCAGAACTATTTTTACATTCTTTTAGTCCAAAATAACCTTTTGCATCAAGTATTTTAATAGTAGATTCAGCACTTCATGTTTCTTCCAGAAATGAAATGCAGTAGTTGCACTAATTTTGTGCCATTTTGTTTTTCTTCTCTCTGAATTCAACCAATTGGTGTACATCTTAGACTTGTATGAAACCAAAGGCAGTTCTGATAATACTGTTAATTGGTTGTTGATATGATGTGGTCACTAGCTTACACTTATTGCTGTGAAAGTAAATATACAAAGCTCTCATTTCCCAGTACAAACAGTAGTAAAGTTAGATTAGGCACACCAAAAGAGCTTTGTTTATCATTGTATAGTGATGAGTAGATTAGACCTAATCTGAAACAACCTGCTTGACCTATTAATATTGTACTGATTGTGTTTCTTTTATTTTCATTCTCTGAAGAATACATCTAAGTTAGTTATTTAGTCTATTATTTTAACCATTTAACTATGGCTGTAACGTATACTTCCTAGTGCTCACATTCCAGCAAGAGACAAATATTTTCCATTTTTGATGCTGTTATGCCTTTCTTTGCTGGCTCCAGGTTCATCATTATGACTGTCATTACGAGATGAAAAGCTGGCATCCTCCTATCTCATTTCCTGTTCACCATCACATATTTGAACACCACTTACTCTTTTTCACTATCTTCTAAGGTATCTGAGTCAAGTGTATCAAGCATATTTACATAGTAATTTGGGTTGCTACTTACTGCCATAGCAATACAGGTACAGTTAGTATGCAGTTTTTGTAATTTCTGCTTAGGTGTCTTTTGGTTACTGAAGAGTTGAAGGGAAAATATTGAGGCAAATCATGTATCAACATTAGGTGGGATGCCAATAAATACTTTTCAACCCATTTTCCTCCCATGTGTCACAATTGGCAATTTTGAATGACAGTGGAGAATATTTGTCTCGTATGTTGTGTTAGAGGGTGATTTGACTGGGAAATGTATATTCCAGCCATAGTGAAAGGGTTAGTAATTGCACATATTAAAGTTTAACCTATATAATAGTTTAATAATAAACCTAATATTTTTCACTGTAAAATGTTTTTTGTATCATAACCATACAACTGGCTTAAAATATTTTTCAAGGCCTGTATTAGTGGATAATATTAGGTTGTTTGAAAAGTAATGGCAGATTTAATACTTTAATAAGAAATAACAAAATTCAAAAGCAACTTCATTCAAAGTAAGAACTTAATGAATCCATATACTTTTGCCAATAAGAACTAAGATTGTTTATGCCATGATAATAGGACACTAATGTCCTAGAACTTAGAAATTCATGAAAGCCACTCTTCTCTGCTGCTGCTCTGTTGTTGAATCTTTTGTCCTGTAAAAGGTTTTCCAAATGCTTAGTGGTATTGGGGGGAAGAGGGTTAAAGGTCTGGGGAGTAAGGAGGACAAGTCAATGTTTCATAGCACTTATTGTTGAGTTTTTGCAATGTTATTTGAGTAATATGTGGCTGAGCATTATCTTGAAGCAAGATTGGCCCTCTTCGATTGAATAATACTGGCATTTTTTCATGCAACTTTCTATGTATTGCTTCCAATTCTTGACAGTGAACCTCAGCAGTGACATTCTGGCCCTGGTTGAGCAAGCTGTAATGGTTAATATCAGCTGCAGACCACCATATAGTGATTGTAATCTTCTGTTGGTGTAACTTTGGCTTTGGGAAGTGTTTTGGAGTCTCGTCTCTCAGTTGAACCATTGGCAAATTTCTTTCTGTTGTTGTAAAGGATCTACTTGTTGTCATAAATGACAATTCAATCGAGAAATTGGTCATTTCTATTGCACAAAATTACTAAAACACTATTTAAAATGACAATTTTTCTGATTTTCACTGAGTTCGTGTGGAACCCACCTGTCGAGCTTTTTCTCTTTTCCAATTTGCTAGAGATGGTCCAAAATTGTGAAAATACCAACACTCAATCCTTGTGCAATTTATTAAACAATTTGATGTGGGTTTCTTTCCACTAATGGTCTCAGTTAGTCGTTTTCAACAGCAGAAGAACATCCTGTGCTCTCCTCATCTTCAAGGCATGCATCTCCATTACGAAATCTTTAGAGCCAGTATTGTACTATATATTCAGAGGTGGTTCTTTTGCTCCATGCTTGGTTGGTATTGTGAGCTGTTTGTAATGTATTATGATCAAGATTGAATTCATCCAAAAACATGATGCACAAATATTTTATCCATCATTAATTGTAAGGTTCTGAAATATTAGAAATAGTTTTAGAAAAGAATAAAAGTACTAATGAATAGAAGAAAGCTTTAGTTTTTAAATGGTAAATATGAAGATGTAAGAAAGGTTTCTTATCCCTATAAAGTATTATAATTTTAGTATAAAAATCTGCCATTAACTTTTGAACAACCTAACAATTTGACTTATATAGATCAGGAAATGAGTTCATTCTGTCCAGAAACATGTAGGTTGAAATAGAAGTGGTCTAACATGGCTGATACATGACTGACTAAAATTTCTGGCTTAGACAGTGACTGTTTTTGTTTTTTCGATTTTGCACAAAGCTACTTGAGGGTTATCTGCATCTTAGACAGCGAACATGCATTTCCCTAACTATATATAATGTTTTAGCGTAATGTTATACTTGTTTGACTCAAAGGAATTAAGATGTTTGTAAATAAAGTTATTATATTGTTTATGTTATATTTATTAGAATAAGAACAAAACTATACATTCAGAATATACGTAAGTAAAAAATCTTAAATTTATTTGAAAAGTTTCCAATTTCAACTGTTTGATTCTTTTTTAATGGGTTTTCTCATGCAGTTAAAAGAGAACGCCAATACTGTGGTCTTTTTATGACATTCAGTTTCCCCCTTCATTTTTGCATACAATTTGATAGTGTTAATATAACCTAACTGATGAAGTAGGAATTTTTTTCCTCACCACCTTTTCCATTTTGTTTATCTTCTGAATCTCTCACACTGTTACCATCTTGTGATTCTATTACAGTTTTGAAATCAGTTTCTATTAAAACATTCTTGTCAACATTCACAAAACTTTCTGCATTCATAGAACCATCTGCATCAATCTTCTCAGAGTTTGGATTTCACTATTACAAACTTCTTCACAATCTCTGCCATTATCAAGAACAAATTCACAATTTTAAAAACACTATATACATTCGTCTTTTACGCATTTGATTAAATGACTTAAAAATGCAATTCTATCTAACACATCAATTTTCATGATTATTTTAAAAACTCTCTTACAGTCATCCATGTTTGCAATAATATGCTGAAGCATCAATTTTCTATAATTCAACTTTATGTACTGTATAATTCCATTATTTAGTGACTGTGGAACTGATGTTGTATATGGAGGTAGAAAGACTAAACAAACATTTGGGTTGGTTACAAGTTGCATTATCTAGGAAAAATAGAACATTCCTATTTTCTTGTTCCATTTTTTTAATTTGTTCAAAAATTCCTCAAATATAGCACTTGTCATCCACACTTTATTATTCGCTTTCCATTCCACATGAAGTTGATTTTTCCTTCGTAAAGCTTTGAAACAGTACAGATTTTCACTTTTACCTGTTGTTCTAGATTTCCATCGACAATTGCAACCAAAAGTACAGTCAGTTGTTCTTTTGAATAGCAACCTCCAGAATAATGACAGCAGAAAAAAAGAACAGAATATATTTAACTAATACTTACTGTAACAAAATGCAGAATTTGTTAATATTTAAAGAAATTATTTATTAAATAAGAAATAAATATTTAATCAAAAACATTTTTTCCACCTAACTCAGTTTCTAATCCTACTTTTTGATAGATGAAGTAAGTGAAAGATAGTTTTCTGTCCATGTGATGTAGTTTCCACCATATAGAGGGCCTTTTATAAGAGAAATCTTAAGATAATGCTGCAAAATTTTGATATTTCTGGCTTTTACAGGTTTTTGCCCTATGCAGTTTCCAGCTTAGGCAGGTTTTACCGTATTTAGTTAGCTTGTTACAAAGTCTACTTGCAGATGTAGTCAAACAAAAATGTGAGTAAGAATAATGGTTTGGGCATTATTTTCACAATAAAGTATTGTATTGAAGTGTTAGTTATCTGTAACTTGTAAAATTACACTAATGATTATTTACTCCTTCAATTATTTGAATTTCTTTAAGACTTGGAATATATTTATTGATAGTGGTATTTTATTTGTTAACAGTTAATATAAACTAATTGTAAGCCTTTATAATTCTGAAAAAAATTAACTCTTGGTGTGGATTCCTGTATGTTGTGAGGGGGACCTCCCAGGGAAGGCTCTGTAATTTCAGTTTAACTCCTCTGGAATTTGAGCATTCACCCATGTGTTTTGCAATGTGTGGTAACCAGTGAAGGTAAGAAGAAAATCTTGGTAATTGAGGGGTCCATCTATTGAACCTTTGACCTTGAATTCCTATAGATGGGTGGCCCTCAGTATGGCTGGCAATGTCTCCAATAGCTCTTTCTAGTAATCAATTTTCCATTTTTTACCTTTTTTGTATCTTTTTCATTACCTATTCTCTCTCTATCTTCTTTTTAAAACCCTAGACCATGATCCTTGTAGTTTTTCAGGGGATCTACAGGTGATAATTTCATATATCTTGCCAAATGTGTCATGTTTCACCTTGTCTCTCTGTTGTAGGGCCCTTCTGGCATGTGATGCTTTTTCTCTATGCTGTGTGTCTTCCCTCTTCTTACCACTGTGAGATCAGTGTTGCTCCTTTAATTCACACTGAAGTCTCTAGTAGTGCTTTTAACACCTTGCAGACTTGAGCCATGGTTTTAGGACACTCTCGCCCTTTTTTCTTTATTTTATTGTCTTTACCAACCTTGTATCTTCATATATATTCCTTTGCTTTGAAACCTCCACCTCCCTGTTTTCCTGGTTGTCATCCCTCTATATTTCTTCTCACGGAACCCCCTCTTGTTTAAATTCTGTCATGTATCCCATCAGTGACTATATTCCTTTGTAACAAGTTGGCTCAAGTCCCATGAAAGCAAACTGTTTTTGTGTGCAGATCTGTGGACTTCATTTGTAGCTGTTTGGTGGGTCATTCCAGTTCTTGCACAAGGCTTTTATCATCTCTTCTTCTGTCTTCTTTTTTTATTCCTTTCCTCTCCTTTCCAGTCTTAAGTGTTTTTGCATCTTGAGGACATAGTATCAAATCTTTTGGAAAAGAAAGTTATCAAGAGGCTTCTTTGTCTCTATTCATGCAAAACAGTTAAATCCATCCTTGCTTACTTCTGAAGTATCTGCTGTTGAGACAATATATATACATTTCATTGTTCATTCCAGACCATACCTTCTATGAACTATCATGGAAAAAGCCAGTACTGGGAATGTGTCTACTCTCTTCTCTAGCTCACATGTGCTGGCTTTTCAGATTTGGTTTTGTGGTAACTTTGCACTTTCACCAGTAAAAAAATCTTTACAACAGTTAGGTGTGTTTAATTATGTCAGGGTACAATTCTGGTGGCTTCCCACTATGAATTTCTCCATCTTAACGAAGCATAAGAGACCCTTACCAGTTCCTAGTTGCAGGGGTATTTTGACATGGAAAGTTCTTTAACAGCTATGCAATTCTTCTAGAGAAAGAGTCAGAGTGGACACCTCAGTGTGGTGAGAAGGAGAGTGGGGCAATGTTTATTTCTAAGATTGACAGGAACCTTTGTTTCCATTCCTGTAATGTACAATGAATAGATGATACAATAGAGCACATATCAAACTGTATGATCATTGCCCTAGCCATATTACACTCTCTGTCCAACTGACTAGTTATGTGTAAATGGTAGATTGATCATGCACTTTTTTGGCTATCCTTCTAACACATCAGCTTACTCTTCCTTCTTTCGTCCTGAAGAAGATAATCTCCATGAGATAAATGTGGTCTCATAAGTGTTGCCCTTCCAGTTAGTCCTCACTATCATGTGACATACTCCATGGGCTTTCTCTTAAGGGATCTGATCTATACTTTTATAATTATACCTACCCCTCCATCACATGAGTGATGAATTCTAGCTATTTTGTTCATAAAGGTGAGGATGTGTGTGTGTTTTGTTGTTTTTTTGGAAGATAAAATTTTCCTTATTTGAAAATGTATTTCCAATAGATACTTACCTCTCTGCACACCTTCCCATCATTTTGACCCACAACTGGTGCACATTGTTCTTGCCTCATCTAAGTACGAAGTTAATTTTGATTGCAAGTGCTTATAAGAATCTACTCAATTTAGAATGTGTCATTATCTTAATTGATAGAATGATTTGCTGCATGTTTTTTACATTCAAACATGTAATAGGTGGGAGATAGCACAAAATCTCATAGGCAGACACATGAGGAATGTGTTAGGTGAAGAAAGGTAAGTAACTATCATATATTTCAGGTACAAAAATGTCCCATTGTTCCTCTGGAGAAAGTGTGAGTGGAGACCAATGTGGTGCCCACATTTAATCATAATAAAACATTTAAATAAAAGGACTCTCCTCATAATAAAAACAAGTTTCGCTAGGACTGCACATGAGGGTTTCATAATATGTTTATTGATATTTTTAAATGTAGTACAGAGAAACTGGAATTCTTAAAGTTGTTATTTTTTCAACATTTTAATATGTATAAAAACATTACAATTTATATGAATAAAGTTAATAAAAATTGTGAGCTATATATATATATATATTGAATTATTTTGATGCAGTGAGTTTATTTGACTAAATAGCAAAATCCAAATAGTTCCTGTGCAGTACATCCCACAAAATATCGTTTTTAGAAAATGTTCACTTTTTTCTGTGATATATGAATGCTATGATCAGTAATTGGTAGCACAAGTAGTGACCCAGAGAAGAATATTTCTACTAAGTTTTTATAAAGAAATATACTTCGTGTATATGTACACATTCCTCTATACTTTCTTTTTCACCTGGTCTCCTTTATGAGAATTAAGAATAAAACTATAGCCAGTGAAGAATATTTTGCATGTGTTGGCAATATCAGTTGAAAGACGTTAATTGAATCGTAATTGTTCAAGTAGAAGTAAGTAATGAAAAATGTTTAATCCAACAGTACCTTTTCACGTTAGCTTTCTATCCACCCATCAGTTACCATTTTAACTTACTGCTAAATCTATAAATTATATTTTATAATTTTCATAAATGCACAAGATATGTTTTACAAACAATAGTATAAATCTTTTTTGTGTGTTTGTGTTCATGCAGTCTTTGAAGTCATCTGTATATATTTATGAAAATAAACTTTTGGAAGTGTGCATGCCCTAAATACTGAATTCCTTATTAACATTTCATCTGTATAATGTAGTACATTATCATTTTAAACTTTAAATACAAAATTCTAGTTTTTTTGTTTGTTTATTTTTGCTATAGAATTTTCAGTGTACAGTTATTTAATTTAATTTACCTGGTACCATTGTTATTAGTGGACATTAAGCACTAACTCATTCATGTGTGTTTTTGTATATTAAAACCACCTTATTGATTTTAAACTTGCAAAGACTTGTTTAACATGTGTGTTTTTGTATATTAAAACCACCTTATTGATTTTAAACTTGCAAAGACTTGTTTAACATGTGTGTTTTTGTATATTAAAACCACCTTATTGATTTTAAACTTGCAAAGACTTGTTTAACATGTGTGTTTTTGTATATTAAAACCACCTTATTGATTTTAAACTTGCAAAGACTTGTTTAACATGTGTGTTTTTGTATATTAAAACCACCTTATTGATTTTAAACTTGCAAAGACTTGTTTAACATGTGTGTTTTTGTATATTAAAACCACCTTATTGATTTTAAACTTGCAAAGACTTGTTTAAATACAGCTATTGTAAACTTGGAACAAAAGCAAAACATTTTTAAATGTACATGAATCTTGTGACAATGATTTAATAAGAATTTGTAAATATTTATTATATATATTAAAATCTATTAGTTATCTGTGATGCAGATAAATTTCATTATCTCTGATAGTTGGTAAGAATACTTTGCATGATCACGTTGTGTAAACCCAAAGAAGCATGTCTTGGATGAATGTAATCCCAACACAAGGTACCAATGGGACAAGCATCAAGAACTTAAGTGTTGATGTCACAGTGAAAGGATGTTTTGGTGAATATGATACAGTTGCATGTGTGAGGTGAGTTTAAAATACTGTTTATCATGTAAAGTATAGTTAGTAATGTCATATATTATCAGTAGGATATATTTTATGATTTGTAATTTATTAGTGCTAATCGTTTGTGGATGAGTAGAAGTGCCTCACAATTTGACTAAAATACACTAAGGGCTGATCTGTTTCTGATAAGTTTAATACAGACTTGATTTTTATAACTCATACTTGAAACTATTGATACTTGGTGAAACTCCAAAATTGAGGAAAAACAAGACAATTGTATATTTCATGAATACATCAACCATGTACTTGATGATGTCTTTACTGACAAAACTAAGATTATAATAAATTGCATTTGTGAAGATATAATTGTCTTGTTCTTTGATAGTTCACTAAACTCAGTTTATTTTTTTACGGAATAAAGATGCTCAATATAGATGTACTTAAGTATGTTTGTAGTGTAATTTTAGTAATTGTAAGTCAGAAAGTTTATTACATACTGAATGATGGTCGTCCATGTTGTTGGCAGTGCCTAACTCTTTAAAGTCCATATATATATATATTAACAAAGAAGTTGTATGTTATATTAAAATTTTTTATTCAGTGTATATTAATGTGAAAACCTGTAGATATTTCTCATATTCTATGGAAAGTTTTAATAAGAAATAGTACAGAAGGTTTTTATTTTCCTAAATCTGCATTTACTTTCCATCCAAACTGTTTTACAAATTACAAGTGTTTTAGTAATTAGCTTATAACAATTTAAGATTTTCTTATGCTCACTTTTGACAGTAACAGCTTGATGGTCCTGGTCTATGTGTAATTAGTGTGATACACATTTCTAATTATTGGAACCTGGTATCAGTTATGTTAGTAAAACTAGTGTATTAAATATAAAGGTTGCAATGAAATAGTGATATTTTATAAACTTAACAATGTCAACTTGTGAGTAAATGCTAAGATTATGTAGACTACAAAGTAGTATATTTTAATTAACTAAAATAATATAAATAACTAACAAAACTTGATCAAGTTGTCTTAGTAAAACAGCCATTTTGTCCCTAATTAATGCCCCCAGGGTGTTGCAAACTGCCTTCTTCAACTCGTTCTCATGTGTAATTGAAGAGAAGAGAGCTTATGGGATTATAGTCTTATATCCAACCTTACCGAAACTGATTTATTCAGTATTTTATTAGTCTCAAGTACATGTACTAAAATATTAAAAATACTTAAACTGTGTATGCCAAATGAAATAAAACATTAGCTATTTTTTTCCTGAATCCATATTACTTTGAATATTATTGATTCACAAATATTTAAACTTTAATTCTTTCTTTATGGTTATGTATATATATTGCAGATAGCATAGGTGAAAAAAATTAAACAAATGAACAATAATCTATCTACTGTTTTGTGTTATACAGACTTTTAGAATTGATTATGATTTTTTTTTCTTTGTAACTGAATGTTTGAAGGAGTGGGATACTTGCAGGATTGGATTTCATTACCCTTGTCCTTTGCATTCATCGGATTGTTCGACTTCATGTGCTCCATCATCCACAAATTCATCAGTATTTGATTTTTTACTTTGCAACTGTGGAAGTTTCTTTTCTGTAAGTTCTACACAGCTGTTTTATTTTATTTGTTATGAATTACCACTTTTTTCTTTTTTTTTAGAATATGCTAAGAATTTCTTTTTTATATATATCAAGATTCCAGTGAAAGTTAATCACATTTCTACTTATACTACACTAACTGTACCATTCGAGACATTTGCAAACTATTTTAGCATTTGTTTTATGAAGAATCATTTTTTTTATCCCAGTTAAGTGCAATTCTAGAAACCTTTATTACACTTGAAATATTAAAAACTTTAGCTCCAATTTTTTTTTCTGATTGTAAGCTCTGTAACTTCATATTAAGATTCTTTCTCCTATACTCTCATGTAATATTTTCTGTTAGTCATATTAAAGTTAATGTCTGTACTTTTCTGTTAGAATTCATATCAATCATTCTGTTTTCAATCAGAGGACCAAAATGGGTGATCTCTATTCATGACTTCCCATGGTTAGAATTTGGAGCAATTTATATGAAAATGATTCAGTTTATTCTCATCTGCCATTTCCATTGGTCTCTGGCAACAAGAATCCTTCATAAAGAAAAACTTATTAAGATGTAAGTAAGATAAAGTGTATTTGATTTATAATTGACAGCTATATATATAAACATGCACACACAGACATTATGAGATACACTGTTGTGTACCTTATCTGTATTATAATTAGATATGTCTAACCATGAAAAAGTATTTTGACTTTGTTCTTTAATTGATTTTGCACGAACTTATCAACAGCTAATAAACACAAATTTTTATTTCTGTGTTGCAGATCTTTGGACTTAGATTGATGTAGAATGAGAAATTGTTTTTAATTGTAATTGTGAATGACAGAAATTAAATAACTCTTAGTTTGAACCTCCTTGTTTGATTTTAAATGTCTTGTAACATTAATGGTTAATATTTGAGTCATTTTTTATGATGATAAAAGTCATGGAAGATGAATTAGCCACATATGAATTAAAAAATCAATTTTCAGCTTTGTCGTTGTACAAAATAAACATATCTGTAGTTCTATTATGTTTCATTTCTGTTTTGTTTTTCTCATACAGGGGACTTTTAACATTTGTAATAATATTGGATCATAGGGATATTAAGTAGTTTTAAATAAGTTTGTCAACATGCCCATCAGAAACATTTTTGCAATTTCAACTTCAGAGAAAGGGAATACGACTCAAAATAATGAAGAGGGTACTGATTCGTACATTATGTATAAAACTGAACTTTTGCAACAACCAAGTAGTGACTTATAATTTGAATTTTTAAATTTTTTTCATTATATTGTGCTTTAATCAGTCAAAGTCTTTTAACATTTCTGTCAATATTTCATATACGCCATCAGTATTTTATTGTAAAAACTACATATGCTGAAATAATGGTAAATAGTCATAAGCATAATAAAATAAGAAGCATTGAGCTACATCAGTCAGTAAACTCTACAATTATATACTAACTACAACCAAGTACTGTGTTTGTTTCACAAGTTATGTATTTTTAAGAGTGCATGTTCTGTTTTATTATAGTGTGATCCTGCCTATTCTTGGATTGTTCTTTGCTTATTTTACTGTTGTGGCTGTCCTGGCTATCATCAGTACTGATAAACCTAGGTTAGAATGTTTAGGTAAGTGAATTTCTGTTATTAAAAATTTCATACTTAATTATTTTTCAGTGTTATTCTAATTTAGTAAATAACACCATCTACACTTTGATAGAATTACTGGTACCATTAAGTAAAAATATCTAGTATTTGAGAGATTCTGTACTGTAAATCTATTTTAAAAACTGTTTCTGTTCAGTATTTCAAGATTTTAATTCTGGTTAATTGTTAAGTGACCACCGGTTTATGTTGAAGTAAACCTTAGTGTCATGCATATTTGCTGTAGTTGGAAATTTGGTGAATACAATTTTTCCTAAGTTATTACACTTTGAATGGCAGTTCCTTGTCATTTAAAAAAACAACTATGTATATGAATATATCATTTGTATAATTTTTAGTTTTTTTCACAAATATTTGAGTTTACCAGTTCTTGCACATGTACATCAAAATAACCCCTATTCATATAAAATAGCTTGTTTTTTGTTGTATCATAATCTCTTGATAGTAAATTTTGAATTTTGTCTTCAAAGTTGTGGTCATTTTTTTATTTATTCTAGACATATCCATTAATTGTGCAAAATTTTCCATGTTTTTTTTTAAACTTATGATGATCCCTGGTCATTAAAATCAGAATTTTGAGTTAGAATACATCTTTATTTCAATATTTACTAGCATATCAGATTTTGTATTGATATCTTTGGCAATCCACAGAAATAAAAAGTAGGATTCTTTTCACTTACTGATTAACTAGTCGGTGCAAAATTATTTGTTTTCTAAAACTTAGTCAAAACTTGTGTTACTCATAAAATACAATGTAGTACAATAAATTTAAAAAAACATGTAACAATAGAAGGAAACTTTTTAATATTCATGATAATTAATGCCTTTGGTAGCTAAAATTCAAATTCTCATCTTAATATCTTATATTTTATTAATATACAGTTAACCTCCAGTTATAGCAAGTAGTAGATCATTGAAACATTTTAAATTGTGCACAACCTCTACTAACTAACAGAAGTATGCAGATATGTAAAATAGAAAACGTTGTATAAGTAAATGTAGATTCAACCCTGTGGCAATGTTAGTTGAGGAAAGAGGGGTAACAAAGTCCAAAGATCATAAAGGTGGGGAAAAAATAAGTAAAGGGACTGAAGCAGTTTTAAGTAGGCTTTTTCTGTAGCAGATGAACCTTATGACTTCTATTCTTTAAAGTTATATCCAAAACATTTCATGGGACACCAAAGTTATTGGGTTGCAATGACCACTTGTCCAAGCATTCTCAAGTATCTGGGTGTTTTCACACGTTTTTGAATATTGCAAATCAAATAAACACAACATAACCACAGAAAACAACTAGATATTAAGTAGGGAAACAAATATAAACAAATGCAAAATCAAAGAAGCCCTACTTATACATCAACTAAAACCAAAATTAAACCAATACACAAGAACACCTTTATACCTATACTAATTAATAACCTAACATCCACCTGCAATGCCCCCTACAGTTCCGTACTCGTTTGTACTCTCATGCCTAAGATGTGACCATCAACAGTCATGTTCAAACTCTCTTTCTTAACGTGAAGATGACCTAGAAAAGTTGAAACGTTCTCTCCTTATCAATAAAAGTGTTAACACCCATACCAGCTGTTTCGAGATGCATTTTTATTTTAAGTGGGGTTTCTAGTCATCAAGAAGAACTTAGTTTGTAGTTACTGGATTCTGTGTTTCAACAGTTCCTATTATTGTTTTAATTTTCAAAGATACATATTTGTAAAATGATACAAATAGTTATTTTAAATACTCTGTTGATCTTTGTTCTGTTATCTTTTTTTTCCTACTGTTCTTCATTATGTCAACCTTGATCTCTTCATTTTTAAAATTATTTTAAGAGCAATAAATTTATACTTATGTTGTCATTACTTTTGTTATTCTTACCTGTAAAAACTCTGTAGCCCAAGCACTTTCAAAAGGTGGACCTTTCTTCTTGAGTGGCAAATTTAGAAGGGTATAGTAACTGAATGAGTGATATATAAAGAGAGTTTAGTAACACCATGAAGGTGATGTGGTCTTTTGGAAAGTGTTTAATGTATTTTTCCATGTACTATTGTAAATGTCTTTCATATCCAGTACAATGTGGTTGGCAATGAGAGCATTATATAAAAAGGTGTAGGGATATTTTACCTTACAAATGGTTAAAAAAAGAAAGACACACAAAACTGCATTTAAGTGTTCAAGTGAAATAAAGGTACCACCTGTAAATTGAGAACATGTTAATCTAACTGATTTATACAAACAGGTATGGAAAATTATCTAAAATAGATAGTAAGTTTAAGAAAAATTAGGGTTTATGCTACATGAATGAAATAATACAACTGATTTTTCTCACCGAAGTGGAACCAATGATTGTGATAACTAATTCCACAATTTAAATTGATTCCACAAGGTTGAAGAACATTTAGATTAGTGACCTGATAAGCTTCTTTTATCTCTGTATCAGTTTCAGTTTTGAATTCTGTTTCAATGCCAATGAGAATAATATTGTTAATGAAATGACCAAATCGGTTGAACCGTTGAATAACTAGGAGATCTTATTTTTGTGTTGGTAGACAATTTACAGTTATTGAAATGTTCTCTATTAGTTATTTGTGCGTCTTGCATGTTGGTGATTTCATTTTTTACATTATACATGGTAAATGGTGTTTTGTGTTTCATAAGTGATTTCTTTAGAAATTGTAAAATTTCTTTGGTTGTGCTTGTCAGAAAATGAATCAGTGTTTTTTATGAACTTGCAGGTTTGACTATAATCTTTGTTGCATAGATGACCATCATTTTTTGGTGGGATGTAATTCATTTTTATGTGAATAAGGATGTCTTTTACAGTTTTGCATTTTTGGAAGGAGACAATAGTACCACTCTGTCATTCCCAGTTTGCCCTTAACAAAGAAAAGTTTACCTTTTAAAAGTGGGTTATAGGGTTTTTATCATTTTGTTTCAAGCTTTATTGAACGTACATATTTTTCTAACATCATGAATCTAACCTAAGAATTTAATGGCCTTAACTAACTAAAATATAAAGAATTTACTTTAAAAATTTTCAGAACCTTATTGGTTGATGATGTCAGCTGCAGAGTTCTTATTTGTCCAGCTCTTTATGACTGCTGGAGTGTATATCACTCAAAAAATTAATGCAGTATCTTCAATGGATTCCTTCAAACGGGAACAGAAAAGAGATTTGTGGAGGTAACTACAATATCTTTCCTTCTTTCTTTTATATCAAATCCACCCATGAAACTACATGTGTAGCAAATTTCTAGGAGCACTTTATGTAGCAGATATTATTGTAATTGTGAAAATAATTATCCCTCTCAAAATATCACTACCTTCTGCATTTCAGTGAAAATCCATTACTGCATAAACTCCTCAGACTTGATATCGTGCTCACTCCATTTAATGGACTTGCCAACATACTGGCAGACATATAGACAATAAAATTGGTTTATAGTGATATTACTCCTAACTTAACAATTTCAAATTTAAGTTTTTCTTTTATAGAAACTTAGTAGACAATGTCCAGTTAATAGGAAGTATAAGAATTAAATGATGAAACTTGTTTATGTTTATCAGATTACCTAGCCTGGGCAAGGTTCATTTAAAAACTAACATCAATTTTATATTTTTCTGGCTCCTAAATATAATTATATATATATTATAGTTTTTCTTACTGCACAAGTTTTTTTACATGTTGATAGAAAGGCGAGTGTCACCCATTTAGTTGTTTTCTATTCACACTCACTCAGCACTGATGAAGAAAGCAACCTACACAGTAACTTGAAGAATTACCTGTTTCCTTAAATACTCTGATTTACAGAGTAAAAAATATCTAGGTTGTACCATTTATATGTATTTGTATTTTTTCATAATTGATTTGAAATGGAACCTCCAACACTGCACCAACCCAATCAATTTTTTTTTACTAATCTCAAAAGTAAAGGTTTAAAATTTTTATTTGATTATGTGAAATTTACATGATAAGTAATGTTTTTGTTGTTTTGTTTTTTCATACAGTAAAAATTTTATGGCTGAAGATCAACATTTATCATAAATGTTAAATAGAACTTCTTTGAGGAAAACTGCTATTTAAAAATAATATCTTGTGTATTAATTAAGAAATAAATGCCTATGAAGCCTTTAATGCCTGCATGTTCGAATGTAGCTACTCTTTTCAAGTTTATATTACATTCAACCTTTCTCTCATGAAACTTTACTACTAATTATACAGTGGGATTAAATGTTTTAAAATTAAATAAGTTTGCTTAGATTATGTGTCCTTTAGTTTTGTTTGGAGGTCTTGTGACTTGTATATTTTTAGTATGTGTCAAGATACTGAAATTAATGAAGGTTCCATTATTTCTAGGTGTAATTTCTTTTAGAAACTTTTCAAACAAATTATAGAAAAGCCATGTTACACAGAAATGGTTGATTTTCCAACTGTTAGGAATGAGTGATTTTGAAAGAGAATATGAACATGTTCAAAATATAGCTGATAAACTTTATGCATGTAATTTCTGTGTCGTAACATCTACACAATAGAATGACCCTACAATCAATGATATTCATCATTCTGAAAGAGGTAACTATATATATATATTATCTTTTTCAAAACAGTCAGTTGAATCAAACAACCTCATAACCACTTATTTATTATAGTTTACATAATACAACTTTTACTACACTTTATGTAACTTCACAAAATTTGGCAGACTTTATTTAACACATTACAAGTCATTTGTACACAAAAAATTAGGTTTTTCAATGAAGTATTTTTTTCAAGATTTGTCTGTGAATACATGTAGCATTTCTGTATACTAGTTCAAGAGCTAAGTGATTTCCACATCAAGATTAAAAATATTTCCTTCCAAAATCTCACATTTTATTTTCAAAGTTTCTAAAGCCTTTTAAATAAATTTAAAATATTTTTATTTGTTAAACTTTATCTTATCTGTTATTTTCTCAACTCTATACAATTTGGTCAGTTTTGGTTGGTCAGTTTGACTGACCTTATTACCTCTAAACAATTCAAAATAACCCTTTTTTCCTTTCTGGAATGACTTCAAATTGTAACATGAAACAGCATTTGCTTATCCTAAATAGCTTTAAACTCATAATAGTACTGTTTTGTGAAGCCTGTCTCAACTATTATTTGTGGCATTATAAGTTGTAAATCATTTGACAAACATGCAACTCATGTTACACTGTCAACTTGCATTATGAGTGTTCTTTGTGAAAAAAAATATATTGATTTATTTCACCTAATCTAAAACTAACATAAAAGTTTGCTATTTTTATATTTGTTACTTTAATAATACTAAATAAAGAATAAACATGAAAAACAAGAAATGGTCCTTACCCAGTCTTCTTTCCTTTTGTCAATTGTCAACAAGATGTAAGATTACTTTAGCATCCTGTTGGTTATAAATACTACATAATTGAATGTTGGAGAGAACTAATGGCAATTTATGAAAAAGAGGATGTGTTGTGTGTGTAAGGAGAGGGGGTCTCATTGTCAATTTCATACCTTTATAACCATAGTTGAATACTATGAAAAATTATGCATACCTGGACAATGCTGATGATATAATAAGTAGTGTAGGTTACATTTTATTTTTGTTGGAAAGGTGATAAATAAATTAGAGAGGAAGGGATGCCTAGAGTGCAAATGTCACAATTCTCTCACTAAGAGAAATTCTCGACTTGTTTAAATATTGCCTTATTAAAATAAAAAGTTGAAACTTGTAAACTGTTAAGATATGGATTACTAGCTATGTTGTTATGCTGTATTTATTGTATATCACAAAAAGAAAGTAATCTAATTAAATTATGAATGTAGCCCAACAAAACCTTGTCATGTGCAGAAAAAGATGTCCATGGAGAGAGGGCTATTCTTTTGTACTCTATTTTGAAACGTTATTTATTAATAGTTATTGGATAAATTATGTACATAGCCAAATAAGTTATTTAAGACTTTTATTTCACATCTGTTTTGTTTTTATTTCAGTGTTATTGTTGCATATGAATTCTCAGCTCTTGTAGCTCTCTCCTACGATACAACCATACAGATTAGTAAGTATTTGTACATTATGTAATCATAACTCTGTAAGAAGTTGCCTAATTTTTTTCATATTATCTCTCAACACAAGCTTGATCCATATGACCAACTATGCAACTTTTTTGTACTCATTTCAAGTAATTTTAGATTTAAAACTTTTAACTTTCAATATTATATGTATTTCTTCTTAAAATTGGCAATATTTCAATTAATAAGTCTTTAACATAGAAAAAAATCATTTTTAATGATGCATTTCTAATAAAATAAATTTGTTCACAAATATATTGAGTATTTGTTTTGAATAGTCCATGTTAAAAGTAACTTTTATGTTAAAATTAAAAGTACTTTTCCTAACTTCAAATATCTCAAACTTCCTTTGTGTAATTCTTAATACCTCTTAAATATATTTTAGACATTTCTTTAATAAAACTTGATAGTTTATATGTTATATTCTCTAACTTAACTTATAATGGGATCTATCAAAAAAAAACTTAAAATTACCCTTTTGTCTTTTTAGAATAACTTCATATTATAACATGAAACAACATTTGTTTATCCTAAGTAGCTCTAAGTTTTAATAGTATACATGTATTTGTAAAAAAAAATAAAAAATTATTGCTTTATTTCCCTTTAAACCATGAATGAATAACTGTTGTCTATGTTATTATAAGTTGTAAATTATTTGGGATATGTGCAGCTCATGTTACACTATCAAACTGCATATCCCATAAACTAGTACAACAGTTCTCATGCTTATCTGGTGAAATATTTTTATTTTATTTATTTCACTTCATCTTAATTAACCTGAAAATATTTTCTTGTACATTTTAGTTGCTTTTATAATTATACATAAAGAATAACCATTAAGAACATGAAAATACTTATCAAATTTTATTTATTGCTCTCAGTTGTGGAAGACAGTTAACCCCAATCTTTTATACTACTCCTAATATTACAGTTAATTTTTATTTAATTACATAATGCTCCAAACATTGTAGACTAATAAAACACTAAAAGTAGATAAATTCATGTACCACTCAAATATTTTCTAGTTTTCTAACTACAAAAAGAATTGATTCAAATTCATCCAAGCTAGTTATTAATTTTCCCATGGGAACAGTGTTCATATTCTGAGTGAAATTGACATTTAACATTTTTAAAACATTATGTTATACAATGGTAGATATCATTTGGTAGATTAAAACCTTGTTTCTATTGGTTATGCCCTTTCAGCTGTGGGGGTGTTTATAATGTGACAGTCAACCCCACTATTTAATGGTAAAAGAGTAGCTTGAGAGTTGGCAGTGAGTGGTGATGACTGGCTGTCTTCCCTCTAGTCTTACAATACTAAATTAGGGACAGCTAGTGCAGATAGTCCTCTTGTAGGTTTGTGCAAAATTAAAATATATATATATTAGTTATAGGTAATATATAATTAAACATAAGAGTGAACTATTAATGAATTATGAATGTGACAGGAAGATGCAGCAAGATAGGTCTGATTTTCTAATCAATAGTTTTGTAACTAAAGTTGAAGACTTCAATAAATGTGGTTTATCTGAGGAAAGACAATTTTATAGAGTAATTTGTATTTAATTTTTTACTTTTTTTAGGGTGGATAAAATAGGGATAACATGCTCAGAGAAAATGTCACACTAGGGGTAGGGGAAATTCATGATTTTTTTTAAATATTGCCTTTTAGAATTAAGAGCCTAAAGCATATACTATTAAAATATGAATAATAAGCTAAGATTTTATGCTATTGTAATTGGTATATCATAAACAGAAAGTAGTTTAATAAAATTTTGAATATATGACACTAAAACTTGGCCATGCACAGTAAAGGATACCTGAGGTAGTAGTGTTAATGTCCTAATGTACCTAGTATGTGTTGTGTGAATAAGTGTAAGCACAAAGCTACAAAATAAGGTATCTGTGCTCTGTACGTGAATATCAAGTCTCAATTTGTAGCATTATGAGCCCTCAGATAAGTTTCACATAATTAAAAGAAATTTTGTATTTTTTAACAAAAAATGTGAGACCTCCCATTATAAAATTTCATTGCATTTTTTATTTAAAATTCAGGGATTAATGACATGCTACAGTGCTAATTTTAAAATAAAAGGTTTATAAATTGCTGTGTAAAATATTCAAGTTGGTAACTGAAATGCTAAGCTACTCATTGATAAAAATATTTGGGGGAAAAATTACTTTTTGTAACTATTTTGCCAATTTTATTTTAAATAACGTGTGTATTAGGTAAACAATTCCATGTAACCTAAATTAAAATTTAGATCCAACATTATGGAACAAGAAATTTGTATGCAAATGCATTTTAACATTTTCCAATTTCACTAATGCAAGGTTTTACACAGGATTGACACAGTTTATTTGGGGGGGGGAACAAAAAAACAATTTTAAAGTTGTTTGTTTTTGTTTTTTTCAGATAAGCATCTCAAAATCATTAGAAATTTCTTGCTCTTGGTAAACTGTATACCTTAAGATAAAGAGCATTGTCTATGTAGTACCTTCCAATCGTATGTTGGTGAAACTGGATAACATTTATATACAAGACTTGGAGATCATAAAATGGTCAAACAAATGTTATTTTTCTAAATATGAAGAATGTTTATTACTAAATCAACTAAAAAATAGCCAGAATAATACACAAAACTAGAAATTACCTCAAAAGAAGGAAAGGCTATGATTTAATAAACTACACTGTAATATTGTGCTCAGTTCGATATTTTGCATGATAACTTTAGAATTTTATTTCACAAAAAAGAGCAATTATTTTTTCACTTTTATGAAATCAATTGTTAGAAATATAAACAGCTAGTAATTTTTTTTAAAATAGCTGTATCACTTACTGTATTAAAAATAATTATTAAAATGCATTATGTGATACACAAGTCACAAACAATGGGTAATTCCAACTAAATGGTTAATTTATCATTATCACAATAAATTTTTACAGGAAATGCATGTACAGTGCACTAGTATTTTGTGTGTGCTTGAAGAAGAGTAGTATTAACTTTTTTTTATGCTAACATTGTATTGCTTTGAAACATTGTTCCAAATACCACATGTTACTTCCCACGTTTTAACCAGGCTGTTTGGTTCCAATTTAATCTTCTCAGGTTCTATAATTATATTTATATTTTATACCCCTCTTATTTACAGTTTCTGTTGTTATTCCTAATACTGTAGTTGTGGGTGTAAACCATGATGCCTGCTATAAGATTTGGCCTACAAAAGGAAATACTAAGCCATTGCCAGTTATTATTTATTCCTCATAATGGAAAATTTCTGAAGCTAAGCACCAAAAGTCATTGAAGATATTTTCCATGTACCAGACCTGATATTAAGGCAAATGTCAAACTAGACAGCTATTATGAAAGATAAAATTAGAGCTTTTGATATGATGGCTTCAACCATCAATGTCTTGATTCCCACCACTTTTCATTGTCTGCAGTCAACTGTGGGAAGAGAATTGCCTCTCCCAATATTTTGACATAAAAGACAGTTATTAAAATGTTCTTAAATTAGATGGAAACTACCCTACATTTATACATTTGTATGATTCCCAATTTCCCCTCTTTAAATAGTTATTACAAAGTGATTAATAATTTTAACTATAAACCCTTATGATAAATGTGATAATAATAAATTAAACACCCATCCTCATTCCTGACAAATTCATTCAGGTATAAGCTGGGAAAGTTTGACACAAGCTCAGCTCTCTGGTCAGGTATATTGAAAGAGCCAATACATAATATTTTAGTTATTTTCAGACTTTAGGTTACCTTTAATAACTGTGGTCCTCTTTTTGATCACAAAATATATTCATTTCATACATATAAAAACTTGTTTGTTAACATGTTGGTAATGGCCTAATGTTGGTAATGTCTCTCTAATGCATAATAAATAGCGATTTCCTGCAGTTCCTATAATTTAAAATTAATTAATTAATAGGTGTAGAATTGGCACTTTAGATTAATACATTTTCAGAATGTTTGATACTTCCACTTTTATAAACTAGGCTCCTTTATCAGCTATTCTTCTTCTGGTATAACCTATATATATTCTAGAACACTCAGATCATTACCTATAGAAGACATTTGGTTTAAGAACGTGTTAATAAATGTTGCACAGTAAAGTCTTTACATGTTTATTTTTTAAATATGTTTACCAGTGAATAGTAGTGTTACATAAGTTGTTGTTTTTTTAGTACATTATGTATCTCTTGTTTAGTGGTGGAAACTTTCTTGATATTCTCATTCCTTTTGCCCGATATTTGTTAGAATATCATCATGATATTTAGTTGTTTTAAATAATTCTGTATTTCTGGTAAGTTTAAGTGTTGAGTACCAAAGTTATACAAGATTTTATTTAAATTTCTTTGATATAAATATTTTATAGTAAAAATATAGGTTTATTATAAATTCCAGTTTCTATTCCTATATTAAATGTTATTTAAGCAAGAAAGATTTTTCCAGTGAAAGTAATAATTACCATAATAAATGAGCAAATCTAAAGAGCTTCTGCCTCTTAAGAGGAGGTATATAATGCACCAAAAAAAGATCCTTCTTATACCTGCTATTCACTGGTAAACATGCCTTGAAAACAAAGAAAAATATAAAGACTACTGTGCAACATTTTCCTGCACGTAGAGCATTGAGTCACAATAAGTATTTTGTGTTTAATGGGAAAATAGGCAAACAAACTACTTGTATATCATCTGCACATGTGCATTATCTTAGTATTCTGAGGTATATTTATAGGATCTGGTACAAGAGGACTGGTGGTCTACTGATGTATATTAAACTTTCTGAAATGTGCTAATTTGTAGCGACAATTCTCAAACATTGAGCAGTTTGAAATTATGAAAACTGCAGAAGATGATTATTTATTGTGAATTAAAAGAACTTTGTTTCTATAGTTATTATAAAAAAGGATAAAACATTTTTATTGTTTCCCAATATTTAAATATATTATCTTTTATTATATAGTAATTGAATACTTTCTGTAAGAGAACTACTATTGCTACAATTAGCCAAATATATATTTTACTTTTGGGATAACTATTCCCTGTAATATGATATATGGTACTATACTGTTTAGAGTAGGTAGACCAAAGATGGTTAAACTAAAATATCTTCTGTCAGAAATGATAAATTGCACTCAGCCTTCTTCAAAAACATTACCTAAATCTATACAATTTGCAAATTTATTTGTAAAGTATGTTTTTATGGATAAATTTGAGTAGGGTCTAAGTTTAATCCATTCAAAGAAATTAAAACATAGACAGATATAACTTGCAATAATTTCAAATGTCTAACTTGTGTGGCTGTTAAAGATTATCAGTACTTTTGTCAAGAATTTTTTTATAATTAAAGTAATTTATTTATTAAGTTGTTGTATATGCGATTTAAAATAAAATCCAAACTTGAAAATGCTTAGACACCTGAAAATTAATCTACACAGACCAAAAATTAATAAAGGTTTTCAATATTCTTTTGAAATGTATCATTTTAATAGACGCTCATTTTCCGATATTAAAATTACCATTGTAGGAAAAGTATGAACTTACTAATGGAAAGTGATTTGTTGTTTTTTTTGGAAGGGGAACTTCTCATAGAGTAATCAAGGATTCCAAAGCAAAAGTTAAATTTTTAAGTAAAGTTACTTATATTAAACATTTATGTCAGTTTGAAATTTATAACAGTAAAAGAAGTAAAGGTAAAAGTAAGCAACTATTAATTTTGAGAACCTTTGTTAAGGATTTAGATCCTGGTTTTGATATATTTGCTATTTTTTAAATATATAATTATTTAAATTGAATTTGACAAAAGTGAAATATTTCTATGTTTATTTTAAATTTCAAATTTGAATAAACCAGTAAGATCTTTCCTTTTAATAATATTAAATGTATTCCTACACTTAATCTGGAATAAATTAGTAAGTTACTTTAAAACTGTATCTGTACTTATTTATTTGATTTTTCATGATGTTGTTAAAGATAATTTTGAAGTTATTAAAGATGATCTGAAAGTGATTCTGAAAGAAAGTACTAAATTTAGAAGTTTAAAGCAAACAAAGTGAAATGTTAAGAAAAAATGATTACATTATTAAATGTTACCTTCTGTGTTTCTTTTTTAAATGGAAATTAATATTAGTTCAATAATAAAATAGTTAAGTACTTTAACAAATTTATCTAAATGTATAGATATTGCATTTCCTATCTTTGAAAATAAAATTATAGAAATTCAAAACAAATTATTTATATCCTCTGTTAATAGAGCAGGTTGTAATTTTGGTTTTATTTGTAAATTAAGAGATGTATATAAAATATACACACACAAATATGAATTAATGAAGTTAAAACAAACTAAAATATTTTTAAAAAGTACATTAGATAAGAATATAGTTATTACTAGTTTAATGAAAACCATAAAAACTGAAATAAAAACAGAATTTGCTTGTTCTGATCTACATATTTTGTATGCAGTTAAAATTACAAAACACCTGTTAAATTTAGATTCATTACCAACTAGTTAAATGCTGTTACTAAATTTCTTTCTGTCCACTTAATAATATTTTAATTGTTCTATACACAAAAGTAAAATTGGTATAAAAATTATTTTTATCACTATTCTAGGATTATAAAAAAACAATATACCACTTATGAAAATCTTAACAGATTTCAAAGAATTTCAATTCATTAATTTATATTAGTTTTGATTTTAATACATTATATACTAAAATAGATGTAAAAGATTTTATTAGTCTGATTATTTAATTAATTTATTTTTGGACACTAATATAGTTATTCCAAAATACAAATAATCAAATTAAAAATATGCTTTTTTGTATATATAATTACATTTTTGTTTTACTAAACAAGTATTTAAACATATAATTGATATTCTATAGGAGGTAATTTCTCCTCAGATATGGTTAAGATATATTTGTACTTCTATGAAAATATCTTTTCACACCAACTAATAAATCCTAACTTGTGTACTTATTCTTTTTTACTATATTGGTAACTTAATTTGTAGCAGTAATTTAATCTTTGATTCTGCTCAAATTTATTCAAAATAAATTAAAAAGAAGCATCAACAGTAATAGTGTACACAAGTTAAATGTGGATATTGTTTTCATCAAAGACAAAATACAAATGACTGTTATTTTATTTAAAAAAAAAAAGATAGAGGGAGACTTCAGTTTTCCCATCCTTGATGTACCAACCTCAAACAACATAATCCCATGTATCATTTTCAAGTGAATAGTTATGTCTTGGCTTGCCCAGGTTATACTTGAATAAGTTTGTCAAGGAATGAAGATGGGTGTTTAATTTATTATTACCACATTTATCATGATACAGGTTTATAGTTGTAATTACTATCATTCTGTAATAATTGTAACCGTACAAATGTAGAATTATAGGGTGGTTTACTTCTACTATAAGGATATTTCAGTAACTGTCTTTTATGTCAAGATAATGGGGTTTAAAGCACTCTACTCCTGCCCCCTAATTTGATCTTGTGTAACAACTATCTAGTTTCACATTTGTATTTGGATCATGCTTAGTAGATACACTGGCAATATCCTTCAAGTACTGTGACCATAGACATGTTTTGTAATGGGTTAGTTAATAATCATAAGTACTGGTAGTGGTCAAATTTTTTTTGTTAGAATTTCATCATAGACATCTTGGTTTTGGTTTTTATACTAACTTGGATCATTGTTATCTAGCACTAAGTTGATTGCATATATGTAATATATTTTATAACACAAGAATTACACTGGTTTACAAAAAAAATATTTTTTGTCTGAGGCAAGAATGTGAATAGGTGTTTTTTACTAATTTGGGTGTACTGAATTCAAATTTATAAACAGTTTTGCTCTATCACCTCTAGTTTTCTGGCTTTTAAATAGTCTCATTTTAGTATATACAGAGTATATACATGCTTATTTCAACAGTTGCAGCAGCTTATTACAGATGAAACAGGATAGATAAAGAACATTGACGGAATAAATATACTTGGATGACTTAATGTACACAATTCGTAGTACCTCAGACAGTGAGAAGTGTGTTTTCTTAGATGATCTGGTGTATTTTGCCTCCGGGATGTCATGCTAGAGCATCCAGCAGAAGTCTCCCATCATGCTGGGGTTCCACTTGCCTTGGTAGCTGCTCTCCATCTTCGTAATATCTTGGTGGAATCTTTCTCCATGCTCATCACTCACTGCTCGAAGGTTTGGAAGGAAGAATTTGAGTTGGGAATGGAGAAAATTGAATTTTGAGTGACATTCGGCATCCCATTTCCTCATAAGTCTTTAGCAACTTCTCAATACAGGCTTGGTAATTTGGCACGAGTGTGTTACCAAGGAAGCCACTACAGACTGACTTAAATGCTTCCCATGCTCTAAGTTCCTTTAAGGTAAGAAGCTCCTCAAAATCAGTATCCTTCATCACTTCTCGGATTTGAGGTCCGACAAAGATGCCCTCTTTGAGCTTAGCAGCACTGAGACCTGGGAACACAGTAGACAAGTGTTGGAAGGCAGCACCATTTTTGTCCATGGCCTTCACAAAATTCTTCATCAAACCAAGCTTCATGTGAAGAGGAGGAAGAAGCACCTTCTTCATGTTAACCAGAGGATTCTCCTTGACGCTGTATTTGCTAGGAACGAAAGAGCTTCTAGACCCCCAGTCTTTCTGCTTGTAATGCTGGGATACAGCTCGACTATCCCAGAGACAGAGAAAGCAACAGTACTTTGTGAAGCCCGCTTCCATACCCATAAGAAGACCAATGACCTTGAGGTCCCTACACAGACTCCACTGGTACTGGTTGTACTTAACAGCTTCTAAAAGAAGCTCCATATTGTCATAGGACTCCTTTAGATGGACAGAGTGTGCAGTGGGAATGCTGGAATATTTATTCCTGTTGTGCAGAAGCACAGCCTTGAGACTTTGCTTGGAAGAGTCTATGAAAAGACGCCAGTCTGAAGGATTATGTGGCAAACCAAGGAAAGTGAACAAGCCAGGTACATTTGTGCAGTAGCACAACTTGTTTTCCATGTCAAAAAATGAAGCAAGGTCTTTGTTCCAATTCCTGAGACTGGTGAACCGTCTTGATATATAGCTATATATATATATATATACACAATGTAATGCTATCACTTACATTTATTGCATAATAACTAAAAAAGAAGACATAAGTCACACAATATTAGAAATTAACCCTGAATGCATATACGCCTTTATGTACAGTATGTGTACAAAATGTACAGTATGCATATCTAAAAAACTAGAGGTGATGAGTAAAAACGGATTTCAAATCTGAATTCAGCACCCCCAAATTAGGTTAAAACAGCTATTTTTGTGCTTGCCTCAATTTCTTTGTAAACCAGTGTTATTTACTTATAGACAGACAGACACGCATACATATATATAGTTTCTTTCATGGTGTTTGAAAAATAATGTCATTCAGTGTTTGTTAATGTTTAATTTGGTAGTGGGAGATCAAGACTCAGGATGCAGTGGAATATATGTAAGTATGATTATTTTGTAAAAATCTGTTTAAATGTAATATCCCTATTTAATTTAACCAAATCTATATTATTGCTTATCCCATCAAAATAAAATGTATAGGTTTTGGCTTTCATGTATTATTCAACAAAATTTCAAGATCTTTACTCTCAGAGGCTGTCTGAATCAAATTATCTAAACTTATTAAATGTGATTTAAAATGCACTAAATATTTTTAGTTAAACAACTGCTCGGAGAATAATAAGAATTTACTAGTGCCTGTACACATGCAAAACTTTATACACAGTATTATTACAGATGTGGCTGTTTCTAAGGTCAAAGAAAAATCTTTATCCTTATCCTTTTCATATATTTTCCAAACTGATGCATAAGAATTAGCAGAAAATGTTTTTTTCGTTTTGAAAATATGTTTATGTACTCTGTTAACTTTATCTTTTCAACACAATTTTTTTTTTTCAGTCTCATTTCTGATACCTCTTTCTTCAAGTTTAACTGATTTTTATTGAGTTGTATTAAAGTATTATGATGTACTTTATTTCAAAATCAGGTTTGAGACTTTGTAATAAGTAGTCTTTTGTTCTGGCATCACAAAGATATTTCATCAAAGAATGAGAGACTGTGTATTCTTACTCATATTTTACTCGTACACTGTTAAAATATAAAGTGTGAAAAACATATTTGTTTGATTTTTATTTTTTTTAATTTTTGCCTAGGGTCACACACAGTCCATATATTCTCCAGTGTTTGCTTTCCTCATGGTTAGTATTATAAACATACAATATAAAAAAATAATAGCATGTATTTGTTGTTATTGTCTTATGATAAATATCATAGTGAGACAAGATATTCAGACAAAAAGTATTATTATAATTATTTTTGTTTTGTAGATGTGTAAAATATTCAGCAACTAGCATATTTGTTTTCCCATATCATTAGTAAGTATTATGTTGTTTTCAGTTTTTGTAAAAATATCTGCATCAAGTGCAAGTTGCATGTATTTAGATATTTATTTCATATTAATGAATTTCTGGTCTTTAGTTGTGAGAAATATAGAGATTTAATGTTTTTTGTTTTGCTTTTTTCTTTGTAGGTCATCAAATATCTCTTACCAATATGGGTAATGATCCTTGTATTTCATCCTGTGCGTGGTTGGTCATCAGATGATGATGACAGGCTATTGGGAATCTCTGGAGATGGGGTAAATTGTTTATTTATCTACTATCTGTAATTAATATTATCTGAATGTACTAACTTTCAAGTCAAGACCAAATTTAATTTTGAAATACCACAAGTAAATAAAACTAATAATTAATTTACAGTAGTTCCCTCTACTCACAAGATTAGCTTTCTCATTTTGTACTGCCTCTTTTTAAAGCATGCCACAAGTCTTCCTTATCTGATGACCCATTCATACCAGTTGGAGTGGAGTGTGGTACTGGTTCCTGTCTCCCAACCATTCCCTTCCAAGCCCTTGCCTATTCCTCCATCCCAAAGTTCCACTGTTCATCAGTTTTTCTGACAATGCATAGCACAATAAAAATTGTGCAGGTGACTACCTTGATGGGTTCAGGTTCAATGTGAGCTTGTTTAGTGACCTTCATTCATTAGTGGAACCATTTCATATTCAGTGCTGTTGTCATGCCAGCAACTATCTAAGATGGTGCAAGACTTCCTCACACAATGGGCTATCAAATCTGCTCCATATGGTTTGGGATAATTTTACTCCTACTTGTTTGTAATTCCCAAAATGACAGAGGACTTGAGACCAATAATTGACCTGTCCCTTCTTGATTAGATATGTATACAAACAAATCCACAGTGTGTACTATGATGATTCTCGTGCTCTTTCCTAGGCTCTGCGGGCTCAATTTTGAGATAGTGTTTCACAAGATCACTGGATGGTCAATAGTCTCGTGACATTTGCTTCATAAATGAACCTGTGTACCACCAATTGACAGCATGGGTAAAGCAAGAGGAGACAGCTGCTCATCTCTGCCATGCCTGGATTTAATAAATTGATATGGTCTGCTTTTCAAAATAGGGTTTTGCAATTCTCCATTGCACTGTCTTAGGTGTAACCATTACTCCAGCCTCTCAATGCTCTTTTTTCTCCCTTTCTTCCAGTGGAATATGGAAGTCCTTACCAGTTCCATGGAGGGTTACCTGCTAGATTGGTTCCACATAGATGGCTATAACCATTTAGTTCAGGGTAGGACAATAGTGTTCTTTACAGAAGGCATTCCATCCTCCTGAACAAGTGACACATACTAATAAATGAGAAGTCTTGATACAATCACCCTTTGCTACCCTTGTATGGATATTGATATCCCATGGGTTGGTTTTGGATACTGAGTAAGCCAATCCATTTAAATCCTGACACAGGTTTGGGGTTGTCCGTCATCCTCCCGAGATTCTTCCTTTTGTGTAGTAGGTTCACATGGGATGTTTATGTCAAAGGTACTCCCTCATTCTCTCTTGTGACAGGGATGTTATTGATCTGTGGATGTTTCAGACCAGTCTCACTGTTGTGGGAGTTTATTACATGTGGTGTACAGATGCTGAATTAACATTCCCAGATTTCTGACTCTTTGCTCATCCTGTGTTGTGTCCTGAAATCTGTTTTTCTCAAGACCTCAATTTTAGAGCTAGAGGTGAAGTTTGTATGATCCTTATCCTACCCTTTTATGGATATCAGGACCAAGCAAAAAAGTTTCCATATCCTCCATTATTTATTTTTGTGGAATTAAATTTACATAGTTATCTAGTTGGGATCACTTTCCTGACTTGTCCTCTCTCAGTTGAATGTGCTCCCTTCCTTTCCTGTCATGTCTTTTCCTAACTGGTCACAGCAAGGAGATACTTGGTTCATGAGTGATACCGTGCCCCTTCTTGGACCACATTATCTGTTTTTTTCTCATCTACAGAAGTATCTTTGCTTTCTGGGAAGTACATCTTTTCTCACACCAGTCCCTCCTCCTTTTTATTGTAGGATTCTAGTTAAACTTTGAAGAGGAGGGAAGTACTATATCAGAAGTTCTAATCTTCCTATACTGACAATATATTTCCAGTGGGTACTTCCTTTCATCACACTTCCCACAATCTTCTAATGCTTACGTCTTATGCCACACTTTGAAGTGATGATTTGATAGTGGAGCATAGAGGAAGTCACATACATCATATGATAATGGTGGTATTCTATTGATGGAGAAGTGATGCATGATGATTTGTATGAGAGATGTGTTGGAATCATTTGTGGTAAATATTTAAAAAAAATGGTTTGTTTGTAGAGAGCAGCATAAAATGGGAAAGTTAATCTTGTGAGAAGAAGGAAGTACCTGTCAGAAATACATTTTTAGTATAGGAAACTTGTTTATAATGAAAATCATAGCTACTATTTTCTTAAAAGTAAGTTAAATATACAGCTATTCTCAGTAATTAAACAGACATTATTCTGATAGTTTTTTTTAGTTTACTTACTGATAAAGTATATTTTAGTGCCACTTTATTAAAAATGGTTACCAAATTACATTCTTTGCAGCAGTTCTCAACAATATTTTGTGTACTCTAGTATACATTAAGTAAATACTAGCATAAAAGGTGCAAGCAATACAGTTGTCAATAAGCATTTGTAGAGTACTCATTTTTATGCAATGTTAAAAATAAACCCAAAGAGACTCATTAACAAATAAAAAAGGGAAAGAAAATTAAATAGACATAAATTTATTATAAAACGTAGAATGATCATGGCCCAGTGATTAACATGCTGGACTGTGGTTTTGTTGGTCCATCATTTATATCCTGTTACCAAAATATAATTGTGTACTAGAATTAATGGCAACAAATCTTTTATAACTGATTATGAAAACACATTATTCAGAAAAACAAGAGCAACTCTCTTGTCTGTCAGATCAATATTTTGGATAAATAATTCAGATCTAGTATCTTTGCGAGAGCTGTAAAAAGACAACTACAAAACATCCATAGCTGAAAGAAAAGAAAAACAACAAATTCCATAACTTTTGGCTTTAAGCTACCTTTAGAAGATGAAATGTTATAAAGTAACTGAAATATGTAAAGATGACTAGATGCAACAATTATCTGTATATAACAGAAGAAGAGATACTACTATATGTGTTCAAACCTGAGACTCTGCAGCTAAAATTATTGTAGTCGAGACATTTTTCGTTTAATGGCATTATGTTGGAAGCTTTAAGGTTTGAAGAGCCATGATGGAAAATAAATTCAGACACTCCAATCTGTAACTTAAAATGAGCACTAACAGATTTGAGAATCAGAAGTGTAAATACCAAATGTACTGTTTTATTCTCACTTCCATAGCAGACCCAGTAACACACATACAAAAAATTAAAACTTTAACCATGGAAGAAATACAAAATATCAGGTGTTATTAAAGATCTGGCAATTCATTGGTTATACACGTACACTGTGGTTGGTTAATTGCTATCAATAGAGCATTAATATTTAGACTAAATTTTCATGCAAAATCATGTAATTTTGTTGCTTGTGATAAAACGGAAAAGGAAGAACAGACAAAATCTGTCACTTGGGTTTGAGAATTGATAAGAAAATATTAAATTTTTTTTTAGCTTGATTTATTTTGTGTAACAGTTTGGAAGTAAATAAAATTTACTTATTTGTTCAAATGAATTCTAGTGATTTCTCAATTTTAAGACCAATCATGTAGTCTACAAATTATTTTATGAATAACTTATTTTTTGGATTTTATACAATGTTACTGAGATCTTTGTCATATTTCTTGTATGTGAAATGTGACCTACAATATTCAGGTGTTTTTTTATGAATTACAGTGAACTGCTATGAGAAATATGGTCATTATTTAAATTATCAATATGTTTATCTGTAATAAATTGCTTATGTTTAACAATCCCTTGTTTGGTTTTCAAACAGTATTATGTTATTGATGAAAAATAGCAAGTTAAAAGTGTATGTGAAAAAAACATCTGGTGCATAATTTTCAAAATATGTTTTAGTCTACAACCTCAACATTTAACTCCAGCAGTAGAGGGCATCTCATCTACCAGCAGTTAAGGTTCCCTGGGAGTGAAAGTGACCTTATAAGCCCTACTTGTGTTTCAGTGGCAACAGGAATGCGGAGATCTGCATCAACACCAGGTATTAAAATGTAAACTGTTGTTTTATTAATATCTCCAATTTTTCAGCTTTAAATATTTCTTTAGATTTCTGACTAGCTTTACAAAAACCTTGTGTGTCATTTTCAAATATTTGCAACTCATAAATTTAGTTGGTTTATGACACTTCACCATCTAAATGGGTTTTATCGGCCTTGTAGCATTCTTATCCAATGTGCACCACCGAGCTATACTGACACCAATAACTGAAGAAGAAGCTGTTTCTCAGAACACTTCCCTTCCGTCATCATCAGCACCTAATGCAGACACACAGACAGACATTAAGGTTAGCAATATGGAAGGTGTTCTATCACCATCTCAATACAAGACTGTTTGCAGACAAAACAGATTTGCTGATAGTTGCAGAAAGGCATACCTTGGTATTACTGGTCAGCTTGTAGACACAACTAAACGTGATATCTTCAGGAATCTGAAAGATGCTACTACATGAATTTTAGTAAACTTTTACTGTGGAAGTACACAAAAATATCAAAATATATCTGCCATAAATATCCACTTGAGAAAAAAAAAAAAGCTCTTTGTAACATCATTTTGGTAAATGGACTTGCCATAAATGTAACTGCTTAGGAATGATTCTCATTACAGAACATTTTCACAAATGAATATAAAGTTAAATGTAGTTGTTTGATATCATGGAGATTGTGTGAACTAGAATCAAACTTGAAATAGTATTTTTACTTGTTCAACTAAATTAAAGTTCCATGAGAAACTTTTGTATTTTTCTAAATTTGTTTTATACTCTATTTTAAACTTTAAAGACAATTTCTTGTGTAATAGATAGGAAGTAAGTGATGTGTTTTCATTAATTCTCTAAAGTTGTTTCTCATCCTATATTCTGAAATTTCATCAACCCACATTATGTTCTTCTAAAATTATTTTCATCATCAATGACACAGTTATTTATTATAATCAATTTAATTGTTTAGAATAACTAATTTAGTCCAAAAAAGTTTTTTATTTCTTAATATATTTATTGAATAAAGCCCACTATAGTAAAAATAGTTTTCCACACACTTTTCTGGCTTTTAGAAAGAGATATACTTTATAGACCAAGAAGTTGTGTTTGATACTTATTCACATATACAAAGAAATCCCATTTTTCTAACTCTTATAGCAACTGACTATTAATTTAAAATAACAAGTCACATTTTGCTCATTTTTATCTCTTAATAATGAAGACTGGACATAATTAAGTAGAAATAAAAAAAATGTGTTGTATCATCAGTAAATAAGATGATTGTAAAGAGTAACAGAAATAGACCAGAAAAAGTTTTCATCTTACCCATCATGAAAATATAAAATTTATATTAACATTGAATCTCCATAAGTATCAGTAAGACTTGACTGTATGATCACTTTGAGAGTACAGTTCAAGGCTGTATTGAGAATTATGTACACAAGAATCTAAGTTATTGTTTTAGTTTGAATAATCTTTATTCTTCTCATTTTACTGTTTAAGAATATCTTCAATTGTAGGTATATTTTAAAGTTTATAACTTTAACATTTTTGTCATAACGGATTTGTTGTTTTTTCAAAGAAAAAATTTAACCAAATTTCTATGGTTTTGTTATGAAATATTTTAACACTTCCGGTTTCATGTGTTAGATAAAGGTAGTAAAACATGAAATTAAGAATGATATCTGTATTTAAGTAAATGTTTTGTACAGTAAAAATATTATGCAATATCAGAGATCACTTGCATAAATTATTTACTCTTAAATCTGACAGATATTGCATATGTATGTGTGTGTTGTGTTTTTGAGCTGTATAAAGTCTAATACAGTCATGAGATATTTACTGACAAATTGTCCTGTGAGTCATTCTTATTATCTTAGTTATTATTTTGTAAATTTAAATATTAATATTTTTTAGTTTCACATGAACTTTAAGCAGTTTTTAACTTGGACATCCTTCACTGTTATTCTGTTTACTTGTTATTTGTTAAAGCATGATAGATTAAAAGTAGTGAATTCAAGCTAAACAAATTACTGTATGTATAAAGGAGGCATATTTTAATTATAAAATTTGAAACCTCGTATGTATTATTATAACTATAGCTGGAAGAATAACATAAAAATAATTGAATTATTAAAAAATATATACCTATTTTTAAATTTGTTGTAAAAAAATGTATACATCAGCACAAACTGTGAATGTTTAAAACATTCATGCTGACTTCGGCTGGTGGTGAGTGTGCACATTTGTTATTTACGGGCTCAACATTTTTAAGTGAAAGTAATCAGATTATGATTTTGTTCAGATATTCTGAAATTAGAAAACAGGAAAGTTAGGATTAAAAGAAATGTGTAGATGTATATTTCTAGTTTTGTAACATTTCAAGCATGTATAAAAATAGTAATTAGAAATATGCATGTGTTAAAATACACATGATCTTGCAAAGTTATCTTGATGAATGACTGTTTTTAATTTCTTTCATATAACTGTTCTATCTGATATTGGCTGAATTATTGGCCAAGTTTTCTCAGTTTTTCCACCTGATGTATTTTTTTATATCAAGATATTAACTGTTAAACTTCAGAAGCAGGGCAGGAATAGTTGTTCACATATGTGAAATCCCAAAACCACTGCCTGCAATTCCATTTTATAACTCTTATTACACATAATATTGATTTGCAATTTTTTTATTAAATTTTTTTTATGCAGTATGTAGGAGTTAAAAACAATATTGGTTACTCAAAAGACAGAATAAAGAAAATGGTATCCATGGAATTCTGTTCTGTTAAATCGTAGCTTACATGTGACTCAAGTTTTGTTGACATCTGGTGTTAGAAGTTAAGATGAATAGGCATTCAGATACCAGAATTATTATGGGCATCCTGAGGTAGGGTGTTTGAACTCAGACATTCATATTTTCAGACAATAAGAAAATGTCTTTTAATAAACAAATTGGTATTTTTTTCAACTGTGAAATAAATAGCAGAGGTATCAGAGGTAATACCAAAAGTACCTAATGATAAGTATGAGGTATCTGAAAAAAAAACTATTCCTACCCTTTTCAAAAGTAAGAAAGACATCTTGCACAACTGTGGTCATGAAATTAGTTTTCTGTTAGGGTTATTAAAATAAATTTATGAACAAATATTTCAACAACCAAAATATCAGAACTTCTCAAGAATTGCATAATTAGTTGTGACTAAGGAACCCTGTTATTTTGAAGTTTTGATTAGTTAACATGAAATATTTCTTTTACAAAATAAGTGGACTTTTATACCTACAGTTTACATAGTTTGTCAGATTTATCTGCATAATATTCCATGTGCATATTCTACAAAGTTCTTGTTCTTTGTAGGTTCCAAAATGTCTTAGAAACTCAAACTTTTTCCTGAAAAGTATTTAAAGCTTAATAAAATATTTTCTGGTCAGGCTTATTTTTACCTCATTTATCAATACAATCACTGACCAGTACTCATCATGGCAGACAGAGCACTATCATTGCAAAGTCAATCACAAATTTTTTAATAAATATATATATATTTAAATGAAACTCAAAGGTAACCAAAAAGTTGCAAAAAATAACAGATGAACCTTGCTTTTATCTATTACCAAGTCATTGTGGTGATGGCACTTCTTCAGAAAGCTTAACTCGAAGTGTTTTCTGTAGTACTTTTCATGTGAAACATAAGAAAATATGAGATTGACCATTATTTTTAAACAGCACGTAATGTGATATGTGAAAATAAACAAACATTACACTTTTAAAATCTGCAGGGAAATGTGCTTAAAGGCTTTTAATTTAATCACAACGTGACAGAAAATAAGAACGAGGAACATTTTCAGTTTTGCACCAAATTAATGTTGCTTATTTTTATTATGCAACTTCCCATTTCGTGTGAAAGAATTTGGTTAACTCAGAACCCTGAAAAAAATTCTTTTTTATAATGAAATGTAGATATTTTAATCTTAAATTTAGTTATTTGTAATATCAAACTGGCTAATCATAAAACCTTTAAGTTAAGAATGTTGTAAAACATTGCAATAAGACTATTTTTTGATTAGTTTTAGGACCATCATTGCTAGATAGGCCCTTCTTGAAACATTATTTTGTCTCATGTCATCTCTTCAGAATAAACCTTTGCTTTATGTTTAGTCACTACAAAATCTATATTCTTCCCTTTGTATAATAAGAATTAATGTAAAAATCTTATCTCTTCAATTAATTAGAATCATTCATAAACTCTGACAAATCAAAGTTGATTCACGTATAGTTTTAACTACAATACATTCTTTACTGTTCTGCATTTCTTTATTGAAAACTGTATAAAAGATCAGTGTATCACAATAAATCTGGTTATAATTTTAAGGAAGTCTTTCTTTACTGACAGAAATATTTGGGAAAAGTTAATGTCATTCTTATTTCATCACTCTACTTACTAATATAGAGATCAAGCTTCAGTGGCATATGACATTTATGCACCATAATAATTTATACATTTTAAACAGCTGACATTAATAGCATTTTAAACAATACTGCATGACTTGCTGAGATCTGGTAATCTAAAAGGCCTTACCAGCGCATGTCACGTGGGGTGTGAAGTGATGACTAATATGCTTTCAAATTGGAAATCTGTACAGGACACGAAAAGGATTTTTATAAATTAAGAATTTTATTGTGATGTTATGTCACATAAACTGCTAATATACAGATCACTCTTATAAGGATGAAAGTCAGGAAATAACTGCTTGTATTAAACTTCTCAGCACTTAAAAACATTCTTCACAAAAAAACTTTGAAACAACAAAGGGAAATGATTTAGTGAAGATTTTCATATTCTGTTGTATAGTTTTAAGTGTTAGTATTGTATATAAAGTTATTAACAAAACTTTCATCTACCGTATTAATAAAAATTAGAGTTTTCTGAAGAGGTTTTAAGTATTTCAAAATATAATGTTTTATAACTAAACAATGTAATATTTCTAGATGGTATAATATAATTTAATACCATTTTGGTGTATATTGTGGAGAACAGATCCTTGAGAGCATGTTACTCCCTCAACTTTTTTTTTTAATTATTTTCTTTGTATGTGATAAATTTGTTTTGATTTTTTTTGTACCTGATAGATGTTTTAGTGATGTCCATGTATTTCAAAGATTGTTAAAGTTTCTTGATTAATATGTTTATATTTATGAATAAATTTTGTTTTAAGTATATAAATCAAAAGGCACACATTTTGTGCTTCCTAATTTGGAACTAGAAATAAAAGTAAATTTTCAAATGCTACTGAAATTGTAAATTTCCTTACAGGAATGTCATATTTGTTTTAAAAAAAAGAAAGAAAAAAAAAGCATGAACTGTGTTAAACTATGTATGGACAATTTATGAAAATGAATTACCTTCTGTTGTAATGAATAATCTAAGAGTATTGATAAGAATCTTAAACTAGAATTCCTTGTATCAAAAAATCTCAAAATTTCTTTCAGTTTGTTGTATTTATAAAATAGTTCTGTTTTCTGTAGTAGTAATTAAGGTTTCAGTGTGCCATAACTTGTATTAAAAAGTAATAGCCTTGATTCTTGATCCTATTTTAATGTAACAAAAGTTTATTACTGCTCACCACCCTTCCTAATTTGAAGACATCCCTGTGTCAGTTAATTTCCTATTCACTCATTTTCCCGAAAGGTGTCGGAAGGTTGCCATGAGGGGTCACCTTGTTTAACCACTCGTACCATTATAGAGTATTGTGTTGTCTGTCAGTCAGTCACTCAGTAAACAATAAAAGGGCATCACATAAGGGACACTTGGTGTTGCAGTTTGTACTGTCATGATGTCAGTAAAGCTTGTGCATGCCATAAATTGTGAGAACAATTATGCATTCTGTAGAATACAACATAGCAAAACGTGAACTTCAAAAGCAAGGAAGAAAATATTTGTTGCTGTATAGTATGTTATCTGCTATCACATCCTTGAGCTCCCAGGTACTTTACAAACTAGTTCAACCGCATATCACATAAATCATCATGCAACAACCCTCCACCAATAACAATATGACACTTACTTTATGCATGTGGCTATCTCTTTTTAATTTTACTCATAACAAGACTTTTTATTGTACTATACAATCATGTTCATTTTTTGGCGTTATTCCAAAGTGGATTTTTTTTCAAGAGTTAATGTTTCAGTTAACTTATTTCCCCAATTTTCTTTTTCCTGATCAGACAACTGTGTAACAATGAATTCTGAAGTTCATTTACCACTTCAGAAATAATACCTTTAACTAGCACAACACAGGCTGCAGGTGGGGGTAACTTGTCTGTGAATTTATCAGCTATTATCTGCCATGAGATTGATCATTATATGAGTTAACCTGCTTTTCCTGAATTTTTCCCTACTCCTCCTAAACATGCAGAATCTATTTAGGTCAATGAGGATTTTGACAGCTTTTTTCTCTTCATATGTTCCTAATGTGGATTGAGCTAGCTCTCATATAGTTTTTTTTATACATTATTTCTCAGATTTATTCTATTTTGTCCATTTTCCTGAACCCCCATCCTCTGTATTAGATGATACCTCCTCCTCTTGGTACTTGGTTTTCTCCCCTTTGGATATTATGGTTCATACTAAACATTTTGTATAATCATGATGAATATCCACTTTTTAATTTTTAATAATTAGAATCGATTTTGCCAATGTGAGGGCAAACCTTGATCATCATGTTCATTTATCCCCTGCCCAATTTTTCTGCTTTTTATCTTATCCTGTCAACTCTCTTATGGTACCTGTCTACCATCTACCTACTTTCCAAAGCAATCCTTGGAGGTTCTGAGAGCTTCTGAGGAAAGTCTTTCTCTGATTACTTCCATGTTGACACATTTATCTCATTCTGCTCTATCCTTGTACACAAGGTTTTTGTTGTCACATCAAACATGCTCATCCTTTCAGCCGTGGGGGCATTATAATGTGATGGTCAGTCCCACTATTCGTTGGTAAAAGAGTAGACACAAATTAGTTGTGTGTGTGGTGATAACTAGCTGTTTTCCTTCTAGTTTCTAGTCTTATATTTCTAAGTTAGGTACAGCAAGTGCAGATAGCCCTTGTGTAGCTTTGCACAAAATTCAGAATATATTCTCTGTTGTTGAGATCTCCTGTGGATGGATTCTGCTTTGTCTCAAGTTTGTTTACCATCTACTTATCTTTGGAACTTGCATGTGGCCTCTTTTCTACAGAAGTATGTTTTTGATAATGTTACTAAGGCTTTGAAATCTCATTTGGAGTTGGTATGACACCAAACTCTTATTTCTTCTTTGATGGATTGTTTGCCTCATTTAGAGTCTATACATTCCACTATTACTGTTTTCCATTCAGCTCCTCCCCAGCAATTATTGGTTTCTCACCTCATTCAATACAGATGGACATGTTTCCACCGTATCAGTGACTACCTAGTGGGTTCCAGTCCAGTGAGGGCTCAGCTGACCAGTTTTGTTCCCCTTTAACAACTTTTTTCACAGTTATCTGAGATATTCTGGTATTATCTGAGGGACTTGTCATCCTTTTTCCCCCCTCTTCCATTGTTTCATATACCCATTGCCTCAGTATCCTACCCAGCAAGCCATTGAATTTCAGTCACCATTCTCCAGGCTTCAGACTGTTTGTAATACTCAAGATAACCAGGGACTTGTGGGCCTTTGCTCAACTTGTCCTACTCAATCAATTTTGGTTCTACCCCTAATTATTGTAGAGTTTCTTCTCACCCTTGTGTGATCATTTTTTTCAGGTTTTTGAATTAACAAGGTAGACATTGTGAATGCTTACTGCATGCCCCTATATTTCATCAGTGAACAAGCTACCTTTGGTTCATTCATCAATGTGTAGTTTATCAATTTTGCTCCTAACCCTTCAGGCTTGCTTTGACCCTGTGTGTCTTTCTTTGGGTAGTCAAGTGTTTTGTCTGATATCTTCATACTCTTGGGTTTCACTCCTATCATTACATGGATGACTGGCTTCTATTAGCTTGTTATGAACAGGAGTCCATTACATTCACCTGCTGCTCCTAAATGCAGCTTTTGTGGGTTAGTTAATGAAATAGGAGTCATTCTTTATTTATACCTACTCAATATTTGTCTATTTGAGTTGTTTTTTAACACTTATCTTAGTCAGACCTAACCTTCTCTTTGACTGAATGTAATGAAAAGTTCATTTTTCCATGCCCTTTCTGCTGCTTCTCTTATAGCTTGCAAAGTTCTCTCTCTTTTGGAATATATTCTTCCATGGAAGAACTTATCCCCTTGGGTGTATGCATATGAGGTCTATTCAGTAAGCTGTGTAAGACCAAAGTGATTTCGTGCTAGATCCATTGGAAAGTCCTGTTTTCCTTCCTTCCCTTGTAGGACAACTACATTGGTGGTTGGATAAGTCCCATATGTTTGCAGATGTTCTGTTCCATTACCCTTCATTTGGATTTGCATATTTTTACAGACGTTCCCAGTGCTGGAATCGTGGGTCAATCAGCAGGAAGTTTCAGATCGTTGATCTTCAGCTAAGAGATCATACCATATCAACATTCTAGAGCGTCTGGCTTTACATCATGCTTTGGGACATTTTCTTCATCTTGTCTGGTCTTGTTGGATCCATTCCAACAACTCTATAGTGGTAGTTTATATCAATCACTTAAGTAGCACCTATTTTCGTTTGCTTTGTGGTCAAACCTTAGATATTATTTTTTTGGTTCCATATGCTCGATATTCATATCTTTGCGTCCTTCTGGGTACATTCAATCTTGTTACATACCATCTTTCCCATACTGAAAAAGTTTATCCAGTGAAGTGGCCTCTTGTTTTTCAGTGGCTATGTCTTTAGTAAGATACTCATCATCTAGATGTCACACCCTCAGTATCAAGTTATCTCTGTTTTGAACTCTGGTTCCTCATTTTCTTGCTCTGGCTATCGATGCATTCAGACAAGATTAGACCAATAAATAACTGTATACTTATCCTACCATCTCTATTTTTTACAGGGTGATTTCAGTCTACCCTGCTACTCTGTCAAGGCAATTTGATTGCTCCATACTGGTCAGCACCACTGCGTTTTTCATGGTTGCTCTAGTTCGAGTTTGCCCTTTATTGCCTTTTTCTCTTACTCGGTCCCTTCTATATCATCCTCAGTTACCATTGTTTTCTTCATGTGCTATTTTCGTGCCTAATTTTTATCCATGATGAAATCTGGTTTGTCCAGATCACTTGTTTTTAGTTTGTTTCATTTCCATGCTTTTATGTGCTCATACAACCACAATTAAATAGAATAAGTGAATATTGTCAAAAATATAGAATCGAAATAAACGCAACTAGTAGTATTTACAAAGTTAACACCAAAAAGCAAACCATAGATCTATATGAATGGAGTACTCCTTCAGACTGCTACATCTACAAAATGTTTAGAACTGACATTCGTCTATCAGCTAACATGGGCAAACTACACAAATATTATGGCAAAGAACAGACTATGCTAGGATTCTAATTGGTAAAAATAGCGGAGCAACGGCAGACAACATCATAAAAATATATAAAACATACATTAGACTCGTAACTGACCATGCATCCCTTGCATGAATAAATGTAAGTAAACTACTACAAACAATACAAAATACACTACTTACAACACCTTATAAAGTACCCACAACTCAATTAGAATTTATGTATAAATACGCACACATAGAAACAATAGCAAATAGACTCCTACATTGTACAATAAGTTATTGACAAAAATTGGAGTAAAAAAAATGAACTAGTAAGCTAACTAGACAGATACTGCATACATGATTAGAAGAATCCTAAACACCTTTCCCCAGTAAATATATATTTTCAAAATGAAAGAAAAAGGGCACCTATAAACTATACTCCACATTAGTTTCTTAGGGGTTGTCTAATAAATATTAAATGGGATTTATATGAATATTTTATAGTTGATACCTATCTAATAAAAGTGCAAATAATTATGGAACTGTAAAGAGAAATGATTTTTTTGCACCATTGCCCTGATAGGGGTCTGAGTAAGTGCGGGCTCCTCTGGCCCTCGTGTACAATGTATAAATAAACTTGGCAGTTACTAACACCATTGCAAAGGAAGGAGGAAGAGGTCGACGAAACCTGACCCTCCCAGATATACAAATACCCAAATAACTGAGAGAGAAAAACAGTGTACAGGGACAATGTATCTAGACATCTGGTGTTTTTAACGCACATATACGCAATTTCAATCACAACAAAATGTACCATTTTCTGAACTACGACACTCGGGAAGCTCAATTGGAAATATATACTCTTCAAAAAAAAGAAATGCAAAAGGCAAAATTTGAGACATATTGTTAACAAGTTTATTCCGGGTATAATATGTGTGAAACTTTGCACATTCACTGCTGAACATCCAAAGTCTGCAAAGGCGAAATCCACGCTCATTGTTGAAATTTAACGTCAATAACGAGTATGCCCCTTTGAGCATCAATAACTGCTTGGCATCTGCTGCCCATGGAAGCGATGAGATGACGAATCACATCCTGTGGAATGGCTGTCCACTCAGCCTGCAGAGCTGAGGTAGAATCTGCGGGTGAGGTTGTCGCCGTCGCAGACGTCAGTCCAACTCGTCCCAAAGATGTTTGATGGGGTTTAAATGTGGTGATCTGGAGGGCCATGGAAGAACGTTGATGTTGTGGTGTCTCAAGAAGACTGGTGAGTCGGGCTGTGTGAAGATGGGCGTTGTCATGTTGAAAAACGTTGACGTTCACCATGATGGGTTGCACATGGGGCCTAATAATCTCGTCGACGGTTGCGTACGGTCTGATCGGAAATCCTACGCAGCTCTGGTATGGTTGAGACAGTAGACGTCGCAGTGGTGGTCCTATCCCAAAGGTGACGTAACCAGATGTAGCGATCTTGTGCGGGCGTGGTTACACGAGGTCTGCTAGATCGTGGACAGTCACAACTTGATCCATGTGGTTAGTGACGATTTCATAGCCTTGTGATGGTGCTAGGGTGGAAATTCACAGCTCTGGCAACATCTGATCGAGATTCGCCTTCTTCCAAGCAACCAATAGCGTTGTTGCGTTGTGCTTCAGTCAGTCTTGGCGTAACTGTATTGCGTGTCGGTGGCTTAACAATGAGCTATGGAAACCGAGAACCCATCAATTTTATAGGGATTTTGCACAGGCAGAACATGAAGATCTCTCAAAAAATTTATTGGACACGAATGCGTTTTGGTAAAAAATCCGATTTTTCTTCCGTTTTTAAAGTACACGACTTTTATTGTCATTTTGGTCCGACAATCAGTGCCTTAACACGTGTAACATCACATACTCTGAGCTTGTAACGTTATTACATATATTTCTCTTTAAAATGACAAAAATATCCCTTTTGCGTTTCTTTTTTTGAAGAGAATATTTATCAACATTGCTTATAGTATTATTGAAATAATAAGCTATGATTATTCCGTTAGAATGTGATACTTGAAGATATTCTGACTCTCTTTTTATCTGGCAGAGATCTACCATGAATGTGGATACTATGTAAGAATTTCAGGGTCCTGGCATGGCCGAGCGCATTAAGGCATGCGTTTGTAATCTGAAGGTCGCGGGTTTGCATCCGAGTCGCGCTAAACATGCTCGCCCTCCCATCCGTGGGGGCGTTATAATGTCAGTCCCATGTTTTGTAGGTAAAAGAGTAGCCCAAGAGTTGGCGGTGGGTGGTGATGGCTAGCTGCCTTCCCTCTCGTCTTACACTGCTAAATTAGGGACAGATAGCCCTCGAGTAGCTTTGTGCGAATTTCAAAAACAAACGAAAGAATATCAGGTTTTAGTAATAAGTTAAGCTGCATGAACAATATTATTTTTTTTAGGATTTCCATGCAAACGGTAATAGGTATAGGTTAATTAGAACAGTTCAAGTTCTAAGAAAATTTAGAAAAACCGATTGGAGTTGTTTAGTTTCCTTTGTAGCATATATATTTAATGGTGTGAAAAGTTTCAGCAACACATGGATCACTGCCCATCTATGAAAGAAAAAAGAAAATACGGAGTGAATAAAGAGACATATTAATAGTATTGAAAGCCTAACAATTAGAAATAGGTGGCGTCACATGTGTTCAATACAGAAAGAGGGAGAAATATCCTGATCAAACAGCAAATGCTATTTTCCCATCAATAATATTAACTGCTCAGAGTTAGACAATGTCCATTTAGGTATCTAGGTATGATAAAAGGAGATGGCAAATGCTTTTTTCACATCTATAATATTAACTACCCAGAATCAGACAATATTCATATAGGTACCCAAGTATGATTAATGGAGATGACATCTATTCAATATCATAATGATCTGTTATATCAATATCTTTTACTTGTGACGCAAAAGCTAAGATCATAGTAAAGACATATGGCAACAACGTCTAATGGTCTATAAAATTGAATAGACATGAAGGGATTATGTTAGTCAGCCTCTCATACTGTTACTCCATAAACACGGCTCTCACATAACCTTTCCTTTTTAGCAATGAAATATGCTGAATGGTTATAGTGTTAGCAGTTATAAGAAAGGTCTTGCATAAAGAAAGGCATACAAGTTGATAAGAATTGATCAAGGCTTTGATATCATCAGTATTAGTTTGAAGCTTTTTATAGTTCCTCTGCATAATCGTATCCATTTTTACCTAAATTTATGGATAATATATTAATGGTGTACATTTTGTTTTCTTTATGGTAGGCTTACGAACTTCAGTACATTCTGTTCAGGGTGGAAAGAGTAGATCCCTATCAGATGGCTAAGACTACAAAGAGTAGTTTAGTTTTTAGTCAAAAGTTTGTTTCACATAATGTGTTACCAGTAGAAACGGAAACAGAAGTGGATGTTGGTCAATTCATCCATTTTTCTGTGGAGGTTAACAAAGCTTTGAAAGCATTACACAAAAATTCTGTAGGAAACAGAAATATTTGCCTACACTCTCTCTGTATCACTACATCAAAATTCAGCAACATAATTCTGATTCGGAAGATGGCACCATTTTGCGTTTTAAAGAGTAGAAAATATTATTGAGAATTTTTCTTCTATGTACATTTTTCTCTTCAGTCCATTTTTAGCACGATCTAAAGTAAGACGTGGAAATTAATACAGCTTATCTCTAACTTGTCACTGCAATGAATGCAAACTCCAGAATATTGGCCGAGAATTATTTAGAAAGCCAAACAATGAAAATATTTTGGAACATATGGCTTTGCATTTCAAGTAACCAGCCTTTAAATCAGCAAGTTCGTTTGGCTCAAGATATGTTTGCTCTTTTGTTATTGTGTTTCAGACAAACGGGTTCATATTTTTTTTTCTGATTTTTGATAATTAATGAGTTCTCAGAGTCCTTTTGTTTGAAACAGGTAAATTTAATGGATTCCGAATTACCTGTTAGTTAATGGAACAATAGCAATATTTGTATATAATAACTGCGTGCATGCAGTCATTCTTATATGACCATTATTTTATTAGCGTGATTTTTGATGGAGTTTCAATACGTAAAAAGTAAATATTATCATCCACTGTTCCGCCCTTCTCAGATTTCTACTAACCAAAAAAATACAGTAGCACAACAACAGGAGGATATCAGCATGAAATATTACCCATTGGAGACAGTCACTACTGGCATTCAGTTAAACTTAGCCAATTAGAATATAAAGGGCCACGCGAGGGCCTCCTACCTACAGAAAATCAATAACACAGTCGTGTGTTGAAATGACCCAGACACCATTCAAAAACCAGAATCTTCTTCACTTTTTCACAGCTTCCTATACATTCTTTTCCAAGGAAACCATTTTATGAAAAATAGTAATTACTTCGAAAGGCTGAGAGAACTAAAACAACCTGAAACGTGAACCATATAATTAATAACACGTCCAATATGAAGAATGCTAATAAATAAATGACTAATAACGTCAGTTACTATTCTAATGTCACCTCAACAACTTTGTGTTGTTTTTTATTTATTTAAACCACTAATAAAAAAATAAACCCGGTTAGAACTCGCGGGTATGGGTCAGACGAAATAATCGTTTCTCGATACCACACATGAATTATTATTTGTAAAAACCGTTATTATAAATTATAGTATTGTTTGTATATTAAAACATATTTGTATTAAGAAAGAAAATTATGTAATCAATCCTTTTGGCAGATATAATAAATTTGATGCATATTAACATTTTTTTTACTTCTAAATTAAAATTAAAACTTTCAACTATTCGAAATTGTAAGACTTAACGTACGTAACATAATAAATCGGAGACTAGTTCGAAATACAGTGTTCCCTCATGTATCGCGGTAGATGCGTTCCAAAATTCCCCGGGAAAGGATATTTTCCGCGAAGTGGGTTTTGTTTGTTTGAAATTTCGCACAAAGCTACTCGAGGGCTATCTGTGCTAGCCGTCCCTAATTTAGCAGTGTAAGACTAGAGGGAAGGCAGCTAGTCATCACCACCCACCGCCAACTCTTTTACCAACGAATAGTGGGATTGACCGTCGCATTATACACCCCCACGGCTGGGAGGGCGAGCATGTTTAGCGCGAACCCGTGACCATCGGATTACGAGCGCACGCCTTAACGCGCTCGGCCATAAAAGTAAACGTTGCGACTGCCGGGAAGTGGGATCGCCGATTTTTACGTATATATTTATGTGCATTTAGACTTTTAAAACCCTCCCTGTACAACTATTTAACCCTCCCATTACAATACTGTTCATTATTGCTGAAATAATAAGAACAATTATTAAGATATTAAGCCTTAAAATTAAAAATTACATATCTTCACTGGCCTGGCATGGCCGAGCGCGTAAGGTGTGTGACTCAAAATCCGAGGGTCGCGCTAAACATGCTTGCCCTCCCAGCCGTGGGGGTGTATAATGTGACGGTCAATCCCACTATTCGTTGGTAAAAGAGTAGCCCAAGAGTTGGCGGTGGGTGGTGATGACCAGCTGCCTTCCCTCTAGTCTTACACTGCTAAATTAGGGACGGCTAGCACAGATAGCCCTCGAGTAGCCTTGTGCGAAATTCCAAAAACAACTACTACATATCTTCAGCAGGTGGTGTCTTTTCGGGGGACACCACTTCCTCTTCGTCGTCTTCCTCGGCAGCAGACTTCGTCAGTGCTTCTAAGTCCTGGTCGGCGAGTGGGTCGGATTCAAAGTCAATCAGTTCATCTACGTCTTCCTTCGTCATATCGGCAAATCCTTCACCTTTGATTAACGAAGCTAATTGCACAGCTTTTTGAACAGCCGAGTATTTATTTTTAATATTTTAATGGTATTTAATGCTATATTTTAGATTTAATGTTTATTATTTTATATATATATGTGTGTGTGTGTGTGTATATATATATATATATATATGGGGGGGGGGGGGTCGGCCGAGCCCGCGAAGTGGCGAGGGAACACTGTAAATTATAATACATAACAATACTAACAGCCAACAAGAAGCTGTCAGTGATCTTAGACACGTAAATGTTCTTCCTAGACTCACCCTTCTTTTGTGACTGAAGTAGAATACAGAATATACGTAGACAAATCTATCGCCGGTCTTGTAAATAAGGTGGGCATTTATCGAAAAGCCAAGAGAAGAATGACGAAATGGTCATCTGCAAAGACGAGCCTCTGGATATGGGGGACGTATAAGAGCGAGTATACAAGTTCATGCGCACTAAGGAAGTGAAAATATGCCTGCCAGTCAGATGATTCTTCAAAAGTATCAAACAAGAACATAAAACAGCTAACAATTATAGTGATCTGCTTTTTATTACTTGGCCTAATCTTCTCTCGAGAACAAATATTATTTGAAAGAAACGATGAAAGTACTTCGACTGAGGATTTGCTGCTGGTTACCTGTGTGAGGCTACGTTTTGATTTATCTGTTTATAATTTTAATCTTTATAGTCATATCCAAGTAACAATTAATAAAATTTATTTGCGTTGATTTTAATTCATTCTCATATTTCTACAAAAGAGATGAGTTGGAAAACGTTTAAAGTGTTACTATAAAAGTCCTGTTTTTAATTACTTTTTTTGCGTGATATTTAAGAGGTTAAAACAAAGGTGACAAATAGAAAAATGTACTAAAAGTAACAACCGGAAAAAGGCGCTAAAATACAATTCATACTAACATGTTAAATTATGGTTTCCGCCGTATGAACATAAATTACTGGTACACTGAATATTCTTAAGCCAGGTATGAAATTATTATAACATATATTCAATGTTTTAATAGTTCACTAAACCCGATCTTCGACAAATGTACAATTGGTATTAAAAATAAATAAACAGAACAGATACGCTTTTCAAAATGTTCTTTCTGGTAGATTGGTTAACTATTCGTAACTGGCAGATGAAATATTTTACTTATATCAGAAGAAATATAACTAACATATCCCTCACGAACATGTGTAGATGTATAACTCAGCCTGCCATTTGAAATTGAAGCTCTGGAACTGAAGGCACTCTTAGCTAGAAGACGAACACCTGTGATTAACTCAGTCTTTCAAAACATGCCTTACAAAAATCTAAGTAATATGTAGATTTGTAAGAATTGAAGTCTAGACAAGTTCTCGATTCAAGATGAATAATTTTCGGTAATAACATAATTTCTAACCGAAATTTCTGAATAACGATCCTCAGACACTGCGCACGTTTTACTTATAATCTGCTAATGCAACCAGACTTATTTTAAAAATTCAGACATAGAACATCATTATGAAGAACCAGATACGAAATTTGAAAATCAGTTAAATGAAATATACGTCATTATAATTTTATCTTAATTTATTTTCCTGGATTTCATAAGATATACAAACTGTAATTTGTAAAATAACGAATATGAACGATATCTAATGTACGTATAGTTTTGGTTTAACTGTTTGAATTGCTTGTTTGAAAAACTTAAGGAGTACAATATGAGCCTAATTGTAACTTTCTTTCCTTGTTTAAATGCAGTTCATTATAGCATTTATATGCTATCTTTTACTAACTTCCAAGAATCAATCTTGAAAATAACTTTATTCATATTAATGTGATAAATACATTATTAAATCCACTTTGCTGTTAAAAATTTCCATTATTTATGCGGTTTTAATTAAATGATTTTATATGCTCTAGTGGTTATTTATGTCCGGTATGTTGCCAGACATGCGAGTAGGAGCTAAGCTATGTATATTTTTGTACTGATAACTGCACACATACGAGAAAGTTTTGTAAATTTTCAGTTTTGTTTTTTGCAAAGTGATAAAATAGTGCTGTCTGCGCCTAACGATTCTAATGTTTAACTGATTAGTGAGAATGGTTAGTTAAAAGCACCCATCACCAATTATTAGGCTATAATACTTAAACATATTAAAATTATTCTAGAACTCCATCAAAACAATCCATATCACTCGCTCAATCATTTGGTGGGGGAGACTGTCACAAGTGTTTCATGTTTAAAACACATTTCCTCCATGAGATATTTCTATAATTTATCTACTGATTTCGCGGTGCTCTTATTATCAGTATCATCGCACAAAATTTTATGCTGCACTTGACGACTTGACCTTATGTCTTCGTTTGAAATAGTAAAAATATCTCCTCTCCCAAGTTTCACTCTCCACCTGCTAAAGGAACGTAACTATTGAATGGATATGTTATGAAAGCAGCTTGTATACACAGGGTTTGTGTGGGTTTTTCAAACTGAGATTCTTTTAATCATATTGCGTACTATTGCTTGTAGTACATGGTTAACTGTTAACATTGAATTTTATGTCTAGGGGTTTCCACCTTTTCAAAGGTGCTGCATTTTACTTACAATGATTGGAGTACTCCTTGTTGCAAGTCTCTTTCTGGATATTTCTGATACCTCAAGTTGTTAAATACTCTTTCTTACTCCAAATAGTTTCAATCTTTGATGCATACCGTTCCACGACGACTTTGTATTGACTATATTCACCATATTTAAAATCACTTTAACATAACGCACCCAATCCAGCCACATTTGAGTTCTACGCTAGTCACAGAGCAAGCAAGACTTGCTGATATCTATGCCATTATGCTGTTCAGGACGCAAGAATCAACTACTCCAGTTATATCGCCGGTCACTGTTGTCGGTCTACCTTCACACTTTACGCCGCTAAAAATCGCCACGTTCATCGCCCAAGCCAAGCCTGGGGCAACCATCGAACCTTCCAGAATCCGGAACTCTCATCCAGCCCGCTACTCCCGCTGATCTAGTGTATCTATGCCAACCATGGAACACTGAAATTAAAGTAAGTTTTTCCCCAACCAAAAGTCTTGTCAGTCTTTTCTCTGTATTCCCCCGGAGCGTCGACCCAACCATACAACCAGAAGAAATCAAACAAGTCATAGAATCTCAAATCCATGCCAAGTTATATGCTGTACATCAAACTTTCTCCAGAAACACCAATCTACCTACGTACTTCATGAAGATAGTGACAACGTCGAAGTACAATGCTGACTGTATTTTACGTGACTGGTGTTACTATCACATATTTCACTTTAGAGCCGAACGCCCGCATCGACGACCTTACAATTCGTGATCAAAGTACCCAGACAACCTAGACAATCAACAAACAACTTCCAACGCAGTGATTCTTGACCTTGTTGGAAGTGCTGAACCCCGGAAGTTTCGTACTTGCATTCACTGAACCCTTCGTAATTGGAAAAATAAAATGATTTTTTTTTTCAAATTCAAAATATAAGTATATATTTTATTAGTGCACAAAGTGGACCATGCATCAGTTGCACACAATGGCAGTGTTCAAAGAACAAAACCAACATAACTTAATGAATATTTACTGCAAATCAATGTGACTTTTGCTGTACCTCGAATTCAGAGCCCATTTCATTACACAGCTCTTTGGAGATGCGGTGCTTCAGAGCACTATTTTGCAAAAAGTTCATACATTCCACTACAATTTTTAATACTTCTGCCAGTTTTAAAGGCAATATTTTTGTTGCCAACGCATGCCCATGTAGAATACAGTGCATTACAATGATGTGTGGTGCATCAGCTTTCACCAGTGCACCAAAACCAGAGTTTCGTCCCATCATGACTGGATCTCCATCCGAAAAAAAACTGCAGAAACCATATCCCACGAAAAATCGTTGTCTCCGAAGAAGTCATCCACAGGTTTCTTCACGTCAGTTGCCTTAATTGTTGTGGCTCACAAAATATAAAAATCTTTTATCTCGTCGTTCTTTACATAGTGCATGAATACAAGTTGGCTTAGATTGGAAACGTCGGTGGTCTCGTCGAGTTTAAAGCTAAATTTTTGCTGGGCTTGAAATCAGATGTGCTACTACTTGAACCAAGATGTCATCTATTCTGCTGCTGATGGTGTCATTTGAAAGAGGAATTTGAGATAACTTATTTTCAGCAGTTTTTCCTACCTATTCTACAAGACCGCAACTAGCAGATTTCCTAGATACCAGACAACCAGCCACATGTATACCCTTGCCACAACCCATCAGTTTTCTTTTTATTCCAAAATGTTTCAAAAGCTACGATTTTCTTCCCAGCTACTTCCGGGCAGATTTTTCGGCACCCAGACCGTGAAAGTGGGTTTCCTCGGGGTTTTTCCGTTTCCCCCCACAGCTTAAATCTCTGGCATTAGATCTGTAGATCCCAGCCAAGGAAACATTCCTGTGTAGTCCTGAAAAGAGCCGTTCAAGTCAATCTCAAATAAATGTTTAGTAATTGCCAGCCGTCAGCTTATTCTGACCACGGGCTCTGGCCTGCCTTACTTTCCTTATGCAATTCTTGTCCAGGTCTCCCTTCTCTCGCGTCACTTTCATACCCCCCACCTCTCTTCTTCACCTTAAAGAAATTACAACAAAATAACAACAAACTTCCATGTAAAGTTCAATAATCTTCCACGTGAGGGGACGAAGAGGAACCACAACGTACCTGACCACCCCAGTTGGAAAGAGAATTTTTCAGACTTCTGTCTCTCTAAACTCATTAAGTTCGTTTGCGTTTTGCACTCAATTCTCTTAAGTGGGATTTGACCGTCACTCTTAGCATCCCTGACGCAAGCGTGTTCTAATGAGGATAAGTCACATGGTATCACTACTTGTTCTGGGTACACGAGTATTTTTTAGAAAAGAAGGAATGTGCATTTAAACATTGTGTTTTAGCATTTCAATATGAATCATACGAAAAGATCAACTAGTAAAAATAACTGTCCAGTTTAGGTAAAACAACAACCACATACACCAGTTGTTCTTTTGTCACAGTCATAAAATAATATTTAAATTTTTAATGTTTTGCACGTTCAGTCAGTGAGAAATTTAGTCATACAATCAAGACTCGTCATCAAGTGTACCTCTCAAAATGATCGTTTTACCTAGACATGTCACATACCACAATGACAGACTGTCACTTTAAAAAAAGTCAGAAATAAATAGTAGTTGATTTTACTGGTTACAAAACTTTTATTACCCGTTTGCTTGTTAAAATTATTATTTTAGATATATCACTTACAGTCTTTGGCAAATAGCGATGCAAACGTGAGAAGTAATTATATAACTTCTACTGTCTTTATTTTCTATCTTAAACTATTAATTTGCAAATGTTAATGCTTTTTTCTCCAAACTCTTTCACTGCTTCACCCTGTTGCTGTACGGATAATGCTAATTTAAAACAAAGTTCCAACAAAAGAGTTAAAGTGAAATTTCAGATGCTTTGTGTTTTAAGTCCCTCCCATAAGTTTGATTTCATTGTTGTGAGTCCAAAGTGGTTTGTTTTATTCTTCAAAAATACTAACGAGGAATAAAGACGTGTGGAATAGCTTACAAATCAAATCTGTAAAGCTATCAGTTTTAGTAATTTCTTTGAATTTTTGATACAGTTTGAAATACAGCTTCAAAATTAATCATTGTTGAAGTTGATAATACTGACTGTGACGAAGAGACATATTGCTCTATTCTCTTTCAGAAGCCTTTCTAGATAGTGTACTGAATTCTTTTTTTTATCTTATATAAGCTTCTTCTGAGACATTTAAATCATTTTGTGAACAAATGCTGTAAAATAGTGAAGAAAACAATTATGTTGATAATCAAACATAATCAGAGCCTTTCACATTATTTATAGCATTATCCCTTATAAGATGAATATTTTTTAACTTTCCATATACTTGTAATGCTTCACAATAGTTTCCACACTGCATTATCAGTATGATTTTACAGAAAATTGCTGTATATTAAGGGGATCATGTTGTAAATCCAGCATCTTGTGATACTGTTCAAGTATCAACTATCTGGAAGTCAGATACTCAGTATCTGGCCACAACATCTTTAAAATACTGTGCAAATTCATAAAATGATAGTAATAATGCACAAATTATTAATGAATTAATAGAGGATAAAAAATATGACTAGTTTTTAATAGAAAAAAAAACTTGCTTGCAGAGACCAGTTAGATATTTTTTGTATTACAATTGTTATTAATCTTTTTTTTACCAATAACACTAGTTACAAGTAAGTCTCTTTTTTTTCTAAGAGCAAATGAATTGGTTAGGTGTTTCTACCAAAGCAGATGATATTTTTAATTTGTTCATTTCTTCCTTACACAGCTGATGCCTAAGACATATTACTCTCACTAGCTACACTTAGAAAATTAAAAAAAAGAGAGACAGATTTCCTTTTTTATTATTTTTTTTACATTAGTTAATAACCTACACCTCAATATTAATTTAACTTCTGTTTTCCTTTGCTTGTTGTAATATTCTCCCTCTCTCTTTCATAAACTATGTAATAGCTATTAAAGCAGCACATAAAATTATTCATATTTTGACTGTAACTAGAAATAATTAAAACTACAACAGGTCACAGTTCCACATACATTTTAAACAGGGGTAGATCACCATGTTACTTTTGGGACAACAAAGCCTGAAGTCAAGTGAAACATGTATAAAATTATCAAAGTATCTTCAGCAATAATATAGATTATTTTGCGTGAATGGGCCATTTCAAGACCACATAGTTCTGAAAGAAACACTGTTGAAGTATTTCAAAATAAAAATCAGTAGATTACATAAACATAGTATAAACACGAATCAAATATTTTTAAAAATTAAACTGTATTGTTTCCAAAGCTAGACATAACACAAGTAACAAGTAAACTACATTTTGTCCCTAAATTCAAGTTATTGTTTTTTAAAAGAAGCACTACTTACTCATTCCAAGTATTAGCATACTAGTTTACTCTCTCAACCTGCACGAGTGACATATCATGTCGTAATTATAAAGTAATTCCAAGTAAAATGACACAAACCAATACTATCACAGGTGGATCTCTGTAACTTGAGTGAAAAAATGTAACTTTTATGGAGAAGAGAGCATTATATTAAGCACTGAATTTAAACAAGCTAGGCACTCATATATATATCCAAAAGTTATTCTCCAAAGTTACATATGTTTAAATTTATATATAAACAGTTGCATTGATGTGCATTGGCATTATTGTTAATCCTTGCATTATTAACTTGGTGGCCCCGTTTTTATAAATGGATAAAATGTTTGGTTATAGGACCCAAGGAAAATGAACTATCTAGATAAATACACAATTAAACTTCATAAATCAAACACTGACAATAACATAAACCCTTGATAATTACATTTACACTAAAAATATCTTTTCTAACATATATCAAGATAATAAAACTCGTTTATGTTATATTTGTTTTTGTTTTGACATTTTTCACATTTCATTATACTACTTTTAATTGTTCTGTTGAAAAGTACCGACTGTAGCCGTTAAAAAAATTCTCTCCTTCATTCCTTAAAAATATCAGAACTCAATTCTTATAATGTATAGAATCTGTTGCCTATTAAAGAGTGATTTATGAGAGACTTAATAGCATGGCTAACAGAAATGACATATTATGGTTCTGTAATAATCTGATATATATAGTTAGCTTATTACACTGTACAAATACTACAAAGTAGAAAAATATTTACAAGAAACTTCTACCATGTATTAGTTGTATGGAAAAATACCATTGTCAAAATCATTAAATGATAAAGTTGGCTATTTTATATTAGGTCATAACAAAAAAATATTTTCTTACAAAATCTTCCAAATAACACAATTTTAAATACTTAATCTAAAACTGGCATCATATTAATGTAGCCATTAAGTATTTACACATGCATTTATTCTATTCCAAAATTTATTGACTTTTAATAATGATTTTTCATTCTTCAGGCATACAAAAAAATTGCATTTCCTCACAACCAAACCTATGACCACCTAAATTTTGACAAGCTTTACTTTTTAAAAGATAAAATAATTTAAAACACTATTTGAAAATTTTCTGGTCTTGTTGGTTAATGTTTTGTCAAAAAAAGAAGTAAGTTATATATTAAGCATAGTGTAGCATCTAATAATGGCAATAAATAAATCTATGAAAGGATACAATTATTGTACTAACAATGAAAAAGTAAAATAAAAGTCACACCACAAGTTGAATTTTATCCTGGAATTGAACGTACTTGAAATGACTGCATCATAACGCAGCATACTTATGGACTGAAAATTAGGTTCTTCAGTGCACAAAAAATACAGATGGTCTACTGAAGTTTTAGGGTGATAATACAGTAACAAACTTTGAAATACAGACTAATGAAAGCTTGAAATAAAGTACAATTACAAAGATTATAATAACAATCACAGAACTAATAACACAAACTTCATATTCAGAAATGAAGGATGTATAGGTGTTAAAAGGAGACTCAACAGGAAAATAATGGGATACAAAAATGAATATCCTTGTGAACTAATCACACAAAGAAAAAAATGTGTGTGTCATACACGGCATACATATTGTATTTTTAAATATTCCCTTAAATTCCAAATAATACTTAATTTTTTATGATGGATTTAAAGCTATAATTTAGTATAGAAAATTTCATGTTTTAAGAACATAATAATTTGGTACATTGAGTTACTTTTAGCTGCCTTATGCACACTAACAAACAAATATTTTCAAGCTTAAAAGAAGCAGATGTTGGTTTAATTCTATACAAAAATAGAGATCTGCATATCAGAACAGAAAACAGTATCACACAGTATGATAAAATTTCTACTCAGTCTTAAAATATAAAAGCACACTAAATGGTCACATAAAATACTTGAATCATACCATTTAAAAAACAATTTTATAAAAAGGAACATAATACTGTTGGCTGTTCTAATGTTCATAGCAAAAAATTAAATATTTACTTCCTGTTTATTGAATACTTTTTCTTTTAAAAATTAAAATAAAATTCTGGTCCAAGAAGAATCAATTCTTTTTTTTCTAATCTTAAATACTTTTTGGTTATTTTGGTCTACTATTCCATAAAGATAATAATTTTTTTGAGACTAAGACTGATTTCTTTTGTTGGCTCCTTCTTCCAAGCTTATTATTTTAATTAATTTTTTTATTTGTCTGTTATTGAAAATCTATGAGTGATTTCATGTCAGCCATGGCATTCTCTATCTGTCTGGCAAATCGTTGAGAATTCTGATAAAAAATAAATCATTTTGTAGTTTAGAATTTATCTAAAAAAATAGATTTTAGGATTACATTAATAGTAACACAATACACTGGAAAGTTTCAATGTCGGTTTATATAAACAAAGAAAAAATAGTACCATTAAAAATATCAGAGTATAAAGTAAAAATTCAGCAATTCTCCACAAGTAGATAGACATGAATACAAGGTACTACGAAAATTAATTTTTCTTGAACAAGTTTCTTTGTCATTCAAATCTGCCCAAAATTTAGATTTCTATTGTATAAAAAAAAATTTAAGCATTTTCCTATTTTCAAAGTAATAATTTAAAATAATAGCATTATTTGAAATAAACTGGTAAAATTGGAAATAATATTTCTGTACTCGAGTTAGCAATGAATCTAATACTATTTTGATTAATGCATCAATTAAATATATATTTTTATAAAATTCTAGAAAAGGTATACATGACTACATTCTTCTTACAAATGAATATTTTAATTTATATAACTGATTCTTTGCAGAGCTGCAAATATCCAACTGTCCACAACTAGTAAAATTTGTATGTTTTATGAAAGGATATTTAAAATTTTGAATGAAACTTCACTCTGCTCTGTTAGAATGCCTGTGTCTCAGGTCAGTACCTATCTGTCATAAAAGATTTTGACCACTGCACAAAACCTTTCATGATGTTAATATAAAAATTAAGCTAACATTTACAGCTTCTCTCGTAAAAACCCGAATACTAAGCATGTGGAACCAAACTAAATAACCATGTCTATAAGTGTCTGCCATCACCCTTGCAATTACATTTCAAGCAAATGAAATATTAACAGAAGCAACTAAGCATTTCCATCACAGAAACTAGGTAGTTCCGGATAGTCTAAAAGATCAATATTCTTGTGAGCACTGTAGAAAGAAACTGGAGTATAAGACAACATATATCTTACTGTTTCTGGAGAAGAACGTTTGCTTGAAATGTGGAAAAACACTATATTTTCTCCAGCAATAATATATGACACACCATACCCATCATCTGCAACCTACAGAAAATAAAAAGTAAAATTAAATAGACCATAAGATTCTAAGATTTAAAGGTCACATAGTAAAAGTATCAGGAGTGTAATAAATACATACAGCATTTTCAAGTGTTTTAAGTCTACAAATCTGAAGTTAACTCCCTATAATAACATTAAAACTTAAGCTCAAAATTACAAGAAATATTTACAAGAAGTAATTATTATTTATGATTCATCATTTGCAAATTTATAAAAAGATAAAGGAAAATGATACATACAAACATACAATACAAAGATATTTGTTCAAAGTCATTTTTTTCTGTCAAAAGTATAATGTAATGAGCTCTAAATTCCACAAAAACATATTTGCCTGCAAATTTGCTTCAAAATTAAGTTTCATCTTTTGGTACTTAAATCATGACATCTATATCTGATTATGTATAAGCAACTGATTAAACAGTGTCACAATTTAACTGGATATTCACCTTTATAAATTAAGTTTGATGTACTTTGTGGCTAAACATCATGTTGCACTTTATATTATACCGAGAAAAAAATTAAAAATGTACAGAAATTTCTCCATATGAATAAACCAATAACAAGTGCATGGTAATTTTAGTATACTAAAAACTTTGTAAATTTATAGATGTTGCATATAGTTATTGTGTTCATGTCAGTGCATAGAGATTTAAAAAAAAACTGACATATGTAGCACTGACAAGAACATCTGGCAAAATGAGTTTATGTATAATAAGCACCCCTGAAAGAACTACAATATAAAGAAGTTTGTTCTTAACTGGTTGTTATAATTTGTCTCATTAAAAATATGTGTAAACACACTGATAAGTAATATCCACGTGTACACCCTCTAGGTCCACTTATCTCTTAACACAAGTTCAATCTACAAGACTGAACATGTGACCTCTTTAAACTCATTGTCTTTTCAGATACAATACTTCTAGCTTTCAATATAGTGTGTATATTTTCATAAAATTTGGCAGTATAAGTTAATATTACAATTCTTTAACATATAAAAAACTCATTTTTAGTGAAGTATATTTAATAAAATACAGATTTGTAAATGAATATGGAGTATTTGTTTTAAATTGTCCAAGTGCAAAGAAATCCTTGTTAAAATTTGAAACACCTTTCCTTATCTCAAAAATTCTCAAAACTTCCATTGTATAATCCCTACGACCTCCTAAGTACATTTCAAAAGGTTTTCAGTAAAATTAGAAAGTTTATATGTTATTTTCTCTAATATCTAACTCAAAATGAGAATTGTAAGTATGCCTGATTTTTAAACCACCAAAAATTTTCAATAATTGATTTAATATTTTTATAATGATTACACAATGTAATATAAAACCATATTCGTTTATCCTAATTATCTCTAACTTCATAACAGTTTAGATCTATTTATAATTACATTTTGTTGTTCTATTGCCTTTTGAGCCATGACTAACTACTGTCTGCATGATTACAAGTTGTAAATCACATGGGACACAACTCACATTAAGCTGTCAAACTTCAACTAGTTTTTACTATATTATTATTATTTATTTTACTTAATCTAATCTTAACTCACTGCAAAACATCCTTGTTTTGAGATTTTAGTTGTTTCTGTAATTATACATAAAGAATAAAATGAAAACAAGAAATAAAATACTTATCCAATCTCCTATTTTTCTTGCTCTTGGTTTCAAGGAGAGTTAATCTTAATCTTTAAACTATTCATAACATTCCAATTAATAGTTTTTATTTAATTAAGTAATGCTCCAAACAATATATATAATAACATGCAAAGAAGTAGACAAACTCCCTTACCCTAAAAAATTTTCTGGCTTTCTAACTGTGTGAAAAGTTATAAATGCATCCAAGCTAGTTGTTAACTTTCTCACAGGAATGATATTCAAATTCTCAGTACAACTGACATTTAACTGCTGAGAGCATAGCATTATACAACACATAACTTGATGAAAGAAAACCTTAAGTTTCTATTGGTTGTAGGTAATGCATATAATTAAACGTAAGAGTGAACTATTAACAAATTATGAAAGAAAGGACGTGACAAGAGGTGTCTGATTTTCTAACTCAAAGATGTGAAACAGAACAAAGTCAAAAACTATAATAAATGTGATTTATCTGAAGAATGATGATTTTAGAGAGTAATTTACATGTTAATAATTTCCAATTTTTATGAGGAGTAGCATTCAGAGAAAATGCATCACACTATGGGAAATTCTGGATTTTTTAAAATACTGCCTTGTAAAATTAAAAATTTACAAACTATTAAAATATGGATTATTAGTTACAATTTTGTGCTCTTCTAATTGGTATAAAATAAACAAAAAATAGTTTAATAAAATTTTGAATGTAAGACACTAAAATCTGTGTTATGCACAGTAAAGGAAACCTGGGAGATGAGGTTAATATAGGTGCAATTTTTTGAGTTTATAGGTTATTTCCTCTGATAGCTATGGTGGTCTCTATCTCCCTTTCATACACATATCTTTTTCTTATCTATAACAATGAAAAGGTGTGTCTGTGGATCTTTGTGTGACTGCCATAACTCCAAGAGAAAAGAACTACTAGAAACCAGATATTTTGCACCCATATTAAGTGGATTCATGGGGTATGTGCACCCTGAAATTATTACTTATCTACATGTGTGCAAGCATGTACAACCTTTTATGAGGCAAGCAAGTGAAAAACCACAAGAAAACACTATGTGACTGCCACAGCTCCAAAAAGAGAGACCCTAGAAATCTGAAACTTTGCACCCATACTAAATGGACCCTGAGGGTGTGTACTTAGGCATCATTACTTATTCACACACATGTGATTGGGCATCGTTTTACTGAGGTAAGCTAATGAAAAACCACATAGGAAAAAAGTGGTTCCAAATATTACAAATAGAAATTGCATGGAGAAAAGGAGAGATACTTATGGGCATGCATGTGCTATGTGCACCTAAGTATTTTTAATTATCCATATGTGCACCACATTGAGGCAAGCTAGCAAAACAAACTACACAGAAAATAGCATATTCATGACACAGCTCCAAGAAAAGAAAACACAGAAACCTTTTTTATGTGGCAAGCTTGTGAAAAAATACATAGAAAAAAATGTGAACATTGTTACGAAGGTTCTGATACAGGAATGAATTTCTCCAAGTTACTATGAAGTGAAGAATAATCTACAACATCAATAGGAACTTTTTGGTGTATGTAAAATATCTTCTTAGTTTTCACGTCAGTGAATATTATTTTCCTTGACAATAGTGATTTTCTGTACAAGTGCTTTTTTTTTCTTCTAAAATAGTGATAAAAATGGTCCTTTTAACAAATGTTGGTACAACAATTTTAGTGCATTGCTAACACATTCTTTGCTATCTAAAAATAACTATAGCTTTTTAATAACATTTAGCATGAATACTTGGTTTATCAATTGTTTTGGTTATAGTCCAGTTTCATTTTGAACATTTACTTAACATTGCAATGGGGTAAATAAGTTGGTCATTCAGAATCTACACTGTCCCAATAACTGTATCAAACAATTGTTAATGGTGTATTTACTTATATTACAAAGAGACTTATTTGTTTTGAAAGTTCGTGCAAAGCTACATGAGGGCTATCTGCACTAGGCATCCCTACTTTAGCAGTGTAAGACTAAAGGGAAGGCAACTAGTTATCACCATCCACTGCCACCTCTTTGGCTACTCTTTTACCAACAAATAGTGGTATTGACCATCACATTATATGCCCCCATGGCATAAAGGGTGAGCATGTTTGATGTGACAGGGATTTGAACCCATGACCCTCAGATTATGAGTCAAATGCTTTAACCCACCTAGCCATTGCAAACAGAAATTACAGACAAACATACATGCACATCTTTTTCATGAGACCAACTATCAAATAACTACAAACAAAACTTGATCCTTATGCATCCAGTTAAATATAAAAACTAAAAAAAACATTGTATTTTATTAACAATGCATTCCAACAATGGCTTTTATGTTACATTACTCAGCAATAAAAACATAATCTAATACTATTGTTTGTCTATGTGCCAAAAATATAAAATTAAATGTATAAGTAACAAAATAATGAAAAAAATAATTGTTTTTTTAATTTATAGTCTGTGTTAATTGAAGAGGTTTGATTTTTATGATTTGTTTTTATTATTAAAGTTTAAAATTGGATTGATACTTTTAGTTTCATGTTACATTTTATGTTATTGGGTCAAGGTTAGGTTATCTCATGCTATGTCACAAGAGAAATCGTGTGTGATGAGATACAAAACAAACTGGCTTTTATATATGTTAAACAACTTCATTTATAGTGGGATAAGTAACTACCTTTATTAATTTTATTACTATGAAAAGAATAGTCAGACAATAATCAAACTAATCTAACTGGATAAATGCATTTTGGCCTTTACGGCTACTCTTATTTCAAGAAACAAAACAGATCAAGTGTGATGTGTCATGTCACATACCAGCTCTTTTATAGGTTAGATAACAGGGCATAAAGTGATGAATATAATTAATTACAATCATTTTATTTAATATTTTAAATAGTATATCCATGTTTGATCACCGTAGTTTCAAAGAAATCACAAATAGATACACACACACCATAATAATATGATAATTGTAAAATTACTACAGCTGATTATAGATGCCACGACACATCATGTTATCTAATGTATCTAAAAGCCATGTCACAATCGGTTTATCTTGATTTCTCAAAATAAAAATAATAATAAAAAAGTTTACCTGGATAAATGCATTTTGGAGTCCTCTTATTTTGAGAAATAAACTACAACATTTATATGGGTTAGATTACATGACATATACAGTTACGACAGAAAGTGTTCATACCCCTGCATCCCGAGTAGTTTCTTGCTCATAACTTAAAACGTAACATGATTAGACTAATAGACATAAAATATACTATAAATATTATACTAACACACATCTACATATATTTTTATGTAAATTAAACGACAAATAAACTGTTTATAAACAAATAACCAAAAATAGGAGGAGCAGAAAGTGTTCGTACAGTTCAGAATGTGTGAAAAAACTGATATTCCTGTAAAAATTTTGTTTAGTTTGGTGAATAAATTACATTATACCATTCCAGACAAGACACTGAATTCATAATTATTGGAATTTAGGCAGCAAAACATTTACTTCCGGCAATTTAGCGCCATCTACGTCATTATCTGCTTGGTCATCATGGAGAACAGGAAACAACTGTCCAGTGATTTAAAAAACTGATTTATTGTAAAATACAAGTCTTGTGTGTCTCTTTTTGGTATTGCTACACAACTTGACGTGCCAAAATCTACTGTTCAAAGCATAATTACCAAGTTTAAACTTACAAGATCAACTACTTACCTCCCTCGTTCCAAACGCCCCACCAAAATTCCAGAGATAACCAAGAGGAAGGTTCTCAGAGAAGTTGTTAGAAACCCTTGTTTAACATGTAATGACTGGAAAGGGAAACTGGGATTGAAGTAAGCACCTCTACAGTTATGAACATGTTATGCTCTTCTGGGTTCAAAGCATACCATCCTCGTAGAACTCCATATTCAAAGCCTGTTCATTTAGAAGCACAACTGAGGTATGCAAGAAATCATGTAGATAAACCCTTTAGCTATTGAAAGAGTATTCTTTGGTGAGACAAGACTAAAATTGAGCTTTTCAGCCAAAATGATGTTCACAATATTTTCCATAAAAAGGGGGAATAAAATCTTCCAAAGAACACCATCCCTACAGTTAAACACAGAGGTGGCTTGATCATGCTATGGGGTTCCTTCAGCTCTTCTGGTGTGGGTAGCCTTCACAGCATCAACGAAATCATGAAAAAAGAAGAGTACATTAATATATTAGGCACTTATATCAAGAATGATGCTTGGAACTTGCGGCTTGGACGTTGTTGGATCTTCCAGCACAACAATGACCCTAAGCACAGATCGAAATATGTGCAATTCTGGATGCAGTGAAGCTATATAAGCATTCTGGAGTGGCCATTGCAGTCACCCGATCTCAATCCAATTGAAAACATTTGGCATGAGATGAAGACCAGGATTCATCAGCATCATTCGAAAAACTTGCAAGATTTGGAGGCCTTCTGTTAAGAAGAATGGAAGAAAATACCAGTCAAGTACTGTAAAACGATCATGGAGGGCTATGAGGAGAGATTGCACCAAATAATTCACCTGAAAGGCTACACAACTGACCATTAAAGTAGATGCACAAACACTTTTTGCCCCTCCTATGTTTGGTTATTTGCTGATAAACAGTTTATTTGTCGTTCAATTTACGTAAACATTTATGTAGATGTGTGTCAGTATAATATTTATAATATACTCTAGTTTAATTATCCTAATCGTGATACTTGTTAAGTTATGAGGAAAAAACTACTAATGACGCAGGATAACCAACACTTTCTGTCGTAACTGTATAGGTATCTATAATAATTTTATTATAATTGTTCCTCTCCAGCTTTTTTATGTTTCTTGGAAATAAAAATGTTTAAAACATTTCCGACTGTTCTCTTATGCAAGAATAGGTTCATAATGCAAACAATGATATAGTCACATAGAATACATCAACATCAACCTAATAAGATGGGTGAAGTTATGATTCTCTGTATGTTTAATACTATACTGGTGAGAGTTATGTCTTGACTCGTTCCTTTCAAAGTACTCTGAATGAATACAGTTAAAACAAGTAACAAATGTGTTTAATCCCTGATAATGGCCACCTTCAACAGATTTATTTGACCTTTATCCTTTCCTTGTAGACATTACATACATGTGAAAAAAATGGTTAGAATGAGCTCATTTCTGGAAAAACTAACAACAATTATTTTGAAACTGGAATCACATATTCATCACAGAGTATGTGAAATGACAGTAGTATTGTTGGCTACTTGAATAACTGGTAGTTCCTTACCTAAATATGTTATAATTAGAAGTACAGTTTAAATTGTATTTAGGTCTTACTATTGTATTTTAGTTAATTATTTATTGCACTGCATAATTAAACGGTTTAAACATTTCTTAAATATACTCCATACTTTTTCATTTGTTACCAAAGCTTACAATATTGTGCACTGAAAAAATTTTGCTGAAGGGTTGCACATGTCCCTAAAGAAACTGTAATATGCCTCAAAAGCACCATTGACTTGTGAGATAAATAATAAGTTGTGAAAGAAAAGAAAGGAAAATAAAACAATAAAAAGAAACTGCATATTATAAGGAAAAAGAGATGAGCTTACAAATTTAACACGTATGTTGGGCATTGGTTTTTACTTTTGATTTTAATTATTTCATTACATTGTAACTTTACAATAACAGCTAGAGTTGTTAATATAGTAGAGTAAATGAAAACTAAAATACAAAAAATCTACCTCAAAAGCTTTTAATATTCTTTTTGGAGGTTCTTGAGATATAAATAAAATATGAAAACTATAATGTGAAAAAGTATTTTTATACTTTAAATGAAAATCACTTTGCATTTGATTTGTTAATAATTATAATTAGAATGTAACTAACTAAAATGGATAAATATTGTTTAGTAAATGCACTAAACAATAACATCATCATTCTTTTTGTACAAGATATCTATGTTATTTAATGACACCTTACCAGTCTTTGAGAGGATATATTAAGAAATCTCAGTTACTAGAAGTATTGTTATACAAGTGAAATTCATGACTCAATTTCCATAAAGTACACAAGTCTGCCAAAAAAAGGTTAATTTTATGATATGAAATTAGCTATTAAAAGAGAAACAAGTTACTGAGCATCACTCAAAAACATGTTTCTCTTTAACAGCTAATTTTATGTAATCTAATACTTCAGTAACTTACGGGTCCAAACCCACCACCAGCAGAGATATGGTCTGGATATTTCTTCAGGTCCAAGAGGTTTGTTTGTCCATGTGGTGTCTGAAAACAAGGAAAAAAGTCACTATTTCACATCTGTTACAAAATATTATGTGAATTAGAATATGCCTACAAAATTACCATTGTAAAATATTCATGTCTTGAAATAGCATTTAATGCTAAATAATTTTTACTTAGCTTATAAAAAAAACTTAGAAATATAACAGTCAAAATAAATTAAACTATTTAATGAAATTTACTAAAAAATGAAACCAACTACCAAACAATACAACAGTAGTCATCATATAAATACAAAATAGTATTATGAGAAAAAGAAAAAACTTGAAACAGTGTTGTAATAGCAGTAATTTAACAAAATAATAGCAATTAAGAAGAAAATGTATTATATCGATGCTTTTACCCAGAGTTAATAACACTTTACAAGAGTGTTGTTCTTGCAGTTACTTCCTCCATTACTGACTGTCCAGTGCAACAATTTAAATCATACATCTTAAACTTTTCACTGAAGTTAATTATCAGCTTCCAAACCCTTGTTTAAATATGCTAAAGGAGTTACATCACGAGACTTTAGAGGTATGTGGTTAATTAGTTTAGCTCTGATTCTAATTACTTCTACCATCTTTCTTATGATTTTGAGTAGCAACTTGAAGATTGTTAGTTGTCATAACTTTCACAACTTTGAGGTAGTGGGTTGTCTTTTGTTTGAGGTGTGGTTCAGGAGACCATTGCAGTACTAGATGCTTTTCAGTGAAAGTTTCCAGACTTTCATCAATAGCTCTGAGGCTTATTTCTTTATGATATTGCATCCTTTGGTTCTGAGACAATGAAACCAAGATTAAATGCCCAAGCCATAGAGTCATTCTTCAACTCTTAATAATATGTTTATAAAATAATCTGTGTATTACAAGTTTTACCACTTAGGGCACTGTGCAATACACAGATGACAATGTTGACTCGCTCAACCTCACATGCTTTCCAAGAGCCCATTTGTTAAACAGATGTCCATGGAAAATACATCTGACAATTTATCCATAAATGCCACTGCATAAATTTTCCCTTGCAATTACATATCGTGGAAGAACTGGAATGTTAAATTTGGACATAACTAGATTCTTTATTGTAACAGACTATTATCATAAGTTACAGCTATTCCTTCATACTATAATTGTGTCAGCAAATTATGCAAGTTCACTTTGTTATTTTTGTAAATAACAAAAGCCATCATAAAACCTTTGAAGAACTTCAATAACATATTCTGTATCATCTTTATAAATATTTTACCACTAGAAAAATCATAAGTTGCTCATACATTGTTGCAACTACTAAAGTAGACATATATGTATTGATGTTGTTCTATTATTCACATGCCAGATATTGCTTTAAAGCTTTAAATACCTGGTTTTTTTATATAACAGAAAATTCTAGAAAAAACACCTAAAATGTGATTCTAGAGAATGGCTAATAGAAGGTTATGAAAAGTTCACAAAACATATGATCTTACAGAATTATTAGCTTTAGAAAGATTTCAGTAAAGAGGATCCTCAAAAGATATTTATACCTGGCTTGTGGAAAGCTTCCATGGCTCACTAAGAACTTCCCTCAAAAATGGAGAATCTACTTCTAAGTACTTGGAGACAACATACAGACAAAATAGGTGACGATCTATCCCCTTTCCACACATAGCATCTTGATAAGCTTTCTGATGCTGAGTACATGCTCTTCGCAGTAGTGATCGTTTCTCTTCAAGCTAATAAAATATTTTTTTAAATTTTCCACTTGGTACTTACTTTCACAAATTAACATATAACTAAATAAAATGTAGGTTTAATGATGAGTTTGAACAAAATGTAATGAAATATTAATGTTTTATTTTGCTCATATTACACACCTATAACAAAATATAAACAAAAAATATGGCCTACAGTAAGAAAATAGTTTAATACACAACAGGTAATACAAAGTTACTGAACAAATGCAATGATAAAAGTAAAAACATTCTCAAATCAAAAGTAATGCAGGTGGATGATGTAATTAGTTTTAGATTAGTTGTGTTTAATCATATGAACACAAACAATGTGTTTAAGTTAATGAATATACCTTTTTATAGCAGAATTTACCCAAGAAAGTGAACAAATACATTATAATTACTCTGATAAGATATAAGATTTTACTTCAATTATTAACATTTTCATTACATTTTTATACTCACTGAACACATTGGATCTTCCATTGCCTTTACCCAAGTACATGATTCAATGGTAACTGGTCGGACGGTCTCCGTTCTTCCTTCTCTGAACAATCGTGTCATGGAAGCTTCATAAGTCAAACTGAACTTTCTAGCATCCTAAACAGAACTATGCATTAGCATCTTAAAGGTTTTACTAAACTTAACATCCATAAAATTTAATACTATTATAATCTATCCTAACTGCACTTTCTCTGATAGAGTTAATAGTTAGAATATTCCTTTTTATAAGTTTTGTATGTTGCTTCTGCTAGCCATTAAAGTTCTCAAATGACCTAAGACAGTACCTTTCAAATGTTGCAAGCATTTAAGCTTTACACGTTGAATTTTGTCAAAATGGAAAAAAATGCCTGCAAATCTTTGCCAATTAGCTTTACTTACTGAGATACGTTAGTTATTGCTGAAACAAAAAGTAATGAAGTGAAAAATGAGGTTCATAACAGCAGATATATAAAACTGTTGTATGATTACCAGCAATGCAAATAACATTCAGTGCACTTTACTTCTTTAGAAATAACTGCAAAATTACCACTCTGAATTTTCCTAAGTCTTGTTATGAAATTATAAGTGAATATGCTACAATAAAAATATTTTAGCTAAAATTACTTTGAATTATATAATTTTTTTTTCCAAATATATAATTCTTGCTAACATCACCAGCACCACTTGAAAATATTCAGTTACAAGAAGTTTTATTTTTAATGATGATATACAAATTGTAAATATACTTCATACCAATATAATATTGAAGAAAATCTTGCAAATCACATATAAAATAATTAACGTACTTGGTTTACAAATTTTAAGATGTATTCTAAGAAGTAATTTCCACCACTTACTCTGTAATATGCCAACTGAAGAGCCATCTGAATATAAGCATCTGGACTGACCTTGCACTTTTTTATTATACCTTTTCCATAAGCATCATGCATGTAGAGATGAAGATCAACATCCTCAAGAAGAGTACGAGCAGAACTTACACAGCTTTCAATTATATCAATACACTGCAGGGTAAAGCAATAATGTGTTTTCTGTTAACCAAGATACTTTTTGCCAAAACCAGGTAGTAAACAAATCATGATGTAAAGTATTTATTGAAATACGGTTAAACAGCATAAAAACATTAAAAAAAACAATGCCTTAAGGACTTCTAACACTTTGTGCAAATCCTACAACAAGAAAAATTTAATTACTATCAGTTAACAAAATTTCATTTTTGTTTGCAATACCTCATCATCTCCAAGTTCTTATACTTCACTCCTCAAGGTGTTTTGAGGCAGTTACTTCTTGGATTTGGCATCACTACACTTATAAAATAAAATGTACCACTTTGTATTATAAACCAATGCACTTTTGTTGCAACAAGCTATAATTTCCAAACATTAACATGACCTAAAACAGACATCACCATTTTAACTTGCTTTTCTTTTTTATTTCCTGAAACCATGTCAAAATTATAATTTTCCTGTACTGTAAATGTGTTTCCAATAGGTAATTCCCTTCACTCACAAGATTAGTTTTTCCCATTTGTTACTGTCCTCTATTTTCAAACTTTGTTTTAATTATGTAAACCACAAGCTTTCCATCCCACCCCTATTGGAATCAAATGATTACAACATGTCTCTCATCTAAATCATCATGAATCATTTCTCCACCAATAGGAACACAGTACATTCACATGCACCTCTACTGAGCTATCACTTTGAAGTTTGGAAGATGACAGAAACAATGGAATTGAGTGGAGAGGAAGAGTGGGAAGTTTGAGAAGAGGGAAGTACCTATCAGGAATGCATTTTCAATGTAGGAAAATTATAACTACTGATATATAGCTAAATTTCCACATTGATTAGGAGGAGGGACTGGTGCAATGGAAAAAAAAATAACCCCAAGCATTATATTAAGATTACCTTCATATATAAGAGAGTCAACTCTGAAAAGGGGAGACATAACACTTCTTATCCAGGTATACTCTTTACCCAAACATGTAATGTGTAAGAAAACAATGAAAGATAAAAGGAGCACAGCTTAGTGGGAGAGAATGTGGTAAGAAATTAATTCTACCTAAAGAAAAATATAGTAACTCAGTCTTACAAGACAAAAGAGGACAAACAAGAATGATGTAGAGTGGCTAGGTCACAATGGACCATACTTTGTAAGTCTCCAACATCCAAAACCTCCTTGTGGGGTAAAAACACCTGCACAAAAGTAGGATAAGGGTTATACCAGTAAAGATGGCTTTACCTAAAATAAATAATGGGGGAATTTAAAATCACTTCAATTCATGGGAATGACACAGGATTAGCTATGAGTTACTGAGCTGGAAATTTAATAATCTGATCTTGATATTGCATACTATATGCAATCAACTATATCTCAACCATCAAACAAGGTCAAACTGTTCAAATGGCTATAAAATTCCCCATTAGAAATGTTACATTTTTTATGTGGACTGAACGCAACAGAAAGACACAGATAGCAGCTTGTATAATTTATTATAATGATCTACTTATGTGATAGACACAAAATAAATTATCCAATTTCAATAACAGATATCCAGTTTCAACCATCAAAACAACTTACAATACAAAAAGGTACTGGCCTGTGCTTAATAATATGATCCAGAATAAGTGTCCAAATCCGAAATCCAAAGTTCCAATCTAGGCGGTGAATTTAGTCTCACGGAGAAATTTTCGAAGTTTGAATGGGTAATTTCAAACAAAAATTCACATTCCAATTCGTATTGACTTTCGGTATAATCCGTAATCCGACTGAATTGTAAAGATTGACGGAATAAAAATTTCACCGCTTTAGTCGATCTAGCTCTATTCACAAATTCAGTTTAAACTTTTTCAAACGAGACAAACTTCTTGATCCGAGTAAAAATGGATGATGACTTCCCTCGCATCGCCGTCTGTTTATATACTAATCGCGTAACTTCCCAGAATTCCACAGTACAAACACCAGGCCAATACAAGTGATCAATCTACCTAGTTTTAAAAATTTCTACATGAATAATCCTAAATGAATTTTAATTAATTCTAAATATTATTTTAAATTTCACTGGTTTAAACCTCGAAAATATAAATATAAATAATAGATATGGGAATTCAAACAGGACATGACATGATTGTCGTTTACATAACATTTACATAACACTCTCGACATGGTTGTTGTTTACATAAGACTTACATAACAGAAAAGACAAAGGGGGATAGCAAAGGATAGGATTAGAACTCCACATTCCACCACTGTGACCCACAACACAGATGTTGGAAATAGAGGGAGCAATAAAGACAATCCAAAACCTGTGTGATGAATTATGTTGACTGGTTCTCTCTAAGTCCAAAACCAGGTGACAGTGTACAAACTCCCAATCACAGAAGTAGAACTTCATTTTTGATGGCTCAATTCCTCTGAAAGCCACATCTCATCTACATCAGCAGAACACCACCATTCTACTCTCAACTCAATAATTATACCATCTTTTTTTTGAGCCCACTTAGGAAGGTGCCTCCATAGTTCACCATCCCAGTGACTTGAAACTGGTTAGTGGTAAAAAGTCCCATACTCTATTAGAAGAAAAGGGGGTGCATTGGAGAGTCAGGAGGAACAACATCCCATGAAACAGTGCAATTGATGATCATGAAACCCTATATTGAAAAGTAGCCCATACTGATTTATTTAATCAAGACATGGCAGATATGGGCAGTTATCTCATTCTGCTTTACCCATGAAGTCTATTGTGGTGTTGTACACAACAGGCATAGTTATGAAGCAAAATATCTTAAAACACCCCATCTCAAAGGTGATTGAAGTCATATAAAAGAAAGCACTAGGCACACAGTACAGATTTAGTGTAAAAGAATACCTGGTCAGACACCACTAGCCACAGCGTATGATCCATGTAATGAAGGTATGAAGCATGGGCTCCTGAGAAAACATGAAGCAACTGTAACACTGAGTAAGTGTTACAGTTGCACAAAAATAATTTGTACAGCCACAGCCAAAACCACAATGCAGGGTAAATAATGGGAGATGAACAAGATAGGATTGGTTCACATGCCTGATTACATTAATTTCCTCCAAAGACTAACAAAAACGAGAAGTGAGAGAACATGAAGATTTTAGATTTGATGAGAGATAACATGGAAAAAGTATGGTGGGAAGGGAACGAACTTGAATAAGGCAACTGTATTAAAGGCAAACCCAACTGGGAGGATACAGAGGGAGACATATCTGGATGAAGAAAGTTAACACAAAATAAGGATACTAGGACAGAAACCATGGAAGGAAGCCATGCAGGCTATATATTAATGCAAGACAATCACAGGATATAGAAGTCTTTCTGGATCCACATTAGGGTAGAGATGAGAAACATAGGGAAGAAAAATAGGTCAAAAGCCACTGAGCTTTTGGGAAGGAAAGAATGATCCAGTCAAATAAAAAGATAGATATGGTTGTAAACTGTGTGTGTGTAACATCAATGGCAAACAAGTAAAACAGCCAACGTTCACAGGCCAAAAGAAAAACGAAATATGTCTAAAGGGACAGGTGAAAATAAGGTAAAGTAAGGGAATGGGGTATTTCATTAACATCCCAAACTAGAACAGCAGGTCATTTAGGAGATCAATCAATCCTGGAAGGATTAACATCATATGGATGGGCAAGGCAAAAATCCTTGTACTAACAAGAAGGAAAAGGTTATGAGATAAGGCTGCTCAATAACCTGAAATCAAATAGACTGAAAACCAAAAGTTAAAACGTTGCATGAGAAACTATGAGACACTAGAAAAAGCTGCCATCACTTGGGAAAAAAAGATAAAGAACAGTAGCTAGTACAAAAAATTAGGTACTGAGATAAAAATATGCAAATAAGCATTGGAGATATCCTTCTTGGTCATTTACAGACTGTTGACAAAAATAGGATTCAATGGTGAAATGTGGGAGGTAAACAAAATGATTAAGGTGGGACAGATCAATGACAAGCCTCCACTCCTAGGTCTTCTCAGAAACTATAAACAGATGTGAGTGAAACCTCAAAAAAGGATGAGAAACAGACTTGATAGGTTGTTGGATGAGGAGATCCTATACTACCTCTGATAAATGCTGGCAAGTCATTGGACTCTAAGGAAAAGGGAAGGAAACAGGTACCTTAGACAAAAGAGGTGGCAGAATAGTAGAATTTTCAGTCCTTCTGATAAAACCTAAAGAACCCAAAAAGCAGTTGTGATAGAGCACTACTGATAAACAAAGGCTGCAAGCTAAGAAGCTTCCACTGGACTTGAACCTGCCAAGTAGTTACCATAATTGTTGGCAGTGTATTATGCATCATCAAGAAAAATGACTCACAGTGGCATCTTGAGAAGAAGGGAAAAATAAGGTTTGTGAAGGTGAAAGACAAGAAACTGAAATCAGTGTCACACTTGCATCTGAATGAGATAAATGGGCAGCCAGATGAGAAGGGGTAGATTGTTATTGGGAAGATGCCACCAGAGACTCCAAGGATTCCAAGACTGTATCAGAAATGAAGAATCTTCAAGACAGGGCAATAAGTTAATCTTGGAGATAAGAAGCAGGTAAACAGTTTTAAGACAGCAACACAACCTAAAAGTTCCAACAACAGATAAACCATGTTTGTAAAGTGTAAACTGAAGACAACAAACAAGCCAAAGTGAAAGTAAGGAAGGAAAGAATGTTCCCAAAACAAATCTCTGCATGTTTGTGAAGAGCTTCAGACAGGAGGTGGATAGTGAAAAGATACTGTTAAAGAATAATAAGAGTAAGACAGAGGTGGGAAAATTTGGCATGTGTGAGACAATGAGACAATATGGGACTCACTCCCTAAAGAGGTAAAACTGAACCTGACAGTTGTTGGTCAACATAAAAACACTTAGCTCTATAATCTGCAAGAACGTACTGATCAAAAGCCTGTAAAGGATGAGACATACTAACACCACTGACCAACTGAGAGACAAACTGGTTAGCATAAACCCAACTATAACAAGATGAAGATAAAAAAACAACACATGAGGTTGGGAAATATATTTATGCAATAACAAATCAAAATTCAATCTCCCTATGAATGAAGGCTAAAAAATCTCCAGATTGGTCACCAGCACCTGAACCCTGTGTTAAAGTGTCTTTCAAACATATCTCAAGTGATTACATTCACTTTGAAATTCATGTTGTAGCAGCTGAAAATAGTGTTTGAAGTAAAAATAAAGTAAACCAGAATAAGGATTGTGCACTGAACTGCTGTCATATTTATTGAGCATTTTAATTTGAAACCTCTTTGATAATTAATTCAATCTCAAACACTAATGAAGACAAAAAAAGAATGGTGTCTGTGTGTAAGAGCTGTCCAAAGAGAAGAGATAGTTCAGTAGAGAAACATAGAGGAAGTCACATGCATCATGTGAGTAAACTATGTTAGTAAGAAACTGATGTATGATGATTTGCAGAGCATGAAGTTACAATCATTTGATTCCAGTAAGGGTGTTGTGGAAGGCCTGTGCCATAATATAAAGTTTTCATACAAAGGGCAGCACCAGACGAGAATAGTTAACCTTGTGAGAGGAGGAAACTACCATATTGTAAATGGTATAGTCATTTGACTAAAGTCAACTAAAATATATACAATTTAACATCTGTCATCATATTTATTCTTATTTTTAGATAAAAAAAACATCTTCTGGTAATGTTTTAAGTTAACTTCTTAAGTATAGTTCTAATTGTGTTATGGAAATATTCCAATATGAGATAGGCAATGGAAATGTTATTTTAACCAAGTGTCTAGTTGTTATCCAATTTCATTACAACATTCATGACAATCAGAATCTTCCTGTTTTAAATCTGGATTTTCTCATAAGTTTGTTTGAAATTTTTGACAGCAAGATTTCATTTTTTTACTAAGTAAAAACTCCCATCTACAATAATGAAATTACTTTTACAGCCTCATATGAAACATGATTTTATGAAATAAAGTAAAAACCAACCTCTTAGTTTCTTTATTGAAAATATTTGATAGAATTATTTATCTATCCAAGGAAAGCCAATTACATGAATTGTTGTTTTCATGCTATTCTTCCTACACCATAATTTAAAGTTGCATTACACAAAAAATAAACAATTTTTACAAAGTTCTTAATGAAGGTAATTTTCCAAGAAAGGTTAAAAAAATCAACTGATGTACAAACCTTTCTTTTCCCTTCTATACAAATTCCATGAAAAATTGATTCTGTTTTGGTTTTTTTTCGACAATGAAAAAAATAAATCTACAATTAATTCACTTTCCTTTAAGACAACAATAGAGACAATAAAACTGTACAACCACAACTGCAAATAAAATATTGTAAAAGGCTCACTAACAGATTTTATGCAAGATAAATCCTTCTATCTAAAAATAAATAAAATTAACATCGGATAAAGTAGAGGCTGCTTATTCAAACATTAAATTCAAATTAAAAACAAATTCAGAAACAGAATGGAGAAACAAGATCTAGATCTATTATTAAAGGAATTATCATCACATATTAACTTACTCAAAACAAAGCCTTCAAAACTGATTATAATATGCCTTTTGTACAAGTTTTGTAAAACACAAATTAAAGAAAGAATTGGTTTTAGATTCATAAAGATTAAATGTATGTTTTAGAAATAGTCTAAAGTTAATAATATCCAAAACCTCTGATTTCTTCATTGGTAATGGACTATCTTAATATTTTATTTCGTAATTAAAATAAGAGAAAGAAAAGTCAAATTAGTTTGTGGTCAGTAAAAACCATTTGTTTATATTGCAGTTTACTAGTAAATTTAAAAATATTTCTTCCTTAAATACTTATTGTAATTGTGAAGAAACATCATTTGCATCAATTATGAAAATTCATTAAACATTGTGAATGTGCAAGTAAAAATATTCCTCTCATGGTTTACTTACTTCCTGACCAATATCCCACTTCAGACGAACAGGGGGGGGTAATTCAACTGTCAACTCACCTACTGCATTTCCTTCTTTAGTATAACTATTAGAAACAAATTTATACAGAATAAATATTTTTTAATGAGTAAATAGTGCAAGAAGTTTTGTACTACCAACAAATTCTTATATTAATATATATAGATACACAGATAAATACACTATGGGATAAACTGGTGAATCATATATGATGTATGTGTTAAAATCATTTGACTACTGAAATACTGAGAAAAAAAAATGATAAAGACAAGGATGAATCTTCTCCTCTAACTTATAAAGTGTGAGCTATGGAATACTTGATATGTAAGAAGGATATGCTTCATAAATAGATACATCTTTCAAATAATACTGTTGTTGTACTGTATAGCTGGATGTGAATGAAACAAAAACCTACTAAGCAGAATATGAAAATTTGGAATAGTTGTATGTGGAGTAAGTATATGTAGAAACATGAAATGACTATAAATGAAATGTATCTCTGTACATAACATGTTTTGTATAAACCTCTTGACTACTCGTCTTTCTGGATAATTGCCATCTTTTTTGGATTGAACTCTTGATAATGTGATTTTATAAAATAATGATAAACCAAATTTCCTTGCCAAGAATCAGAAAAAAACTAGGTGTGAAGATAAAGGTCAGGAATGGCAGGATGAACTACACAGGAATGAAACTACTCCAGAAGGAATAGTGTGTTTGGAAGTAGCAATAGTAGAGCACATTGGATCTGAAGCAACTGCTGAAACTGTAGCTGAATCAGCCGATACGTGGCACTCAAAAGGAATAAAGTAAATGAAAAAAATCATCTTGGGAAGGAGTCCAATTAAAAGATAAACATAAACATACTTTGATGGAATTCCTAATGATGATTAGAGCTGGGCAATTTGTTAATTTTCTCATTGATTGATTACATTTCACTAATTTATTATTCTTACATAAGATGGCTTAAAACATAACTTCTAACCCTAGAAGTCAGGTTTTGACATCTGCAGTGGGCAAGAAACTCACAAACAGTTGTGTTTGTGGTGGGCAAAAAATAAAAAAACGTAATATTTCAATTAACTGAATAGTTGAAAATAATAATAATCGGAAACCCTAATTTCAATTAGACAACTGTTTTCTTGAGTCATGACAATAACTGATTAACTATTTTGCTGAAGGTCAAGGATTAAAGGCCTTGTCATTGTGATTGTTGACTTGCATTCAAAAGTTTACTGAAAAATTATTTTATGAATTTATCTCAATCAGTCTGGTATTGAATTGTTGATTATAATTCAAACTCTAATATTGTATGCGAGTTACTTCCTTAATTTAAAAATAAATATTAAAAGAATACATATAAATATCAATTCTCATGAGTCACATGATATGTTCAATGCAGCACTAGTTAAAATTAGATGTTTGTGATGTCAAATTATGTACTCATATTTCCAAGGTAGAATATAAAATAAAACCTATCTTTTTATTTTGCTGAGATATGACTTACATACTGAATCAAAATTGCAGCCTTGTTCACCTCTTTCTGTTTTTGAAAACAACCCCTTATATACACTTCAATATATGACACATAAATAACCAATCAAAAGCTTAGAATCTCCCGATGTAGTTTTCTCAGCTATTTTAATCTGTTAGAACTAAATACAACTTAGTTATTGAGCTTGATAAATTATTATAGAATTATACGGTATTGATATGGTAATTTATAATTTTTTGGTTATTTAACTGTATACTTAAATCTTAAAAATCTTTATTTCATACCCTGCTCAGCAACCTATGTCCCACAGCAACCAAGTTCATAGGTTATAGCCAGAAGACATAACTGTTTAACTTCTTTATTTATTGTTCCATATTTCAAGTAAAATAACTTTAACAACTTATTTCTAAATAATAAGTCTTTATACATATTATAAAATACTAGTCACTCTGTTAAGACTAAAGGTCAGTTTTATGTTATCGGATACTTAAATGTTTCTAAATGTTTATTTTTACCCAAGATTGATAAAGTCTTCGGAAAGGCAAAATTCCCACAGATGAGCCATAATTGGAGCATCAGCCCTGCCAAAAACAAACGAAAAGCATATTAAGATATTACTGTTCGTGATCACAAATGTTTCACTTGTAAATATTTATAATCATGCCAAAAATAAAAAGATAAGCTTTCAAAATACCATAATTATGTACTAGTACCAATTAACATTCATTAATCGCTATAACTGTCACAGACGATGACAACAAAACTTCCTGGAACAACTTTGGGTATTACATATGAACATTTCAAAGATGTTTTATTTTGCTGAAAATCAGCTAGAAATTCCTATCTATGTTGCTGCGTACATTATAGCTTAATTTAACATTAATCAAATATAAATCATTTAAAAAAACAACATTATTTTGCAAATAAAATAAAACAATACAGCAAACACTTACCAGGAATGTTCTGCATTAAAACCAATCTAAAAACAGAGACAATGTATCCTGTCAGAATGAGTGAAGTTTTTTTTATATATAATAATTCTTAAAGTAATATTTTACATGCTATCAATACACTTTTAAGATTCGATATAATTACAATTGAATAGTTTTCACAAATATGAAATAACTCTGAGCATCTTGCTAACAAACACATGTCAACACAAATTTTATTACAAGACAACAACATACTAGCAGTCAAATTACAACATACTCAAAACTTTTTAAAGTTGAAAACTATGGATAAGTTAACTGTCTTATTGAAACTTGCCACACAAAAATTAATCCAATGTTTCTGTATTAAATGTTAAAACAGATGTGTGATATTATAAAATGTAATGTATTGAGTAAATTATTCAATTCAAACACTGCATAATTCATTGCTTTATATCCTACATTTTTCTTTTTTAAACACAAAAATGTATACAAATATACACTGTTTTACAGGTTCGAAACAATGAAATGTGTATTTTTTATAAAATACAAATTACAACCAAGTAAACACAAATGCTTTGAAATTTAACTCACTCTTCCATTCCTGGTCACAACCAGATTAAATGACTTATCATACCATCTGTCATAACCCTTTCCATGTAGTAATAGTTGACTAAATCGGTCCAGCTCTGAAGAATCTTTCTGAGGGCAGGAGAACAAGTCACATCAACAAAACAGTTTTATAGGTAAAAAGGGTTTTGCAAAATATTCATTTTTCTAATTTTTTTCCAAACAAGTATGGTAAAACAATACAACACAAATACTGAGACTTATTCATAATGCTCATAAAAGTCACAAAATCAAAATAAGTATGTATCTATTATCATCAACTTTTATTTTTGAAAGTTTAAAACATAACAAATGAAACAAATTCCATGTTTATTACACTTTCAACTTCACACAAAAAATTATTTTAACCTTATGAACATTACCAACTAACATGTTATGAATGTCTATAAAATATTTATTAGAAGAAAAATAACTTTTTGAAAGCTATTTCATCATAATCAACAAATTTAAGAAATATAGTTTACAACCTTAAATCAAGTTTATAAGAATAGAACAGTTCAAATACTTCTGAATGTGAAATAAGGCTTTATTCATGCATTTGTTTTTAATCTCTAGAAACTTACAGGGTCAAATTCAAAGCTTTCATCTTCTAAAACTACACAGAAGGCTGCCTGTGAAAAACATCAGTGACATAAAAAACAACTCTGCTTATTAAAATGAAAAAAGTATACTCTTCTTCTTCAATGTTAAATATTTACATAAAATCATCAGAAATAAAATTCTAACCTAAACTTTGTTTAGACAATTCAGTACCAACAAGTATTACAAACCTCAATATTTCATAAATGTATTAGATCCATCAAATAAAAGTAAATCCACCTTCAATTATATTTTCCAACACTTAACTTTAGAGAGTTACATTCAAAATTTAATTAAACCTTTATTATCAATGTATAAAAATAAAGTTGGCATCAAAATATAGTTATTAAATAACATATTAATATTATACAAAATTTTAATTTGATAAGGATATACTTTTTAAAAATCCTCAATTTCTCATAGTATGAGAATTGTGACATTTATTTTCTGGGATATCCCTCTTCTCTATTTAATTTACTACCCTTCTTGTAGAATTTAACATAATGTACTCATTATATTACTAAGGCAAAGTGCCATTTTTATATCCTTTTTCTTATTTCCTCACAAAGCCATCAACTACAAAATAACAACCATATGCCATGCATATCCTCACTCACAAATTGCCAATATTTCTTTCTTATGTTTTACGATATGTTATTTATAACTAATAGAAACAAACAGTTTACTCTGTCAAATTACAAATTACATTACATTCTTCCTGAATAGAGTACTGTCTATTTCATCTAGTTTGAAATCTTTTCCTCACAGTATTCACATCAATAAGTTTAACTAAATTTTTAAAGTCTCTTAACCCATAGTTAGAAAACCAAATTATTGTGTGTTCTGGGGTGCAGTATGGTTTAGTGTACTTGTGCTGTTAGTATAAAAAAGTAGGTTTAACTTTCATCAACAGTCAACAGCAAAGAAACAAAAGGAAACAAACAGTTAACCTTTCTATCGTTTACATTCTTTATGTATTATTATTAAAGTAATGAAATGTAATATTCATCAACTTACTAGAATAGATAAGGTTAAACAATACAAAACAATTCTTCGTGAAGTATGCTCACAAACAGCTTATATATTATGCAATTCAATACATTAACATAAGCTGTGTGTTCACCAAGTGATCTGCAACTTGAGTGGTGGTATTATCAGATAAATATGGGTCAAAAGGCAAAACAACAATAGACTAACTATAAACACATGTGCACTGTTACAAGTTTTAAGCTATTTAAGATAAGCAATTACATTTTCCTGTTAAAATTTACAGCCATTCTGGAAAGAAAAGTGGACAATTTTGAATTATTTCTGCTTTTTTCTTCTTGTTGTTAAAAGGTCAGTTAAGTTGACTAAATGTACACAGAGTTAGGATATAAAATATAATAGAAAAAATATAAAGTTTTACTCAAAGAAAAAATGCTGATATTTACTCAAGAAGTTTTAAATATTATGCAAATGAAAAAAAACATTTTCTAACAATCAAAATGCATTATCAAGACGTACTTACCTAAAGCTACCTTGACCTTCATTTACCCTCTAAGCATTATTAAATGTTTCAGCAGCTTTTATATCCCTTCCCTTTTGCTCCATTGCAGCAACATGCAACTACCCACCACTGATCATACTGATCATCTGACACAAATAGCTCCCTCTACCTTTACAGGACAGTCCTCACATTCTCAGCTGGTATTCTAGTGTTTATACACGTTTCAACTCATACTTCACATGACTGCAAGATTTTGATTGTGTTTGGCCACAAGTTTATGTGATGTAAACTTTTAAAACAGCATCACCTCGTCTCATCTAGAATCCCACACTACAAATATGGAAGGTCCAGTGATTGACTTTGTTTTGAATTTCGCACAAAGCTACATAAAGGCTATCTATACTAACCATCCCTAATCTAGTAGTTTAAGACTAGAAGGAAGGCAGCTAGTCATCACCACTCACCAACAACACTTGGAATACTCTTTTACCAACAAATAGTGGAACTGACTGTACATTACAATGCCCCCACAACTGAAAGGGCAAGCATATCTGGTGTGACAGGGACTTGAATCTGTGACTCTTGGATTACAAGTGCTTTAACCACCTGGCCATGCCAGACCGAGGGCCAATGAAGGTGCAAAAGTAATCAAACAAGCAGAGAACCACTACCATGAAAGAACAGGTGTGCCATAATTACAAAAGGATATACACCTGCAGGATATAGCACTACTTCTGAACCAAGTATGCTCATTACCCAGAAATAAGACACATGGTGTAGAACTTAATAGACAGGCACCATGTCATGTAAATCAAATTCTGTCCTGGGTAACAGATAGTACATAAAATATCCATATATATAACAAGAATGAGCACATGATGCAATCACAGTTAGATTTGAAGTTGCATATAAACAGATATAATAATACATGGCGAGAGCTATAAAACAGTGAACATATAAGATGAGGCTAAATGTGGTGTAGGGTAGTCAAAAAGAAACATAACTGACTGCACTTAGTGAAAGAACTTATTGCTAAAGAGCTAACAAAACACAAACATGTAAAGTCTACAAAGGATATAAAAATAACAAACCAACAAAACTGTGAAAGTCCACCTAAAACCGAAACAGTAAATAACACCTAAAGCACACAAACACTCGAGGAACACAAAAATTAAACAACTCTTAAATATCAAAAATACAAGTTTACCCAAAAAAATTATAAGAAAAAAAAACAAAAATAAAAAGGTACAAATTAACAATAACAAAGTATACTCACATCTAATTACCAATTAGATGTGACTAGTAGTAAAGAAAAAGGACCTTAACAAAGTAACATTAACAATGAAAAATAAAAATGCAAACCAAAACAAAGGTACAATCAAACTCCAAATGCAAGTTTAAACTAAACTAACCCAGATAGTAAAAGATGTACAAGAGTCTAATATATCGAACACTGAGCAGAGAAGACATGAATAGCCGAAATCGTTGAGTGTGAAAATTAGGTCCATCCACACAAGCTTACAGAAAGTCATTGAATATGAAGTGAGAAATACACATTGAAAACTTACCACAGATCTTCTGGGAAAAGCAATGATACTTAACCCAGCAGATAACGTGAAAGAATAGTCACAGGTAGCAAATGTTGTAAAAGAACATACTGTACCTATATCTCCCTCTTCACACAAATCGTAATGTGAAAGAAGGAAAATTACTGGCTGAACTTAAGACACACACTAAAGACTGTGCTTTCCCAGCAGACACTGTCAACCCTGAGACCTGGCATGAATTTCATCATCTCTCATATTACATCTCAAATTCATAAGAACAAAGAAGAATTTAGAAAAAAATATTTCCAAAATAAATGAGTAGAAACATTGGACATCAAATGCAAGAAGTCAAAACTAATATAAATTCATGGTCAAACACAATCAAAATCATGTTATCACATGGAAAATGACTTGAAACATGTCTATACATTAGAATACAAACTGAGAATGTGAGGACTATACTTTAATGGTAATTTGTGCTAGTATAGGTTGCATGCTATGATTGGTGATTGGTAGAAGATTGTCACATGATCAACACATGTTGCTGCATTGGAAAAAAATGCAAGGAATATAAAGGCTCTTGAAAATTTTAGCAATGCTTAGAGGGTAAATCAAAGTAAAGATAGCTTTGGGTGAGAGGAAGTAGTGCTGTTTTAGAATTTGACAATTTGCGGGTAAAGTATTTTTAGCTTTAACATGAAAATCCTAATGTACTCTGATTCCTTATATTCATGTACAGATGTTCAGTACAATTAATTAAAAAAATTGATCCTTTGTGTACAAAAGACTTGTATAGTTTACTGAAAAACTTGACAATTTATGGGAACTTTAAGAGTAAAAACTCTTACAGCCACTTTGGGGTCACAAGTTTTGTCTAATTCACCAAGCCCATACTGAGAGGGTCTAAAGATTTAGGTAAATAAACAATAAAAGACAAAGTTTAAAAAATAAAACTAATTTTTAGTTTTCTGTCCAAATATATTTCTTTCAATGAAATATAAAAGTATATCACTGATCAATTAATGCAATTACAAGTTGTAAACAAACAAAAAAAATGCAGCATGTTTTATTTTAATGCATTTTAACAATATCCAGAGGGATTTAATTGTGTGGAATACAAAAGTGTAAAGCAAGCAATTTATTGTTATATAAGAATAACCATGACTTCTTCCCATACATTTCTAGCTTATCCTACTTCAATACCAGAATGATCAATATTAAATTCAATTAGAAAAATCCTGTACCTCTGACATGTACAATATTATTTTATTACAGTAGATTTAAAATTAAAATGTTCTCCCACTTGTGGGATACTCTGTGGTAGGTAAGTAAAAACATTATGAAGATTAACAAGTAATAAAATGTAAGTAAATTCATAATTATATTTTCATAGATAGAACCAATTGTACTACACTTGCAATGTACAACTATAATAAAAAAAAACAAGACTGTGTGTTAAGTATTGAATTACTTGCTATTACCTACATACCTCACCAAAACATTCTTACCTTTTCAATTGCATCCAGAGAAGGTTTATTTAATCCTTTACAAAAATATTGATTTCTTGTTGTAGCCCAGGTTACTCTAGAGTAAAAATAAACCAAATGTTGTGAATAGCCTTGTTGATGAAAATAAGCAGAACACTCTGCATGTTATAATTCAAAAGAAGTCCTGAAAAAATTTATGAAGAAAAGTTATGATTTATAAACAAAAGGTTACTCAGCATTAACCCTCTCACCATGGGTATCCTTTACTATGGATGACACAAATTGTCTACATTCAAAAGTTTATTAGCTACTTTTTGTTTAAATTACACCAATTAAACACAGCATAAAATTTTAGCTAATAATCCACATCTTAATAGTAAAAGAGTTTTAATTTTACAAGGCAATACTTAAAAAAAATACTGCCTATTTCCCATAGCAAGACATCTTCTCTATTTTGATCCAACACACCTTTAAAAAGTATAAAATTAAACATAGAGCATTTACCATAAAATTACAATTGCCAAGAAAGACCATAATTTGTAGTTTTCAATTCTGTTTTGTCACTGAACTATCAAACAATAAAACCAGACCCCTCCTGCCACATTCACTTGTCACATGCTCTCTTTCAGGATTTGTTAATATTTCTCTCTTGTATTTAATTGTACATTATATACAAGTTAACATAAAGTCAAGATTTTCATTTACTAAGTAGTGTATCGTGTAACACAGTGTTAAGGAACTGTGAATTTCACTCAGAGTACAAGCTTTGTTCCTGCAGAGTAATTAACAAGTAGCTTAGGTGAACTTCTAAAAGCTTTTGTTGCATAATTAGAAAGCCAGAAAAGTTAAGAGTTTAAGGGAAATTATCTATGTTTTTACATGTTATTAGTGTATATTTTTAGTGCAATATTTAATTAAAAATAATTATTTAATACATTACAACAATTAGTAAAAGTAGGGTTAAGTGTCACTGACAATCAACAAGAAGAACGACTAGATAAAAACTTTATTTCTTGTTTTTTAAGCTTGTTATTTATTTATTATTATAAAAATAACTAAAATACACAAGTACATTTTTTTTCAGATTAGTTTAGATTAGACAAAATAAACAATAACATAAAGATGTTTCGTGAGGCACATACGGGAGCAGCAAATAGTAGCTCATGGGTAATATAATTCAAAAGCATAATGTTAGCTGCACATTCCTTGAATGTTTTACAAATTATACTGGTGTGGATGGTAGCCATAGTTCAGAGGGCAATAAATAGGTGCATACTGTTATAAGCTTAAAATTACTCAGGATAAAAATAAATAGTTTCATGTTACAAGTTGAAGTCATTCTAGAAAGAAAAAAAGGGGTAGGATACATTAATATCAATTTTTTTCTTTGGTGGTTATGAAGTCAGTCAAAATGATTGATCCCCCTTTTAAGATAGGATAGAAAAAATAACAGCAATAATATGCATGAAAAAAAAATTGAAATGTATTTAGGAGGTATCAGGTATTATACAAAGGGATTTGGGATGAAAAAACTATTTTAATCTTAAGATGAAAATTACTTTTCATACAGAATATTTAAAACAAATACTAAATATATTCATGGAAAATGTTTTTAGTTTATCAAAAACACTTCACTAGAAAAATATGATTTTTGTATGTCAAAGACTAACAATGTTAACTGAAAGACTACCAAATTTTGTGAAGATATACAAATTACACTGAAAGTTAAAAATTAAAATCTACAAAGACTTTAAACAAGTACAAAAAAATCACGTAAGCAGTCAAACTGATCAAGCCTGTATTGAGAGAGTAAAGATAAACTGAATATGCAATATACCATTCTGGTAATGGTCTTACTAATAGTTGCAAATATAATTATTGTTAGAACCTTTAACTAAAGGAATTCATTACATAGTACCATTGTATAGTGTGTATAAGGAGTAATTAGATGTTTGTCAACTAATAAAAGGCTAGTTTATGTGATTCATTAACTTGTTTCACTGTACTGGTTACTTACAATTTAAAAGATTAACCAATGTTTGTTATTGTAACATAACAGAAAATAAGTTTCTATCTTTGACAGATAATATGATTGTCATTTACTAGTTAACACAGTACTTCCATTCTTAAAGTTTGCCATCAAGTCATCATTAGAATGTAAACGTTTTAAACATACAAGAGGTATTTGTAATATTAACATGTGAAGTTTCAAATTACACTTGATTTCCTTTCTAATATATATTTAGGTAGATGGTCCTGTGCAAGGCCTAACCCTACAGATTGGTGTTAAAATTATTGGGTTAATGTGGAATAAAAATATTTGCTGTTTCTCTTCTTAGTTTCATTCATTGGAGAAGCTGCACTGAGAGCCAATAATAAAGTCCAGAATGCCAATTTAAAAAATTAGGGAGTGTAAATCTGTCTCACAAAGAGAACTCAGGTTTTTCAAGAGTGAAGGTATTTATGACTGTTTGACATCTTAAGACTTTATATAACAGGGTCTACTGTACAACTTTGATCCAAGTTATAGTTAAATTAGCTAGTTTTGCTTTACATAGACAGAAATAACTATTCTTTTAACTATTTAAGTTAGAACCAAAGGTATGAATTTTACTCTTAAAGTAAAATGAAAACGTTTATTCTGTGTTGTGTGTTTCAGTGCTCCATGCCACATCTTATAAATAAACACTGTTTAGATAGGAATGGCCTTGAAATGATTTATCTTTATCCACATTCTGTAATGCAACAAATACTTCAAATTATAAGACAAAACCAATAATAAAGGAAAGTACCCCTGCTAAGTTATCACTTAGATGACTGACATTCAAAAACATATTACATAAAACTGAAGTTTGTTTTATCTTTAACTAACAATTTTTATTCAGAAAAAAGTTGTTATGGAAGGAAAATTAATACTATAGTACATACAAAAAAGAATAAAATACTCAAATAATGCAATCAAGCAAGTACATACAGTGCATTTTATATAAACAAGGCTTTGTTCGTTATGAGTTTGGTGGATTAAACATGACAGTTTTGGAAACAAAACACTTTCAAAATGCTAAATCCACACCTGTGTGCTGCAGTTAATGCTCCAAGTTTTTCTTCACCAGCTTGAGGAAGGCTGTCATCTTGAATTATTTTTTCCAGCTGCCTACAGAATACACATTCAAACCCTTAAATCATACAAACTGCATGCATGTGGGTCCTGAGAAGTTTCAAAAATTGTTAAACACTATCTAACACTGATATACAATCTCACTAGTTAAGAGCCATTGATAGAAGCTATCTAACACTGGCATGTAATTTCATTAGGTAGGAGTTCTTGACCAATACTATATAACATTGATATATATTGATTGATTTAGTGTTTTATGGTACAAAGCAGCTAGGCTATCTGTGTCAAACATCCAGTAAAAAGGTAAAAATAAATTAAATGTAGTAAAATACACAAAAGGAAATGAAGGAAAAACAAAACAGAAAAAGCATAAAATCAATGTTGATACCTAGTCTACAATGTTAAGAGAGAAAGCAGAGTAAGAGAAGTTGTAAAGGACTTTCTCTAGCATAATGGTAATGATTATAACCCACCAGGAAGACTAACAGGTAAGTACAAGTTTTTGAGCTTTCCGTGCCAAGTGGCAACCAGGATTCCACCACGGACAAGTATATTGAGAAAATGTGTCTAGGTTTTAGGAATATACTGAGCAGCTGCTTGAATAATACAGTCAGGTACTGCTGCCACACAGACGTCTATTGATGGCTGATTCACGACGGCAGGATAAACTTCTGCAATAGCCGTGAAAGTGGATCAGTCTGCCTGAATCAGCTTTCACCAGGGCACGTAGGTAAGGTGGCATCGACCATGGCCAGTCTCTCTCAAAATTATAGGAAAATGATCACTGCCTAGTGGATTATTGTCAAACCTCCATGAAAAATGGGAAAATAATGAAAAGAAGCAAACCAAAAGATCAGTAGCAATAAAGGACTCACTAGGGGCATGAAAATAAGTGGAAGAACCAGTACTGAAAAGAGAAAGATTGTGATCAGAAATCATATACGCACTACAGAGTGAACCCTCTGATTAATACCAGCACTTTCCCAGAGGGGATGATGTCCATTAAAGTCCACTTGGATGAAAAAGGGAGACGGCAACTGTTCAATGAGAGCATCAAGGTCTGATTGATCATATGTCTCTCCAGGTGACAGATAAAGAAAACAAACAGTGATGGAATTACCCAAGGAAACTCGGATGGCTACAGCCTCCAAGAGTGTGTGGAGTGACAAAGACAGGGTGGGCACATGCTGATAAACCAATAGTACCACCCCTCCATGTACTTGTCCATCACACAGCCTGTCATTTCTGTACAGAGAAAACTGCCGAATGGTGACTGTACTGGCAGGTTTTAGAAATGTTTCTTGTAAGGAAAGACAAACAGGATGGTAGGAAGCAATCAGTGTTTTGATATCATCCAGATTATAACGTAAACCTTGACAGTTCCATTGTATCAAGGTGGCCATTTTTCATGACGGGTAAGCGAAGTGGCTGAAGAACCCTTCTGTTTAAGACCACGTCTTTTTTCCTTACTGTCATTAGTTGAAGGAGGTCTATCAACCTCCATGGATCCTGCCCTGGGTTGATTGGGCAGGTATTTGCTATTGGAAGGGAATTCTAGTTACTGAAAATGCAAACGAATGATTGTTTTGCCTCTTGGGGTGGGAGAAAAAGAGGTATCAGAAAAAATGCCTGTATTTGAAACTGAAGGATATGGATCTTGAGGTTTGTTAGAATGTATGGGAAGAACAGAGATGCATGTAGAAGTCAAATAATCAACCTTTTTAACCATGAGGATCAAAAAGCTTTTTATTTGTTTTGAAAACGATTTTCTTGGAGGTACAAAGAGATCTGTGCACACTCCCACTGTAAAAGTAGAATGAAGTGCAGCAGCATATGTCCGAGATGGAGTGGCAGACAGCAATTTCCTAGCCTCAGAATAACTAATGTTATGGGTTGTTTTCAAATACTGCACCTCTTTTTTCTCCAAACATTTTGGGTAAAAACGAAAGTAGGAAGGGTGGGAACCATTGCAGTTGACACAATGCATTTCTTTGTGACACTCATAGCCATCGTGGTCCTTGCCACCGCAAGGAGCACATGTCAAGAAACCCCGACAGGACGTCTTTAAGTGGCCCAATCTCTGACAATGGAAACATCGAAGAGGGTTTGGAAAGTACGGCCGTACCCTGCAAATCAAAAAACTTACCTTGATGGTGGCAGATGCACATGGTGATGTAAATGTCAAAACAAGAATATTTGCCAGCAGTATAACTCCGTCTATGCGAGTGAAGATGCGCCTCACTGCAGAAACTCCTTGAGTGAAGAGACCAGTGAGAATCTAAACAATAACTCCTCATGACGAATTCAAGGTAGCATGAGGGTTAACCTCAATAGGTTTATCCCCAATTGCCTTTGAATTCAAAAGGATTTCACTGTGTTGGATGTGGATGTTTCAACTAATACGTCTCCATATTTACTGACTTTGGAGAGCCAGCAAGTCCTTCTAGTCCCTGCTGAATAAAAAAGGGGGACACTTGCACTGAAGGTTTTTCTGAAAGAAAATGTAATATAAGAAAATGGGATACAGGTGTTACAGATGTTGAAGATTGCTGCTCAGTATCTTCAAGATGTAGGTATTTACCTATCGACTGTTTTCTCATTATTTTATTTAAATTTTTTGTTGGAGGATCCATAGAAAAAAGGAAAATTTCAGTACCCACTGACCCCACCCACCATGTAGCCCTACGAGGGGACGTACTACAATGTCATACAAGGACACTGCAGCAACGCCAGGGTTTAGTGAGCACTATACCCAAACACCAGCATTAGACACAATGTCCACAACACCCGTTGAGAACTTCCAACACTGGGATTTGGTTGACTCTAGCACAATTGGACCAACCAATTGACCCAAAGGCCACCTGTCTATAGAAATTCAAGTCCAAAGTGGTGTATTAGGGTTGGACCCCTCAACCACCAGGATCTTCTCCTCCACTTCACAGGTCACCATGCACAGCAAAAACGTGGGTGGATGTTTATATCCCAGAGGAGGTACACTGAAAGAACAGAGCCTTCCCTGGGAGGTCCCCTCACCACGTAGAGGAATCCACACCGAGGGGCATTGATATATAATCATACTAGTTAGGAGTTGGTAAAAACTAACAGTGATACATAATCTCACTAGTTAGAAGTTGTTGACAAAAGCTATCCATCACAAACATGTAGTCTCATTAGATGAGAGTTGTTAAACAATTGATATATATCTAACATTGATATATAATCACACTAAGTGGTAGTTAGTAGTAGAACTACCTAATACTGACATATAAACTAACTAGCTAGTAGATTACAAATTATCTGTTGTTGACATACTCACATATATATATACTCTTTCAACCTAAGAATTGTTGGAAATCTGTCTGATAAGTTTAATTTTGTTTTGAAGTAATCTTTACTTACCTGATTAAAATGTACATAAACACGCTGAAACGTTACTAAAAATAAACTTGTCACACAGGTTATCCACATCAACAACCCTTACTAACATTCCACCTGTTGAAAATTTCTAACAATCTTCAACACTTCATTGCATTAAAATAAGTATTTCACATACAAAAAAATACTTTATTAGTCTTTTAAATATTGGAAATTAAAAAACAGTCGTTACAAAAATTTTGACTAATATGAAACAAAATAAATGATCTTGCAGATGAACTATTACAATTTATTGTAGTATCTAACTATATTTTGGTAGAGAGCAATTTTGACTGAGAAAGTATGTACAAAACTTTGTTAAGGATCATTCACACTTTTATGTATTCTTTTAAGAAAGTTAACTGTTTTACATAAAGCATAATAATTGTGCTTAAACTTGTTTCGTTTTGTATTTACTCTGATGAATTGGTCATATTCTTCTGGAAAATTTGTACACACTTTAAAATATTCAAAACTAATCTATTCAAGTAATATAATATATATTATAAAGTTTGAAAGCCCAATCATTTGTTTCTTTTACATTTTATTTCTGTTAAATATTCACCCGAGATTTCACTGTAATAGAAACCAAATATAAAAACATACAATTTTTAGTATTAATAAATCATATACATACACTAGTGATGAAGTTTTCTACATAAATGTTCTTGACTGTTCTTACTAGTAATTTTTATATTTGTTAATAAAATCAATACAGAACTTTAATTAATGTTACCACATATTTAAATAAGGAAGTACCACCTCTGTAGTTCTATAGGACGAAGTAGTCGAGCTTTGTGGTACAAAGGTAATTTAAAATAACGTCCTTGATGATAAACACAAATATGCTGGCTCTCTCTCATATGCATCAATTTATCTATACAAAGAGAACACAAAACTATTATTCCACATACACACACAATAAAAACATATTTTAAATTTATTATACAATGATGTTCTGCACAGCATTACAAGTGCAAGGTTTCAACAAACAGATAATGCTCTTTGAAAGATGAGTACCACCTCTTAATTAAAAAACACTGATACTACAAATACACCACCTACCAAATTTTAATAACTTGATAATTTGTTCCAATGGCCATAAGTAATAGACGATAATTAACAGGCAGTACTCTTCACACATTTCCAGATTTTTACTAATATATTATAGATCCAAAATTCTAAAGATCTAATTTTTAATTCAACAGTACTTTTTCTGAAAGCTTCCTAATGCCAAATGTTTAACTGAATAACAGCATAGTTTAGGTTTCATACACTCCTTGGGGTAAAAATTTCAAATGGCCTTTCTACATCCAATGTTTTAAAAAAAAATGTTCGTTCAATTTACTTGACTCTAAACAAATTACTTGACTGATATATAATTCATATTTTCTTTTCTTGCCTCTGCCTTTATGCCTCATTCCATTGCTGCTTTCAGCACAAAACTAATGTAAGTTTTCTCTCTGTTTTCTACTCAAGTTCATCAATGTTCTCCAGGAAAAACTTCTGTTTCTCTGTACTTTCCTCACCACCCTCTTGTTTCCTATTTTTATCCTCATAAATATAGTAATTCTGCCTTTCACTAACAGCTCAAATAAATACTTCTTTGTTGATACAACCATTTAGCATAACACCTATACTGTCCTTGTGTGATCCAAAACTAGTATTTGGCTGAGCCAGGAATGCTCATTTATATTTATTATTTTGGTTTGTTTTCTTATAGCAAATCTCAACACTGTCACATTCATGCAATGGAGACAGAACTTCCTCGCTGATTTCAATTATTCAATAATCCCAACTGTGGGAAGAGTTTCTAGCCATGTGTTCAAACAGTAAGATACTGATCCTATTTGTCTCCTGTTTAGGATTTTAAAAGACAAACTCTCAATTTTGATATTGATTCAGCAAGAGATAGCAAGTTGCTTCATAATATCATTACATGTAGCCTTTCATATTCTTCCTGCACTCATAAGAATGCTAAGTACTCATTTCATTCCTGATTTACAGTCATCTTTCATCTTTTCAGAAACCATAAACCTTGGGTCAAGTTAATTAAGGCCACTCACAAGTAAAATCAGGCCTTCTAAAGAATTATGGTAACATGAAATATCAGGCATTCCAATCTTACCCCAGAATTTATATGCTATCTACTTTCACTGTCACAAAAACTCATCGAGAACTTTGTTAGTAACAAAATCATATATAACCAAATCTTTAAAGGTCACTTTTCAAATAACAACAGTGAAAAATTGTTTGGGGTCTTCTGAAAAGAAAGGGAAAAACCTCTTCATCTGATACAGGGTCAGAAATGGAGGAAACTGTTTTGCAACACATAAGAAAAGTCATCTTTGGAGTGACTGGGATATCACAGTTATTGTCTTGAAAACTGCAAATGATTGCACTGTTGATGGAGAAGTGTTTTGTTCTTTTAAACATATTTGACATATTTAATAACAAATGGCCAGCTTTGAGATTTCTCTGCAACAGTTATGTTTTATAGCCACCTGTAAATAGTAGTTTGCAAATAATATATTGAGCTTTAACCAACTTTACTATAATAATGAAAATTTTCATCATTTTTTTTTATATAATCTGTTAAAGAAAAAACTCAATTGTACTGGCAAAACTTTATTTGGAAGGATTAACTGCCTCTTACTGTAGTGATATTTTCTCTTCCAGACAATGAATAATTGAATAGATGGCCCAGTACCACATAGGAAGCAAGATCCAATATATCTGTTGTGGAGTCATCGGCCTTCAAGGCATAATACAAAATACTGAAGATTCAGAAAACATTTCTAACATGGCAAAATCCATACCTGTTTCTTTTGTTTGGACCATCTACTGATAAATGATGTACATTCCCAAGATATAAACTTTTCTTTGCTTTCCTTTGCAGTGACATACCCCATGAATGATAAATTATGGTACCATTTACAGACTTATGTTTTTTTTACGGATCCCCATAAGAGCATGAGCAGCCATTTGCTTAGAATATGTAATGTCATTAACACTTTCACAAAACTTTCATTTTTTTTCCTGGACTGTCCAAACAACTTAGTCTATAAGTAAATTTTAAAACAATACAGCAATCTAAGAATATTTCCTGAAAGAATTTAATAGCGGTTTTTCCAATGTTGGAAATGCTGAAATATTTATTAAAAACCTCACATTTTGCACTTATTCAATCAATCCTTCACAAGCCATTCTTGATACTCTTGGTTTGAAAAAACAATCCTCATTAAAATAACATTTTACTACTGTCAATTTGCATACTGAATACTCCATTATTTGAATGAAATTTCACCCACTTTCCCACGAATAAAAAGAATAATGTCTGGATATACCTTGTAGGTTCCACACAACCTCCAGTTCTCAAAATATTTTCTCTGGACCCAAACACATCCACAATACTAGCCATTCATCCTGTTGAAACAATGTCATTAGGTACTCTACATCCCATATTTTAGTATAGGGTAAACTGAAAGATTTGTGCAGCATCAACACTGAAGTATTAGGCCTAGTGCTGGTTATAAAGACAAACAAAATACAGTCACACTGTCAGCATATGTTCACCATTGAATCTGTATTAGTTTTGCCAAATGAAATAATTCTTATCCTGACTGATGAACCTCCTCTATCTGTCTCCAACTGTTTTAAAGCATCATAAACATGTTAATTCCTCTGCATGTGGCTTGTCAGTGCTGTTTTTCCCCCTGGAAATGTCAAAGTACTTATTTCAAGCCTTGCACTTAATCTTCCATAAGTCATTCTCAATATTCTTAATTTAAAAGCCAATCCTTACTAAGCTAGTAATTTTCCACTGTCATTTTGCATACTGAACACTCCAATATTTGAATGAAATTTCACTCACACACAAGCATATGCCATGCACCTGTTAGAGAAGTAACAGCAAATGCAGCATTTCAAATGAACAACTGCAATCTTAGTTTAATATATATTTCAATGAAATCAGAAACTGGTAAGAGGAAATTTGATTTTGAAAGTGGGGTGAAGATTAACTTTATTTAAAATACTTAACTTTTATAATAAAATAAAAATTTAAAAATAAAATAATATCAACACAGGTTTTTTTATTTCAAGGGCTTTTGCAAAACAAATGTGGCATGGAATTGTTCAAGCATTTTCTCAGCTCATAATACTTCAAGAAACAAATGAACCCAATAATTCACAAGTTCCCCAAATGATAGTTTTTAATTAAACATTGCTCTGCATATACCACCTCCAATACCAAAATTTAAGATCTAACAGAGCAATGTACTCAAAACAAGACTTGAGATAATATAAACATTAAGGAACTAACACAACTGTTCTTTCTTAACAGAAAAGTATTTTTAATTGATAACAACCAAGCATTCATTGCCAAATCCCAAATTTAAATGTCTACATTGATAACATCAGGGACTTAGTTTACAATTTCTGATGGCATGGTCAGAATACAAGATTATATTTAATACTTTCCTTTAAAGTTTTTACAAACAAGTTTTTATTTCTCTCTATACTCTGTGCTTAATTTATAAAGATATTTCTTTTTTTAGAATGCTGAAATTCAATTTTAAAATGACTCACAATCTAAATCACACCCTACTTTACTGTGCTCCTTCATGGCAAGTACAATTTCACAAATTCATTAAGAGATTTAAAATGGTCCCCATAATCTTTTAATTGTGGACATTTCTACTACTACTATTTAAATTATCAATCAGTCAAAAATTGTGATAAGTTATTAACATCATTAAAATTAGGTTTATGAAAATGTAATTCCATTAAAAAGAATGGATGAAGACAGCTTATACTCTTTGTACACATCTAAGTTAGTAGTAACCTTCCTTTTAGGCTCACATAATTTATATTGGAAGCTGTAGAAATGATCTGCACAAAAAATCATTTTAGTAATAATAGCACAGAAAAAACTGGAAAACTACAACTGTGGCAAACCTCCAAAATATTACAAATGTTATAACAAAATACACTAATAAAAGTTTACTGTATTTAAATCTTATTCTTTCCTGTTACTGGCACATTTTCAAGAATTGTATTTGTTTTTCCTATATAATTCTTGAACACAACAAAAAAGAATTGTTATTTTAAGACTTCAAAACCAATTCAAATGTTAATACAGAGTTTGAAAAGAACTTTTACCTGTTTCAATGCCTGGAATACGTGTAGTATTAAAAAGTCGTTCATACTGCCATGAACATAAAGGCACTGTATTTTGGACCATTATCTATAAAAAGTACAACAGTTCTTAAACACACATACATACATGATATAAAAATAAAACTTCAATACAAGACAATTTGTGTGAGTAGTAGTTGGTAATAAAAAAACCTTGCAAAAACAATACTTTTAAAAATTATATATTTAAAAAGATCAAAATGAAGACAGTCTTGAATCATTAGAAACAAAAATAATTTAAAAACAAATGTGTTATCTCGAATCATTCACACAATTTAATAAAAGAACTGATCAATGTGTGCACTTTGAAATGCTCTTGTAGAAGATTTTTTCAGCATAACAGCATTTTATTTAAAACTATTATCTAAAAATAAAAGTTCAAAATAATAGTTCTATTCTTCTCAAAAACATAAAATATCAATAAGAAAATGTCGTAAATCCTTACAGTTCATTATTAAATGTTGTCTACTGATTATATTTTACCAACTTATTTATGTTTCCTCACTTTGTTTTCATATAGATTCAACAACAGTTATACGTTAAATACCAAGTACTATGGGCAACCCACTGCCAAAGTTACACACTTGAAATGGTTAGTTATTCAGAGTACAGATGTAAACTTCACACCGCAACTAGTCAGACACACCTTGAATTAATGCATTAAAACATATAATAAGATTCTCAAGTATAAGTAAACAGACCTTATGATAAATAATTATTTCTTTTAGAATAATTGGTGAAAACAGGAAATGATCTAAGTTATTGTACGAATAAACATGTTATAATTTAATACAAATTATCTTATATCTTTTGAAACAATAAAATTGATAAATGATTGGTTGCTCAGTATAAAATGTGTTATTTGAAATAATAAACTCAAACAAAAAATGATGAGTGTATAATGTGCAAACAAAACCCACTTTATATACAAATCCTGACCATATGGCTGATGGTTTCAGTCAAAATGAAATATGAAAAAGATTTCTTATTAAATAATCTTTGAAGTATGTGCATCATACTGGACAAGAAAATATTATGTTCTAAAATAGATACTTTCTGACAGTTTTGTAACAGTTTCTCTTAATGTAATATAGTACACATCTAAGGTCAATAAAAAAACATAAGATGAAACAAAGAATGCTCAATGAAATAAACTTTTGTCATCAAACGTGTAAAACATTCAGGAAAATGCAATAAAGAATTATAACTATTGCAAACATATAATCTGACATACAACAATTTTTTCAGTATTTATTTGAATTCTAGTTCTATATGCTGATTAATTTGATTAGCTCAAAACAAAAACTACCACTAAATGTACTTTCTATAAAAATGCCACTTATGAAACAAAAACCCAACATCTAAGATGAGTCAAAAACCTATGCTCTAGGTTGATAATTTTGCAATAAGCTTAGCTTCTACACAAAATTAAAACTACACATAATTACTTGTGTTTCTTTCATGGCTTTATTATTCTTCAGGCAAATCCATCATTTTATTCATGCGTGATCCACAGCAAAGGTTCATTGTAAAATGTTTTAATTTTTTGTACATTATTTTAAAAAATCAAATGTTCATTTTTCACACTTAATACTAATTTAAAACCTTCCACATGTAAGATATTTAAATATAGCATAACAATTTGCTCCTATTTTAACTATAATTTTAGTTGAATGTGAGACCACTACAATCACACACATATGAATTACCTAAAAACCCAAGATATTTGGTAGCAATAGCATTATTAGCAAACATTATGCTTATGAATGTGTTACATGTTTCTGTTTAAATCCAAAGTACCAATATACAATGCATATTACAGTGTCCAAAGTATCTTGAGTTGTTGTAATAATTGAATTTATTTTTTTTTCAGATTTACAGATTTTGTAAATTTGGAATTAAACATTAGTTCTTCAATACACACTTGGTCAAATGAACCAACCCCAAAGTGTGAATTGACCCCAGGCAGCATTAAAAGCCTATTTATCTCATTTCCTTATAGGAATAATCATGCTATTTTTAACTAGTGAGCTGAGTTATTCTTGGTGGCAGATCAGATAACAGCAATGCTTGGATTTGTTCTTAATACTGACTGACTGTTGGCCAGCTAATTTAATAAAAAACAGTCATTGATTCCTCGTGTCAAAAGCTTCAGGGTTTACTTATATTTTTAATACAGTCTTGGAGCTTAAAGGAACAGATTTTTACATAGACTAATGTGCAGTTTTTGAAATCCACATGAAACCTAACAAACACAAATTTACTGTGACTTACACATTTATTAAATTTCAACATGAGAGCTCCTAACGTTCTCACAAGTTTCATGTATAATGATTGCCCATCACTTTCATAAGCATTTAGTAGTTTCAATAGAATTCTGTTGCTTTCATTTTGCATTTGGAGGAAAGCCTATCCAACTCTCAAGTGCAATTCATTTTATTTTTATTTAAGTCTGAAGTTGAGTAGCACATAGCAGTTTCTTCAACCGTATGATTTAGTAAGAACTTGGATTTCATCAAAAATATTACTCAATGTTGATTCATAGTTTTGCTTACTTTAAACTTGGGGACACTTACAGTCCACTGTTACTATTCTGTTACACCTTAGTTTAACTTGCAATAAGCAGAATACAAACTCGTTGATAGCTCTTGTTAGTTCTACAAATTCACTGTTTAATTTAACATTCTTGTTATATTACATTATTATGCATTTCAAACTATGAAAGTGTCAATAAACCTTTATTTACATCTGGTCTCATTCTCTGTGACTTATCCACTGCAATTTATCACAAAATATATACTCAAACCTAAAGTTATTAGGTTATTAAGCAATCTAGTTATTAGCAATCTTAATTTCTTTGCTTTGTTGGTTATCTATAAGATACCAAATATATTTCTACATATGTGGCTTCTTTAACGTTACTTTTGTTGTATCTAACTTTTTTTGTAAAATACAAGCACTGTGTGTCAAAAATGTGTTTCATTTTGACAGTATTCACAGATCTGATAAGGAAAGAAGATGTGTTCTTTTATTTGAGCAGTTAATTTCCTAGTAGAGTTTTACCTATGTAGATTTTTGAATGTTCACGATACATATTTATGTACTACTTACTGTGTATGTGCCATAATTTTGTATATTTTTATAAACTACACTTCAAGTATGTACAGCCACAATAAAATGTATATTTCATTTTGTAGATAATGCACTTTTTGCTGATTGGGTTCCAAAATTATTTGAAGTTATTTAGTTCAAGCATGTGTAGTAACGAAGAGAAAGTAATGTTAATAAAGTTTAGTCAAAATTCATAAGTTCAGAAAGTTATTATTTTACTGACAATGACCGTTGGATACACTTTTTTTGAGTAAATGTTTTGATTTTATGGACGTAAGATGAAAATTGGAATTACTATTGCACATCTTATTAGAATTGTTTAAAAGAAAAACGTACATATATTAGACAAACTCTGTCATGGCCTAAGCGAGATAAATTTCAATGTGAATTAGTTTGTGGTAAAACTGTGTTCAACTACTCAATTATTTCATCAGAAACATCACAGGTAGGGAGTCTGATCACATTCAAGTTCCATTATAAAAGAAAATGAGATGCAAGTGTTTAAGAAGTACTAAGATAGTTATTTGAATTTTTATAGAACCCAGTATCCTTCCATTTCACCTTAAAATTAAAAATAAACATATGTGAAACATCATTTTAGTATGCATCTGTTCTTCATTCTGATAAAAATGCAGCATTTTTAAATACATTATCTTCATTCTGTACAAATCACTCCTCACACTGAATTCCAGGATCCAGTCATAATAATGTCTTTTTTTTATCACGACCATTAAAAGATGTACTTCATGCCATGATATTTGTATCATTTTACTGTTGAGAAGCTTTAAATTACTAATGTATGCAACAAGAACTTGGTGATTAGTGTAATTTAATAACATTAATTATACTGGACTCATTAATTGATTACATTCCACTACTCAATTATTCTCACAAGACTTGGATAACTGGAATAATTTTAAATTAATTTTTGCACAATACTAATAATTAGATTACACTAATATATGTAATCAATACTAATAAGTGAATGAATTATCTTGCAGCATTATAAGCAACACATCATAAACTATTTATAATCACAAATCCTGTAAATTCAAGTGGGCTATGCACTTTTATTTAAGTACAATACAACAACACTACCTACCTTTATATATATTTACCTAGGCACGTGTAAATTCCAGACAAACAAACATTTTAAAAGAATATTACATTTTGAATTGAATTTATTTAAATGATATACCCTGGATCATTTTGAAATCTCTTTTACATAAAAGATCAAGAATGTTACATTGTTGCAGTCAAAGCCAATATAGCACAGATGGAGTTTGATGAGTTTAAGTTTAAAGTATTGTTCTGAACAGTAATGGAATTTTTACCTTATTTATAGCTTAGTTATAAAATCAAATAAGTTACACCAGTGTTTGTTTGGGACATTCATTCTTGTGCCTGATATATCATTTGTGTTTTAAAATACATTGTAAAAAATTACATGAATTATTTTTGGACAGCCAATCTGGTATAAAAAAGAAAAAAAAAGGTTACCAAAACACACACCAAAGTGTGATTGACCTCAAGACTAAAGTGCTAAAATTCTTTAATTTGATGCACATTTTTTACTTATTGTTATGAATTTTTAACAAAATATCTAAAACATAATAGTTAGAAAATTTTATGTTATAAAAGAAAACTTAAAAGGAAAAAATAAAAAAATTTATTCTCTGAAAATGCACACATACAGTCATTATACAGTAGATCCTGGTTTGGACGACCCCTGCTGTCGCCGACCACCCGGTGTTTCCGACCATATTTCTGCCAATGGACAGCTTTCAATGTTATTTTCTCTGTAATGACCGACCACCTGCTGGACGTGACCATAGACCGCCCGTGTGTGATCAAAAACTGGTCGTTTGGTCGCTTAAATGCTGGTCTTAACGGTCATTTCATAATACCTCACGTCTGATAATTGACAGTTTTGTCCAATGTACTGATGTAAAATATTGCTAAACAAACAAAACCACACCACACGCCAGCTTTTCATTGATAATTGCTGAACAAACATGTCGCATCCAATTAGTAGATTAGTAGACCAAATCATACCAAAAATGATCAGTTCGGTTAAGGTATAAATAAGAGGCATATATTTATTAAAAATCAGTTTCAATTTGATTATTTTGCTCTACACCTATTCAAAACATCTTTATCTTCATTCTGAAGTCATGGCTGATTGTCGAAAATGCAAAGTGCTTTCACTAGAAGATTGTGTGAAAGTTGTAAAGTTGTTTGAAGGCAGCAAAAGCTGCAGAAAAATTGCAGAATCCATGAACGTTGGAAAGACACAAATACAGAACGTAGTAAATGACAAAGAAAAAATAATGTCACTGTGGCAAAATGGTGCTAACAGTGGCCAAAAATATCAGAAAGCACGGAAAACAGTCTACACGGAGCTTAACGAAAGAGTGTGGGACTGGTTTTGTGCCGCACGTGCCAAAAACCACCCTGTTACTGGCATAGCCTTGAAGGAATATGCACTGATGAAAGCCACAGAAATGAATCTGAATGACTTCACTGCCTCAAATGGTTTGTTTTGTTTTTGTTTTTTGCTAAGAAAAAAAATATAAGAAGAAACAAATGAAAAGCCTTTCTTTGTGTTTTTGTTAACTTCAAAATATGTACAAATAAAAAAAAACATGCAAAAAATGGGCTCCTGCAATAACAACCACCAGCTGTTTAAGACCACTATTGCTCTGCAGAAGGGGTGGTCTTAAATACCAGGATCTACTGTATAACTTGATAGACTGTTTATCCTAATGCTCTCTAAGCTATTCTCAGGTGATTTATTGATTTGTTACACTAGTTAGATACTGTTCAAAGAGAGATAAAATAATAAAATTAAATGAAAATATGCAAAATTGTCTATTTTTTAGTTAAGCGTAAAGCTACACAATGGGCTATCTGTGCTGTGCCCACAATAAGCATCAAAATCTAGTTTGTAGCATGCATGTCCACAAGCATACCACTGTGCCATTAGTGAGGATGTGAAATTGTTGATTAGGATGAATAACGGTGTGTTACAAAATACAATCAAACTATAGATACAAAAATGTATTTCTCATTTTCTTTCATATTTTTCAATTGCTGCTATGGACATTCTAATCAAAAGTGTTGGTGGGAAAACCGTAAACAAAAGTTATCAAGTACAGCTATTTGATTATTCAAAAGATATAACTAGTCAGTTACATCTGTTTAATTAATTAGCACAGAAAATGACAAAATATTTCCAAGTTAAAACTGTTGAAATAGATTTAGCATATAATATTGAATAAAATTACTAAACAATAAAAGACTTATTATTAATCAAGTTACTCAAATGCTTTGTAACCAACCAAGGGAAATAATTAAAATTCACTTTATTCAGTAAGAACATATAATTAGCCAAAGTAATTACCTAGAATTTTTCAATATTCTTCAAGCAGCCTTAATTTTAAAGAAAAAAATATAAAAATTAGAATAACAATTTATTTTGCAAAATAAAACTTTTGATATGGATAACTATCTTAAAAAGATTACAACCATTACAGAACAAATAAGATAAAACCGAAAAGTTGATTCATATAACACAGTAAAAACATTCAACTGATGCACACTAGCCACAGTAATATTTCAATCTTATCATAATGTGATACCAGTTAACTTAGAAGAGATAACCATGTAGTACTGTAGCCAAATGTTCAGTATTTTTTCAACATGGAAAAAGACTTCCATTATAATAATATAATATTTTGAATTAATCACATTCACCATATAGTCCTAAAGTCAAATAAAGGTAAAATAACATTTAATACACTCTATCAATGATTAGCTCAATCAGGTTTATAATACAAATACTTTCATGGACATGTCAAAAGAAAATATCATGGGGAGGAAACACACACGAGAGACCTCATCACATTGGAACAAATTATAATCTTCACCCATATGGAACCAACAGACATGGTATTGGAATAAAAAAGTGAAACAAGGTAACAGTTTCAAATCCCTAGGAAAGAGGAATGTGTGTCAAGTGATTAGAACACATTGAACCACAAGTTGAAGGTGAATTCCATTCCAGACCATTGGCATTGGGAAGAACTAGACCAGTCTATAGTTGAAAGAGAGTCCTCAACCACTCACCTCAGGTCTATAAACCACAAAGAAAGAGGAGCCTAAATCATCACATGTACAAATCCATCACAACCTGGTACAAGAAACCCTGAAAATGTACATACAGATGCTGTCAGGAAGTTTAAAATGTGGAGGGTCAATTCCAGTCCTAAACCAACAGACTTTGGGGATTAACATTCACTCTAAAGTAGGAGAAAGTTCCCAGCCCACTTGCATGTGAGGACTTATGTTGGCTGATCTTGTTCCAACCACAACCAGTCACACATGAACAGGAAATCATCAGCTGATGAAAGTACTGCAATGTGTAACACTGTAATGCACAAACTGAACATAGGAGACAATCCAGATCAGAGGAGGAGGAAATATAGGCTACAGAAGAAAAGAAAAATAGAAGTGAAGGTGAAACCTCCTTTAAAAGATCATGATGTTTTGGTATGGAATGAATGGTCGGGATACAAAATTGATGACAAATGTGTCCAACTGATGATATTCACAAGCCAAAAGGAGAAGAAAATATACAAGTCCTTGTAAAAATGGGAAAATATGAAATGTTCAAGAAAGGGTCACCCTAAAGCCTGAATTGTTAAAAAATAGACAGACAGACAACCATGTAAAAATCAGATACCTGAGTAAGAGAGGATGAGAATAAGAAAAATTCATGCCAAACAGACCAACAATAGAATATTCTACACTCATATTAACAAACAGACATGAGTGAGAAATAGACAGAGTGAGACAACGTGGATGCTACATTTGTGGATAGTTCCAAACCTGTAACAAAGAACCAGAGAAATTCCACATGTGAAACCAGGATGAGGAAATGGATGAATAAAGTATCCCTAAGCAAAGTTGTCAGAGAAGTGACCAGAAGAGAGGAAAAGTAATAAATGTAGTTGTTGGAGAAGAAAAAAAAACAGAAACCACAGACAAGGTGGCCAAAAAAAGGAACTACAAGAAGTACTTGACATGGAATGGATGAAAGGAATTAGACTTGGTTAAAGATGTATGAAGGAAAACATTTTTCCAATTCTGGCTGAATGCATCCACAACCAAAGCATTTAGAACTGGGGATCAAAACAGAGAATGTTTGACATTTAAATGAGTTGCAAATGCATACATTTGAATACTCTCCAATTGAAAACACAGCTATTTAAATCTTTAGAGACCAAAAGATTACTCCATAAGTAGAAATTTATCAGGATATAACAGAAGAACTGCAAAAAGATTGCAGGCATCTGGTATGTGACAAGCAGCAACTGAATTTAATAGTTGTGAGCTCAGAGAGAAACTATAGAGTACAAAAATATAGGGACTGGGATCAAGTTCCACCCTTTTCAGGTAATGTAAAGACAATCTCTGCAGTGTCAAAATTTATCATAACTCTCAGGCCACAAAGAGGCTACAGAAGTTAAACCATCACCCAATGAACAGCACAGAGTTCCAAGATTCCAACTCCTTTCAAAACTAACATACAGATCTCTTGTGTATTGCAGCACACACTTAATCTTCATAATGAGACATCTGTGAAGACATGGAGATCCATAGGGAAAGAAGAATTGAACATCTGTAAATCCAGAATGTTTATGATGAGGTTCTGTTGATCTTGTGGTACCCACTACAAAGCCCAGAGAGATACAAGTCTCCACATAACAGCCAAGTCTCAAAAAGAGACAGAACCTATCATGCAGGGAAAGTAAGTGTTAAAATCTTAATGGCTTACAGACAAAGAGGAGAAGGCTAGGTTTGTCTGAGCTTCGAGATAAAAATAAAAGATACCCTAGAACAGTGGTTCCCAGCTAGGGGTGTTTGCACATTTGTTTTGACCACCTTCACCTTTATTCTTAAATAAATAATTACTGTGAGGGGGTGCGAGAACATATTAAATTTTTTTAGGGGTGCAGACCATAAAAAATGTTGGGAACCACTGTCCTAGAAAAACAAGATATTGGGTTGGATAGCTAATGAACTTCTCCATCTGAGTAATTCAACCCACCTAAACAGCTGCTGAAAAACTGAGTGAGTGTGGAAGACCCTAAAAAAGGATGTAGCAAAAACAAGCTAAACATCCATATAAATATGAAAAGCCTGCAAAAAACATAGGAATCAGGAAAAAGACCAGACTACCTAACAAAAAGCATAGGCAGCATGAAAGAAAAAACTCAGAATATCAAAAACATTATCCTCATGGATGAAACTGAGAGAACATGAAGCCTAAGCAACATGTATGAAAAGACAAACTTTGGATGCATTCAATCTCATCATCCAAAGCCCTGGAAAAAAAAAGCCTATCTCAGAGACATGTAAAATTCCATGCTGAACCAAGTCTAATAAATGAAGCAATTCAGATGAGATATAGTAAACAGAAAAGATGAAAAGTCAAGTCAGGAATACAATCCTTGAAACACAGACGAAATCAGTTTGATTGCACTCTTGATAAGAAGGTACTGAAACTCTGATGTGAGACAATGGAAGAAAACACGATCTTGAGGGGAGTGAAGAACTAGGGCAGGGAAGAGGATGAAAGGTGTGGGAGTCCTTTTACCAAAACTTGAATATGATATGCAAGCACATGTGCCTCTGCAATACATGGGAGGCACGCCATACTAACATCCACATGTAATAGATCTGCAAAATACTCAAGGTGTTGCAGTTAATAACAGAAGGGATCAAATGCATGGGTGACAAAAAAAACACAACAGTGGTATCAAGCCTAAAAACAGGTAATTGAAGTCCAGGTGATTCAACAAGCTAAGAACAAGTGTACACAACAAAGGAAGGGAAGAAGAAGCTGTCCATGTCTGCACCTTGGCCTGTGTGAAAGAAGTTATATAGTGACAAACCTCAACCATAATGCCACATCTGCAACCATGATAATGAGATATTAAACACTAGCACTGTCAGTTGTCATTGTAACTACCAATAACTCAATAGGGGATTATAAACAATACTTTGGATATGTTCAAAATGTTTGATCAACATGTACTAAAATATCTTTTTATGCACAATTCTTCCATCTTAAATTTGATGGCATCCTAGGTTTACCTTGATTGGTTGGTTGATTTGGTGTTTTATGGCACAAAGCAGCTAGGCTATCTGCATCAAACATCCAGTAAAAAGTTAAAATTAAAGTAAATTTAGTAAAAGTCATGAAAAGAAATTAAGGTGAAACAAATCAAAACACAAATAGCATAAAACCAATATTTACATCTAGACCACAACGCCAAGAGAAAAACTAAAGTAATACAAGTTGTAAAGGACTTTCTGTAGCATAATTGTAATTATCATAACTTGCCAGGAAAATTAATAGGAAAGTACAAAAAACACTGTCAGTCACCTGAAGTTGGCCTTTCCAGTCCTGGTTCCCTGTTATTTGACTTTTTGGCCATTTTCAAAAAGTAAAGTAATAAAAGTTAAAAAAACTTGCAGCAAAATTTTAATAATAACTCACCTGAATGACTAATGAGTTGTTCAAACAGCAGCATTAGTCACCTGAAGTTGGCCTTTCCAGTCCTGGTTTCAAGTTACTTGATGTTACAGCCATTTTCTAATTTCAAATTGAATTAGATAAACTGTGACTCTTAAAAGGGAATCATATTAAGAAAAAAGGTCTAATGTATAAATTAAAAAAAAAATTAAATGGCATTAAAAAGATTAATGGCCTTTAAAAAACTAAAAACATTTCCAAGGTGGACAGTGTCACCATCACCAATAACACTGTCTAAAGTAATGGACAAACTTTGGGACAGAACATGTTTAAAATAATGCCACTATTGAGAGTCATAATGACAGCAAGAAAGTAATATGTGGCTTATTGTGATCTGAGTGTTACACAGACTATGTATTGGTGCATCAGTTCCAGATAAAAGATAACAATGAGTTTAAAAACTGTGACCAATGCATAGCCTAGTTAGAACAACTTCCTCTTTCTGATCCTTATGGAAGCAAAACAGCCAAAGTCCAATTGAAAAAGCTTGTTTTCACATTATTCACTCCAAGTCGACTGCCAGCTGGCATAGAGCTGAGCCTTAAATACAAGACCATTGTCCACATATGGAATAGGCACAGAAGTGATAGTGACAGAGCAGTTAGATTTAGCTACGATGTTGTTGAGATCATTTTCGTGAATACCAATGTGGTCCGTTATCCAGAAAAACTGAATAGAAGTAGATGTTAGAGAGAAATGGCCATTCTGTGTTGAATATCAGCAGGCAAGAACATGGTGTGAACTAAAGTGAAGCAATTCCAAGGCCAGTAGAGAACTAAGCCATTCAGTATAAATTGTGCAGTTTGAGTACTGCTTAGCTTCTAGCTTAGCTTAGCTTCCAGAGCAAAAGATATGGTGAACAGTTAAGCAGTGAACACAGAAGCTGTAAAGAGGATTCTACAGACAACCACAAAACCACAACAAACCATGGCAGAGCCCACAGAATCACCTGATTTTGAACCATCTGTATAAATGGGAATGGAAGGATGGTTCGAAAAATGTTCAGCAAATAACAGACAGTATTTCCAATCAGGAGTGTCTGCTTTCCTCAGACGACTAAAATATAGGTCATATTTGGGGACTGTAAGAAGCCATGGTGGGATGGGCCGACCAGCAAATACAGTAATGTTATCCAAGGATAGACCCAATTTATCCAACAGCTCCTGGATACGAAGATCATCTGTTCTGAAAAATTATAGCCCATCAAGGAAAAAAATCACAACCTCAGGAGGGATGCTTTGGTAATGAGCAAAGTTTCAATACATATAGTGATGACAGTTGCAAATCACAGAGGTGCAAAGAAGGTTCACGAGACTATGTATAAGTTCTGAAGTGGGGAAGTACCAAAAGACCCAGTGCAAAGTTGAAGTCCTTGATGATCAATGGGGTCCAGCATTTTTAAGGCTGAGGATCTGGCAGAACCATAGACCAGTGATCCATGGTCAAGTTTCAATTGAATAAGAGCATGATATATCTTTAGCACAGAACACAGATTCGCTCCACAAGTGGTAGAAGAGAGGACCCTGAGGATGTTCACTGCTCTTGTACATTTGACTCACAACTGCTTGATGTGTGGTATAAATGTCAGCATATGGACAAAGATAAGCCCAAGAACTTTGCCTCAGGGACCACAAGCAGCACAACTTCACTAATACAGAGTTCAGGATCAGGATAAATACCCAGTTGGCAACAAAAGTGCATGCAAATGATTTTAGAGAGAGAGAAATTAAAGCCATTTCCTGTGGTCCACTTCAATAAACAATTGAGGGTAGTCTGTAGTTACCACTCAATATACCTCATGTTCAACAACTGAAATGAGATGTGAAAGTTCTCGACATAGAGCCTGTTTGCAACAGTAAGTGGGAGTTCTTCTGTCCTGTGCATTAAAAATTTTTTAATAAAAATGAGCAAATGGCCATGTAACCCATATATATGGAGGTCTCACAAAATGGCATACTTCCATGTTGTATCATAAGCCTTCTCAACGTCAAAGAATACTGATACAAGATGTTGTCATTTGAGAAAGGCTTCTCTGATTGACGTTTTAAGACAAATCAGGTAGTCAATGGTGGAAAACTGTCTCTAGAGTCCACATTGGATGGGCAAGAGGAGGTTGTGTGATTCAAGGAACCAAAAAAGGCGAACGTTAACCATTCTATGGTCTTACAAAGACAGATTGTCAAAGCAGTTGGACAGTAATTTCAAGGAATCTTGAGATTCTTCCCAGGATTAGAGAAATGTAGGACAATAGCCTGGCACAAGGTATCAGGAAAAACATTCTCCTGCCAGTTCTGGTTAAAAACAATCAGAAGAATAACAAGAGACAGATGGCACAGCATTTCATAATGTACAGCCAGACCAATGAAGGGCCAGTTTGAGTTTTACTAGTGTAAATGGTCAAGTATGGTTATAGAGACAATCTATAACAATCTATTGGGTGGCATCAATCATGGCCAGTGTCTCTAAAAATTATAGGAAAATGATCACTGCTTTGTGGATTACTGTCAACGCTCAATGAAAAATGGGAGAATAGTGAAAGGGAGCAAACTGAGAGATCAACAAGAAAATAAGTAGAAAAACCAGTATTGAAAAGAAAAAGGTTGTGATCAGTGAGCATATGCTCTACTGAGCAACCCCTCCTCCTCCTATCATTATCAGCACTTCCCCAAAAGAGATGATGACCATTAGTCCTTCAGGACTAAAAATGGAGATGGCAACTGTTCAATGAGAACATCAAGGTCTGATTCATCATGTCTCTCCAGGCAACAGGTAGAGAGAACAAACAGTGATGGTATGACCCAAGGAAACACGGATGGCTACAGCCTCCAAGGGTGTGTTGAGTGACAAAGACAGAATGGGCACATGCTGATCAACCAACAGTACCATCCCTCCATGCACTCATCCAACACATAGCCCGTCATTTCTTTGCAAAAGAAAACTACTGTAAGGTGACTGTAATGGCAGGTTTCAGAAATGTTTCCTGTAAAAAAAGACATACAGATGGTAGGAAGCAATTAGTGTTTTGATGTCATCCAGATTAGAATGTAAACCTCTTCAGTTCCATTGCATCAAGGTGGCCATTTTTATCTGTGTGTGGATGAACTGGGTGGAGAACCCTTCTGTTTATGACCATGTCTTTTTTCTTTACTGTCTTTATTCGAGGGAGGTCTATTGACCTCCATGGATCCTGCCCTGTGTTGATTGGGCAGGTCTTTGCTGTTGGAAGAGGATTCCAGTGAATGAGGACATGCAAGAATGATCATTTTTCATCTTGGGGTGAGAGAAGAAGATGTATTGGAGGATATGCCTATACCCAGAACTGAAGAAAGTGGATCTTGGGATTTGTTGGAATGAACGTAAGGAACAGAGATGAGTGTTGAAGTTGATTCAACTTTTGTAACGATGGAGGTCAAAAGATTTTTCATTTAATTTGAGAACAATTCTTTTGGAGGCACCAAGAGATCTGTCTGCACTCCCACTGTAGTTGTGAAATGAAGTGTAGCAGCATACATTTAAGATGATGGGATGGACGACAGCAACTTTTGAGCCTCATGATAAGTAACATTATGAATTGTTTTCAAATACTGTACCTCTTTTTCCTCCAACCATTTAGGGCAAGAATAAAAGTAGGATGGGTGAGAGCCATTGCAATGGATGCAATGAGGGTCCGTTTCAGAGTCATAGGGATCATAGCCCTTGCCACCTCAACATACACATCAAGGAACCACAACATGATGGCTTCGAGTGACTGAACAGATGACAGTGGAAACATCGGAGAGGGTTTAGAATGTATGGCAGCACCCTGCAATTAAGATAACCTGCCTTGATGGTGGCAGGTGGACGTGGTGATGTAAATGTCAGAATCAGGATACTGGTTTGCATCATAATTCTATCTTTGTGAGTGGAGATGCACCTCATTGCAGAAACTCCTTGAGTAGAGAAATCAGCTAGAATCTCCGATTTGGTGATGTTCTTCAAATCCCTCTCAACAATAATACCTTGTGATGAATTCAAACTAAAATGAGGTGTAACCTCAATAGGTGTATCCCCAATTGTCTTTAAATACATGAGGAGCTCACTATGTTGAGATGTGGATGTTTCCACCAATATGTCACCAAATTGAAGCTTCTTTACAGACTTTGGAGATCCAGCAAGTCCCCCTAGTCCCTTCTGAATGAGAAAGGAAGACATTTGCCCTAAAGGTTTGTCTGAAAAAGAATGTAGTACAAGAAAATGAGGTACAACAGGTGTTACAGATGTTGAAGATTGCTGCTCAGAATCTTCTAGATGTGAACATTTACCTATGGATTGTTTTTTGACTAAGTTTTTAAGGAAAATTTCAGTGCCCATTGACCTCACCACCCACCATGAACCCAATGAAAGGACGTATTACAATGCTAAACAAGGACACTGCAGCAACTCCAAGATTTCGTGATCATCATACCTAACCACCAGCATCAGATATAATGTCCACAATATCTGTTGAGAACATCCAACACTGATACTTGGTTGACCCTAGCCCAGCCAACTGACCCAAGGGGGGCCACCCCAAGACCACCTGTTTACAGGAACTCAATTCAAGGCCTAGGTAGTATGTTAGGGTTGAACTCCTCTACCACCAGGATCCTCTCCTCCCCTTCATGGGTCACCACACACGGCAAACACGTGGGTGGATGTTTAGATCCCAAAGAAGGTAAATTGAAAGAACAGAACCTTCCCTGGGAGGTCCCCTCAACACATACAGGTTTACCTTCATACTACATGCAACACTAGTCTATTTTGTACATGATGTGTACATTTCATTGTTGTCTCATCTACTTCACAAAGTACACTACCTTTTCCAATCATTTATAATTTCAATTGTTCATTTTAAATTGCATGTGACTAGTTGCAGTATGAAGTGTTTATTTGTATATTCCTTAAGAGACCATGCAGTTTCTCATTTTTAATCAATGTTTCAAAATACAGAAGATTATATGTAATCATCAACAGTCCTTTCCAAATCTCATATGGTCTATGGGGCAGCTATGAAGGCTTCCACAACATTTGCAAATTCCTAAACCTTTGTTCTATCCAGGTCTTCATTTCTCATATCCCTATCTATTGTTCTATACTAAGTATCTTTCAACCTTCATCTGAGCCTTCTTCCAACTGCCTACAGCCCACTGCTGGTCTTGGCAGTCAATTCTCCTTCAATATTAAAGCATGCCCACAGTATCTCCATCTATACAACTACCTTTTCTATGACTGACTGTTGTCCACTGGTCGTACTTAATGTCTCTTCATTTCCTTGATGAAACTGTCTTTATTATCTTCCTCCAACATTTACTTTCAACACTTCTTAATCTAGACTCTAATCCTTTCCATAACTCACAGCCATATAACAAAACAGAAAGAAACAAATTATTAAATAACTTTAGCTTCATACACAAACCTGCATTATTTTATATTATATTCAATTTTCTGAAGACAACTACTTTTCCCATTCTTATTCTTACTTATCTCCAACAACAATAACACTACCAAGATAAAGGTTTTCATATCCTCAATTACCTCTCCATCCATAATGACCTGATCCAAATCATTTGTCTTTAACCTCACTGTTTTTCTTACCAATATTAATAACTAAATTAACCTTCTTAGTTTCTTGTGCCAGTGTTTCAGTCATTCTAGTCATTGTTTGAGTGGCATCACACAACACACATACACCATCATTAGTTTCTAAATATTTTAAGTGTTGATTAACCACTCAATACCACATTTTGTATAAACTTTCCTTATAACCCAAATTATAACAAAATTTAACAGAAACATGATACAATACCATCTGTCTATTCTATATTACACTAACCAACATCACACAAATTTTAACATACTTGTATAGCATACTTATCACCTTAATTATCTTTTCTAGAAATCCAGAAGTAAATTACATACTGATCAACTATGTACAGAATTGAAGTTCATTTTAAAATTAATAAAAGTTAACACTAGGGGATTTTGGCATTCATATTGCTAAATGATGTTTCTCGTGGCAAAGATCTAAATAAAACATCCTCTACCAGTTCCAAAACATGCATGTTGCTCTCCCTAAAAAACTCCTGAGGCATTTTATCTCCTAGTGAAAATCAAACTCAGACTGTTTCCAGGAGTATATACTAACATAATTCTCTTCCAGTTACTACACAACAACAAATCCCTCTTAGATATTTTGAGAGTGATTCCTTTTTTCCAACTGGTAGGACAGCCCTCCAAATCCTTAAATAAGCTTAATCAGATCATGAAGTCTTGCTGACGTAATCTCTTTCTCCTGGTGATTTTAACATTTATGTAGTTACTGCATCATTTCCTGAACTATTATCATTAACTCTTAGTTGCCTCAATGACTTCAGTACATATGGATGTTACATCTGTAGTTAGTTCTTTATGAAATTCTTCTTGGTGACAATCATTTGGATACACTGAATTATCTCCATTCAATATATCATGAAAAATATGATTTCCATCTCTTTAATGTCTTCCTTTACATACTGACATTTCAATGCAACAATAGTACTTAATTTCTTATCTTCAAGTTGTTTGACGAACATTCTATAATCTTCACTGTTGACTGTCCTCTTCCTCTTCTGATTTCTGATAATAGTATCTATGATTGTCTTTTCTGTTACTTGAGCTTTTCTTACCTTTCCTTTATGCAGATCTTCAAAAAAGTTCCATCTTGTTTTCCAATAACAATTTTCATCTACAACCTCTACAGTTCATCTGATCCATTCCTCTCAGTTTCCTACAATTACCCAAGGCTTCTCTGACAGTAGTTATGTAAGCTTCCTTAGGTTCTATTTCTTTCCAACTACCTGTTCATCACTTGTGATGTCTATTATTTGAAACTTATTTTTATAAATATGAATAAAATGCAGATCTACCTTCTGGATTTTTTAGCTTAACAGAATCCAAACATATAGATAATTTTTTGGGACTTTTGCACATTTTTATTTTTATCTTTGAAACAACCAAATGGTGTGTTCAGTATTTCCTATTTCTGAACCTCAAATGACCTAACATTATGTAAAAATGATTTATGCCTAGAGGATGTCTATACTATCTATTTGATTTACAGTTAAATCATCTAACCTTTTCCATGTTTCTTTGTGAATTTCTCAGTGTGAAACCAATGCATCACCAATAACTAAACCATTTCTTTCACAACATTCCATAAATTTGATGCCACTGTCATTGTGTGTCCCCATTCTAAACCTACCAAGAAAAACAAAGGATCAACACTCACCTTAGCATTCATGTCTTCCATTAATAATAATATCTTAATCTGAATTTGCATTAAGTGCACCTTACAGTTTACAATAGAAATGTTTGGTTGTTTGTTTTTTTTTACTTCTTTTGAGTCTTCTGTTATAGCATAACAAGTTACAATACTAAACTTAACATATTTTGATTTAAAACATGTAGTTAGTAATATCACTGATACAAATTCCAACATATGTATACAAACTCACTGCTTTCCCTAGAGCAAAGCAAAGTCATTCCATGTGAATGAATACCAGTTTAACCTGAAAACAAAACCAGTTTAAGCCTTCAGTTTTGAATTTGTCTGTTGTAATACATCTACAATCAGAAATCCTTAGCACATCCAAATTGCATCTATCCATTTCTTTTCCCAAGTTTTGATTCCTCTTTGCTGTAACTCGAAGAGTCTGAACATTCCAAGTATCAAACTTCATACAGTGCTTTATAATGTTAAAGTAATAGACAGAGCAACATTTTAACCACAATATCCACTTCTATGATGCATAAGCATCACAGAAATGTAATCAGTCTTGGGTACTTCTAAGTGACCTAAATCAAGTGATCAACATTATAACTGGTCTCAGATGCTGTAAGTTAATCATTCATTCATCTTAAACTTTTAACTACATAAGTTGCAAATGAGATATTTGCATTCCTAATACAGGAGTAAAGAGTGGACATGAACTCTCTTGTTCTGATGTAATGGGGGACAAAGGAGAGGTGTGTACGAAGGAGCAGAATCAGGACCAAAAGACAGTCTTTTCAAAGATGAAGCATCTCACATCTGTAATATGACTGCATATTTGTACAAACAGCCTTATCATATCTTGTTTTAACTGATTATTGCAAAAGACAACTATTAAATGTTTGACATGCTCATTTGCACACCAAGCACCTTATAATTTATCATTTCATTGAATTGTTTCAAATGTTATACTATTATTTGTAATATAAAGTGTGTATATGCAAAATGAGCATCTAACCATTTAATGATTCTAAATTTTGTAGCATGGGTCACCCATATTGCACATTCAATGAGTTATTCTTTAATCTTAATAAACTGTAACAAAAACTTTATTCTCTAACACTGAATAATTTAACTGTTGTAATTAAAATATGCATTATCAGTAATATTAGTAATTCAATCTTCTGATTTTATATTTTCATTATTAGTTCATCTTATTAATAAGTATTAGAATGTCAATTTGTGGTAACACATTAGCTTCTTGAGGTTTTTATTATTAATTCAATTACTCGTGAACAAATTTTCTAAACTGGTTAACGAATCATAAAGCAGATACCTCATAATCTGTTAATTCCAAACAAAAATTTAAATCTTTATTATTTTACGATGTAAAGAGGAATAAATTTATTCAATTATTCATGACTATCCTCAGATTCAAAAATTCTTCAACAAATGTTAAAGTTATTTGTGTTAACTTGAAAGAAAAATACATTTCAATTACAGTAAAAGAAATGTTATAAAAAGTATAATAACAACTTAGTTTAGATACAAATTTGTTGTTGTGTTTAAAAACAAAGTTATGTCACTTACAGGCTCCAAAGTCTGACGATCTATACATCTTCGAAACATAATGGCAGCATAGATAATATTTGCTGCTCGAGCAGCTTGGTTTTTAGTGGGATGAGCAAGAAGAGCATCCTGAAACCATGATAAACAAATACACATCAGTTAACCACACAATAAATGTTTGATGCAGGTACGTTATCAAACAATATGTTATTATTACGACAATCAAGTCCTCAAACTTCTTATGTTTAAGAATTAATGCTGGAATGTTTTTAATTTTATAATAGCCTGAATGAAAGGAAAGTAATGATCCAATAAGCAGAGATTTTATCCACAAAAAATCATATCCTAACAATGTTTTGGTCAGAAGTTTCTAGACTAGTTTTGGACAATGATCAATGTGTAAAATAACGCTGTTTACAAGAATCCAAAATAACCTTGCACAATGTGAGGATAACAATATACCTATTAACAGCAAATGATTTTTAAAATAGCATTACATATCCTCTATATTAAACTCAAAGTAAAAAAATAGCATTATTTTAGCATGAAATTCAAGTTGAATTGTGACAATATAAAAAATTCACAAAATAAGGAGTATTCAACATGACCATGAAAGAAGTCAGAATACAATTTTTTGCCAACATATTCTGAATATAACTATAATTCTTTCAAAAATAATTACTTTTATCAAAATTCCACGAAATATTCATTGCAATGTTAAAATTTTCTTCACATAATTAGTTATGCCTACTTACTATGCCATAAAAATTACTGTTCACCATCAAAGGAGACCTGCCACGAAGATAAACATATTCCTCCCACCAATCAGAAACCTGATCAGATGGACAAAAAAAAGTTTTAAAGTTCTCTTACATAAAATAATAAACAGTAAATGGTAACCTTATATTTATTCATTAACAAAACTACAATAAATGAATTGTTTAAAAATTTTTTGTTAGTTGGTTATTTTTTAAGTACAATAGCTACTCAATGTGCCTATTGTGTTGAGCCCACAATGAGTATTGAAACCCAGTTTTTTGAATTATAATTCTTCTGTCTTACTGCTGAATCACTGGAAAGCTTAAAGTTTTAACAACTATTTCAATAGGCTTTGTACTCAATAAAAAATGTAATTCAGCATATGGTCCTTAGTCACTAAGGTCATGTTCCTCAAATATACAGAAGAAATGTGATTAGTATGTAGACAGATGAAAACAAAAGTTTAAAATAAATCAATTACATTACAAACAAACCATTTTATGTATAAACTTCAGAAAGCAAGACATAACATACATAGTTCTTTACTGTTCTTGCTGGTAGATTTAGTAAATATTTAATTTTTTTCAATTATTATATTTGGAAAACCTGCCTTATAGCACAATGAAATCTGTCTAATTTGTAGTTAAGTGGTAAAGTGAGACAAAAGGAGACAAAAAATGTACTTATGAAGCTTACAACTAGTAATGTGCAATTATCAAATTTAAGTGACTAAATACAGCTTTAACAAATAGCATGATGAAAGTTTATCTATTTCCTTTGCATACTAAGTAAATTATAAGTGGAATTTTAAAATATTCTGTACTGTTAAAATACCTAGCAGCTTTCCTATTACATGAACAGACAATTTTAGCTGACAATCATGTAACAGTAACAAATTCATGGTTTTATTACAAATAAATTAAAATGCATCTTATCACAAGCATTCCCAACAAAACAAAAACCACCATATCACTAGAAACATATAAATGATCTGTTTATGAGTTCACTATGCTATTAATTGTTGAAATGATAATAAATGTTTAAAAAGTGAATCATGATAAAAATACTACTAAAGTACTTTTATTGCAATAGCTTCATCACAAACAAAATATCAAAATGACATCATAGTATTTACTTCTATGTTCTTTGATATAAACAGCAGATTTACATCTGTGTATAGACACTTTTCTTTATGAATATTACAGGGTGGTCGCTAGAAAAGTAGAAAATTTGAGGGTTAGATGAGATTATGAATAAAATGCGTGCTTACTCATTTCTATTTTGATTTCTTTACATCATGAATAAAATGCATGATTTTAATATCATAAAATGCATTTTGAGCATCTATGAGTGTAATATAACATATGCCTTTGAAAACTTTGTAAAAGTTATTCTTTGTAAAAATAAATAGCTGTTTGACAAATTTTCCGCTTTTCTAGCGACCACCCTGTAGTTTATACTACACATGTTTAATAAAATGTATCTCCACTCTAAAAGTTACAATTATTAGTTACCTTTCTTGAGAAAAGGCAGCAGTATATCAAAAAATCAGCAATTTATTTTCATTATCATATCTGTGTGACAGACAGTTAAAACAGGAGATTCAGAACTGACAAGGGCAAAACAGTAAAGGAAAAACAAGTCTTTAGCACAAAAAATAAACACAAAACTCATTTTCACACAAATTATTCTTTCTCACATAGCATAGAATGTCTTCTCAGTAATAGTACTAACTCAAGATATAGATTCTGTTAATAAGATCACAAAAAGACACACAAGCATCACAACTAAAAATACATTCCCAATATCTATATATTTAAATTATAGCCCAGCATGTTCAAATATATATAATTTTCTGATATGATACTATATACGTATTCACATTAATTTTCTGCATGTGTATATGTTTATGAAAGTAACACAATAGTTACATTAACCAAAAACCTAAAAGATAAAGCCTATAGCACAACAACATATCCTTACAAAAAATAAAACCTTTTAGTGAAATAGACAAAAAAGAAAAATTACCACATACAGAAAAGACAAAACACAACTGACGGACAACGCTAATGTGGAATGATAAAATGTACAGTGACAGGAAAAATGTTTACAGAACTAGTGCCCACATAATAAAAGCATTAAATGCTATCAGATTTACACCTGTTCAAAGATTCATGCAAAAATAAACTTTGAACTAAAATGCATTAGCAACAGATACGTGATGTTCAAGCTAACAATGTTCCAGTCATCGACGACTATCATCTACCCTTTTCAGCCAGTAATCAGGGTGTGACAAGAATCCAACAGAGTTGAATACTAGCTTGAAATTGTGCTAAGAAAAATTCGTGAATGTCATGGAAAACATTTTACTCATAAAAAAAAAAAACAACTGAATAGCTGGTAAATATTTCCATCAACACTAAAATGCTTATACAAAAACAATGCTGACCCCTATTCAGATTTTGTTTTTCAACAGTAATCTTAAAGCCATTAGAAACTTACATGAAAATTAATGATCAAATAAAAATACTTTCCACTAGGACTTTCTTTATTTTATTACGTGGAAATTTCTCAATGTATTTTAAAGCTATTGACTACACAACACACTTCTTACTTTTTAACAACCATAATAAGCAACCATGTAGATATTTAAAAACAATCTGTTTAACTCACATAGTTTGTACACCACCAAGACTTGAGCCATAAGTAACGCTGAAGCTTTGGTCCAATAGTATTCTTAAACTCATCTGCAAGTTTCTCCATTCTAACATACTGCTGGTTGTTACATAAGGGACGAATTGAGACCAAGTACTATACATAGAAATAAGATTAAAAATTAACATTAATCTCCAGTTATATATAGATAATGTCAAACAAATATGGGAAAACATGAGAATACAGAAGTTGAAAACAATTAAGGTAACATTCACATCTGTACTTAAGGCAAACAATTACTGCTTCTAACTATGACCTTTGAATTCAGTTGCTGCTAGAAACAGGTTACCAAGCCTTTAAAATTTTGCACTTGGAGGATATGATATATTTTTTTAGGTTATATATACACAGTTGAATAACCAAAAAAAGTCATAAATTACCATATAAATACCACAAAATTACACTTTAATTTATCCAGCTTAGTAACTAAGATGTATTTAGGTTTAAAAAACGAAATTTCAAGTAGACTAAAGACAAAACCTTCTTCTTTGAAATTTTGGTTTGAAAAAACAATGTAGCCTTTAACAGGTTAAAATGACTGAGAAAACCACTAGGGGACATTTTAAACTGTCAGTTGGTTTTCATATGTCATATATTGAAATTAGTGTATATAAGGGGCTATTTCAAAATGAAAGAGGTGAACATTGATACATGTTTGATTCAGTACTTAAGTTATATCTCAGCAAAATGAAATGATATGAGCTCCTTATTTTACATTCTAGTTTCTCAATACTAACAATTTAAGTTCCTAATTCATACAAAACTATAGACTTAGTATATTAACATCACACATACATCTAATTTGAACCAGTTCTGCATTTAATATACCATGCAACTCAGAGAAATAAATATTTAGAAGTATTCTTTAAATATTTACTTTTAAATCAACTAATGTGTAATACTAACATTTGAATTATAAACTACAGTTTGATACCAAATCTTGTTGACACATATTCATAAAATAGTGGTTCAATAAAATTTCCCAATGCAAATCAACAAACAAGATTGCATGGCCTTTCAGCCATGACCCATTGAAATGGGTTAATTAGCCAGAACTTTGATATGTACATGCTTGTAATACTGTATCTCAGTACTGGGAAACATGACAAGATTCATACTACTAAGAGACACAGCACGACTACCAGTACTTTTATCAACTTTATACTAATCTGGCACGACCTGATTAGTTGGATAGCCACTAATCAGAATGTAAACTGTCAAGACATTATTGTATTCTGGTGCAATTCTTTATCACATGGTGGAAGGCTGACACTTTCACTGTATTTTTTCTTTGGTAACCTTTTTCCTTACCACTTCCATAACTATTTCCAAAACTGAAGTTATTACTTTCATTCCAATTATAAATCCATAAACATAAGTGTAATACTAACCCTTTCCATTGTATCATCTAGTGAGGGAAGAGGTAAGCAGGGAAGAGAGTACTGGTAACTGAACAAAAGTGGTTTTTTCCCTTCCAAGAGCTTCACAAACAGCTGTAACAAAGATTACATTAAATAAATCAAAATAAATATTTTTGATGATCCTAAATGTTTCAACCACTTTCTTGAATATTCATCTAAACTAACATGTTTCGAAAATGATCCTGAATTTTTTTATTTTACATAATAGAGATCAAGCAATTTTTATGAGCACTTCTAAATATATGTTAACTTTTACATGGAAAAAAATATAGGCTGACTAGTACATTACCAAATATCTTTAGAAACTACACATTAAATAAATGATATAAATTATTAAATGTCATCAATGAAACAGAGAACATGTATTATTCAAACTTAATACAAAATAAATTGTCTCCATTTGAATTTTTTAACAAACTTTTAATTATTTTTCTATGCACAAAATACACATCTATTGTTTTAAAAAAAACTTCTATATTTTTTTAAAAATTTATAAATTTTGAATAATGCATTAAATTTGTAAGTACTTAAAAGAAAAACATAAGTTGGCATGAGTCTTGATAGCATTCAAACCTCATATTCTCCTAACTGAGCATTATACTAATGAAATCAAATATTAAATTCATCTTCATTTTTTATTTTTATAAAATACCAGCCATGTCCTAGACTTGAAGGACATTCCTGTTCCTCCCCTTAACTCATACATCCAGCCTTTGTACATGAACAATATCTTGAGGGCATATCGTAACAGCAGGATCAAACAAGTCCACACAAATATACTGTACAGTCCACAGGTGAGAAGATAAGCAACTAATGGAGCTAAACGTTCACTGAAAACAGAACATAATTACAGACCTTAAGAACTATGATAAGCTATAGGATTTAATTTATATGTTGGTAAATGTCTGCATATTAGAAAACATGATTAAAGAAGCCACAGTAATTTATTAATATTGCTAGCCAAAACTAAATATTTAAAAATGTGAGAGTATATATGAAGATTAACTGAAAAAGTTAGTTAACTCCATACACTTAAGAAAAACAACTCTGTTTGTTGAATTTCATGCAAAGCTACTCGTCATCCTTCCTTTTGAAGTAACAAACTAGAGATAAGGCAACTAGTTAACACCATTCACCACAAATTCTTGAGCTACTCTTTACTAAGAAATAGATGGATTAACCATTACATTTTTAATGTCCCCACAACTGAAAGGTTGAGCATGTCTGGTAATGTGTTTTAATTTCAGAAGTCCAACATTGCAAATCAAGCACTCAAACCAACCACCAGACCAGGCTCTAGAAAAAAAAACCCAACTTGAACACAGTAGCAAAAATAAAATAAAACAGTTTAATAAGCAAAGAGAATAAAACATACAAAGGTAAACTGTTAAATGGTATCTCAACATATTTTTTGTCAAGTAAGCAAAAAAATATGTCAAGTTATGCTTTTAAGTTATTTTTATTGTGCCATTAGCTTCACCATCAGTAAATAAACAAAATTTTGTCGGACCAAACTTTTTTCACAGTATCATCTAAGAAGGGAAGAAGCAGGTAAGAGTACTGGTAATGTAACAACAATAATTTTTTTTCCCTTCCAAATATCAATTGATTGTACTTCAGATATTTCAGTAATTTGTTTATTTAAAGAACCATACAATTTAATAAGCTGTAAAAGTAACTTCTAAAAAGTTTAGTAATAAAGATTCCCACTGGTAGTTAAACTTGGTTTTACTGATTAGTATTTTGTAAAGAATTAGGTTGTTTTTACATTAGTTTCAAAAAGAGGTAATTGCAGTTGCACCCTTGAAGTTAATATTTTAAAGTAATGTTAAGAAAAACAGTTTCAATTCACACAAATGTTTCTAAATAATTGATTTGCGAGTCCAGATCATAAAAAAATATCAATAAACATAACCAAAAAGGTCAAGCACCCAATAAAATAACTTTCACACACACTATCTTGAAGCAACAGAAATTATCATACTAAGAGAACACCAGATGCTGAAAAATAACAATTCAATATGTAACTATTGTTCTGTTGTTATTAATGGTAACTGTGAAAAAGAATGTAGCTCTTTTATATGCAAAAACGGCTCGTTTGGGTTGAGAAAACATTTCAAATAGAAGAGCGAACAACGTTTCAACCTTCTTCGTTTGCTCTTCTATTTGAAATATTTTCTCAACCCAAACGAGCCATTTTTGCATATAAAATTCTCAACAAGTGGGTTTCTCGACATCACTGAATGTAGCTCTTTACATAATTCAGGTGAATAAATGAGATAAGAAGAATTTACATGCTTCCATCAACAACATTACCATATTAAGTTAGAAGGACTATGCTGGCATAATCAGTTTTGTTTTTAGCTTCTGGTAGGTAGACTTAGCTAAATGACAAAAACAGAGCCAAGAATTAACAGCATATGAAAAAGCTTAAACAAGTTTCCTTTCACAGCATTTAGCCTATGTAATGTACCAACTAATTTGAAGCAGCTGATGAAACTTTCATAATTTCCAGATGTGTTAAATATAGTACACGTTAACACCTTAGTGATTAGTCACACAATTCAGTCTTCAGATGAGAATAACAATGTGAAATTTCACTGTTCAAATCAAACATGTTTGAAATTAAAGAAAGCAAAATGTCCTCTCAGATCTTGCTAAAATGAAAGCAATGGCAAATTTGTATAAATAACAAAGTTATAATTTTTCTCTACTGAAAATGTATCTCCAATAGGTGTTTCCCTCCTCTCGCAAGATTAGCTATTCCTGTCTTGTATTGCCCTCTATATGTGAACCTTTTATTACACAGGCCACAAGCCTTCTTTATTTCTCTATTTAAATCAACTAATTACAATGTATCTTTCATGTAAATTATGTATCACTTCTAAATCAATAGGAGCAAAGTAAACAGTTTAAATGGTGTCAACATATTTTTATTCAAGTAAGTGAAAAAATATGTCAAGTTATGTTTGTCAGTTATTTTTATTGTGCCATTAAAAGTACAAGGGACCAGTATATTAGCTGTGAGAGTTTTGTTCAACCACCTACTGAGACCATCTACAGTGGAAGGAGAACTGGTAATGGAAGCATCCAAGGGAATTCAAGCAAAGTTCTATTGATTGTGCATTGTCCACTGAAGGCAATGCACGTATGCATAGGAAGGTAGCAAAGAAGATTACATTCCTAAAAATAATGAAACCTCACATATAAAAAGTGAGGGAGTAAACAGGGCTTGGCAAACTCCACAGAACGGAGTCAAAAAGTAGAAGTAAGAGCTTAAGATAACAAATGAGATAATACAAAGGGTAAGAAGGGAAGGGATATTCCCACCTAATCCCTCAGGAATTGTATGAAGAGCCTCAGATGGTAGATGGATAACAAAAAGGTATGAAAAAGAGATGTAAGGGTACAATGAAGACAGTAACAATGGGTATGGGTAAGATTAACAGTCTACTGAGGGCTCATCCCAAAACAGGTAATACCAAATCCAAAAGTTGAATTTAAATGTGGACAGTCAGTCTTATGACATGCAAGAAACCCATGGAGAATGAGGCATGCTATCATCATCACACAACTGACAGGAAGATAAAGATGGGTTGAGAAGTATAGTAATACTATAACAAAAGATGTGAATCATAAAAGATAGAAGCAAGAGATAAAACTTCATATCTGATAAATAAAGTTAAAAAAAACCATGGAGGGCCACGACTGACTGGCTGACTCCTCAGGAAGAAAATTGGAAGGCAAAGAAAATTCAGGAGGTGTAAACAGACAAAGTCCTTATTACCCTGTCCCACATGTTCAAGACGAAGTGGAGAAAGTTCTGGAGATAAAGGTGGAATCATGTAACATTCATTCTCCATATAAATAAAGGCTAACAAATCTCCCATCAAGTCACCAGCACCTGAAGCCTGTGTTAAAGTACCCACTGAGCATCAGAAATCTGAAGTAGCAAAATTCACTTAGGAATTTATATCATAGCAGTTGAGAAAAGTGTTGAAGTAAAAATAAACACAATCAGAATAAATATAAGTGCATCAGATTTCTGTTAAATTTCTTAAGTATATTAAATTGGAAACACTAAAGAGTGAATACCAGTGAAGCAATAAGAAAACAGATACGAGGAAAAAAAGTGAAAGGACAATAAGCTAGATTGAGTGCTATTTGTTCTTCAACAATACCAGTCTTGGAAATATTTTTTGTTTGGTGTAATCCTAAGCTGATTTAAAATGTGGGTAGGAAAATGTGTGTGTATTTCTTGAAGTAAAGCCATACTGGATTATTTGCCAAGTCCACCAAGGGCAATGGAACCACTGATTTTAGCACTGTAAATCCATAGACTTACTGCTGTACTAGGAGAAGACAAGATAGGAAGGTAGGTAATTTTTTTTTCTTTTCAAATTTTTTTACAAAACTAATTTTGAAAATACTATTTCTGTAATCACCTGAAACATGACATTAAACAAAATGGTTTCACATAAAACAAATGTGACACTTTTAACCAACAAGTAGTTTAAAGGATGTCAGCATATTACAAGTATTTTTCAAATTATCTCCCAATACAAACTTTCTGATTGATATCGGTCTCAATCAATCACACTGAATCGACTGTTGCCAACAATTTTATTATTTGACTTGCCATTTAATCTTGTCTGCCATGTAAATCTACAAGTAATTTTCTCCACATGAGTAAGTTTTAAATTAAAATGAATTTGTTTCTGGTCCTATAACCACGTGGAGGCAAAGAAAAGAATCACATCAGCAACAAGTCCACTACAATCTAAAATCCAACCATCTAGCAGAAGTAGGAAAGAGAATCATACTGTCTTTACCTCAAATTAATGAGAGTGAAGGGAATATAGTACATCCAGACTCATGAATGGGGCACACATGAATATGATAAACTGACAGATCAATCTGAAAACCCAACAACCAATACTAAAAAAATCCCAACTTAACATAAACCATCTCCCTCAAAAGTGAAATTAACCAGAACCACAAAAAATGTTTTAACATCTTTAAAATAAGAAATATAAGAAAATTGGAAAAACATAAAATACCTGAGAAGTAATGTAAGAAAATCACTTATTAGTCCTAGCTGATTCTGCAGGACAGGTAAGGAAAATACTGCAAAATCTGGTGGTGTAAAAAGGCTATCAAATGTTCATCGGACTGGACAGCTTCAACTTGTTGAGGAGGATTAGTGGTTTACCCATATAATAATTAAACTTACAATGTAATTGCAGAGAAATGCAAAATGTCTCACCCACTAGTATCATGTAAAAATAGTGCTAGATGTATAGAATGATAACAATAATTAAAAAATCCCACTTCAGCTATTAAGCTATTAAAATCACATTAAAAACATATTACATGTTAAAAACGTCTAAAAACAGGTTCTGCTAAACAAGAAGTGGCACAACTAACTACAGGGAAGCATACAAAACACGAGTATGTAGCACTCTATTAGCAGAGGGTTGATGTATGATGATTTGTATGAGAAATGCACTAGAATCAGTCAGTTACAACTGGGGGGGTAAATAGTATTTATGGCATTCCTACAAAAAATGTTTGCATTAAAAGGGTAACAATGGATGAGAATAGCTATTAACATGAGTAAATATAAATATATAAAGTCTAATAAAAATTTTCAAAGGTGGAAAAACTACCAAATAGCTGATCACCAAATCTGAAAAAAAGTGTAATTTACGAAAAGGTATGATAATGCCAATATTTCTTGTAATGTTATTATTTTGTATGTTTCTGGTAATTTTATATCACTAATGCAACATCTAAATCAGTGATACAAGGAAATATTTGACCTTCAGAAAAATTTTGAAAATCAGTTGTGACTACAATGTTTACATCACATTTCTCTCAGAGTGTAAACTGTATATTTCAAATAAACAGGAAGTAAAAAAAAAGGATCTGATATAAAAATGTATCCCTTGTCTATTATAAATCACTACTGAGGATATCCTTCATTCAAAACCTAAGTCCTTGAGCTAAAGCTTGAAGAGACCATTATCTGTTTTTTTACCACACCTTTCATTTAAAAACTGAAAGTAATAAAGAAAAATGTGGAAAACTACATGCTGTCATATGGTTCTCATCATACTAGACAATAAGACTTATAGCTTTTTCTTGTTACAGAAAGAAAGGAATTTATTCCATTAAGTATTTTTCAAAAAATTAAAAACACCATTTCAGATAGATTATTATTCATTACAGTTCAGTGTTATATGATGATTAGTGGTACTGAATGAGTCACTCGTACCTGTTAAATATAGTGTAAATTATTATTTCCAAGTTTCTGTTAATTGTTGGTATTTACATTAATGATAACTGGAAAAAAAATATTAACTGAACTTTGCAATTGATGTAAAATTAAAATAAATTTCATCACACACATATTTAAAGCTTGCTGAGACAAAACTTAAATATTGAGTTTTATTCTGTTTTTTTTTAAAAAACTCAAATTTTAGTTTTCAAATCACAATGTTAAGATTTACTTACCCAGGAATCCACAACTCAAGATGGCGAATTGCTCCATAAGAGAGATCAATTCCAGCAAAATATAATGTTGTAATAATGACACTAATGACAAATAGGCTTCTGAGTGATCCTGGATATACCCCATTGTGAATATTGTTCTAAAATAAAGTTATAAAGTTCACAATAACATTATTAAAAATCATATTCATAATAATGTGTGCATGATTTTCCCCCTCAGAATGCTTTGTTAATTACCTAAATTACAACTTAAATAAAAAATTTGAAAAGAACAGAATTACTATTCTTTAAAAAAACAAACATTTTTCATCTTATGTTAAAACTCTTCTTTTTTACCAATTTATACATATATCTACTTCCTTTAATCACATAAACTTTGGTTTTTAATTAAAAGTTAAGGATCAATGTAATTGCACATAAATTATCTTCTAAATGAAGTCCACATATTTTCCTGAAAAATCAGAATAAACAAGTAGCATTACAAAGCTCTTTATTTTGCACGGTAATATCAAAGATGAAGTGAAATATCCTATGAAATGCTAAACATACTTCTGCTCTACAACTTCTTTCTTTAGACTATTTATATGTGTTACACAATATTATATGCTAATTATTTAAGCAAGTAACATTATTGTACAATTTTTTTTCTAAATGCTTACTCATCATGCTTGAACCAATTCATAATTAATTTGGTTTGACTTAAAAGTGTGATGTTTAAGAACTATTGATGTCATAGAGTTGACAGACATCTAAGGGTTTACAGAACTCACATTTTTATGTGTTGACTTTCACTAACTCGTATATGCAATAAACAGGTTACTAAATCAGTCTTATATTACAGAATAAAATAAACAATATGTTCAGAATCAGATACAAAAAATCCTCACATACAATATATTCAGTGCTGCAAATATTCCAAGATTTTATGATTTTGTAGCCAATACTTTCCTCGTGTGGTACAGCCAGAAAAACAAAATTCAACTGTAACCAAGTTCCAAAGCACAACACATGCAACTGAGAAACAATAAGGCCCCTAATTTACACCTTTATAAAAACAGGTTTAATAAAACTACCATTTATTGCTAAGTTAGGATACTCACTTTTCTCAGATAACTTAAAAGAAATGACACATTTGGGGATTGTAATTAGCTATGGAATGATGGGCTAACCAGTAGATACAGAAATGTTATCCAAGGACAGACCCAATTCATCCAACTGTGCCTGGATATGAAGGTCAAAATAACTAATTGCAAATCATTTGTTCTAAAAAAGCATGGCCCACTGAGAAAGGAAAACACATCACCAGATGAGACACTGCAGTCAGGATCAAAGTTTTAAAACACACAGTAAAACAGTTACAAACAGTAGATGTGTAGAGAAGGTTCATGAAACTGTGTACAAGCTCTGGATTGGATAAGTGCAGAAAGCCTGGGTGCAGAGCCAAAGTCCCTGATGATAAACAAGTAACAGTATCTTTAAAGCTGTGGTCCTGGCAGAGCCATAGACTAGAAACCCATACTCTAGTTTCTATCAAATAAGAGCACAATATATCTTTAGTATAGAACATTGATCTGCTCCATAAAAGATGGAAGTGAAGACAAGGAAGGGAGGCATGTTCAGTGCTCTTCTATGTTTAACTCTTAGATGCTTGACATGTGGTATAAAGGTCAGCTTACAGTCAAAGATAAGCTCCAAGAACTTTGTCTCAGGGACCTCAGGAAACACAACTTCACTGACACAGAGTTCAGGATCAGGGCAAAAACGTATTCAAAACAGTTTTAGAAAAAGAAAAGTTAAAACTGTTTCCTGGAGTCAATTTTAATGAATGATTGAGAGCAATCTGTAGCTGACCCTCAATATACCACATGTTTGACAACTGACATGAGATGTGAAAGTCGTCAACATGGAACCCTTTTGTAACAGTAAGAGGGTGTTGTTCAGTGATGACACTAATCTTTATAATGAAAATTGTGACACTCAAAACACAACCGTGAAGGACTCCAAGTTCCTGTAGAAAAGAATGAGTAAGTGTCAAACCCACACAAACTTGGAATCACCTGTCCTTGAAAAGTTTTGATAAAAATGGGCAAATTACCATGTCATAAGCCTTCTCAAAGTAAAAGAATATTAATATAAGATGTCATTTGAGAAAGACTTCTCTTATTGACTTTTCAAGTCAAATCAGGTGGTCCATGGTGGAATGCTGTCTTTGAAACCCACACTGGGTGGGCAAGAAGAAGTTGTTTGATTAGAGCAACCAAACAAAATGAGCATTAACCATCCTCTCTAAGGTCTTACAGAGAGAGCTCATAAAAGCAACTGGACAGTAGTTTGAAGGAATCTTGAGATCCTTCCCAGGCTTAGAGAAAGGTAGAACAATAGCCTGGCACCAGGCATCAGGAAGAACATTCTCCTGCCAGATCCAGTTAAAAACAATCAGAAGAAAAGCAAGAAGTAGGAGATAGATGGTGCAGCATTTCATAGAGTACATCATCAGGTACAACCAATATAAAGCCAAACCAATAAAAGGACAGTTTGAGTTCCACCAGGGTAAAGGAACGATTATAGTCATAAAGACAATCAGCTTGAAAAAAAAGAGGTGATCATTCTATCCAAGTATTGATGGATAAGAAGGTGGAGGAAGAAGAAGAAGAGCTGAATACCTGGCAAAAGCTTTCACCTAGAGTATCGGTAATGCTCTGGGTATCAGCTGTTTCCTGACCATCAGAGAGCAAGATTGAAAGAGGGACAGAATTATATTGCCCAGTAACCTTTTGAATCTTGTCCCACATGACTTTAGAACTGGTGGTAGAAGATATTCTGGTTGTAAACTTAATCCTAGACTCCTGGCTTTGAGGTCTTACCAAACGAGCATGTGCATGGCCCTACTGGAAAGCAATGCAGTTTGAGAGTGTGGGATACCTACAAAATGTATCCCAGACCTGTTTTTGAGCCTTCTATGCCATGTGGCTGACAGGATTCCACCACGAACAAGAATATCATGGTAAAGTGTCAAGGTTTTAGGAATACATTGAGCAACTGCTTATATAATACAGTCAGTTACTGCTGCCACACGGTCATCTATTAATGGTTTACAGACAATGACAGAATCAATTTCTGTGAGGACAGTGAAAAAGGGCCAGTTTACATGATCTAGTTTCCACCAGGCCATGAAGTTTGGGTGGCATCAATCACGGCCAGTCTCTCTCAAAATTATTGTCAACTCTCAATGAAAAATGGGAGAATAGTGAAAGGGAGCAAATTGAGAGATCAATAGCAGTAAAGAATTGACTACGTGCATGAAAATAAGTGGAAGAACCAGTATAGAAAAAAAAAAAAGTTATGATCAGAGAGCGTATGCTCTACAGAGCAATCCCTCCTATCAATATCAGCACCTTCCTAAAGGGGATGATGACCATTAAAGTCCCCCAGAACTGAAAAGAGAGATGGAAACTGTTCAATGAGAACATCAAGGTCTGATTCATCAAATGTCTCTCCAGGCAACAGGTAGAAAGAACAAACAATGATGGTACAACCCAAGGAAACACGGATGGCTACAGCCTCCAAGGGTATGTTAAGTGGCAAAGACAGGATGGACACATGCTAATCAACCAACAGTGCTACCCCTCTATGCACTCATGAGCTGTAAAAAGAAAACCTCTGAAAGTTGACTGTATCGACAGGTCTCAGAAAGGTTTCCTGTAAGGAAATACAAACAGAATGGTAAGAAGCAATCAGTTCTTTCATGCATCCAGATTAGAATGTAAACCTCAACAGTTCCATTGTATCAAGGTGGCCACTTTTATTTATATGTAGGCAAATTGAATGAAGAATCCTTCTGTTTATGACCATGTCTTTTTCTTTACTATCTTTATTTGAGGGAGTTCTATCAACCTCCATGGATCCAGCCCTGGGTCAATTGGGCAGGTCTTTGATGTTGGAAGAGGATCCAGTAAATGAGGACATAAACAATTGATAATTTTGCATCTTGGAGTGAGACAAGAAGATGTATCTGAGGGTATGCCTCTACCCGGAACTGAAGGAAGCGGATGTTGGGATTCATTGGAACATACATAAGGGACATATATGAGTGTTGAAGTTGATTCATCAACTTTTGTAACCATGGAGGTCGAAAGACTTTTCATTAGTTTTTGAGAATGATTCTTTTGGAGACACAGAGAGATCAATCTGAACTCCCACTGTGGTAGTGGAATGAAGTGCAGCAGCATACACCCGAGATGAAGTGATGGAAAGCAACTTTTGAGCCTCAGGATAAGTAATGTTATGTATCGTTTTCAAATGCTGTACCTCTTTTTCCTCTTTGAGTGACCAAACTGCTGACGCTGGAAACATTGGAGAAGGTTTGGAATATATGGCCGTACCTGCAATTAAGATAACCTGCCTTGATGGTGGCAGGTGGATGTGGTGATGTAAATGTCAGAATAATGATACTGGTCAGCATCATAATTTCATCTTTCAAATCCCTCTTAACAATAACTCCTCGTGATAAATTCAAAGTATCATGAGGTATAACCTCAACAGATATATCCCCAATTGCCTTTGAATGCATGAAGAGTTCGCTGTGTTTACATGTGGAGGTTTCAACCAATATATCACTAAAATGAAGCATCTGACTAATTTTGGAGATCTAGCAAGTCCTTCTAGTCCCTTCTGAATGAAAAAGGGAGACATTTGCCCTAAAGGTTTGTCTGAAAGAGAATGTAATATAAGAAAATGAGTTACAGGTGTTACAGATATTGAAGATTACTGCTCAGAATCTTCAAGAAATGGTCATTTACCTTTGGACTGTTTTTTCACTAGTTTATTTAAGTTTGTATTTGGAGGACCCATAATAAAAAAAAGAATGTTTTTGTGCCCACTAACCTCACCCACCATGGAGCCCTACAAGTGGATGAATTACAATGCTAAACAAGGACACTGCAGCAATGCCAAGGTTTTGTGAACATTATACCCAAACACTAACATCAGATACAGTGTCTACAACACCTGATGTGAACATCCAACATTGGTATTTGGTTACCCCTAGCCCAAGTGGACCAGTCGATTGGTTTAATGGGAGTCACCCCAAGGCTGCTCGTCTACAAGAATTCAAGGCCAAAGTGGTGTGATAGGGTTGGACTCCTGAGCCACCAGGATCCTCTCCTCTCCTTCATGGGTCACCATGCATGTCAAACATGTGGGTGGTTGTTTAGATCCCACAGGAAGTAATCTGAAAGAACAGTACTTTCCCTGGGAGGTCCCCTCACCATGTACAAGAATCTACACCGAGTGGCTGAAGGGTTAAATATTTAGATATTATTATGAAAGCACACTAAACACTTTCAAGGGTTAATACTAAAATATTAATGCTTTCTTTTTTTTCAGCTTTGCCCACAGGACAGGCAGAATATTTGGCACCTGTCCTGTAAAAATGGGTTTTCTTGAAGTTCTCAAGTTTTCCCCCACATCTAATTCAGTGGCTCATGTGGATTTTATATCCCAGCCACCGAGTGGTCACATTAGTGGGCCCTTTGAATTGATAGTTCAACTGAGCACTACCAACTCACTTCTTCTAATCTTCCAACTATCCCATCAACAGCACTGACCTTGACCCTCGCCTTGTCAACTCTGTCCAAACAATTGATGATTCTTGTGACAAATATTCATCAGATCCTTCAATTAATAAACACTAAAAACCACAAACATTCTAATCATTAAATCACTTTAAGTTGCTATAATGCTTCCATGTGCGGGAAGAAGGGGAATAATTCTATCCCTGAACACCCCAGTTTGGGAAAGTGATAAACCTTTCCTCACAAACTAAATACATGCCATGGTGGTTATCGTTGTATCAAGATCTACTTCAGTAACAATAAACACATCACTATTGACACCATGTGCAGAAACAACATCCACTTCAACAAATAAACTCTTAGTATCAGCATCACAACGTAAAGAATCAACATTCTCTTCAGTTATAACAAACATGTCAGTATAAACACCACATTGTAGAATCAACATTCACTTCAGTGACAATAAACTAACTAACATTGGTGCCATGTGCAGAAACAACATCCACTTTAGCAACTAACCTGTCAGTATCAGCATAACAATGTAAAAAATTAACAGTCACTTCAGTAACAATAAACATGTCAGTACAAACAACACAACATAAAGAAATAACATTCACAACAATAACAAAAACATTAGGAGCATAAATACAAAAGAGTTTGGAAACCTTCTTCCCATGAGTTGAATACAGGTGTGGCATGAATGGCATAATTTGCTGTGTATGTATGTGAGCTGTTCAAAGTTATCACTTACTTCCCTCACAGCATTCCTCAATTTCCACATCTCCATGGGTAGACAGATGGAATGATTTTTGTAAAGGCAATGATTGTCTACAAAAGCATGACAGAAGTCAGAATCATAGAAAATGCACAGCTACAAAAATTAATATAAAACACAAGATGAAATGGCAAAGTATATTAGCAGCAAAGAAGACGGAAGGTGAGTAGGAAAGCAATCGAGGTGACTTTTCATGCTACTATGTATTTGATAAAGTAAAGTTTGGCACACAAGGGCACTGACATTCATAAAGAAAACTTTATGAAATTATTGAGGCTGGTATCAAAGCACAACCTCCCAATTGAATACACATTTTTCCTCACATAATAATAAATACTGCAATTAGATCTCACAGAATAAAATCATGGAAATCATAGCTCATAATGTACTCCTTAATGTAAGGGAAGCTGTTAAGAACAACTGTTTTTTAATCATCATTTGTAATGAAGTTTCTAACTCTGCATACTGGTAGCAAATAAGCTTGGGTATGAGTTATGTCAATGATGACATAAATGTACATGACAAATAGATGACATTCTGTTTTCAGTAATGAGACAGCTGAAAACATTACAAATACAAACAAGACCTTTTTTTGTATGGACTAGATATTAATCAAGCTTGTTCACAGTTATTACCAGTGTAATAAAAGTTCTAAAAGTAGAGTGGCAATATGAATTTTAATTGAAAACTCCAAAATACATCTTCAGCTACTTCACTGCTCATGAACTAAACTTGATAGTCCAAAATACTGCAAATTCACATTTGTACTTAGTGAAATCACAAGTTCTCCAACAGATGGTCACATATATTAAATATACCCTTCTTAAAACGGTATCATACAATAGATAATGCCATTTTACAATCTCAGTGTACAATACACTGGGTTTTACAAAGTGATGCTGTGATGTCATTCACCTGACAAAAGCATGGCTTCTCGTCTGCAGGATGCTAATGATCCTGGCATTGCAACACAAATTTACAAATGTTTCACCTGCTTCTCATTCTCCAAGCATTGTAAAGACTGCATTTCACAGAAGTGTAAACACTGCACAAATTGGTATATATTTTGAAATTTAGCTTTTGCAATCAGTGTTTGCAGTCACTGTTGAATCAGTTTCTGAGAGATATTCTACAGACAATTTGCATAAATTAGCAGTAGTTGAGAAATCTCTATGCAAGCAATCTGTAACTGATATTGATGACATTTACCAAATTTACCAAGATGACCTAGTACCGTTAAAATTGAAGGACAGTATGAAATATAAAACTGAACACATACACATCATCACTTCATATTTTATTCCAGTTCACTAATAATAAATCCTGTCTCAAACCCTAAAATTAACTTTGTGAAAATTAGGAACTAAAGGTTAATTTCTTCCAATAACAAATGCAAAACAACAAACCTAATTACATAAAATCACTTCTCCAAATGTTTGCTGAACTGAATTCTTATGACTGCATATTTACTACTAGTTAATTATAAAACTGAAACTGCATACCCTCTGGTCAGCTCATTGACCATTCAAAGCAGAAACTGTTCTAATTATTTCAAGAAAACTCTCTCTAACTGCACAACTAATCCATGTTTCTAAATTAAAGTCTGTAATAATTATTTAATCAGTATACTTATTAGTAACAGCCCTTAATTCATCATACAACTTCTTATTTACATTATCTACCTGATCAAATGGCTTTAACTATTACCAATTAAGATGTTTTTACAAATGAAATCCAACTGTAACCTACACAGATACAACCCTCTGACTGCCATTCCATATAGCATATAGAGAGCATCTCCAACCAATCTTGAAATCCTCATCCACAATCTAGAACTTAAAAAAAAATACTCTATTATTAATGTTCTCATTTCCTTAGTTAACCCACCAATTTCTTTATTTACAATTTTTCAAGCTCCTCCACTACTATGCAGTATAAATCTTGGCAACGTTGACTATTGGAAATTCTAAGATATATAATGCTTTATGTTCAGAGATGCAAAAATCCACTAACCCAATGTCTGAAAACATCATGTTTTACATTTGGATGAGCTAGCCATATGCACTAATACAAAAACTACTACTTATAACATTCTCTTTCAAATAATTAAATACATACTGTTGCATTTTTGCAAGATTGGTATCCTATTCATTAATGGCAGGCTAGGGTACAGACATTTCCATGAACACAAACCTTTATAATAACATCTCCATTGTACATAATTATCTTATTTTCCCATTAATAATGGTTTCCAATAAAGAAGTTAGTACATTTCTTCTACAAGAAGACAACTGCATGAGAATTCTTCCACTATATAAACAAAGATGATATACGAATTTTACTAGTCTTTTTCTTGTAAAACCACTCAGCAAGATCAACTGTGAAAAATGAAACTGAATAAATGCATAATGTAAAATTATACACCAATGCTCTGAATCTTTTGACATTCATCAAGTTCCAAACAGAAAACTTACTATTAATGTATAATGGTTCAACAAATGTTTGTAATACTATAATAAACATATGAAGTCAAAACACATTGATTGATTGATTTAGTGTTTTATGGCACAAAGCATCTTGGCTATCTGCACCAAACATCTGGTAAAAAGGTAAAAATAAAGTAAATGTAGTAAAATACATAAAAGGAAATGAAGGTAAAACAAAAAAGAATAAAACCAATGTTGTTGAAACACACTGAACAAGAAACATTCAAGTTAGATTTTACAAAGATAATAAAATGATGCAAGTCTCTGACAACAAGATTTATATTGTAAAATGGAGACTAGTGTAACTCTGACACATATGCAATGTACAAACAGGTCCATTTACTTTGATTAAAAAATTATTGTTCTATTCAAATTTTCAATATTACAACTGGTAACAATGCAAAAAAACATTTTGAATACTTAATCTCGAAAAATAGAGAAAAATGAAAATCCTGTTAAAACTCACCCTGACTCTGTTAATCCGTTTTTTAATTGAACACACACCACTTTGCCAGATGACTCGAAGAACTTCTAAATCATAATTGATGTTCACCCCTTCATGAGTAATTGTAAAACTAAAAGCCACAGCTTGATGTGCTTCAGCCATTACTAACCTCTCTTCAACCTATTAGACTGGAAAAACTGGGCATGTTAATTATCCTTATTTTTAATATTAGACACATATAGCTATCAAACATTTAAGCAGTATTTATACTTGTCATCATGTTACCTTAAGTATATCATTGCACATCAATCCTGAGAAAAGTCAAAATTCAACTTTTATTTTACAGGAAATAACTTTCCTCTTAAATCTCTCTAAAGTGTGAATTTCCATTACTGTCATCAGCAATTCTTTCCAACACATAACCACTTTGTTAAAAAAATAATGCTACTTTAACTGAAAAATTGCCCATTTTTTTCATAATCAAACTTTTGTCCCCTCATCCTACTGTTTCCAGAATAAAGCACAAATAAATCAGAGGCCTTTATCCTACAGATGTCCCAAAATGATTCTATGCTACAACAAAATTACCTCTTACCTTTCTTTTCTCAAAAGAAATTACATTATAAATATCTTAACGTATTCTTACGAAATAGCTCTTACATTCCTAGAATTATTCTAGCAGCCCTTCCTTGAAACATTTTCCAGTAAGACAGTAACCTTTTGTTTTAGGTAAAGACATCAAAATTGCATGTTGTATTTCAAATTTGGCCTAACCAGTAATTTGTAGAGAGCTATTTACCTCTTTTGACTTGCAATCAATTCACCTATAAATATAGTTTTTATTACCAATAACAGATCTCTGCCTCAATGGCTTATGTGACTTAACAACAATTATATCAAAATCCTTTTCTTCAGTTAGGCTTAAAAATGAGGACAACAAAAGATCATTTAGTCCTTCAAGAAAATCACTGCACACCTATCCTCATGAACAGAAAAAATTAACTCCCCATTTATTTTTCAGGAAAACATAGAATCCCCTCTTAAACTCCTGTAAAGTTCTAGCATTTACAACTGCTTATGCCTACTCATTCCATTAAATCAAACACTATGTTACCAAAATAAAGTTAATAGATTTCCTATCTGCATTAAACATTTGATACAAATTATGATGGAACAACTGCATTAACTGCACTTTATATACTTAAAAGTCATTCTGTAACATCTCAACATAACTAGAAATACCCAAGAATTTAATGGTCAACAGTCTTGACCACTTTACTAATTATGCCTCTATCAATGCAATTAATGTCAACAAGAAAAATAACTGCCCAAACAGTTTTCCTAAATTGAGAAAAGAAACCATGTTTTTAACATATGAAAATTTGAAAATACTTTGCCATTGACAATGTAAATAAATTACAACCTTTGAAAAGGGCTAGATAGAACTTCTAATCACCAAATATCTCAAACACTATATAGTTCTTATTATTACAATCACAGGCTATATGAAAGATTGTACAAGCAAGAAAAAAAATTTAATACAAAATCTTTAATTCAGCATGGAAGTACAAATAAGTACAGGTATACTGAACATGTAATGTGCAGTACAAACTTCAATGACAAAACCCTCTTTACCAGTACATTTGCTTGGTACCAGTAGGTGCATAAAATATATTGAAAGATAACTTATCGCTAACCTCAAGATAATAAGGGTTGATCTAAATGAACTTTGAGTCCACTTGACTTTAAACATATATCTTAAAAAATGGTTTATTTAAAGGTAACCAATTATATCTTCATCATATACATCAACTGATTTAAACAAACAAAAATATAAAGTACACCTGGTTAATACAAGACCAGTCCATATTACAATACATGCAAAAAAAAATGTACCCAAAGAGTGTACATAAAAATAGATATCTTAAGGTTAGTAATATTTTTTTGGGGTTTTTTTTATGTTTATACAAAAGAATGTAGCTTAAATGTTGATTTGGTTTTCCTTCTGGAAAGTATCAAAGTACATTTTTTTCTTTCTGCTACTTAAAGAGATTTTTATTTATGTTCAGATTTACACTTATAAGGTTTTCATTTAGTTATTATTGATAGGAATGGTGAGAAGCAAGAACACATGTATATGATAAGTGTGGAACAATTTTTTTTTTTGATAGTGGAATAAACTCTAATTTTACAAACACCACAAGAATGAATGTGAAGTTTGCACAGCTTGCTTGTTGCAGAAAATGTTTAAGTCTGCTTTTGGAAGTATTACAGAATCAGTGAAAAAATCAGTTTAGGTAAGGAGCATAGGTCCCTATGTGAAGAAAGAGATAAAAAAATAATGAATTTACTAGGATGTCATTGTGCACAAAAAGATTTCAGGAAATATGTATATATGAGGTTAAGATAACTAAAATTGAAACCTGTGTCAGTATAGGGAAAGACAATATTGTAAATTTTTGAAACAATGAATTTTCTAATTCGTGTGTTGTATGTAATATGTTTGTGTGGTTGAACATACAAGAAAACTAATTCAATAATTTATTAACTGGATGGTGAAGTTCTGGATATTGTACACAGCACAGATAATTTAGTGAAAGGAGCTAAATACAATATTTATAACAGAAGCTTTGAGGAGTTACTAATTATTAAAAGAAAAAAAGCTTTCAGATATAGCAAATGTAGTTTACATTTCAGAATTTTAATGGAACAAGCAGTGCCAAAATTAGCAAACAAGCAAGTGGATTAGTAAGGTCTCTCAAAAAATGTTAAAGATTAGAGAAAGATATTTGGATATTTGACCTAAATTTACACAGGTTCAGAAGTAGAGTTTAGGAAAGCAGTAACTTGTTGTAGACTATTAAAAACTGACAACATTTTTGATTACTGGAAATCATGCCAAGGATTTTAAAAGGCACTAGGCTATGAATTGCACTTAAAGGAAATCCTCCATAATTTAAAAGAGTCAAATGCATAACATCAATGTTACATATTCTTCAAAGCTTATATAAGTTTACTGTAGTGAGCAATTTATTTTTATAAGTAGGATAAAAATAAATTTTGGACTGTATTTATATGAATATTGACTAATTCTAACAAGTTAATTTAATTTTATTAATGCCTGTTTAGGCTTAATTTCAAGTACTGTATTCAGTCTTTGGCTATTTGCCTCAAAAAGAACATTTAACTATTAGAAATAACTTGAAAAATGGCTACTGGGATATTACACCTGTTTCGGCTGAATTTCCTGTGTTCAGGAAATTGATAATATACTGCTGTGTCATGATCTTTCTTATTCAGTGGAGAAGCAGAATAAGGAAGTAGATATATATATATTTTAGAACAGTAGGATTCATCTTCAGCACAGACAGTTATCTACCTAACAAAGTGCCTGACCTCTGGATTGTGTTGCTTTCAGATACTGTAGATGCAGTAAATATAGGGGAAGACTTAATAAATATTTAAGTGAATAGGACTTGCTTGCTTTTGGCTTCTTTTTTTTTAATTTGGATGAAACAACAAGTTTCCCTAGTCCCATAAATTTTACTTCACAATGACAAATTCAGGAATTTGAATTCAAATATCAGAAGTAATAGGTTTGAAAACTTTAATGCATTTAAACAGACAATACACCTACTATATAATTAGCAGAAAAATAATTTTAAACTCAAAAAATGGTGTGCGTAAAAATGTGGCATAGACCATCAGTTTAGAAATTTTTTTATGTCTTGAACACCTATGAGGATATAAAAAACTATTTTGGTTTGGTTTAGATGTTTTACCTAGTAAAAGATCTCTTATAAATTTACAAACATTTAATCATACTGTTTTCTTCTTTCAATTTTTAAGGCTTCATCAAGTTGTACTACACCTTTCTCAATATCACTCTCTCAGCCACTCCTACTTTTAGGATACTGCGTTTTTATTTTCTATTCTTATATTTAAATGTGTTATTACTAAAGTTTTTACCTTCTCTAAATCATACATAAAAATAAAAACATAGGATCAACAAGTAACTAAACACTTTACAATTTGTTTTACAAATACAATGTAGCTGCGATAGTATCCAAACATTTCATTGGATCTAATATGTTTATAACAAGCTTCATTTACTTAAATACTTGGTAATAAAATGATGCTATATTGACAAACCTAAATATATAACATTTCAATGGCTTTTTGATAAAACATAACGATGATGTTAAGTATTTATACTTTCAATTTAATAAAAGTGTTTTGAAGATGATTATGATAACATAATGTTATCTATATTCTTGAAACCTATAACTAATCCACTTAGTGAAAATGAAAGTTCATAAGTTGGTCACAGTAAATAATACGTAACTATCTGTTAGCAACATATTAACCATGTTTGATCTTTAACTAAAACTGGTATTTCGGTTTTACTCAAAGAAATTCCAAATATGTACATACTATGTACACACAGTGGGCCCTGAAGTAGATAGGTAGTCATTTCTGGAGAGCCTTGGAACAAATATCGCCAAAGCAATACGAAATAAATCTGTCGAAGTTTGTTTATATATATACATTGTTCTGATATTCAAACATTACATTCTGATTAACGAAAATGAACAATTGACTGTCTAATCTATACCACTATGTCGTAAAATTAAAAAGATATTATTCTTAGTACTTATACCAATAACAGTACTAAACTTGTACAATATGTACAAAACATTTACAACTAAATATAAATGAAATGTGCAAATTTTAATATTGTTTATCATTCTAATTCATTTACTTACAAACAATTAAACTAACTTAAAAAGTTAATTACTTCAAATATTTCTAGTACCTATTTAAAATTTAAAAAAACCGTGTCACACAAACACTGAACTTACACCTGTTCAACCCGTTTCCAATTACACAAGTGAACAACGTTGAGTTACTTGCATAGATACATATACATATATATATATATACACACACAAGTGCGCTCAAATATATATATATATATGTATGTCAAATCCCCGATGGTCAATGACTTCGTAGTCCTTCGCTGTTTGTAACTTGACTTAAAATACGTGAGCTTTTAATTTATTATATCATGACACCATTTATAGACAGTTTTTGTAAAGACGTTTTAAAGTTTCATTAAAATCAATTAAGTAGACTTTACAAAATAATGTTTCTGTCCCACAGCTTGTTCCATAAACATTTAAAAACTGAGGTTTATATTTAAAGAATTACGAATTCTCTATTATATTTGATAACAACTTCCGTGTTATTTTCGTCTTGTAAATTGTAGCCACGCCCTCTAATCGCCTCGACCTCACATCAAAGTAAACAAACCGTTGTAAATATAGCGTAAAAATGTTTTGTTATTTTGTTGTTAGACATGATACTGCACAATGTGCAATGTTTTTCACCGCGGGTATCGAAACCAAATTTTCAGAGTATTTATAGAATTACACAAACATGAATTTACAATAAGATGTTTGTAATATGGTTTCCAATTAATTATTATTCGAGAATTACACGTTATAAAGCTTCATAATTTAAAAATTAAGTTTCATACATCATACTGCAGATGATGGATATTACAAGAAAGTTCAGAAAGCTGAAAACGACGTACGTGTACGTTATTTTTTCGAATGCGGTTATCGCCTGTCAGTAATTCTCAGTGTGGTATCAAGCTTACTGATTGTCCGCGAGTGTCTCCAGGTGGTCCGCTGACTGATCCAAAATGCAAGTAACATTAAAACACAGTATCATTCTTACATTTATTACTGACGATTTTTTCATATTTTTTTTTTAACAATAGCAAGCGAAAATGGTTGTTATAGTACCAGGATAGGGTCTTTTCTCCGCCGAAGTGGTTCTTAAACGAAAAAGTTTCAAAAACACCAGTCTTACTTTAACAACAGCAATAATGTCCCCCTTCAGAGGTATAGTGCTTCCCTATTTTTAAGTGTATTAAACACAAAAATCGTGGAAAACAATGCTAGAAACCTAATTTTATTGGACATTTATCCAAAAAAGGGGTCCATAAAATACAAAGTTTTGGGCGTGTCTACACTTTTTTTTATAAAACCATTTGACAAGATGCTAAACAAAAGGCTTAAAAAATGTGTCACTACAAGTGTGAGGGATAGTTATAAAACTGTGTAGAGGAGTTGCTGAATGGAAAAAAGAAGAAAGTTGTTACAAATGGTTTTCAATCAAACTGGATTCATATGGTTTCAAGTTATATTGACAGAAATATTGAATAAAAGTCTACAGAGGTTATAATTATATTGTACAGGTCACTGGTCAGGCCACATTCAGAATATTGTGTTCAGCCTTACCTTAGGAAAGACATTGAATTGTTGGAAAGGTTTACTAGAATGGTGCCTAGGACGTAGGTTTTGTCACATGAAGAAAGACTGAAATCACTCAAATTGTTTTCCCTTGAAACAGAAGAGTTAGTGGGGGATTTGACCAAGATGGTTAAGACTGTAAAAGGAATTTATAGTGTTAATGCATCATCTTTTTCCATATTTAACAGTGAGAATAGTACAACTATGTGACATAAGTATAAATTTTGGCAGGGTGAGAGTCACCTTCAGCTAAGACAGTTTTATTTTTCTTGCAGGATAGTTGGCCTTTGAAATGAGTTGACCTCAGATGTTACAAAGGTAATAAATTTAAATGAGTTTAAAAAAGAGCTTGATAAGTATATGAATAATAAGGGCTCTGACTTTAATTTTTTTAAGTTAATTCTGAGCATGGAACAGCCAAGATGGACCAATAAGTCTCATGTTGTCTCAAAACATTATGTTATATTTGGTTGTGATATAAAAACTAGGGTCTTACATCATACAAAAGATCTATATCCCCATGCATGCGACAGAAACTTTCTTGCAAAAATAGCACAATGATCTACTACACATAAAATAACAATATCTAAAGGGAATGGAAATTTGTTAGTCAATATTTCTCTGTCCAACAGTGTAAAATATCAGAAACTATACAGACAAACCATCCTGACTCCAACATGTTTTCCTTTACTATATCATATTAACTTGCATAACACAAGTTTATTTATTTTTTATTTTCTCCTTATGAAGGAGAAAAACGAAACAGTCTAATGTAATGTTTGGCAAAAATCTTTGTGATATTGTTAACTATGCCTATTCAAAGCTTCTTCCTCACTAGCTATAATGATGCAATTCTTTTGAACAGAACCATGAAAACCAGTAGATGGGTCATGACAAAAGTACTTTATGAACCAGCATTAATTGGCATTGTCAGAATTTAGCTTCTCATATACATGTCATAACTTTTCTCTGAAAACTGGCAGTAAGCTAAAGTAAAATAATTGTAACTTCTAATCTAAATTAAACATAAACCTCATGATAAGTATAAACAATTAAATACACTTTTACTTCTTTCAAGTAATACATATTACACATGAACAAAAATGCATTAGCTTTGCCTATTTTTACAATATTAGAGCAATTATGTGTGTACACAGACACACAGAGTAAAACAAACATATTACAAGCTAAAACTTAAGATAGTATTATTTTTCCAAATGCACAAAATCATATATTTAAAATATAAATCACTAACATAATAAAAATCAAAGTACAATTTAATAATACTCTTTTCAAATGTGGTTTATAAAATAGTTGCCCTGATATTACAACCAATCCCTACAATCTACAGAACAAGACAAAAAATAAAAACATGGAAAAAGAAACAATAAAAAAAATCTAATATATAAAACAAGACAACACTTTTCTGATATTATGTTAACTAAAACAAAACAAATACTAAAACCTACACCACTCAGAAACAGAAATATTCTGAATATAAACACTAACATTGCGAAGATCTCAGGAAAATCATATAAACATTCAGAATTTCATAAAATCTCCAAATCTGGAATTTAACAACAACAATGATGAGGATCTTGTTATTATCTATATGGATAGCTTCCTTCTAGATAACTGAGGTTTTAAAACTTATCATACATCTTCCAAACATCCACTAGGAGCATTACATGCTTTGGAGATTGAACTTGTTTGATCATTTTTGGCTAACTGGAATAAAAATCTATAAAACTACAGCAGAAGCACACTTTTTATGAAAATCTCTGACTAAAATCATGAAAAGTTCAGGTGTTTTTGAAATCAATATTAAAATGAGGATTTGATATCATTTTTAAACAGATCTTTATGAGTACATATTAAAAACATATAGTTTTACATATTTTTCTGCTATGTAATAAAAGATAAAACAAATTAGCAACATTTTTAAAGGGGACACTTTTTTGTACATCCTCATGTATACATAACACCTAGATCACTCTACCTATACTATCCCACATAGCCTGATGAGCCCTGCCATTGGACAAAAGACCTCATCAGCACCAAATATAGTAGACATGGTATGGTATACATATAATAATACATTCTCCTCTGTTTTCACTCATAAGTTCACGAAATACTGTAAATATTTCTGGAAACACTGTTGCTATTCAATAATTGTCTGCCCAACAAACTAATTTTTTGGCCACAAAAACAACAGAAGCAGTAACAATTGTTTCATCTATCCATTCAAGGAAATGATAAAGATGTTTTTAAAAAATCCAATGATTAAAATATTTTTAATCTGTTCATTACTGGGTTTTTTTTCCAGTAGTTGCTGATATGTCTTACATGATTTATAACTCTAGTTTTGAAAAAAATGAAAAACCTTGTGGTAGATTTTCATCTTTTAGTCACAAAGTAAATGCACTACAAAAGCAGAATTAACATTTCTAACATACATTTTTCTGAAACTGTAAAAACAAAAAAGAAGCTACCTGGTTACTCATAACCACATCCTCAAAAAACAAGAAATTAAATAACATGATCTTTGTTAATTTACAGGACAACTATTCCAAAAGTATGGAACTACATTGTTTCAACAACACTATGATTAAATACTGTTTTGTTTCTTCCATATTTTCTTAAGCAATAACAAACTACATGGTAAGTATATTAATCCAATATATTATAAATCTTCTGCAATAAAGTATACTACTAAAATGTACAAAATTAGCAAGAGCAAGCTCAAACTCTCAAACAGTGTGTGCTTTTATTATATTTCATTTTGACATTGTGCAAATGCAACTACATGCAAGTTAAATATTCGTTTTTGAGGTTAATTCTTCAAACAGTTTTATATAACATAACAAAATGTCTCCAGTATTAACAAACACAAACAAGCTTATTTTAACTAAGTTATCTCTGTAAATCATATATTACATACAACCTAATTAAACTTAAAATTCCCAATATATTGTTAAGAGGGACAAAATTACTTGAAAGCATTGATTCTCATCCCTTTTTGATTCCACGAAAATTTTTTGGCATCAAATTTGTGTCACAAAAACCCTACACAGCATTCATTACATAAAGCATTTCCTGCAGTATTACTTCAGTAATTTCAGACCGTTTATACGTTTAAGCATAGCAGCACATGTACACACAAAGTATGGACAATGCCTCAAGCAAATTACTCAGGCACATGAGAAGTGTGCTCTCTTAAAGAATAAGCTTATGTAACTCAAACATCTGTTTGAACCTAGTCTTACTCACTGATATGAAACAATGCAGTGACTTCTTATATTGTATCAATATGAAACCTTCCAGTTATGTACATATGCATTAGAACATGCAGAACTCTTGCATTCTGCAGAACCTCTGAATGTCTGTCAAGGAAGCCAAGCACTAGTTGAGAAGCACTACTCTACAGCACTGAAGAAAATTAAGAGTTTAACTACATGCAATATTTTTCACTTTTTTGAACCAACTTAAACATTCCATATATTTTAAGTTTCATACAAATCTTAAGAAAATTTCTAAAATGGCATTAAGTAATAATTCCAGTATTTTAAGTGTCACATGCTATTACAGTACATAATTAAAATAATTATGTTAAATATACAAACACCTTACAATTTATGATACAACTGATTTTCAAGTCTTACAAATCTGTTAAAGTTAATTAATAAAATCACATCATGAGATAATGTTACTTACATTGTACTGAATGGTGATTAGATGGGAGAAAACAAATAGTTACATTTAAATTGAATGTTGTTATCAGTGAGGGACTTCAAAGATAAGTGTTGGGGTCTTTGCTTGCATTAACAATAATAATAGGGGCACCATTTAGAAACCAGAAAATTATGCTCACCTATGACACAGTTCTTCTGGACATTTCTAAATTTATGAAAAATGCTGATAAAAATGAAAATACAAAATGACCTAGAACAATTGGAAGGTTTGACAAATCTTATATAAACAGCCTTTAATTGTAGTAACTACAAAGTAATGTCTTCAAGTTTTAATACCATAGATCACACATTTAATATAATTGGAACCTATTCAATACCATGACTGAAGGGAAGAATCTTAGCATAGAGATAATAAACTTAACCCATCAAACTGTTCTCTATCTATTGTTAGTATTGAAGCCAACAGAATTTTGGGATACATTTATAAAAATGTCAATTTCAAGTAAAACAAGGTAATTATATTTCTCAATACAAATCAGTACTTCAGCCTTCCTAAGGCTTACTATATACAGTTTTAGCTTTATGTTAAAAATACTGAATCAGCAGACAGTTTGTCTTCAGAGAAAAGAAACTTGGATTATTTCAAGGAATGGAAAGGTTACCTTACATATATGTGTTAAAACCTTTCAAGTAAGTTCTCTTCATAAAAGAGGTAAGAGAAGACTTTACTGAAATTTACAAGATTACAGTTGCATAGCTATGGGTGTTAATCCCCCTTTGAAGAGTTATATTAGAAAGAATTTGGATATTTAAAGTTATTGATAAAAAAAATCCCTCTCCTCCTTCGTCAGCTGGAAATGTTTTACTGATATGTGCACAACTGTTGTTTAAGTAAGTTTAGTAATGCATATCTTACATACCTACTGTCCAGAAATTTTCAAATGTTTTTGGTCCCACTGAACTACTTCTACGACTAGAGCACTGTCATGTAAATTTTAAATTTTGTACCATTATGAAAGTAAGGTATTCTTTTTCAAACATTTCAAAGTACACCACTTTCAAGCTTCAGATAACAATGGAAATATTGAACTTTGCTTGTTTTTGTGTATCTGAAAATAAATCTAGTAATTGGAGAGCTGTTTATTTACAAATATAACAATAAGAGTTAAGGTACATTCCTGAAAGAATTTGTCAATTGTTAATCACACATTATTTTCCAACTTAATTAACACACTCTTTATCAAAAGTTCATAATATATTACATGTTGAGTTCTAATTTCTATCATAATCACTAAAAATCAGACAGGTTTATCCTGTAGATACTGAATTTAAAAGTAAATAAAATTGTAGCACAATTTCAATAATTATGTCATTATCATAAGCTTCTTCGCTATTATAGAGAATAATACAAAAATTAGTTAGATTGCAAATATTTCTAGTATGTGTAATTCAACTGCAGATGAACAAAAGAAAAATAAAAAGCCTATAATGGAAACTGGAAATGGATGAGCATAAATTGTTAGTGATAAACCAAATTCAAAACAAAAATGTTAAAAAACACTAAACAAAATATTTTGAAGAAAGTTTAGAAAAAGTGACCTTTGAACTTCAAATAATTAAAATGGAACTTTTATTTCAATCAAGATTTCACTTTCTTCAAGGTTAGTACATTTTGATAAAAAGAAATTAGAAAAAATGATCAACACATTTTTGCAGCAAATATTACATTAGAAATCACTTGTACAATTCTTGATTTTGTCATATACAAAGTTATTTTAAATTTGGAAATACTTTGAACAAGCAAAAGAATAATAAGTAAAAGATGTAATAGGTAGTAAAGGTGTTTGTGTTTTCTTATAGCAAAGCCACATCGGGCTATCTGCTGTGCCAACCGAGGTAGTAAAAGAGCATTCACATTTGCTATAATGATTATAAATACACTAGAAATCAGTTCTTGACACATACACAGAGAAAGAAAGAAGGTTTAATTCCAGAAATGTGGTACAGACACACTGCCAACATGTCATCTAATCATGAAAAAGAAACACTGTTTGCTAAACATCTTTCCAAGTTTCCACAGTAACTAACCAATGCAGAAGAAAACATTTTTGAATGTAAGTTAAAACCATAAAAGTCCAAGACAGAAAACTGAGTTCCATGCATAATAACAAATGTAAGAAGGCAATACTTCTACATGAGAAATCACACCATCCAAACCAAGTCAAAAGGGGAACAACTGTAGAATTAATGAGAATAAATCAAACAGCTCCACACTGAATTCCACTCAAACAGAACAAATATACCATTTATTAGAAGATGAATACTCCGAACGTAACAAGTGTTTTCAAATAACTAAAAAAGAAAAATTAAAAAATTACAACCCCCAAAACAAATGGCATATACACGAAAACACCCGTAATGAGCATTCTTTTCATAGCTAACACAAACACAACCAAGATTTGTAAAAACTACTATAAAAGTTAAAACAATCCCAGATGACAATCAACATAAAGTAAAAAAATAGATAAAACATTGAAAAGCTATTAATTTACTCTTCATATCACAAATAAAACGTGCCAAAAGCAATGCTACGCCACAAAAAATGGATAAGACAAAAGTGCCACATCAAACACGTAGCCTTTAAAATAATTGTAAAATTAGATGGAGTATCCTACCCATGAGTGGAAGTTTTGTAAATTTATGATTAATGAAAGGTTATCTTGGAGCATAAAAATTTTATTCCCTCATACGTATTTGCAAAGAAACCTCAAAAAACCCTATAAATACTGTAAAACACAAAATGCGACACCATAAACGCGTTTACAACTAGCATAGACCCAACAAACCTTCCTACTAACATTTATAAAGACCAGTAAATAGTGACAAACAAAAAAGCATATCAAAAACCGCAGAATGCAAATCTAAACATCTGTTATACAGACGTAAAACATACAGTTTTATTATATTTACATATATATATATATGGAGACGTATACTTTGGAGAAACAGGAAAACTTTGACAATGCGCATCTCAACATACATCAGTGCAGAATTACGATACTTATGACGAAATAAAACCGTCACTGTACAACGCTTGTTATACAAACATAGAAATTCAAAACCTATTTAAAATATACACTGCTGGCTAAAATCTTAAGATCAATGAACATAAAAAGATGCATTTTGTATTGTTGGCCTCAACCAGTTATTTCTGTAGAGCTTCGAAAGATGAAAATAAGAAATCCCAAACAAGGTAGGAAATGCCCAATAAGAGGTCTCAGTAGTGAGTTGCACGACTGTCAATGCAAATAACTTCAAACATTCGCTTTGGCATAGTAGATATAAGTGTTTGCAAAAGGCTGGGTGGAATGTTATTCTAAGTGGTGAAAATGGTTTCACGAATATCATGCACTGTTTGAAATTGACGTCCATTTCTACTGACATCCCTCGCCATCCACCACCAACCATTTTCAATGGGGTTCAATTCGGGCGAACACGCTAGATGGTCCAAAAGAAACACGTTATTCGCCATGAAAAAGTCCTTTGACCTACGGGCATTGTGGATTGTAGTTTTGTCCTGCTGAAAGATCCAGTCATTTCCACATAAGCGAGGGCCTTCAGTCAATAAGGATGCTCTCTCCAACATGCCAATGTAGCCGGCTACTGTTTGACGCCCTTGTATATCTTGAAGCTCCATTGTTCCATGGAAGGAGAAAGCACCCCAGATCATGATGGAACCTCCTCCACCGTGTCGTGTAGAAAATGTTTCAGGTGGGATATCCTTATTGTGTCAGTAACATTGGAAGCCATCTGGACCATCCAGGTTAAATTTTTTTTTCATCAAAGAACAAAACCTTCTTCCACTTTTCTACGTCCCATGTTTGGTGTTTCTCAGCAACGTTTAACCGAGCTGTTTCTTGTGAAAGGAGGCGTGGCCTTTAGAAGACGTTTACAGTTTTTGAAGTCTTTCCCTAGTAGATGCCGTCTTATTGTTCTTGAGCTGCATTCTGCGTCCGTTAGGGCCTTAATCTGGTTCGACGATCGGCTAGTGTCTTGCCAGACAACCTGTAGAATTCTCCTGCTCAACGTCAGTGAAATTTTCTTGGACCAACCACTTGAAATTCTCGTTCCGTTTCCCTCAGGGTCTTTTAAGAAATTTGCAACAGCAGTTTTACTACGCCCAATCTCACCAGCAATGGTACGTTGAGAGAGACTTTGGTTTTGCAGCTCGACATTTCTGCCACGTTCAAACTCTGTCAACTTTTTAGCCTATGCCATGTTTTTACCCAATGTAACACAGGAGATCTCAGTGGAAAATGTTGACAACGCTAGTGCTTGAACACAAATGACTAAATTTCGTTACATATTTACCGATTAACGCTTTGTTTCAGTATGGTCTTTAACTTTTGACCAGCTAGTATTTGGGCTAATTTTATAGTGTTCACGTTTTCCTTATTAAATGCTAATTTTATTTTATTTTTTGTAGTTTTATTTTCCCTTTTCTTATTTTCATCTTTCGAAGCTCTACTCAAATAAGTGGTTGAGTCTAACAATGCAAAATGCATATTTTTTCTTTATTTTCGTTGGCCTGAAGATTTTGGCCAATAGTGTATATGAGACAAAAAGATAATAAATTCTAATGAAAGAAAATATGTGAAGGTTATACCTATCAATGGTAAAAATGTAAATAAATGAACAGAGACAACGTATATGTAACAAAACCACTATTAAAAGAACAACACATCACACTAATATACTTCACGTCCAATTTTAGTTTGACACCTTCGTACTCTAGCGAAAGTTAGTTTGTTTTTAACATTATTAAAGTGCTTGTAAACGTTATATCCGTTTAACTCGAAGTTTTTGTTTCTAGCAACTTCCCGTCTATTTATTTTTGTAGTTAGTCGGATATTTTGTAATTATCTTTATCCTTATACCTGAAATATAATGAATAGATATTTACTGCTGGAGGCGCATTACACTCGAGTAAAATAGAATATCATAAGTAGTTCTATGTACCATCCCTGAAGCACCTGCAAAGTCGAAACGTTGGTAAAAATAAGCATTCTTTTAATTAACTGGAATCAGTGGAGTGTAAAAGTGGTTTTTAACTTTTTTAAGTATTTTCACTATGCACCAAATATTTTGATAAACTAAAAAACAGATTATACATTGTGATAACACATAAAAAGATTATTTTTTAACCAAACGCATATTGTTATTTATGTCTTTTATTCACTTTTTTATGAAATATATGAGCATTAATAGAAACATACATTTAGAAATACAAATCAACCCATTTTCACATCGTACTGTTGTCCAATTATTGTTAACCCTCAAATGACGCTATTATCACGGTGCTTATTAGTTTGATAAATTGCATTTTCGTGTAATTCAAGTAAGATTTTCCCTGCTTACTAAATCGTTTTCAGAATAGTGTCTCAAATTAAAAAGAATGTCATAAAATGTACGAATAAACCGCTACTATTTATACAGTATTACTAGATGTAATAAATCTAGAAATTGAATATTACAATATTCCAGTTCTAATGACGGAGTATTTTGACTACAAATAATTGCTCTGGGGCCTAACTGGAATTTTTGTGTCTGCCTAATTGGGGAAAAAACCTAATATACATAAGTGAAACCAATAAATGCAAATGTACAGCTTTAATAATAATATACACCTTAAAAAGTTAAATCTAATATGCTATATCAGAAAAGTCTAAAATTATAATAATTACGGAGAATAAAATAAAAGCAATATGCATAAAAAATCTTACTATGCTCTTTCGTAAAGCTCTTCGAAGTTCAACCCAATGTTACCCGTACCCATAAACCCAGTGTAATAGCAACAAGCACATTACTTCACAATTAAAGTTTATGTTATTTTAATCTTCCTCACTAGATGTCACTTAAACAGTTTATTCACAAAGTTGTATCATAAGCCAGTATTAAAAAGAGGAGTGCACCAAGAAACATCACCTGGTTAGTAGATACGCACATGCATTACGCGTCAGCATAACCTACTTCTAAATTATCCGTTTAAAATCTAGACATATATTCGTAATTTACGTGTGTTAAGTAAGATATTTTAAGTAAATCTAATGCTGTTTATTTGTCATTGTACAAACTTTACACTGTTCATTTCTTTTTGTGAAGGTAAATCTCTTAGCGTACTCATTTTAATTTTAAAGTACTTTTACTTTTGTCATGCTTAAATGTCAACTTGCAAACGTATTCTGTGCTGGTCATTGATATTTGTCAGTGAGTTCAACATGGAATACTAACAAAAACAACATATTTTCTGATTAAGAAACTCGCACAAAGGATCACATACAAAAGTCGAAATAGTTTTCAACTTTTAAACGAGACACAAAACTCGAGCGCTTTCGAATAGTTCACTGTCGTTCTTCAGGAAAAAAAATAATGAAGAAGAATTGTAAAGTATTCCAAAGTGTTCAGGATTTGGATCTCGTTTGAAAATAATAACACTATACTATCATTCAAACGATCTTTAATGGAAAACAAAATAACAGCTTTTGTTAAATTTAAATAAATGTTGACTAATAATGAAGAAAAACTTGAAAAGCGATATAAATTTTCCCACGCCAAACTTCAATACTTTTATAAAGTAACATAACAACTTAACATAATGTTTAGTTAGCACTTCAGGGACAACAACTTGTTAAGCAATGGACTCAATGGTCCATCTCGAATGTCCTATCCTCTTGGTCCGGCATGGCCAGGTGATTAACGCACACGACTCTTAATCCGAGGGTCGTGGATTAAATTCCCCGTCACAACAAACATGCTCGCATTTTCAACCGTGTGGGCGTTATAACGTAAGAGTCAATCACATTATTTTTTAGTAGAAGAGTAGCCCAAGAGTTCGCGGTTAGTGGTGATAACTATCTGCCTTCCATCTACTCTCACACTGCTAAATTATGGACGGATAGTGAAGAGAGCCCTTGTGTAACTTTGCGCGAAATTCAAAACAATCCAAGCCTATCGTCTAAGCTAAGCTAAAACTATAATAAATAAATTCAAAAGAAAAACCCTTATTATTCACATAGTTTATCAAGCTGTCTCTTAAACTCACTTAAATTTATTGCCTCCACGACTTCCGAAAGCAGCTTATACTAAAGATTAGCTACCTGCCCCCCCCCCCTAATGACACTGGTATATCCGCGGACTTACAACGCTAAAACTGGATTTCGATGCCTGTGGTGAGCAGAGCGCAGATAGCTATGTGCTCAATTTCTAAGAAACAAACGCTAAATTTATAGTGAGTCAGCTAGTCCTACTATTCTAGCTATTAAATATGAATAGATTTATAGAATGACTGGCTATTACACTGAAATCCCTTTCTTTCATGACACTGTTAAGGTTATTCCTATCCAAGTTATGCTTGCAATTCAAATTATAATAACCCACATTTATTATAATTAAAACCTACCTGCCATTTATATGCCCAACTCAATAAATGATCTAAGTCTTTTCGTAAAACAGTAACATTCTCTTCAAGCTAGCAACACCCAAGATCTTAAAATTATCAGTAAATTTAAATAATTTATTAACCCTTCCTTCATTTAACAGGATATTTTCAGTCTTAAAATCACTAATAAAAAGTAGTAGTACGAGTATTAGTAGCACTGTGTAAGACAATATTATTAATTGAACTTCAAACATTGCTAACTAAAATGTGTAATTTCAGTTAATAAAAGAAAAAAAATCCACGGGTGTCATTATCACCTGATTTAAACTTTGTTTTAGGTCCTGCAAATGACAATAGTAGTATTACTATGATATTATTAATCGTAATAAGTAAGCCTAAAGAATAAACAAATTATCACAGAACACTTACTGCAAGGCACTTAGACACAAAGAATATGATGGAGTATAATATCTGGACTTACACGCTAAAATCCGGGTATCGAAACCCGTGGTGGGCAGAGCACAGATAGCCCATTGTGTAGCTTTGTGCTTAATTCAAAATAACAAATAATATCTGGAAAAATGTAATTTTACTGTACACATATATCCCGAACGACTGAAGTACGGATAAATGTCTTTGCATCGAAACAAAACTTGAATATTAATATAAAAGAAAGCTTGACGAGTTAATGATATTTTGGCTGTAAGAATGTAATATATCTGTTTATATCTACGAATTATTTTAATGTCCTCCACGTTAATATTCTTATCCTTGTATTCATCGGGTTTTCTTACCTGTTCCCCAGTGGCACAGTGGCATGTCTGCTGACCTATAACGCTCGAAACTGAGTTTTAATACCCGTGGTGGATAGAGCACAGATATTCCATTGTGCAGCTGTGTGCGTAATGTCCATGTAAAACCATATTCAATAAAACTTTCATCATACTTTCTTTCCTTTCTTGTTTCGGTTCTTCTTGCACTATCCTGAGTTGAAGTGTTTGTACATGACATTAACGCCAATGAATTCGTATTAGGCCTAGGAAGATTTTTACTCGTATCAGATTTATTACCGATATTCAGCCACTTATCCATTATAAGGGTGAAAACTAATTATTAGTTTGTCTCAAAACATAGTTTTATACCTTTGGCATTTCAGAAGAATTTTCACGGACACAAAATAGGTCCTTAAAAAAAACTCATATCAAGCACTGAAATCATTGTTTGTTTGTTTTTGAATTTTGTGGAAAGCTACTCGAGGGCTATCTACGCTAGCCGTCCCTAATTTAAAAATGTAAGACTAGATGGAAGACAGCTGGTCATCACCACTTACCAACGAATAGTGGAATTGATCGTAGCATTATAACGCCCCCACGACTGAAAGGGTGAGCATGTTTGGCGCGACGGGGAAGCGAACCCTCGACTTTCAGATTACGACTCGCACACCTTAACCCACCTGGCCATAATGGGCCGTTATCATCTTCTCGTGACATGCTTACTTAAGATCAGTGTTGCCATAACAAAGTTAGATATAAAAATTTGTGGAAGAAAGGCTAGGCCGCTAGAATATTATATTTTTCTTGAGGAGGAGGATAACCTATTATTTTTTACAGTATTTTTTTCGTTTTTTAACAGAAATGTTAAAGCCAAACAACAAAATATCAAGCCAGATCTGACGTGCGTCTAAATCTCGAACAAAGTGAAACATGACATCATAGAGCTCATTGGAACCAAATTTGTCTAATTAAAGTACAATGAATCTAACTTAACCTAATACTTATCAATTATAATTATCATAAATATAATTATACTTCATAAAAATATACTTTGAAATTGAAATAATTGATAATGTATCTAATTGCATTACAATATTTCAAATTTGTACAAGTTTCATTTATGACGTTATGTTTGCGGCCGGGCATGGCCATGCCTGTTAAGGCGTTCGAACCCGTAATCCGAGGGTCGCGGGCTCGATTCCGCGTCGCACTAAATATGCTCGCCCTTTTAGCCGTGTGGGTGTTAAAATTAAACGATCAATCCCACTATTCGTTGGTAAAAGACTAGCCCAAGAGTTGGCGGTGGGTGGTGGTGACTACCTGTTTTCTCTCTGGTCTTACACTGCTAAATTATGGATGGCTGGCGCAGTTAGCCCTCGAGTAGCTTTGCACAAAACTCAAAACAAACAAACAGACGTCATGTTTCATTTTGTTTAAGATTTAGCCGCTAATCCAGATCTGGCTTTTAAAAGACAGTTGGAATCACTAACCAAGGTTGACCGATGTTTCATACGAAAATTACAAAGCTATTTTGCATCTCCAAAGATGCATGCGATCTTGAGATGGTTCCACATCTACTCGCTTTCAGTGGTGTCACTATCGAAGTTAACTGGAATTTATTAACACTTTCACCGCGAGCACATCCCGTAAGCTAAAATCGTCTGGCGTTAGGCAGAAGAAAATATTAAAAGGTCCAATACGCGATAGAAGTGTTATATTAAATTATATTATATTAAATATTAACATTTTAAAATTTCCTCACGAAGCCAAAGGGCTCCTTGGAGCAGAGTTTGAAAATCCGTTATAGAGGTTTAGTCATAGACCAAAGAAATCTTTAGAGTCACTAGAGTGTTTTCCGTATTTATGTCGTTTTGGATATGTATATATATGTGTATGTAATAGGCACTTATTTTCTTTGCTTTAAGCCAATTTTCATGTTGTTTAGTTCGTTCTGATTTTCATTTTCACTAGAGTGTATAAAGGTTTGGTCAGAAATGATCAGAGTTGCCAGAATATTTTGCTAGTATATATACGTAATTTATATATAAGATTTTCGCAATTCCACGCCAGTTTTGGTGTCGTTCGATTCGTATGGTTTTCGTCTTTATTAATATGTTAATTTTGTCGTGGAGCAAAAAAATTTTCAGAAGTGCCAGAGTATTTTTTGTACCTCAATCATTTCGAATACATGCATTTAGTAACTATTGTATGTCTGCACACAGTATATGCTCTTACTTTGTTTGCTCCACTCTAATATGGTTTTGTAGTATTCGTCTGGTTTGCTTCTCCTACAAAATTACGTTTTGCAAAAAGTAATGTGCTTTAATTGGCTATATATGTGGTCTGATTTACTTTTTCTCTTTTATTGCTGTTAGTTTCAAGTAGGTATAGATCTGTCACTGCTTTATTTTAAAAATGTGGGAAAATGTCAATTAAAACTGAAGTTGAAGAAATTGCCCTAACTGTGGATTCAAGAGACTAATAGTAAGCACAGTAAATGTAAAACAACAAAATGGTCCACTTGAACACAACCATCAATAATGTGGTACAAAATAAGGTATTAGAAATGATGAAAGATTTCATTTTAATTACCTACAATAAGTACAGGATCGTGTTATGATCTGTTATATCAGTAATGAGTAGGATCATGAAACTTAGCTTACAAAAGTAATTACTGGGAATGTTTCTAAACATCACTCTACATAATATTTGGTCTGTACTGACAGAACACAAAGCGTTGAAATGCCAACAATCTTACCAAAACAATGCAATTCGTGTATCAATGGGCCTTTTCAACTTTGAGGTGATAATTACTTACGTTTATTTTATGGGGAAATGTTTGACGATGAAATTAAATGGGAAGATTTAGAACAATTTTAAAGAACTGTTGTGCACTTCTGTATGTTTTCGTTTCTTGCTTCTTTTGGATGCCATCTTGAATTCTACATGTCGACATAGTGTCAATGTACAAAGTGACAAACACAGGTTCAAAAATGTAAGAACAATAAACTAATTCACTCTAGTGACTAGTAAACAGCTCTCTACCTTCTTGATGTTTCATGATTTATTGCAAGCTTTATCAGACAATTGATTGTCTTACCCGTATCTATAATCTAATCCTTGTTTTATACATTTTGCAAAGCCTCTGCTATTTAATATTCCTGCATATTCTTGGGCTATCTTGGCGAACTTAATCAAACCGTAACAGGTCATTTATTTAATATCTAATTCAGAACATTATAATATATATTATAATAGTATGTTTTTCATAGTCGTTTTCTAGTAGATCTGGCATGGCTTAAAGCGTTAAAGCATGCGCTTGTAATCTGAGGGTCGCGGGTTCGCATCCAAGACGCGCCAAACATGCTCGCCCCTTTCAGCCGTGGGGGCGTTATAATGTGATGGTCAATTCCACTTTTCGTTGGTAAAAGAGTAGCCCAAGAGTTGGCGGTGGGTGGTGATGACTAGCTGCCTTCCCTCTAGTCTTACACTGCTAAATTAGGGACGGCTAGCACAGATAGCCCTCGAGTAGCTTTGTGCGAATTTCAGAAACAAACCTTTTCTAGTATGTCATTTACTGTAATAAATTTTATTTTTATCAGTCACATAAATAGGTGAAAATTTCCTCAGAAAATACAAAAATGATCTTACCTTTATACCCCAAGTAATTTGTACCTTAATGTTAAAAAAATGGGGAAAAATCAATAGAATTTCTAATAATCATCAATTCCACCAATACTAATAATACTATCTTGGTAATAGAACGTTATTTGAAATTAAAGTTTGTTTTTTCTCTCCCTCCTAAGCACTACACTTGGGGACTTTTAATGATAAAATTACAGGTTTGACTTTTGTCATGGGCGCAAGACAAAACAAAAACTCCTTATTCCAGTTGCTGCTATGTGTATTTCTTTATACATATATTATTTTGCTTTTCTGTTTTTCTTTTATAATCTTACCTTTTGTGTGGACTTTAAATTTTACTTTAGTCCTCCGCTGTGTCTACTGTTGCTTTCTTGTTATAAAATGTTAAAATCAGGGGTTGGATTCACTGTCGTGAATCGACACAGAAATATTGTGATGTTCAGTTATAAATATTCTTATTTAGATTAACTCTAAACATATATTAATAATATTCGTTTGTTATATAATTAAAATATGAAAATTTTGTTCTAATATTTATATTTTCAATATTTAGTAAAAGCAAATCTTAGATGTTTCAATTTTATAAGTGTTATGAGAACAGTGCAATCCACGTAGATATATGAGTGAGTGTGATGAATGTTGTGTAATATTATGCTTGCTCCATTAAAATAGCAAAAGGTCCATGCACTGATTTGAATGACTTGCTTATCAATTACGTTATGTATTATAAATTATCTCGAACAAGTCTCTGATTTATCACATTATGTATTACGATTTCACATACCCGTAAATTTTAATTTAGATTGTTGTTTCGAATTAAGCACAAAGCTACACAATGGGCTATCTGTGCTCTGCCCACCACGGGTATCGAAACCCGGATTTTAGCGTGCAAGTCCGCAGACATACCGCTGAGCCACTGGGGAGCTTTCATTTAGAAGTTAATTGAATGTCGATATGTATTAAATTTATATTTGCCAACAAGATTAATACACACAGTTTTTCTTTTTTAACACGAATATATTTTAATATACAAACAACAATACAATTTATAATAACGGTCATTACAAATAATGATTTGCAAAAGTTTTACAAACCTACAAATAATATCGAGTCTTCTGTCTGGTTTCGAACTGAATCTTTTATAAACGGTTCACGATGAGCGAATAAATTCTGTTTTGATAAGCAGGTACACTTCACTCGACGATAATGCTAGTTAGCTCTATTCTTGGTTGGACTCACGTGGTAAACAAGCTGACTTTTCACCCAGGAAGATATCTAATATCCTCATAGAAATACTAACGTCCGAAGTTAATTCTCTGAAGTTAAGCGGTCTGTAAAGTTTGAAATATATAAATGTTCCCGGTGAAATATCTGTAATTTTTCGATGAATAAGCGTTTAATACATTTATAACTTCTGATATTTATTGTATACTGACTATAGCAAACCAACAACAATATAAAATTGTCTCTCCACATCGATTTTTAAAATTGAAGGCAAGGTTCTCGAAAGTTCAGTTGGCCAAAATACTGGTATTCACATACACACATCGTACATTGTTGATTCTTTCGCTCGAAAATCTTCTACTAATTTAGAGAATAAATGGAAATTTCGCAATACTCAGTTAACAGTGTAAGTTACACATATTTCTAAATATATATTTAACTGAAACAAACATATGCATTAAAATAAATCCGTTACAACTTATTTCACTTTTCCAAATAATACGGGCCCAGCAGAGCCAGGTGGTTTAGGTACTCAACTCATAATCTGAGGGTCTCAGGATCGATTCCCCTTCACACCAAACCTACTCGCCTTTCAAGTCGAAGGGACATTATAATGTTACGGTCAATCTCACTATTCGTTGGTAAAAGAGTAGCCCAAAAGTTGGAAGTGGGTGGTGATGACTAGCTGCCTTTCTTGTAGTCTTACACTGCTAAATTAAGGACGGCACATAATGGTTTTTAGGTTACATAATCAAGCTGGTTTTCTGATGCTAGACTTACCGAGAAGTATAGAAGGCTTCTAAAAACACTTAGTGTATTATATATCTAAGTGTTAATCAAAACTAATTCCAAAATTTAAAAACTGATTACATAAGATTTCACCAAATGACACGAATGCACACAAATTACATCAGATATTTACCAAAGACACTAAATCCATACAGTGCCTTTCATTTAAAATAATTTAGAGGATAAATGATTGTACCATAAAACTTTCAACAAAAGCATTAACATAATTCAGATATACAAAACTAAATTATTATTTTTATTGTTCACAAAAACATAAATATCGTCATCTTTAAGGGTGACAGTGACCTCAGTTCACCATAAATTTGAATTTTTTGTACACTCTTAAGTTCTATAGTTATTCACACCAAAGAAGATGAGAATACAAAATACTACAGTCAAACAAACCAACTGATATTAAGTTCATAATGTTTGTCTGCTTCATAAAATGATTCAAAGTGATCCCAAATAATTTGTTAATGAACAAAGGAAATTTCATTATTAATATTTTTTCTGGGCCTGGCATGGCCGAGCGCGTTAAGGCGAGCACTCGTAATCCGAGGGTCGCGGGTTCGCGCCCGCGTCGCGCTAAACATGCTCGCCCTCCCAGCCGTGGGGGTGTATAATGTGACGGTCAATCCCACTATTCGTTGGTAAAAGAGTAGCCCAAGAGTTGGCGGTGGGTGGTGATGACTAGCTGCCTTCCCTCTAGTCTTACACTGCTAAATTAGGGACGGCTAGCACAGATAGCCCTCGAGTAGTTTTGTGCGAAATTCCAAAACAAAACAATATTTTTCCAAAATATCTGTATTTTATTTCAGAGTAACTTGGACTTTGAAAGTTGTTAAATTAAACACATTTTAACTTTATTTCCTTTTCTGTTGTTGTTTCTCAGAATCTCTTTGTAAATTGACGTTTAACCAATTTTCATGATATCATGTGATATCCAGGAATAAAAAGATTTTTTATGTTAGCAAAATGGTTAATCGCCTACGGTACTCCTTCTCAGCGCTTGATGATGAATGGCTGGAGTGCAGGGTAATGTTTCGTGTAGAAACACGCCTCAAGCTGTGACTGTACGATTTTAATTAATAACGAGATTCTCTGTTGTTTGTTTGTTTTGGAATTTCGCACAAAGCTACTCGAGGGCTGTCTGTGCTAGCCGTCCCTAATTTAGCAGTGTAAGACTAGAGGGAAGGCAGCTAGTCATCACCACCCACCGCCAACTCTTGGGCTACTCTTTTACCAACGAATAGTGGGATTGACCGTCACATTATACACCCCCACGGCTGAGAGGGCGAGCATGTTTAGCGCGACGTGGGCGCAAACCCACGACTCTCGGATTACGAGTCGCATGCTTTACGCGCTTGGCCATGCCAGGCCACTTCTCTGTTGTTTAGCAGATTTTTAGGGAAATTTGCTCAACTTTTGAATTTAGACTTGAATGGTAACTTTGACTTTACTCTTCACATTGAATATAATTATTTTCTAACTGGTGAAAGATTTTACCATATATTCACTCTCTTTTAGAGCTTTTGTAAAAAATTAAAGTTATATTAATAACTTTAACTTTGTTTTAGATTTAGTAAAGTATTTTATTCCAACGTGTAATGTAACACATTGTTTCATTTTAAATAAATTTGGGTTTAACTCAACAATTACATGATTCTAGGTTTAACTTAAAGAATTTGAAAACAATGGATCGATAAAAGAACTCAACAATGTTTCACTTCTTTTTTCGTCTCTCCCTAATCAGTCCAACATCATCACAACTTACACAGTTACATTTACTTTAGTGTTTAATTTGTGACAATGTTTATTTTATTTGTAAATGAAGATTCTTTTCGTGCATCTTCTATGATTTGACTTTCATTCTTATGAAGTCAATTCATGGTTAGAGAAACGAACAAACTATAATTTTGTGCACGGCCAGATGGTTGAGGCATTCGACTCGTAATCTGAGGGTCGCGGGTTTAAAACCCGTCACACCAAACATACTCGCCCTTTCAGCCGTGGGGGCGTTATAATGTCTCGTTCAATCCCACCATTCATTGGTAAAAGAATAGCCCAAGAGTTGGCAGTGGTAGGTGATGGCTAGCTGCCTTCCCTTTAGTTTTGCAATGCTAAATTATGGACGGTTAGCGCAGATAGGCCTTTCTTGGCTATAAGCGAAAATAAAAAAAAAACAAGCAAATAAGATTACTTGTCATAGCTGTTGACTCTGTGTACCTATACTCCACTCAGTGAATTAAAAAATGTTGTATCTCGTATTCTTAGTGTCTGGACTAGTCAGGTTGCTTGGGCATTCGACTAGCAACCTGAGGGTTATGGATGCTTGAAACCCATTAGCTTATCCAAAAATGTGTTAAAAATCTAGTATTGTATAAATTTAAGTTGGAGTGATGACAAGGTTAAGACAAAATGGAAGATAGTTGTAGTACTGAGATACCATGTACCTTGCTCTACTATGGTATATATTCAATATAGTAAACTAGTTTTTTAAAATTTAGCTGAGTTTATAGTATTTTGTGTGTTAATGCAGTCCTAATTGAAACTCTCTGTCATGTGAGTCAGTCAAGAATTTTATCTGCTGTGTCATACAATAGAAGAAAGATACGAAGAAGTCAGGGCAACTTGTAGAAATAATGTCGACTTACAGTCTTTTGTTCTAGCTTTGTCAGTATAATTAATTCAGAATATAATCCAGTTTGTTTGCTCTTTTATTTAAATTGTTTTACATCCACATGATGTTAGTGAATTACTCTAAAAATTGTATTTCTTATTACCTTAGACATTCAGCTGCTGTTCTGACTGTCCTTCTGATTCCACAAACATGGTGTTTGTTTTTATTTACTTTCACACAGAATCTTTTCTCTGTCATTCAATAATCAAAAAATCATTACATTTGTCTTTCCACAAACTAGATCACCAAACCCTTTTTAATTGCAGAAATCAGATGTTCAGTAATTATGTATTAATTAAAGAAAGTAACATATGGAGATAATACTGCTTTACTGTTTTCATGGAATGCATGGGAAAGTGTTTTATGACATTTAACTAAAAATATCTTGATAACAGTTCTTTACTTCTTATTTTTTAGGCATAAGAAAATAAAGCATATGTCATTATCATCTTACAAAACAGGTCAACCACATATTATGAATACAAACATTCACGAAATTAATTGCTCACTCATGTATTTCAATCAAAGTAAACTCTTTTACATGTACACATATTTTCATAAACAGATTATTTCTAATTTGTAATGAATTATTAATCAGAGTATGAGTTTCCAATGAAAACTGCACTGAAAACGCAATTCCAAATAACACAACTTTCTGAAATGTACCTTGGTATTTACATTATTATAATTTACCATCTATACTTCATATTGATGGCACTCTGAGAAGCCTCTCCACAGTTTACCTCAGCCCCCCCAACAAAAATATCCTGGTGCTGCCACTGTGGTCTGGGAGGTTGAACATACAAATAATTTTAAACGTTTGATAATTCTGGACAGGGCTCAGTTGATGTGACACACTTTGTAAAAACAAAGCAATCATTATAAGTTCCATATTATAATTTTTGATATTTTTGTATCTTCATGAAATTTAACAAGCTTCCAGTAAAGAATACAAGATTTTTATATGTAAAATATCAGATTTTAAGTACTGTTCTGAAGATTTGTCTGTGAATGTATGAAGTCAGTGATAACTTAGTCCAAAGTGATTTTCATGTTATTGTTTAAAATAGTTTTTTTGTCAAAAATTTTTAAATATTATGTATAGAACCTTTAAAACATTGTTAAAAATCATCAGGCTTTTTTTCAGTAAAACTTTTATTTTATCTACCCCAATTCTATATGGGCATTGTTGAGTTGAATGACCACATAATCAATATAAAAAAACATGAAACAAATGTAAACTACTCATTTTTACCTTCTTGAATAACTGCAAATTACAACAAGAGTTTAAACTATAGTTGATTATCTTAAATATCTTCAAGCTCATAACAGTCTTTATCTGTTATACTTAATTTTATTGCCCTTCAAACTGTATATAACCAAGCTGTAAATTGCTCAGCAAACACTAGATCATGTTACAGTATCGAATGATGTAACACACAAGATAGTAATAGAGCAGAATCAGTATATATTTAACACTAGCATAACAGTGTACTAGATAACAAACTGAAGTAATTAACATATTATCACCAATATAAAAGAAAAATTATTAATGAAAGTTAGAATAACGTTGGAGGAATATTCCTTTATTAATTTGTTTAAAGTTATTTTTCAATGCTTTCTTTATATTAAAACATAACTTTAAAATTCAGTTAATATATACTCATGTAATTGTTTCTTTGTAATTCTTTCATCAGTTTCTGTTTTACCCACACAAGTAATTTCTTGATAGTAATTAAACTATTTTGGAAATATTTACTAACATTATGAATTATTGTAATTTTTATACAGATCAATACACAATTTTTTTGTGATTCTTTCACTAGGTTAATACAAGTTGTTAGGTATATAGATACCTATTAATTACATGTTCGTTGATCATTAAATGTATTATCTTTTTCAAAAAATAAACCATTTTGCACATTCTTTACATTTTATAACAAGTGTTATCACATTGAACTTTGACCACAATCTTTCTTACAGTGTTTACTTTTGAAGTACTCCCTTGTCATCCACAGCTTATCGAGACTAAGTTATCAGATCTTGAACTTCAACCTGTTTAAATCATGCAATGCATCTGAACAGTAAGCATTGATATTTAAAACAATTACTGTAAATTAATTATATAAACCAAGACCTTTGAGAGTAAATAGCATCTCCAATGCCAAATCCTTATAATTTGTATACTATGAAATATGGTTGTCTTATCACATTGACTGCTTTAATGTTTTATATTCGTATGCCCTTTTAGAGAATGAGCATAAACATTTTATTTCCTTTAACCCTGTCAACGAGGTTGGTGACGGCAGCCGACTTGAAGGCTCAGTGTGGCAAGCGACTTTACCTTCATTCCTGTTATTCTTATGTATTGAATTTAACATATATAGTACTGGGTACAATCACTGAATATTTCAGGGACTTTTGTTAAGTTACTGCCAAGATATCATGCTTTTAGTGCTGATACTGTAATTAGTTGAAGTATCAAACATATATATTCAGCACCATGCCAAACATTAAAAGTTATTCATCACCGAAAGGGTTAAAGAAGTTAATGAAATGTAATACTGAATGGTGTTTTAATAAATTAACATGCAATTATATGAACCCCAACTTTTACAGATTTTAATAAGTATTCTTATCTACATGTTAAAAATGAACCAAAAAATTTGATCAGGCACTGAATGTTGTTGGAGTTTTCTATGAATTTTAGATACAAAAATTTTTTATCAGTTTTCTGACACATAAAACACATGATTAATCAATGTGATGCAATATGGAAACCACACTGGTAGTGAATAGTCTAAAAAGTCCAAGTTCATGGTGGATGGGTAAAATATTGTTTAATTTCAGTAAAAGTACAATTTTGTGACTTTGAAAAAAGTAGTCACGTTTTATGTTTTCTAATGTAATTTTTCATTACATTTATTTTAATATTGTGGGTTTGAGTAAAGTTTGTCATCTTTTAGTAAACATTTTATTACATGGTTTCCAATACCACTGGCTCTTTAAATATACTATATTAACTGCTGCCACTCCTATTGCTCATTTATTTTTCTTCTGAAAATTAAAGGTAAATAATGAATTATGAACATTTTTCTAAAAATTAATAATAGTAATAATATATATGCATAGTTTTTGTATATATAGTCATCTCTTGTGAATTATCTTTTGATTCTAATTTTGACTTTTGTATATTTTTAAGTTCAATTCTTTTTAATAACGCCTTTTAGTTTCACCTTTGCACAGAAACTCATCCTAAAAGAAATATTCTTACATTATCAAGGTGAAGTGCAAATTCCTTTTTATTAAAATGCTTATAAATATTTGAATAAAGTTTTAAAAATCTGTTACTGAAGATAAAAAGCAATTAAAATATACTGTAGCACAATTTATTGCATTGAAAAGACGTTTGTTTTTAACACATAAAATCACTCATTATACTGTAATAGAACTCTTGCTTATATGATACCAGAAAAACTTTTTCATTATGCAATGTGAAACCCTCAAATTCACAAAATTTTTATCCTGTGTGAAAGTAGATATGCAGTATTGGTCATGATTTTTCTGTTTCACCTCCATTTTCTGACACAGAAATGTATTTTTCTCCATTCTCATGGTGTGGATATGATATCATGAATACATCACATAGATATAATGCATTAGCTCCATCGATATAAATATAATAGTACAGTCATTTTTGTGTCTGTATAAATACTTTTCTGGGTGTGGATGGATCTTCACCATAATTGATATGGAGGTTTATTAAGTCCATGGAGAAATAGACAAAAATTTTAAATTTGCATTTTGTGGTTTTTATGAATGTTTTTGTGGGTATTTTTTACCAGTACTTTGGCCTTGTTGATGGATCTTCACCAAATTTGGCATGAAGGTTTGTTGGGTCCATGAAGAGATAAATGTAAACTTACAGTTTTGTATTTTGTGTTTTGCTGTTTTTCAGACATTTTCAGGTTTTTAACATTATATATAAATGAAACAACTTTTCATGTCCTAACCTAACCTTTCATTGATCATGAATTTATATAACTTCTGTCCAGGGTATGGGTATCCTAGTTAGTGTTATGTAATAACATATAACCTCTTATTTAATCTATAATGGTATTTGTATTTTTTTCAAACACTGAAAGATCTTGTGATAAATATGTTAAAAAATATATAATGAAAAACAATTAGCAAAATGTACCAAGTCAACTGATATTTGAACTCAAGACTTCCATATGATAGTCACAATAATCATTATCACACCCAATCTTTGTAATCAAATGTTAACAAATAATGTAAATGCCTAAATCTTTCTTTAAACACAAGAAGTCAACAATTGAAATGTTTTAAAAATCCCCACTGAAATATAAATCAAACATGAGACAAACCACAGAATTAACCAGAACATTACCAACAAAGGGAGCACTCTGAATAATGTAGCTTTTGTTATATTTCAAAATTTAGACATCCATATACATACAAGGCATCTTTTTTAATTTTTAGTATAATTCACATCATTCCAGCTATTAACACCATATTACAAGACTTTTGGTAACATTCCAGTATATAAAGTTTTAACAACTGACAAGAGTTGTGAAATGAAGGAAAATAATGTCAGTTATTCTAATCCTTAAACTTCAGTAAATTGCTTGTGCATCAATTATCAACTATATAGTTGATTTTAAATACCAAGTATTATCATCAACACAATGTCTGAAGCTTAAAGCCAGTTCTGTCCAATATATGCAAAAATAAAACCATCTTACGCAAGCTATTTCTGATGCATTAAATTTATTAGGTCAGATGCTTTGTTTTTATTTGCTGCTCTAGAGAAACTGACAGAATTATCTAACCACACATCAAAAGTTTTGATTCAATAATGTCCTCCCTTCTCCAGACTTCCAGAAAATTTGTAACGTGGGTCCCAAATATTTTATATAACCTGCTACTTGCAGATGACATTATCTTATGTGGCATCTTATGACAAGAACAAATTTTACAATCACCTTGCAAATAATAACAATTTTTTGTTTTTTCTTTTGAATGACAGTTATGCACACACTGTAATAAACATTTAAATCAGAGACACTTAAGAGTTTAGGCAGAGCCTTCCCCAAATTTTAAACTGCAGACCAGAGTGAAGGTAACTAACCAGTTGGCAGCTTCCACAACTGAAGTGGCTATTTATAGTCAAACAGTATGACTGACTATCATCCAAAGCCAAATGCGCAAAGTACTTTTGATGGCATCATGTTTCAAAAGTGAACCGAGTGGTATTACTTTGTATTACCAGGTTATACCAATCATAGTTCTATAAAAATGTATAAATGAAGTAAATACAGACTGATAGTCAAAGTTTAAATATTCTTATTTGCTTTCAATAAAGTAGCAGTACATTGATGTAATAATGAAGTCTTGAAACTTTCCCTCAGCTCCTCATATTAGTTTGATATTCTGTGAAAATCAGTGATTGAACAGAAAAATTATCACACTTAGTTCACAATCACTGTGTAATTACATGTACCTGTAGCACTCTTTGTTTGGACGTTTTGTCAAATGTGCAATTACTGTTTCATACAAATTGGCATCTGCTTTTTGTGTTTTATTATTACTATAGCCTAAATATAATTTTAGGACTACTTATATACCTTTGAGTTAGTTACGTGTATCTTAATGTGAGAGTCAAGTATAGCTCAAACTAAATGTGCTTTATAAGTTCTCCTAGGAGTTCTTCATTTTAGAGCCATTTAAAAATGCATATCATTGTCCAAAAGCAGGTTTCCATCTTATAACATTTGTAATATTATCAGAGTTATAACATGGACTATTGTATGCTACAGACAATATAGCCAAATGTTTTGATTAAGGTAGTTTAAAGACTCCGTTAATTTTAGAAGAATAAGATAAAAGTTTGCATTTTAATGAGTTCATAACTTTTACAGTAACAGAATTTTATTTATTTATTACACCTTACTTAAGTGTTATTTACACTTCAATATATGTTATTCTTGAGTACTAGTGATTATATTACATGTTAATCTACATTGTGGTGATGCAAAAATAGAAATGCCTATTGTAAATTATAAGTTACAAAAATTCAGGTTTTCTTTAGCAATCAGTTGTTTCCTTTGTAAATATTTGAAAACCACAAAAACATACAAAATTCAAATTTTATTAACATGCATTTTCTTGAAAGAATTTACTTGCTGAAAGCTAAAACACTTATCCAAAAATAACCACAACTGAAAAAATAATATCTTACTTTAAAATTATGTTTTTATCACAAAAAATACATCTTCTCTGCTTCTTTATACTCACTGAACAGTCCAAGAAAGTTGTTTAATTCTAGACTTTCGTTGAAGTAATTCTTGTACAGTTTCTCCAGAATGACCTGAGTATACAGTAAAGTAAAGAAAACAAGTGAACTCATTTGCCTTTATATGATTGTTTTCAGTACAAAAGAGTACTATCAACATTTTTATATTGCAATGTTTTGAGGGCATACTGCAATACATATCACAATACCTTGTTGAAAGAAAAACAATTTCTAAATATTTATGTTTTGACTTATTGAGGTACTTAATTTTTTATGTTGCTTTGTATTATAACTAGTATATATTATGTATTTTATGAACTGATTTTACTTACTTTGTATATAAGTTTTACAGAAAAATAAAAGTTTTCAGAATACTTGTGACCATGAACTATAAACAAAACCATATCTATGAATCGCACTCACTTCCAATTTCTGGGCAGCCATGAAATGCAAAAATTACTACACTTGGACAGTGTACAATCACACCCTCAACAGCTACATCGGTCAGTCTTAAACACTTTTCCATGATAATTTCCTAAATACAAAATATAAGAAATTCAAATAAAAGCAGTACTATAAACAAAAGTAAAAACAGTTATGTCGCTAGGATGCTGTCTTGTTTTCAAATTTCATGCAAGTTACAGACAAACTTAGCAATTTATAATTTTGAACTCGTACCTGAGTGGAAAGCCAGCCAATCACTAGTACCCACCCTTGGCCTATATTTATGTGATTGAATAGTGGGATTTGATTATCACACTTACAGTGCTTTTTTATCCCTACAGTGGAGAATACATTTTTTAACCAATGGATCATGAAAAATAAATCCTCATATTCAATAGAAATGTTTTAAAGTTATACTTAATATATTAAGCTCTCCAGAAACAATTTCTTCAATGTCTTGGCTTTTTGTTATTAAACACAAAGCTACACAATGGACTATCTGTGCTGTGACCACTGTTAGTACTGAAACTAAATGTTTTGCATTATAAGTCCTCAGACTTACCACTGAGTCACCAGGAATCAACATCTTGACCAATTTAATAAAAGTTTGAGACATTTTTTATGGTTCCTCACAAAGGTATAAAATACTAATTGCTGAAAATTATACTTAATATTAAATTCAATGTTTAGAATTTTATCATTTTTAACAAAAACTGTAAAGTAGCTATCACAATCTTATATAGTAAAACCTGTCTAAGCCAGAAACTGTATACGGCAGAAACCTATACAAGTTGAAAATGTTAAAATTTTGCAGCATTATTTTAAGATTTCTCTTATAAAAGGCCCTCTATAAGGCGGAATCTGCGTGACGAAGATGTAAAACTATCTTTCACCTACCTCATCTATCAACAAGTAGAATAAGAACCTGAGTAAGGCAGAAAAAATGTTTTTAATTACATATTAATTTCTTATTTAATTAATAAATTCTCAAACATTTTGTTACATACAGTAAGTACTCTGTTTTTCTGCTACTATTTGTATGTTTTTGAGTTTTGTGCAAAGCTACACCAGTGCTATATGCTTTAGCCGTCTCTAATTTTGCAGTGTAAGACTAAAGGGAAGGCAGCTTGTCATCACCACCAACTCTTGGGCTATTCTTTTACCAACAAATAGTGGGATTGACCATCACATTATTACACCCCCACAGCTGAAAGGGTGAGCATGTTTGGTGCAACAGGGATTTGAACTAGCAACCTTCAGATTACGAGTTGAATGCCTGAACCTACCTGGCTATGCTGGGCCCTGCCATTATTATTCCAGAGGTTGTTATTCAAAAGAATGATTGACTATACTTTTGATTGCATTTGCTGATGGAAAACTAGAGAAATCATGGGCAATAGGTAAAAGTGAAAAATCTGCACTCTTTCAAAAATTTAAGGAAGAATCAACGTCCTGTGGAATGGAAAGCAAATAATAAAGTGTGGATGACAAGTGCTATATTCAAGGAAGTTTTGAACAAATTAAACAAAAGAATGGAACAAGAAAATAGGAATATTCCACTTTTCCTAGATAATGCAACTTGTCACCCAAGAGTTCAACTTTCAAGTGTTTGTTTAGCCTTTTACCTCCATGTACAACATTAATTCTACAGCCACTAGATAATGTAATTATACAGTGTATAAAACTGAAATACAAAAAATTGATGCTTCAGCATATTACTGCAAACATGGACGGCTGTAAGAGAGCATCTGAAATGACCATGAAAACTGACATGTTAGATGCAATTGTGTTTCTAAGTCATTCAATCAAATACGTAAAAGATGAATGTGTAATTAAGTGCTTTTGAAACTGTGGATTTATTCTTGATAATGGTGGAGATTGTGGAGAAGTTGTTTGTCATGACGATTGTAGCAAACTCTTATTGAGAAGACTGATGCAGATGTTTCTGTGAATGCAGAATGTTTTGTGAACATTGACAAGAATGTTTGAACAGAAACTGATGAAATTGATTTTAAATCTGTGACAGAATTGCAAGATTGTAACAGTGTGAGAGATTCAGAAGATGAAAAAAAATAGAAAAGATAGTGATGAAATAGAAATTACTACTTTACCGTAAGTGTTAAGTTATATTAACAATATTAAATTGTATGCAAAAATAAAAGGGGGAAAATGAACTTTATGAAAAGGCCATAGAAATGGCATTCTCTCTTAAGTGCGTGAGAAATCCCATTAAAAAATGAAACAGTTGAAATTGTACACTTAATTCAAATAAACTTAAGATTTTGTATACTTGTGTATTTTGAATGTATGTTTTTGTTCTTATTCTAATAAATATAGCATAAACAGTACAATAACTTTATTCACAAATGTCTTACTTCCCTTGAGTCAAGCAAGCATAACATTCCACTCAAAAACTATATATAATTAAGAAAATGTGTGTTCACTGTCTAAGACAGAAATTTTACTCGGTCTTAGTGTGATTCCGTCTTAGACAGGTTTTACAGTAATTTGGTGTAATGTTATTGAAAGTATTTGATGCATGAATAACATATAAGAACTGACAACTAAGATATAGTTATTGTATAATTAAATTATTTCTGTAGTTTGATAAGCTTTTCCTTTTTTATGTTAAGTATAACTATGCCATACTTTCAATAAGTTAGAAATAAGTACATTTCAGCTCTTAAGCTGATGGATCATAAAATAAGATTATAACAATAAATTCTTTGTCAGGTTAAAGCAAGGATTAAAAACATACTTTAATGTATGGGGTAATTAGAATTAATAGTAACTTTTAGGCATTTTTTTTTTAATTTCATCAAAAAATTAACATTCTTTTCTGCTACAGCCTCACGAACTTTATATTAAGAAAACTGACTAGTATCGAGTATTTACAACTTTAAAAAGTTAAGGTAATTTTGTTTGAATTTTTTTCTGAAAATTACATAATTTTTCTATTTTGGCAAAAATCTTACCATTTAACCATTATACATATATGAAAGTAATTTACAATCTTACAACCTCATATTACTTCTGTTTACGTCAATAAGTTCAAAAAATATTTTTGACAGCTATATTTATCATTATGTCATATTCAGAATGAAACTGATTATATCTTATAAAAATATCTTGATAGGTTACTTTCTCTGTGTATTCTGCCCAATACCTTTCACAAAAATGCATTATTGGCAATACTGGTGTTAACCAAAATAATCATTAACTATCCACCTCAATATCAGACTTCTTTGATCTTTCTTCTGTTATACTCCAACTGGCAGATCTCCTCCATCCTACTAGATAGTCACAGCTAACCTATAATTATGTGATTAAAGATGGCTTATCTGTATTGTTCTGGGATGTCATAGTTAACCTTGCATTATGTGATTATGCCGTTTTACCTTGTGTTACTGGGTAGCCACAGCTAACTTAGAAGTGTGGTCAATGCCAGTTTACCTCTGTTTCACTGTGTAGCTACAGCTAACCTCAAATTATGTGATTAATCCTGACCTATCTGAGTATACTCTGTAAAATAAAGTGATTCAGCATTGGTTGTTCAAAAGGAGGTTAGTTGTGGATAAAGTGTTGATCTGTTGCTAACCAACCTTTACCTTACTGTATAAATAATATTTAAATTACCTTTATTTTTCCATAACTGTACATATGAAATGAATACTGAATTTTCTTAGTTCACATACTGAGTAGCCAGTGATAACTCAACCTATGCCTTACTCTACAACTACTAATGCTGGTGTAACTTTGTGTTACTATGTAGCCAATGTTGAATTACTTTAGTTTATAGACTAATAAATTTTGTTCATTAGGTGTCCACACTAACTATTCTTTGTTTTACTGTAACTAATGCCAAATGTTTTATTTTTACTTTGTTACCATTGTTAACTACCATTGTTTTGCTCTGTAATGACTGACGAGGTATTCTTTTTATGTTATATATTAATGATGAACTACATTTTATTATAGCCTATTCAGTTATAAACTACTCTGGTTCTGTTGTGTATAGCTTCCTGGCTTTCACTTTAATGAATATTTATTGTTAACCAACCACTGTTTTATGGTGCAGCCAATACTTAGCTACCATGGGTTTTACTATGTGTAGAGTAGTATCCTTTGCAATCCCACAATTGATTGTAGTGTGCACTGTTACCGATTTTTCTTTCTTTAATGTGTGACTGTACCTTTTCAATTTTTTATTTGCCATTATACTAACTTCATTTTTACCCTGAAAGTTCTCTATTTTTCCTCATCCAGCCTGTGTGAACATTTTCAAACTGGTAGTTACAAGTTCTTCTGATAGATTTAGGACACGTTCAAAATTAAATCTGTTTGAAATTTATATTTGCCATCAATCTTATCTCACCTTAAGAGTGTTGGAGCAAAGCCCAAATGCAAGACAAAGAACTCCTTCATCAGTCATCTGAAATTTAATGTTTTCATATTAAAGATACAATTTAATTTGGATTGTTGTTCCTAATGGAATGTTACGAAACTCTTCAAATTATAAAATATGAGTCAATAAATTATGTTTAAAAAATAAACATCAAAAGAAACCTACAGTATGAGTTATAAAAACTGAACATACATTGCTAGAATGTGCTTTTGTGTGTGCGTGTATATTAGTATTTTACAATTACCACATAAAAAAGAAAAGCTTGAAAATATTCTTATGCAGAAGTATTTTAAAATAGAAGGATATCAAATTAAATATTATTCAGAATGAACCATCAATTTTTTCTCCCCTATATGTAATACAAAAGTATAAACACTGCTGACACTACCTCAGTCCAAGAAAAGTTAATAGACTTTAGAAATGATGAATGATTTCCTAAAGCTCTTAAACTCTTGTCTGTTAGTCCAGTGCAATCTCGGATGTTTAAGATACTAAGTTTACTGCAATATTTTGCAAGATGTTCTATAGCTTCATCGGTGACAGAAACACATCCTCTAATTTCAACTGAATGTAGATTGGTGCAGGACTTGAAAACTTCTGAGAGTCCTAGGAAAAAATAATACAATAAAGTATTATTATCAGTGATAAAATTAAACGAGTTGACAAATATACAAAAAAAGTTCAATTATAGTTGGTTAACTTCATACAAGAATAAGCTTCCATATTTGAATTGCTAAATCATAATTTTTAACTAGTTTTTATCCTACACTCTATTTTCTATTCTGTTGCTGTCTTTTGAAAAATCTTAAGATAGCCTATTTCAATCCTGAGTCTTCAAATAGAAGACAGTACACCAGCAATTTGTCAGGGGTCTTTTGTATTAAGGCTTGCTTCAATTTATCTGAATGCTCTCCTGAAGAATACCCATGTTAAAGTGACTGAGTGTGTTATCAGTTAGGCAGATGCAGTCTTCTTCTTGTATATGGTTCATACCTCATTATTTTAATATCAATACAATTTATCTCACAGTCTTCTAGGAAATGATGAGCTATGGCAAACAGATAAGTACTACACTCTCATATGTTCATTATGCTCTTAATTAAATGTTAACATTTAACTTGCCTGAAAATGTATTTCCAACAGTAAATTTCCTTACTCTGTTTCCAACTAAGGGGTGAATCAATTCAATCTCATATCAGTGGGATTACACTGATCCAAAGGGGGAATTATTCATATCAACCTCTCCAATAAAGAAGGGAAAGTACAGAGGAAAGAAAACCAGAAGCATATGTTGACCAAAGAAGTATTAAATATTGTCTGCATAAAATCCCACACTGCAAAAGTCTTGTAAAATAGCTTAAGATGAAGATGAATACCAGGCATTGGCTAAGTACAAAAGCAGGGAACAACACCTGGGGCTATTTTTTTCTGTAACAATCGAACTTGGAAGGTAAATTATACAAACTACCAAAACATTCTCAGAGAAACTTCACTTCAATAACACTGCAGATAGATTTGGGAAAAAAGGGTATTCCCTGTAAGGAAACATGGACACATAAGTTATGGTGTAAGTAATGTGACAAATAGGTTTGTGAGTCATCATACCCCTACCTGCAATATCACATTCCAGGGTATGTTAATGGTCAGATTCAAGTGAAACTGTAAGATAGGAAAGTTATTGAAAGTAAGGTGAAAAGAATCTGAGTCACCTACCTTAAATAATAAATAGTTGAATAAGTTGTTTAGCCCAATTATTAGAGGTAGAAAATAAGTCACAAAAAGAAAAGGGATTATATACACAAAAAAGTCAGTTTCCTTGAAATAAAACATTGCAAGTGAAACAACAGAAAACTACACTAACAGGACAAAGAAGACAACTGGATTCTGAATGATGGAAAGAGCAGAAAATAAGAGAAGGATGATCATCTAAGCAGCCCAAGTTTTGGGAAGAAAGAAATGGTCTGGGAAGAAATTCAACTTCTCCCTGTGTTAAAGAGTGGAACAGTCACCCAAAGCAAAAATATCACAGTGTTGTTTTCTGTAAGTGAGGAGGGGAAAATAATTCATATTACAAAAAATATAATACAAGAAACAGGTGGACAAATGTTTAAAATGAGAATATTTAAAAACCTTGAAAACTATAGTGAAGTTACAGTACATAGGAAGAAAATGACTCATAAAGGATTGGAAGATATTTAAAAACCAGAGAAAGGAGAAAAACTAAGAAAAAACAGAACATCACCTACATGGTTTCAATGTAACCAACAATTGCAGAAACAGATTATTCTTGAAAATTGAAGTTATAAAACAAAATGAGCTGAAAAAAAGTCAAACACCTTGGAGGAAGGAAGTTGTAAATAGATTAGTTCTAATAAATAAAAAAAGATGAATCACCCACAAGATCAGGCAAAAAAAAAAAGAAACCTGTCCATCCTGCAAGGAACCAGGCAAAAGTTATACTGAAGGAAAATCATGGATGTCCCAAGACTGAAATAAAAAGTGACCTCCAGAGTAAAAAATATAATGGTTCTAGGATTGCCAAAAAGCAAAGGAGTGAAAATTATCACTGAGCTGGCTAAAATGGGACAATGAAAGAACCTGGCAAGGGTTGCTATGAAAAAAGGATACCAATCGACAGCTTAAAGGGAAAACTGCCACATTCATGTAGACTTGGATTTGTGATCCAAAAAGTTTAAACTTATGAGTAGATACTCCTAGGAACAAATATAGGACAAAAAAAAGGGTCATATAAATCACTCTTTTGAAAGGCTTTGTTCCAGATGAGACAGCTAATTCACTGTCAATTTCAATTCCCAGAATAAGGATAGTGAACAAAAGATGCTGTCATTAAGCCAAAACATATGCTAAAGAACAAATAAAACAAACGTCCAAATAGTGTCTTCCCATCTGTTAGTGTAGGAAACATCAGTAGATCTGTTAAAGCAGATCAAAGCAGTTTATCCAGACAGCTATGGGAAAAGTTCTATTGTCACAAGTCAATAAATGTTTACAACTCAAGAACACTGATGTGAAAAGACAGCTCTGAAAGAGAACAGATTAACACTCCTACGAAAAAAATATTTACATCGACTAAAGTGATTTTGGGGCCTATCAGGCCCCATATATTTTTCCAATAGAAACACAGTGATTTAGCAACATTCATTGCAAACAAGTTTAGAATGGCTCTGACAAACATTTTTTTTACAATTTGAGCAAACGATTTTCGACTGTCTATCTTTTGATCTGCTGCACAAATGGCATCATACATTTTTTTTGCCCTCTTTGCACGCAGTTCACATGAGGTTGTTTTTTCATTATCTTTCCAGTAAATTTCTTTGATTTCAAGCACCAATTACCGTATAAATTCTCTTCTGGCTCTTGATTTATGTTGACGAAGAAATTCTGGATGTTTTATCGAGTATAGAACAAAAGCATTGTACACAGCAAGATCTAGAATGTTATAGAATATGCAGACTGACCAGCGCTTTGATCGCCTCTTTGTTGTATAATATCTCACCAGTTGATCAAGAGTCTCGACACCTGCCTTCATTGCATTGTAAAGATTGACGATTTCAGGCTTTCCATTCTCTTCTACTTCACCAGACTGATGCTGAGAACTCAGTAGTAGCACATATTTTCCTGGTTTGTCTAAGTGCCTGAGAAGAGTTATGTCATCAAGGTAGAAAAACTTTGGTGATAACTCTCTAGATTTTGCATTTATTTCAGAAGGCAGGAAGGTTCTTGATTTCCCTATGGTTCCAACAAGTCTTGTTCTTTTTGTTCGTAGGTACTTGGCAAATGTCATTGTTGTGAAGAAATTATCTGTCGTTATGGTCCTTCCTTTTCCAAGAAATGGCTGACTCAGTTCTCTGACTATTCTTTCTCCTTTATTTGTTTCTGTCGTATTTCCAACCTTTCCAGTATAAATTTGAGCGTTGAGGAGGTAACTTGTCTTTGCATCTGTTAGGCACCAAATCTTTATTCCGTATTTGCCTGGCTTTGTCAGAATGTATGTTCTGAAGCCAACTCTTCCTTTGAAGTTACATAGTTGTTCATCCACTGTCAGGTATTTGCTTGGGTTGTAACTGTTTTCAATGAAAAAATTCCAGAATCCAGAGATGGCAGCATTTTTGATTTCTCTATTTCTTTGAGAGTGGATGTTAAATCTGATTTTGAGCACATTTTTTTGAATTTGTCTTGTGTAATCAGTTTTCGGAAAAATGGCAAACCGAATTCGGATTTGAAAACATTTCTTCTATCAATGCATTTTTGGATTTGCTTATTCCAAGGAAAAGATTAGCTGCGATCCATTTCCAGAGGTCTTCTTCAAAAATTGGTTCTTTCACAACGGTGTTTGTTGAGTGAATGATCTGTTCCATCATATCATCGGAAATGAAAATTTTGAATGTTTCGAATGGTGTAGAGACTCTTGGAGCAGCTTGCCTTGTAATGCCTGGGTTCCCATTGAATATATTGAGAGCTGCAGTTCTCCTGTTGATTCTTAAAGGTGTTGTTGAATAACTAAAATTCTTATCTTTGGACAAAAGTTCATTCACTGGCATCGTAGTAAGATCTTCTTGATTACTTTCTTCACTTTCAGAAGGGTACGGTGCGATTTGTTCATAATTTTCAGCTTAAGAAGGATCGTCATCACAACTTTCAGAGTAGTCTTCGACATTATCATGTTCACTTTCATCGTCAGATGGTTTTGTCAGTAAATGTACAGCTTCATGAAGAGATATTTCTGACACGGTTTGAAGATTTCAGCTCATATATATATATATATAGGATTTGTGGATTCTTCTAGAATATTCTAGATTATTCTAAATACTTCTGTAAAGTTTCTAGAATGTTCTAGAACAGGCAAGGGCAAACTAGGCAATAATCAGGACCATCTAAAATTATTGTTGGAGTAGAGTTATTATCCTAAATATCCATCTTTTGAAAAGAAGTTGTAAAAATAATATGTTTTTACTATAATTTGCTTTATTTCGGTTGCCCAGGCCTGTTCTAGAATTATTCAGGAAATAAATAAAGTCATTTTTATGTTTTTTGATCTGGGGCCTAATAGGCCCCAAAATACCCTTAGTGGATTTTTCAAAAAATTTTTTTAATATTATTTCGCAAATGTCTGAAAAGTCAAAATATTATTGCTCCTTAAAATATAAAGGGATAGGGTCAGTTAATGACAATTCCATTTAAATACAAAATTATTAACCTAATATTAATAACCTTTCAAGTTGCTCTGGGGCCTATTAGGCCCCAATTTTTGTAGGAGTGTTAACTAAGAATACAAAATAGTTAAATATCCAGAACTTCAACCACCTGGCTAGAGAGATGAACAGATACAAGACTATGTGGTGTGGAGAGAGATGGATGCTCAAACATTTTCTCATTTTTTCAGCAGATCAATGAAATACACCCCATAATACACTGTTTTCTGTTGTTTCTCTGCTGAAATCCACTTAAGGATACACAAAAGAAGTGAGATATCACAAACAACTCAAAACCTCATGTGAACAAAAAGTAGAGAATGAGAGCCTTGAAAAACAGAAGCTACATATCTCAAAAAATGTAAAGGATAAAGTTGAGCTTACCTAGCAAATGAGAAAATAAAAATCCCAAGTGAATAATATATTGAATAGGAGTCAGTACATTGACTTAGGAGTCTGAGCAGCTAACTCAAAGAAGAATTGAACTGTACCAGATGATAACTGCCAAAACAAGATGGAAACGCAGACCAAAAAAGGGATTCTCAATATGAATATTCATGGAATGTACTTTAAAAGAGAAAGATGTGATCCCTGAATGACAAAGGAACCTCCCAAAAGAAAATCTGTGGGACCAAAAAGTACTTTGCAAAGTTAATCATCGTAAGAACAAAGTGAAAGACTCAAGCTCTTACAGTATCAAAGGTGAGAGGCTGTTCCAAAAACAACTAATCACAAGTCTAAAAAATAAACTCTCCAGAAATGTCTACAAAAAGAAAGGGTATCAAACAGAGTTTCCCAACAAAAAACTGAGGAGAGTCAAACTCCATGAAACAAAACACCCCAATGAAACAGATCTCTGTAACAAAAAAGTAAACTAAGCAATAGACATGCTAACCTGTTCAAAGAAAAGGCTAGTACAAGCTTTACAGTACAGGTGTTAGGGTAGTGATGCAGAGCCTCAGAAAAAAAGGGTAAACTGGACAAATTAAGAAGATAAGTAAATGACGAAAATGAGCAGACTCAGAAGAAAAGATCTAATGAATGGGAGAGCTAACACACAGGAAGAATTGGAACTGAGCCCCTCTACTTAAATATGCCACTGAAAATGATAGAGTACTGTTATGTTTGTTTGCTGGTTCTCTATATGCACAATGAAATAGTTACAGTTAGTAAATAGTGTGTCTTCTATTTTGATTTGTGAATTTAATCTGTCTTTAATATAAATCATTATTTCACTATTTTGGTAAAAATTTAATAATGTTCCAATTGTAACATAACCTGAAATATTAGCTATAAGGGCTATGAAGGGTTATACAACTTCACACTGTTGGCCATGTGAATGTTACTATTTGATCCTACTTGTAGTCCAGATGCTAGTAGCTCAACTTGCCTGATGATCTCTACAGAGTCTTTTTTTACTCCAAGAGTAATATTCTCTCCCCTTAGTTTTCTACATTTTCCTTTAACACACTATTTTCTGCTTCTGTTTCTTTAACTTCCACTCTGAATTAACACTTCATGTTTTCTGTTGGTCCAAAAGTTACCTTAAAATCATCAATTAGTACAGAATGTGTTTGTACCGAGTTTTCAAATTCTGAAAACATTGTGTCCATGGTTGCTATTGTTGCTTTTACATCTTTAATTCCCTCCATCATATTCTTAGAATCTTCATTACTTACAACTTGACACCCCTCCTTTGAGATTTGTCAAATCCAGTTATCTTTCTTTGCACCAAATTAACTAAATTCTCCACCATTTTGATTCAAGAACATTTTGCATTAAAGTATTTAAAACAGTCTATAGACTATATTATTTATTTTCAGTTTTTAAACTCATATTGTCACAAAAAACACTTAAACATACTTTCCATGGTAAATTTAATTAAAAAAAAACAACAAAAACTTTTATCAACAGTATTTAAGTGCAGTTAAAAACAAACTTCTTAGAACATAGGAACAATTAACAGTGTAAACCAAAGAAAAATCAATTTGTTCAGAACATCACATAATATTTGGGGATTGTTTAATCAATTACTTTGATGTCTTTTCTTAAAACACCAAGAAATATTCCCCTATTCTCCAAGCAGTGAAAAAAATCACCATAACATTCTGGGGTAAAGCCTCTGTCAACCACCCCAGTGACTGAAAACTGGGTGTGGTAAAAGCTCAATAGCTCCACTAAGAGAATCGATAAGGTTGGGGAGTCCTGAGGAACAGTGCTTTGAAAACAGTGCAACACATGATGTAAGTTCCATAATTTTTTTAAAGCAAATTCAACCCAATTTATTCAATCCAATGATCAGCAGGTAGAGGCAGGATCCCCTCATCCCCTACTTATGAATGGTGGTACAGTAATACCACCTGGTCAACTTCTATGTTGTCTTATGAAATGCCTCATTTATACAGAACCTGTCACAACCTAGATAAAGTGGTTGCTAGTGCACAAGTGGTTTTATAAAAGCACACCTGTCTAAGCAACAATCCAAAATAGAGGGTTCCTGTAAAACAAAGTAAAGGACCCTGAAAGGCAGCAATGAAAATACCAATTCCTCTGTATAACCTAGTGAAATTTGTTAAGAAAGTTACAGGGGGTAGGCAAAAACTTTCAGATAAAGGAACTGTCAGATCATGCAAATAACATGAGATGAAAGTATTTGGGGAATTCCACACAGCATCCTCCAGCAGACAATTCAACCTAGCCACTAAGGTTGTAGAGATATTATGAAACTGACGAGAAGTGACTCACCTTAAAAGAGCCCAGAATAAAAAGTTGTTGTCTAGCATCTCTTAAGGCATTAGTGTGGGCTACAAAATCTTCAAACCCTCAGTGAACATAACAATGACCAGTCACAAAAGTGAGAAATAGCAATCAGATGAATCAATGAAAAGAATTTATCCCATTCTTTGTCTCTCTCACATTGTTTTGGGTAAGGAGAATCAGTCTGATGACAGTAGGTAGGTAAAAATGATAAAGCCCTCAACGGACAAACAGTGTAATCCACTCCAGTCAATGATAGCTGTAGGTTAGCACAAATGAAAAATAAACTTACAGGTAAATGTGATACATGGCATATAAGAATAAAATCACAAATGTGTGTTGACAAAAGGTATTTAATGTAACCTTAATATACAGGAATGGTCATTTGAGACAAAAAACCCAAAGTGACGAAAGGAATCTGAAGTGTACTGAGGAACCCAAAGAATATTTGTCACAAAAATCAAATGATAGTTAATAAGATAACCTTATACAAAACAATTTTGAAACATACATAAACTTTTGCCAAAAAGCCAAGTAAAAAAAAAAAAAAAATTACGGTTGATATTTCTGACTGAAGCAGGTTGAACTTGTTCTCAATGCACAATTGCCAATATATGCAACATTTAAATGACACATATCCATCTCAGTACTAAGCAAAGACTAAGACAAATACATACAACCTAAGATATTAAACCACAAACAGTGCCATGCAAAAGACTGCACAACCTTTATGCTCAAAGCTTGAACTTTTGAATAGCCAAGTGTACCAGGTAGGGACATAGATCCATTCCCCCTTCATTTTATGTGGGGGTATGGTGCATACAATCATCCCCCCTACGGTTTGGTCTGTTGAATTGTTTTATTGCATCACAGGCCTAAAAATTGTGTTTGTTCTTGTGATTATTGTGTTCTTACCAATCGAATTACATAAATTAGGCCTAGATGTAGGCTTTTTCAGAAGCCAAAATGAACATCTTTAATATAGGCATGCTTCTAAGCTTTTCAATCTACGCGACAGTTCGAAAGTATCAGTCAGTAGGCCTAAGATGCAAGTATCGTGGCAACAAAATTACTCCGTGACTGCATGTTTACAGCTTTCAGATTCACGTAATCAGATTACCAATTTGCAAATTGAACAGTCCACATAAATGGTTGCAAAAAATCATCCCCCACCATTGTGTGTAAAAAATCTACACCCCTGGTACCAGTTCAGTTTCTAATTACCTCCACAGAGATGGACTTAGAAGTGTAAATGGTGGACACTCCTAACAGTGCTGCAGAAGCAAAATCCAGAATATAGCTGCCAATTTGATGATATCAACACTAACATATGAACTGGGTGGAAGGCCTGAAATTGTAATCTTATCCAATTGTGCTGAAATGCATCCATTGTCAAAGCCAGTCCAACAGAACTTAGCAATGTACCATCTACTCTGTTGAGAGAATCAATTTCAATTGAGTCAATTAATCTGCTTCCACAATGGTTACCCACAGAACATGATAAGCTGGTGGGGGTGGTTATGATAGGAGTGATCCTGATAAAGGAAATCCACAATCTGAAAACAAGAAGCTCTGTACCAAGTGCTTCCTCAATAAAAAATGCAAGGCACCACCAGAGAACTGTCAGAGTGAAGCCTGACAAATTTCCTCTTCAAAAACCCAGACCATGAGGCCTTACTTTTTCAAGTTCAAGATGGACTAAAACACTGTATATGGAAACCTCATTGGCCATGCATAGACCTAGGAATTCCTGACTGTTGGCATAACCATCCCATCCCAGACACAAGGCTTTCATGAAGAGATAGAACTCTAAATGAGGTAGTGGCAGAGAAACCATTATCTCAGTAGTATCCTCACTGAACAACCCCTCAAAATCAAAGAGAGATCCTGATTAAAGAAAGCGGGACTTGTACAACTCAGCAAAACCAATATGAATCCATTGATGGTCTTACGGTAAAATCTCTGAAGTGCAGTACCTGACACTTTTGTATAAAAAAAAAAGTCAGTAGTGGTGGGACACCACCACTATAGCAATGTATATATTAAAGCCAACTACAATAAATCTTGGACATGCACAATCCCAGTAAAAAATACCAATGTCAGATTGGGGAATGAGTAATCTGGAAAACTTGGAGAATCTAGGCACTGAGAAAGACAAGAATGATCAATGACTGGACACAAATCTCCTGTTTTGTTAGGTCAAACAACTGAAATGAATAAAAAAAAACAAAAAAAATAGCATTTCTCTTTCACTAGTCACCAATCACCAAAACTGTGATAGTCCTAGAACTATGTTCCAAATCTCAAGGATCTACGGGAAATAGAAAACTACAGAATGGGTTGATAACAGTGATGAAGATGAGAAGTGAATAACTAATCCCAACTCAAGAATGTGTAATGCTCATGGATCCATGGTTAAGGTTACCACACATCCAGAAATTCGGTGAGCAATTCCTCATAGACCCCAAATGCATATAATAATCACTGACACCACTTGTGGTGATCCAACAGAGCAGAAGAACACTTGGAATATGAACAAAATCTATTCTCAGTTCCAACATTGAAGTGCTTAAACAGAGGAGGAAATATGACCCCCTTTAGGAGACTATAAAAATCAAAATACCCATGACAACAGGGATGAATGTAACAGCCAACAATCAAACCAATGTGCATGAAGATGTTGGAAGACTCTCAGGACCACCAAAATTTAATGTAAGTAGTAAAACAAAACATATTTTGGAATGGTAAGTCCCTAGAAATATATTCAGGTTAACTGCAAACTCCACTTTACAATTCCTAACTTTAAGGAGCAGATGTATTACTTGAGAGTCAGAATATACTTCCACCTGGCAATGCTAAGCCAAATTATGTAGTTTTGACAAACATGTCAAATAAGGTATAACTGTCCCTTCATGTAACTGAGAAGTAAAACCTCCCTAACTAAACCAGAGACAGAAAGAAAAACTAAATATTTGGTCCCAGACCTTTCAGCCATCAAACATGGTGCAGCCTCAAAAACAACTGGGTAAAGACCCAAAACATCATGCTCTTGATGAACTAACTGAAGAAACAAATCAAACAAAAATCACTTTATCACAAAGTGGCCTCCTTTTAGCTTTTCATTGTATTTAAAGACTGTTTATTACCATGGATTGCAATAGCATTTAGTCAAACAAGTTTATTTTATTAGAGCAAAGAAATGTTGGACTATCTGCTGTGTCTACTAGAGAGAATCAAACTCCAGATTTCAGCATCATAAGTCTGTTAACTTCCCACTGTCCTACAAGGAAACTTGTAAGCCAAAAGACTAAAAGAAGACTTAAAAAATGTGATTCTAAATTATCTGCACAAAGTCAAAGATTTCCCTCAATTGCAGCCTCAAAGTTTTTTTGGAGGAACACCACAGAACCGAATATATGTCTCCTTCTCATTACAAATAAAAACCACTGACAGTCTCAATCTATAGTGCACCCTCCTCCCAATTTGTTTTGTGCAATACTAGATATCAAAGGTTGGAGAGGAGAGATCTGATTTGCTTCCATGCCAGAAATTCATACCATAAATCAGCTTGCCCATAAAATATTAAAAAAAACAAACAGAAATTAACTAATAAACTAGATAACACTGAGAAATGTTCAAAGTAACTCTGAATAATCAAAGCAATGGGAAACCTATTAGTGATGCTTTGTCAAGAAAAAGTGATAACATTATTTGAATGAGGTGCTAAAACACTGTACCAAGACAGAGGGAGCACTGATGTAATTAGAAACTGTTACAAGACAGATATTCTCAATGGCAGATAAGTGAGATATGAAAGATTAAAGCAAATACATTTTTTTTTTTTTTAAATCAGAACAATGTTTAGATGGGCAAAGAAGAAATCCTAGCATTCAAGTAACAGCTGCAGTGTGAGACAGAGAGAAATAAGTATGTTTTGTAACCTCTTTTTCTGTTTGCTATACTCATAAATCAGGTATGTGTTACTCTTCTTTAACTGCATACCCTAATGAATCTTTGGTTGATTCCATGATCCTCCTTTCTTGGTTTCATGTTGTTTCTTATCTTTTTTGTCCCAATCATCTTGGTGACTCATGTGCTATGGGCTTGGGTCATGATCCTTTTATAATTCTTGAACACACACCTTTTGTTTCCTTTGTGTTCTTGGGGTTCTCATCTCTTTCCTTTTTCTTTCCAGCTATATGCTCATCTTCATCTCCCTTTACCCTATTCCTTAGCTTTATCCCTGCCCTTCACCTCTTCATTATGGTTCTTCAACACAACTTCAAAGGTTTGATGGATACATCCATTTTTCTTTTGTTTGCTGACTTAGCTTCTATTTTTTCCTTTATTGTCTTATTTTGACTCAGTTTCTTTGTTTCTGATATCTTGTTATTCAGAATGCTTTCATACAACTGTACTATCTACATATGTATGTGCAAATAATGTCATCAACCATAAAATGCATAAAATGTAGTTTTACAATAACTTAGAGGGCAATTTAGGTATAATTTGAAAACCTAGTTCACTTTTGATTAACAAAATACATAATTTAAAAAATGCAGTGGAAGCCTTCAACAAAAATTTTGGGAAAACATTTCTAAATATATGATACAATATTATATTGTACACAAGTGGTGGTATGTGTATTAAATATCACAAGATCACAATTTATCAAAATGCAATCATTCAAATATTTCCTTCCACTGTAAAGGAAAATTATCATTACACTGTTACATGCCACTGATAAGTTTAGGCAACAAAATATTTCTCAGTCTTGAAAATAGCAAAGAATAGATTTACAAAACTCAAATTTCATATCACTTGCTTATTTATTACCAAATCTTATAAAATGACTGCATTACAAAAAACTCTGAATTTTTACATTGGCATCATTAATAATTACAAATATAATCTAGGGATAAATCGTGTCATTCAAAAAATCCCAAAGAAACATTAATTTGCATATCTTACAATACACAACCAGTATTTTTACTCATCACATTTGTTCTATCACATTATAATAAAATATGATAAACATTATATGATTGACTGTAATTGAAAATGCAATAATTTTACATGAAATATTTAAAAATATCAAAGCTTAGTGAATGAATTCAATTTATCACTATTTCTTCCTACCTTTAGAAGTAATTTGATGTCTGGAAAACTTTTCAGCATTCAAATTCAGCATCTTCAAACTGCCACAAACTTTCACATTTGTTAAACCTTCATCACCAACAGCATCACACTGACTAAGATTTAAGACTTGGAGATTTTTAAAGAGGAACTTTTGGAAAAATAAAAATTGAAATACTGTCCAAGTTAGGTTATTTTGTATTAATATTTATTCTTCTTATTAAATGACTTAGAAGGTATTAGGATGCAAGTGAATAAAAAGAATATTATAACCATTTTGTTCAACAAGATCATCCCTCATCCAAAAATAAAAAAGTAATTAATATTAAAAAATATTCAACTTAATTTTGACAGCAACTTTTAGCCCTCCACATCTATATATATAAACAATGGAATTTTGAAATAATTAAAATTAAAATTATTCCATCATTTAAAGTTCTAAAGGTGAAAAAAAGTCTTCACTTAACCAGAATAACAATTTAATTGGTGTTCTCTCTCAAATATTACCCCATAATTCAATGGTTTCCAAACTTTTATCCAGTAAAGACACCTTTTATTATCAATCACCCCTTTTCCCCACAGATACCATGTTTGTAACGTATTCCATATACCCAACAAACTGAGTTTACTAACTAACAATTAACTTATTTTTAATGGTTTTTCTCGCATATTTAGAGAGATAGAACAATTGTGACATTTAAAGAACAGTCTCACTTTTTATGTGTTATTAATCTGAGTCCTTCCATGCATTATTTAATTACAGAAAACAATTCACAGACTGCCCAGTATTACCTTCATAGACCAAAGGCTGATGAACACTGCTATAATTCATACCATTTCAACAGGTTTAGAGCAACACATCAAAAGAAAGTATCCAGAGTAAAAATAAAGAACAAGGTATAGAAGCAAGAAAAGATCCAAGTCAAATTTGTCAAAGATTTGGACAGGTCTGCCCAATTCTTGTATCAGGACATTTCTGTGAAATGACAGACTAATTGCCCACCAAATAACAGATACCATACCATATGAGGGTATGGGAATTAGAATTAAGCAAAGTAAAGGAAGCTCTGCAATTAGCAATGGAATTAGAATTCATCAAAATCACAAACAACCAACTAAAGACATAATCTTGAAGTACTTAAACTTCAACTCTTGCTTATGATAGCCTAAAAGAACTAGTATTAATTAGACAACTTGTTACACAGGATGGAAAATAAATCATAAGCAATAGGTGTTTCAAGTGTAACTTAAAAAAGTAAATGCTACCAGGAACTGCAGACAGAAGCTTATAGAGAATAAGAGTTCCTCCTAAAGGATACTATTGCAAGGGACCTGTTAAAGAAGTCAGAAACCTGGCCATTACAGCTGAGACTTTGAGGAATAAATCAGTGGTGATATACCAAATAGACAATACCCTAAAAATACAACTCAGAGCTCAATCATATCAAAGAAACAATACAAACTTCCAAAAAATGGAGAATAGTTTGGACCCCTAGATCTACACACATTTATATAATAAGTAACAAAAGTAAATGATAGTTATTAATTTCTGAGAACATTTTATGATGGTCCATCCCCTGGATCATCCATAGATTGACACCTACTCATACAGTTACTGAAAATTTTCTAATGCATAAACATATTTTTAATCTTAAAATGAAAATTACTTTATATGTTGGATAGTGAACATTCTGAAAGAAAAATTTACAAGAAAATCTTCAATCAAAATCTCTTAAAACTCAATTCAAAGACCTGATATTTGTTGTATGAAAACCTTGTAATGTTTCCTAATAACCTGCAAAATTTGTATACATATGCATACATTATAAAACATGACTAAAATTACTATCATTGATACTTTTTATGGTTATGAGCTGGGTGGATTTCACCCACTTCATAATAAAAAAGTTAATAAGCTCAAAATTGATATAATAACTTGTTCACTTATTCCCATCTTGTAAATGCTAACTTGAAAGAACCTGGGAAAAGCTGCAAAGAGGTCTAGGATAAAATTAGACTTGGAGCTGCCAACTCCATGTGCTTCCATTACAAGTCCATTAAAACTGTAAATGTGATCTTTAGCATTTAAAATGATATTAGACGATTATTTTTAAAAATCAAAAGCAAAGAACTTTATAATATACACAACACTAAAAGTTGTTTAATGTTTATACACATTAGGCATAGATTACAGTACTACAATATAATTCAAATGTTAGAATATCACAACAACAACCAAAAAACAAACAGAAAATAAGGATTTTAGAGTAAACATACTGAAGATTTTTAAAACTATGGCAAAATTTGAGTGTTTTAATTATTCACTACCAATTAACTACATAATTTCAAAATCAAAGTGATAAAAATAATGTTAAAATGATTACCAATCACTTTTAAAATAATGGCTTTTAACCTGTTATTTAAAAATTATAGAATATTATAATAAACACTCCATTTGGCTCACCATCTGTATATTCTCATCAGAAATAAGCCCTCTTCTAGCACACAGATCCAATATTTTATACTTTATATGTGACGGGAAATCTTTAATCAATTCCCATGTTCCACACTTGTTCATGTTGTCTATCGCCACTAAAATGCAACTGTAAAAGGTTAATAGCATCCTTTAAAAACTCATAAAGACATTTAAAATATGAAAACTTAACAGTACTTAATATATATTTGTGTTGTATGTACATGTACAAAACAATTTTTCACTCATCAAGGAAAAAAATTATGAAACTTTATGTGACATACAACCAAATGCAAAATATATTAATAACACAAAAATTAATCATTTTCATGTAAATTTTAATATTTTATGAAACACATTGAATTTGTTTTTGATCTTCACTCCTTTGATATACGAACAAAAATATTTTCTTTCTTTTTCAAAAGTGCTTGAAGTTTAATTCTACTATTTATTTTCCTTTACAAAGCCATTTTCCTTAGTAAATCCTCCTTTATTATTTTGGCTCTTTTCCTTCCACTACTAGGACAATTTCCTACCTACTTTTTAACTTTTACACTAATTATATATATGCTAACATCTTTCTTATCTGAAAATGTATTTCTGATAGACACATCTTCTCTTTGTATTTGGCTCAGGGATTTGCATGCCATAAGTACTGAGGCAACTCCTACCTAATTTCACGTGATATAACATGAACTGTGCTACTACATAATTATGTAATCATACTCCAAAGCCCTCCAATAATAAGAAATAAGTAAGAAATTGTGCAACTGAAGTGAGGAAGATGGTCGGAATATGTGCAAAGAGGTATTTATATAATTAGTTATGAATGAACCAGTGTAAATAATTGCCTAGATAAGCTTCCTACAGAAGGAGGCTGAAGAAATCCCATGGAATATGACACTCACTGACAGATCTATAGAAGTACACCTGTGAGAGCATCATTACATCTCTTTAAAAGTATACTCTTTGTTGACAAAGAAAGGAAAAGGTAAACAAGTTCCATATATTGCAAGGATGTACAGAATAGGAATGTGACTGTTTGAGTACTTGCGCTCATAAATTGGAAAGCCAATATATGTAATATGGTTGGGATATGCTCATACTGTACTTTGTGCTCTTACCTTAATTCAACCATTAGACATCATTAAATAGAAAAATATCAGCTGCTCAGAGAGTGGTATGATGTGTGCATGCCTCATCTCAACTGAACAGGTGACTTTTGCAAAAGAAGAGAACAGCATCATAATGTGTGCTCACTTCAACTCAACAGACTCAGATTACAAGAAAATGGCAAATATCAGGGGTGACCTGCACTGGAATTACTGTCATCATTGCTCCACTTTCCACGAAATTAGTACCCCTTGTTTGAATCCCAGCCATTAGGTTCCAATTGGTAAGGATGTCTCATGGTCCATCACCTGCAACAGCTGGGAAATGGTAAGAGGAAAAGTGCCATATATAGATTAATAAAATAAAAAGGAAAAGGGAATGGAAACAGTGCAATGGGAAGCAGGCAGAACACTTCCTGGTGCTGACTTTTTACATGATAGTCTATAAAATAGATACAAACAAAAATTAGATATATCATGAGAATATCTCAAGTGTTCTTGCAGAACATCCCATCTCACAGAGTGCCTATACAGAACCGTGCATATGATAGATTGTTTTAAGTTATCCTGGTTAAATTTTGGGCAATAAGAGGCAATCGGAGGTACCACCACCAACTGGTGGGATCCTATAAATGCAAAAGAAAATCTGAAAGAGAAATATTACACATTCTTCTCAAAGATAGCAGAAAAATGAAAAATGTTTATCTGCAAAGGCCAAATATCATCAGAAAATAAAACAGCCAGAAGGTGTGCAGGTGATGTATACATGCCAACCTGAAAGAGATCCAAGCACCAGCAAAAAAAAGATGTAAGAGGAGAAAGGTGACACATCAAAAGTAAGTCTGCAAGCATCCTCAACATATGAAAATGCAAACAAGAATATATAATATATAATCAATAAGGGCATAAAGGAATAGGTCCATAAAATAAAAAGGAGGAACTGGATTAGGCACACCAAGCAGCCCAAGAAGTCTTGAGAGAAGGATTGAAATAGTCAAATAGGTAAGAGACAAAAGGAAGTACAATGGAAAATAAGTACAGACAACCTCCCCACCAATTGTGGACAGAAGAAGGTAAGATCAGTTTAGGAAGAGGGATAAAAGTGTAGTCGAAGAAGGTGTAAGAAGAAAACGTAGGATAGACCACTAAACAGCAATAATAGTAGTTGAGAAGAAAAAAGAAGCGTGGCAGGATAAAGAGACTGTACTGAAGGCAAGAAGTCAAGAACTTAAACAGAGCAAACCCCATTAAAACCACAGTCAGAAATGGGTTAAAATGAGGAGAACGATGGAGTAGAACAGAGTGAAAACAACAGGGCAATAAACACCTAAAGGTGCTGGAAAAGAAAAAACCACACAGAAAACCTCTGACAATTTGTGGATGTATAGACTGAAAAGCCAATGATCAACAACAAAAAAAAAAGGGCAGGTGGTGTAATAATATGACTGCTAGGAGAGAAGGTATGGTGGAAAAATTGATAAGATGAAACCCAGGACAGTTGTTGACAAAAAAGGCAGCAAAAGTACATGATGAATGACACAAAAAAGAGATACTCCAGTCCAACAGGTGATAGACTGGAAAAGTTTCAAGTACATGTAGTAGAGAATGGAAACAGGAAGAGGGGAAATTAATGAAAGGATTGGTTGGTTGGTTGATTTAGTGTTTTATAGCACAAAACAGTTAGGCTATCTGTGCCAAATGTTCTGGTAAAAAGGTAAAAGTAAATTCAGTAAAATTCATAAAAGGAAATTAAGGTAAAACAAAACAAAGTTAAAACATAAAGAAAATGTTATGGTCAGTTTCTAATTTCAAATTGAACTAGATGAACTGTGATTTTTAAAAGGGAGCCACATTAAAAAGGTGTTAAGCATATATTAAAAAAATTAAATGGCATTAAAAAGATTAATGGCCTTTAAAAAACTAAAATCACTACCAAGGTGGACAGTGTCACCAGTTCCAAATAAAAGAAAATTATGAATTAAAAAATTATGACCCAAGCATAGTCTAGTTAGAACAACTTCCTCTTTCCAATCCTTATTCTCACTCCAAGTTGATTGCCAGCTGGCAGGGACCCGAGCCTTGAATACAGGACCATAGTCCATGTATGGGACAGGCACAGCAGTGATAGTGCTAGAGCAGATAGAGTTAGCTGCAGTGATGGTGAGCTTGTTCCTGCAAATACTAACGTTGCCCAGTATTCAGAAAAACTGTATAGAAGTAAATGTTAAAGAGAAATGGGCCAGTCGGTTTTGAATATTGGTGAAAACAGGGTGTAAACCAATGTAAAGTAATCCCAGGGCTAGTACAAAACTAATCAAGTCAGTATAAATCATTCAGTTTGAGTACTGCTTAGCGTCTATGTGTTCCAGGGCATGAGAAATGGCACACAGTTCAGCAGTAAACACAGAAGCTGTAGAGAAGATTCTACGTGCAACCACCAAACCACAACAAACCATGGCAGAGCCAATACAGTCACCTGATTTCAAACCAACTGTATAAATAGGAATAGAAGGATGGTTCAAAAAATGTTCAACAAATATAAGACAGTATTTCCAATCAGGAGTGTCTACTTTCCTTAGATGACTTAAAGATATTTTGCAATTTGGGGCTGTTAGAAGCCATGGTGGGATGGACTGACCACTGGATACAGCATTATCCAAGGACAGACCCAATTCATCTACCTGCTCCTGTATACGCAGGCCAAAAGGAGCAATGGCAAACCTTCTGGTCTGAAATGGCATGGCCCATCAAGGAAGGAAAACACAACCCCAGGTGGGACACTTTGGTAAGGAACAAAGTTTCAAAGTATATAGTAAAGACAGTTGCAAACAACGGAGGTGCAAATAAGGTTCAAGACTCTATGATAAGCTCTGGACTGGGAAAGTGTGGAAAGCCCCAGTGCAGAGCCGAAGTCCTCGATCATGAATGGGGTCTAGCATCTTTAAGGCCAATGATCTGGCAGAGCCACAGACCAGTGATTCATAGTCAAGTTTCGATTGAATAAGGACATGATATATCTTTAGCACAAAACATCGATCTGCTCCCCAAGTGGTGATAGAGATGACATGAAGGATGTTTAGTGCTCTTGTACATTTGACCTGTAGCTGCTTAATGTATGGTATAAAGGTTAGCTTACGGTCAAAGATAAGCCCCAAGAACTACATCTCAGAGACTACAGGCAGCACAACTTCACTGATACGGAGTTCAGGATCAGGATGAATACCCTGTTGGCAGTAAAAGTGCATTAAAACTGTTTTAGAGAGAGAGAAGGTAAAGCCACTTACTGTGGTCCACTTCAGTAAACAACTGATGGCATTCTATAGCTTCCGCTAAATATACCTCATGTTCGACAACTGACATGAGATGTGAAAGTCATCGACATAGAGCCTATTTGCAACAGAGAGAGGGAGTTGTTCAGTGATGGCATTAATTTTTATTCTGAAAAGCGTAACACTCACAACACAACCCTAAGGGACTCCAAGTTTCCTGTAGAAATGAACAGAAAAGTGTCAAACCCACATAACTCGGATTACCCTGTCCATTAAAAATGTTTTATTAAAAATGGGCAAATGACCATGTAACCCATATATATGGAGGTCTTGCAAAATGCTCTACCTCCATGTGGCATAATAAGCCTTCTCAATGTCAAACAATATTGATACAAGATGTTGTCATTTGAGAAAGGCTTCTCTGACTGACCTTTCAAGTTGAATCAGGTGGTCCATGGTGGAGTACTGTTGTTGGTAGACGAGAGGATGTTGTTTGATTCAAGGAACGAAACAAGACAAGCATTAACCATCCTCTCTAAGAGACAGCTTGTCAAAGCAATTGGATGGTAGTTTGATGGACTCTTGGGATCCTTCCCAGGCTTGGAGAAAGGCAGAACAATAGTCTGGCACCAGGCATCAGGAAAAACATTCTCCTGAGAGATCTAGTTAAAAACAACCAGAAGGATAGCAAGAAAAGCAGGAGATAGATGGTGCAGCATCGCATAGTGTATATCTTCAGGTCCAACTGATGTACTGCCAGACCGATGAAGGGTTAGTTTAAGTTCCACCAGTGTAAAGGGATAATTATAGTCAAAGAGACTATCAGCTCAAAAGGAAAGAGGTGATTGCTCTGCCCAAGTCTTGATGGCTAAGAAGATGGAAGAAAAAGCAGAAGTGCTAGATACCCAGCAAAAGCTTTCACCAAGAGTATCGATAATGCTCTTGGTATCAGCTACTTCCTGGCTGTCAGAGAGTAAGACCAAGAGGGTAACAGAGTGATATTGCCCACTGATCTTTCAAATCTAGTCCCATATGACATTGGAACTGGTGGTAGATGATATGCTGGTTGTGAACTTAAACCAAGATTCCTTCTGGCTTTGATGTCTTACCCATCAAGCATGTGCACAGGCCCGCTAGAAAGTGATGCAGTTCAAGAGTGGGGATAACTATGAAAAGCATCCCAAGCTCAATTTTGAGCCTTCCGTGCAACGTGACAGGCAAGATTCTACCATGGATGGGGATATAGTAGAAAATGTGTCGAGATTTTAGGAATACATTAAGCAGCTGCTTGTATTGTACAATCATCAGTTACTGCTGCCACACAGTCATCTATTAATGGCTTACAGACAATGGCAGGATCAAGTTCTGCAAGAGCAGTAAAAGAGGGCCAGTTTGCCTGATCCAGCTTCCACTGGGGTACATGGGTCGGGTGGCATCATCCATGGCCAGTCTCTCTCAAGATTATAGGAAAATTATCACTGCCTCGTGGATTATCATTAACCATCCGTGAAAAATGGCAAGATAATAAAGGGAAGCAAATTGAGAGATGAATGGCAGTAAAGGACTAACTAGGTGCATAGAAATAATTAGAAAAACCAGTATTGAAAAGAGAAAGGTTGTAATCTTAGAGCATACATTCTACAGAGTGACCCCTCCTATTAATATCAGCACTTAACCAGAGGGGATGATGTCCATTAAAGTTCTCTAGGATGAAAAAGGGAGATGGCAACTGTTCAATGAGAACATCAAGGTCTGATTGATCATATGTCTCTCCAGGTGACAGATAGAGAGAACAAATGGTGATGGTATGACCAAAGGAAACACGGATGGCTACGACCTCCAAGGGTGTGTCGAGTGACAAGAACAGGGTGGGCACATGCTGATCAACCAACAGTGCCAAGCCTCCATGCACTCGGCAATCACACAGCGTGTCATTTCTGTATAAAATTTCAAAATCCTCTGAAGAGGAAAATCCAATGAGAAGCTAGGCCAAAGAAACACAAAGTAAATATCAAAGTGCATTAAAATACCCACACACTAAATATAACAACTAGGGGACAACAAGAGAACCCTCAGCTCATAGAGGTTATTCCAGTCATGTCATCAAATACTCATCTACCCTGAGCCCTCATATACTCAATGAGGCCTTTCTTGAACCCTTCTAATTTTGTTGTATCTACAATGTCTGAAAGAAATCTGTTACAAAGGCTGATTGCCCTGTAACAAAATATCACTGCCTACTTTCCAGACAAGTTCTTTCTTACCATATTTTAAATTATGTCCCCTAATCCTACCACTGAACACAAAAATAACTCATAAATCCTTTCTATTCCCTTTCAAGTCAAATTAGGTGGTCCATGGTGGAGCATTGTTGTCGGAACCAACAATGGGTGGACAAGAGAAAGTTGTATGATTTGAGAAACCAAACACGACAAGCATTAAACATACTCTCTAAGGTCTTACAGAGACAGCTCGTCAAAGCAATTGGACAATAACTGGAAGGAATCTTGGGATACTTTCCAGGCTTAGAGAAAGGTAAGGCAATAGCCTGGCACCAGGCATCAAGAAAAGTATTCTCAGAGTACATGCTCTATAGAGTGATCCTTCCCATCAATATCATTATCTCCCCAGAGGAGATTATGTCCATCAAAGTCCCCATGATTAAAAAGTGAGATGGCAACTGTTTAATGATAGCATCAAGGTCTGATTGATCATAGACCACTTTAGGATAGAGAATAAACAGTGATAGTATGACTCAAGGAAATACAGATGGCTACGGTCAAGTGGCAAAGACAGAGTGGGCACATACTGATTAACCAAGAGTATCACCTCTCCATGCACTGGTTCATCACACAGCCTGCCATTTCTGTACAAAAAAACTACTGAAAGTTGACTTTATGTCTTTCCTTACATGATGGTAGGAAGCAATTAGTGCTTTAATGTGATCCAGAATAGAATGTAAACCTCAACAGTTCCATTGTATCAAGATGGCCATTTTTATTCATGTGTAAACAAATTGGGTGGAGAACCCTTTTATTTTCGACCACGTCTTTTTGATTTATTTTCTTTATTCGAGGGAGGTCTATTGATCTCCATGAATCCTGCCCTGAATCAATTAGGCAGGTGTCTGTCATTGGAAGAAAATTGAGTGACTGAGGACATGAATGAATGATCATTTTGCATCTTGGGGTGAGATAAGATGTTTCTGAGGAAATGCCCATACCCGTAACCAAAGGAAACAGATCTTGGGGTTTGCTGGAATGAATGTTAGGGACAGACATGGGTGTTGATGTTGGTTTATCAACTTTGTTAACCATGGAGGTCAAAAGATTTTTCATATGGTTTGAGAATGATTCTTTTGAATGCATGGAGAGATCCATCTGCATTCCCACTGTAATAATGGAACAAAATGAAACAGCATACATCAGAGGGGAAGTGGTGAACAGTAACTTTCAAGCCTCAGAGTGAATAATGTTTTAAATTATTTTCAAATTCTGCACCTCTTTTTCTTCTAACCACTTAGGGAAAAAATGAAAGTAGGATAGGTGAGAGCCATTACAATGAATGCAATGAGGGTCTGTTTCACACTCATAGGTCTTTGCCACTGCAATGAACATGCCTCAAAGAACAATCACATGATGTCTTCGAATGTCCAAGTTGCTAACACTCGAAACATTCAAGAAGGTTTGAAATATATTGCCATACCTTGCAATTAAGACAGCCTGTCTTGATTGTGGTAGGAGGACACAGTGATGTAAATGTCAAAATGAGGACACTGCTCTGCATCATAATTTCATCTTTGAAAGTGGAGATATGCCTCACTACAGAAACTCTTCGAGTAGAGAAACCAGTGAGGATTTAGCACTTGGGGATGTTCTCCAAATCCCTCTCAACAATAACTCCTCAAGCAGGTTCAAAGCAGCATTGGGAGTAACTCAATAGGTATATCCTCAATCACCTTTGAATGTAAGAGGAGTTCACTGTGTTTTTGGTAGTGTATGTTTTCACCAATATGTCACCAAAGCAAAGCTTGTTAACTGAATTTGGAGAGCCTGCAAGTCCCTCTAGTCCCTTCTGAATAAAATAGGGAGATATATGCCCTAAAGGTTCATCTGAAAGAGAATTTAATGTGAGAAAATGAGGTATACGTGTTACAGATGTTGAAGATTGCTACTCAGAAACTTCAAGATATGGTTATTTACCTATGGACTGTTTTTCCATGAGTTTATTTAAGTTTTTATTTGGGGGATCCATAACAAAAAAAGTATTTCAATGCCCACTGACCTCCATGGAGCACTGCAGTGCTAAAGAAGGACAATGCAGCAAAGTCAGGGTTTCATGAGCACTACACTCAATCACCAACATCAAATACAACATCCACAACATCCATTGAAAACATTCAACACTGGTATTTGGTTGACTCTAGCCCAAGTAGAACAGCTAACTGATGCTAGGGGACCACCCCAAGGCTGCCCGTCTACAGGAGTTCAAGGCCAAAGTGGTGTGTTAAATTTGGACCCCTCAACTACCAGGATTCTCTCCTTCCCTTCACAGATCGCCACACATGTCAAAAATGTGGATGTTTAGATCCCAAAAGAGCTAAACTGAAATAAAAGAACCTTTTCTGAAAGGTCCACAGGAATCCACATCAAAAAGCTTTCTGTGCTAACCATCCCTAATTTGACAGTTTAAGACTAGTGGGAAGGTAGCTAAGTCATCACCATTCACTGCCAACTAATTGGCTATTCTTTTACAATGAAATAATGGGATTGACTGTGAAATTATAACACCCCCACAGCTTAAAAGGGAGATCAAATGCTAGTGGGATTCAAATCCATGACCATCAGGTTACAAGTAAAGCACCCTAATTACTACTTCATATTTTATATGCATATCTTTTAAAAGCCCATTTGAGGCCTACTTGCACACTATTTGATATATGTTGCACTAATAGTTACTTAAAGCAACAAAAAAATTCTAAAACTTTAGGTAACATGAATTCATATCACAACAATTGATCTATATTACAAATGATGTGTAAAGAGTTACATACAAAAACTTTCCAATAACTATCATTTCTGAATGTAACACTAATGCCTACACTATATATAAACTAAATAATACTCTTGTATTAAACTTAAAATTAACAGTTGTGTACAACTGGCTGTGTTGATCAGCATGTTGTTTACATATTTACATGATGCTTGATGTTGGTGGTTTTGTACATCTTCCTCACCATACCGCTGAATGTAGAGGCTTCGTTAGCTAACCACAATGGCATTCTCTTGAACTGGTAGCATCCATATGGTGTCACAAATGCTATCTTCTTTTTGGATTCTGCCTCCATTGAAATTTGCCACTAACCTTTACTGAGGTCAATCTTGATAAAGAATTCGGCTCTTTCTAGTTTCACCACAATAGCCTCTGGATTACCCATGGGTTTGGTGTTTACCTTTGTCACAAGGTTCAGCTTCTAGAAGTCTTTATATTAGCAGTTTGAGTCATCCCTTTTCTTCACAATCACCATTTGTGAAAAGTAGGATGAATCTGAAGAATGATTCTGGCTTTTAACATTGTCTTGACTTCTTGCTTGATTAAATCTTATTGCATAGGGCATTAAATGTAGAACTTCATTTTGAATGAATCCCTGGTTATTGTCTCAATCTCATGTTGTACAAGGTCTGTCTTTCCCTGTCTATCTGTGGAGACATTTTCATACTGATGTTGCAGACCACAAAGCTCTTTATTCTACTTGCCAGTCAGTTCTTCACTGATGTTGACATCTTTGTACGTTTCATCTCCACCCAATGGTCTTGGATCTTATACGTTTTCATCTTCTTTAACAGAGCCACTGTTATCAAGTTCTGCATCTATGACAGTTATACCTGTCATGTCCATCCGTGCCTCAAAAGCTGAGCCTGCAGTTCTTCCTTCTTGGAGAACCTCTTCAACAGTTTGGTATGATAGATTTTGGTTTTTTCCATCTACATTTACCTTATAGTCCATTCTGTTGACCACTTCCTTTACTTAAAAAGGGACTTTCCACTTCAGGATGAGTTTATTGTTGTCTATAGTTAACAGAACCAAGATCTGTCCAGTCTTGAAACATCAGTTTTTGGCCTTTTTATCATAAAAGTGCTTCTGACTGCTTTAAGCTGCATACAAGCTCTCTCAAGTGAGTTATCAAATATCCTCTAATTGGCTTATAAGGTCTACATTATACAGGTATATGTTCCTCACTTCTAACAATCCTGTCCACAGCTCTTTCAATATCTGCATTGAGCCACATACTGTTCTGCTGTACAGCATTTCAAAGAGCAAAAAATCCTTTACTTGCTTGTGGGACATCTCAGTAAGCACATAAAACTGCCTGCAAGTACATATTCCAGTCATGTGGTTTCTTTCAGCACAACTTCAGCAAACTCTTTAAAATTTTGTTGACCATCTCACAAAGTCCATTACATCTAAGATTGTATGAGGTAGCAGAGAGTTGTTTAGTGCCAATGAGTCTGCACACCCCTTGCATCAGTTCCAAGGTAAACTGAGTCCCTCCATCACTCAAGACATCTTTTGGGAAGCCTACTCTACAGAACATTTCCAGGAGAGCTTCTGCTACCCTCTCTGTCTCTATCTTCAGCATTGCTGTGACTGATGGATAATGAATAGCATACCTAGATACTTTCAGCATGCACCTGTTGTCCTTGTTAAATAAAGATGCTAGTAGTCCTCTCAAGTCCACAGTCACTCTGCTGAATGGCTTTTCTATGAGAGGCATTTCACCCTTTAGCATTTCTTTGGCAGATATCATATGACCTGCAGAACATAGTCCCACCTCTGATGTCCCTCAGCCAATGGAAGTTGCTGGTGATTCTATCTGCCCTCTTCTTTATTCCAAGATCTCATCCCACAATTGTCTTGTGAGCCAATTTTATCACTCGCTCCCAGTATTTTATAGGTACTATGATTCAATTAACTTCTTCAGTAGAAATGTTTTAACAGATCCTGTACTCCATTTTTATGTTCTAGTATGTAGGTCCAAGTTCTCTATTTTTTGGTCTTATGATCCACTTTCTTTCTGGTACTGTCCCAAAGTTTCTGCAGTTGAGGGTCTTTCTTCTGTGCTTCCTTCAGTTATTACAGACCTACATTTGAGATATCATTTAAAGACTTTATGTTTTGTTTACTTTTCTTTTATTGAGATTTTGTGGTGACTGCAATCTTTTTTTTTTTTTTTTAGTTTCTCCAAACTTCTACTTGTTGGTATATTGTACATCACTGAGTAATAGATGAGTGCCTTCATATACACTGCTTCAAGATTACCCACATAGTATGAAGTTTCCACCTTTATTATTGTTCTGGATAACTTTATTACCAATCTCTCCTTTTTTTTTCTTCCTCTTTTCTTGCTATGTCTTGTTCAACTCTTGTAAGACAGTATCTTTGAGCCCAAGTCACCCATTTCTCTCTATCCACTTCTCAAAGCTAGTTGGCACGGTTCAACACAGTACTGTGTAAAATTGTTAATGCAAGAAAATATTTTATCATTCTTTCACTGATTCCTGTTAACAACTGAATAAAACAGGGGGGAATACTTATTATTCTTGAATATTCCTATATATTCATACTAAAAGCATGTTATATTGGTTCTGCTTGAATGAAAATGCTAATCAAATTCATGGTTTGAAATAGCTGTCATGGTACCCCATGCAGTGCCTTAACTATAGAGAAAGAATCTAACAAGCAGCTAAAAATATGGTAGCATTATATGCTAGAACAAATCAATTTAATAGCACTCCACAAATAACCTTTGACAAAAACAGTGTTTAACACTACACACTTCTGTTATCATGTCATAGCCCACTTAAATCCCAATTAAATGGATGAGCTATTCTCTACTTGGTTATTGCAATATAATCTGACAGAAGTCAAATATGCAGAGTACTATCAGTAGAGTAGAGAGTTTGCATAAAAGCTTTATGTAATGGTGGTTGGACTCACTATTTGCTGCAGACTTGAAATGCTTCCGAAATACTGGCAAGTACATACTTCATAGTGAAACTGAGACAAGTAAACAAAAGATGGAAGAGATAGTACACCTAAACTCACTGACATCAATATTATGTACCTTCCATCATGCAGCCTTTGGGACAGAGGGAAGACTGCCACTGATATCAAGCATAAGATAAATAACTATGTACCAAGTGACAAAAAAAGTGTCCAGATCTACAGTATCAAGAAGACTCAACAAGAATGGAATATCTGGTTATGTAGTAGTTAAAAAAACATTTATCTCAATCTCCAAATACTGTCAAAAGACAAATTTGTAGAACACTACAAAAACTGGACTACTGATAATTGGAAAAAAAAAAGGGTGTTATAACCTAAGTGTAAAATATTTGGTTCAAAGTCTAGGTTATACATCCAGTAAAAGATGGAAGATGCTAACCTCAAGGCACATCATTTACCATGTAGCACAGGGGAGATAAGAGTGATGATTTAAGGGTGTTTTCTACTGGTAACAGATGATGTTTACAAAATAAATGAAATAAAGGATAAGACGAGTACCATCTGATACTGATCCATCATGGTATGCACAGTGGTTTGTGTACTACTGGTAAAGGATTCCACTACCAATGACACCAAACATTTACCCAACCTATGCAGAAATTGATTAGCCAAAAAAAAAAAAGAGCTGCTGGAATCATTCATTAGAGACATTTGGGATAAAACCCCAAAGGATACAATGATTAAGTATTTTGTAGTGATGCCCGAAAGACTGTCTGCAGCTATTAAACAAAAGTAGGACACAAAATATTAATTGTTTGCTGAACTCAATCACTTCCACTGAATTACTGATATACCAAATAAGAAGGTTAATAAGATCTTGATAATTCATGCTTCACCTGCAAGTTACTTTCTATTGTTCTTTAAAAGTGGTTCTCCAGTATCTTATATGGGTTGCAAAACTCATGTTTTTATAGGTACACAATATATGCATTCACAGAATTCTTTATGGTAGGTGTCTATGACTGCACATGCCATAAAATAATAAATTAATTAAAACAAGTCAAATGTACAGGGTGGTTGCTAGAAAAGCGGAAAATTTGTCAAACAGCTATTTATTTTTACAAAGAATAACTTTTACAAAGTTTTTTTAAAGGCATATGTTATATTACACTCATAGATGCTCAAAATGAATAAAATCATGCATTTTATTCATGATGTAAAGAAATCAAAATAGAAATGAGTAAGCACGCATTTTATTCATGATCTCATCTGACCCTCAAATTTTTCGCTTTTCTAGAGACCACCCTGTATGTACAAATGTTTGCTACACAGTTAAATCTAGAACTTCAAATAATTATTTTTCAACAAAAGTCTACACAGACTGGTTCTGTTACTTTAGAACCAAATTAAATGGGTGAATTATTCTTCTCTACTTGGTCATTGCAATATAATCTGAAATCATCACACTTTAAGATGTTGCGTGTATACAATCTTTTTTGCTAAACTTATGATCACCTAGTAAATAAACATATATATTTTACTGTCACTTCCTATTAAATTTTGAATGCATATTTATAACTAGCCCAACTAAGGCCGAGAAATTTCTACACACTACAAGATATATGATGTAACAGCACTTACTTAAAGCAATGAGAAAAGTTCAGAAAGTTTGAATAACATGATGTCAATTCACAACAATCAAACAACGAAATAGATGATTCATAAATAATTATGTAATTTAACTTACCATCACAATTATTTCTAAAATTAACTAATATTATCACTTTATAAACTAAATGATACTCTTGTATTAAATTTAAAATAAACATCTTCTCTATCTTACAGTAGCCCTCCTTTTAACCATTTAAAAAACTCAATATCCATATCCCAACACTGAACACAATACTCTAAATAAAGTCTAATCAGAGATTTGAACAACAACAAAAATAAACTCTTTTAAATTACCGTAACTGTCATCTAGCATTTAATAACAAACCAACTACATTTAAAACTGTAATGCAATCAACAAGTTTCAATAATATTTGTTTATCATTTCCTTATCAATAATATTTATTCTATTGCCTAGACAAACCATTATTGCTAAGCACATTCAATCAAAATATCTTAGAAGTCAGCTTACACGTACTTTGTCTTTTTGGTTTGAATCATGAAGATATTAATCCTCTAGTGTTAAGCAAAAATACATAGGTTAAATATTTTACTCCAAGCTATATTTTGTAATGTTCATTAGAGGGTAAAGAATGCCAAGGAAGTTGTATGGATGTGACATCAGACTTTTTTTCTAGTACATCCAAATTAAAACATAAACACACAGTTGGTAAGCTTAGAGACTGATTTCAATACTGAGAGTAAACCAGTCAGTAAGTTTGTTAAAACCAATTTTTTGTTTACAAGTTAGTTGTCATCTCTAAAGGGTTACAAGTGTGTAGAAATGTTAAAGAAATTATTATTGATACACAGACTCTATGTTGAAGTATTTTCACCACATAATTTCAAAGTACTTGCTCAGAAAGAAGTATGCTACTAGAATAAATAATGCACTGGAAGTAATGTCTTCCTCAGAGTTTAAAGAAATTCCACAATCAGATGTGCAAGTATCTTTTTTTTCATTGTTCGTAAATGAACAGACAATGGCAGACACAAAAAAATTGGAAAGTTGATGATAATACTCATAATTTTAAAAGGTATGATACCAGTTACCCTGGAAATTATAAACCAGTTAGTATTATAACAAAAGCAAGAACAATTCTAAAAGTGGCTTGAAAAATAACTTAGTAAAACACAATATACAAGGAGGTCAACTTATGAAAATGTTACGTACTTTCTGGAAAAGAAAGAACATGGACTTGATAAACTTGTATTTTCAAAACCTTTTTGATAAGAAGAGAAATAAAAGCTTCACTACGATAATGACATTGATAGAAAGTAGAGAAAAATTAGTAAACTAGATTATAGAATGGATGGATAAAAAAACAAAATGCTGTTATGAAATCCAATGAAACTGGAGTTTTGCTAAAAGTGAAGTGCCTCAAGAGGTCAATGTTTGTTCTTGTTCAAATTGATGACAAGGGCATAATTAGTAAAATGTGTGAGTAATTAAGTTCTTTAACATTTCTTCCTATAGTGAAAATATTGAGGCATTACAATATGATTTGGATCTGTTGGAGAGTTAGACAAACATGAGTGACAAATGACTTTTATTATCCCTATGTTCAGAGGTATGGGTCAAAGTACTCAAACCAAAACCTTTTAGAAACTGTTATTCAACATCATATTATGTATTTCATATCAGTTATCAATTATTCATTTTATCATTACTGATTTAGCAACAATTTGTAGCAAAGGAAAATAAATAGATATACTGAAAAAAAAAATGTAGATATGCATCTGGAATGTTCAAACTATACAATGGAAAAAATATTTCCCTACTTTTTGCAAACATTACCTCACACACCAAATTGTCATAGTTCAGGTCCAATATCAATTCACAAACATATCTGAAGTACATATACCTTTGTCCTTTGTAATTCATCTGACTTGAGCATACAACAGACTTGTACATCTCACTGACAGTATACCATGTTTTGTGCAGACACATGAAGTAAATTCAGAATTATATTCAATATTCTTTCATCCACATGGGGTCAATTTTAAGGGCCAACCCTATGCATATTCAGTTATAACAAACATAAAATTCATACATTTGAGTTATCACAATTTGGATCACACGTTCAATACAATACATTCAACAGCATGACTGAAAAACATTATGTGAGTAGATAAGTCACCTAAATAATTAAGACAGTGTTCTGTTGTTAAAATAGTGGCAAAGCAAATGGAATTTTAATTTTAAAATGCATATTTATTCAAACACAATTACAAATCAAGAGGTAATCATCTCTTTAATTTTTAAACAAACCATAAGTTTGGCATAATTTGGAAGATTGTACAGTCTTTTATGACTATGAGAAATGATACACTTATTCATAGGAAAGGGCTTTGGGATGAGCTGCCACATAGAATTAGACTGATAATTGTTTAAATATTTCCTCTGCAGAAAATATTGGTGTTCCTACTCAAGTTTACAAGATTTATCCATTGAACGACAGGTTAAAGGCCTCTAATTTCTTTGTGTTATATTCTGAATACAATAGGACACAAATTTAAATCAGAAAAAAGGCAGTTTTACTTGTGCATCAAAGCGACTGGCTTATGGAATAACTCGCTGCTACTCTGTAACTATAATTTTAAGGACCTCTCGGTGATTTCCTTCAATCCAGAAATAAAGGATGTGTTTAATTCTCATTTTTTTTCTCAACTACAGATGAGAAAGGACTGCCTTATTGATTTAAATGTACTGTTAATACAAACCAATAACACAGTAAAACAAATAAAAACTAATAAAACAAGTACTTTCGTTCGGACAACGCTGCACGGCAGATGTACTACTTACTATTGACAAACAAACCAAAATTTGACCGCTTCAATTAAACGTCTTATCCTAGTTATAAGGAGACTTGATAAACGTTTTAATATCAAAAGCTAAACCACTTTTACCTGTGCAATAACGGCTGTGAATTCTCTGCTATCATTTTCATCAAGAAATAATTTCGAATGTCAAGAAATCTGAATAAACAGTTCACGAATCCTTCCTGAGCATTAACAACCTGCAAACAACATGTCACAGAGCACACTGATATATTTGATTCAGTGAGTTGTAAAATGACAAGTCAAAGCTTCGAAATTGTATGAAGTGAAAATGGTGTTAATAATGCAATACAATGTAATATTTGGAACGTTTATGCACAAATAAAGACCATAAAATATTTAAACCATAAAGAGTCTACTTTGCCTAAAATTCCTCTAAAGAATTAATAATATATATATTATAGAAAGCTTTATTAATTGTTACTGCAAATCTCATAGATACTTCCCGGTGGGAAAGCGGTAAATTTACAGATTTCCAACGCTAAAATGTGTCTTTGGTCCAGAACAACAAACAAATCCATATTGATGTTCTTTGTATCTTCTAAACGCTAGTAAGTCTTTAATTGAATAACTTTTGGGTTAAAAAGTATATCGGCAATATAGTTTGGAAAAACCAACTTAATTCTCCAAATAAAATAAATAAAAATTGAGGCATTTGAGAAACAATATTTGAAGTTGAGCCCATAAAAATAATTTATTGATAATCGAAAAGTAACTGAGTCACAGATTCAAAACTGAACGCACATCTGATAAGGAAACGCATCATAAAACCTGCTGTCAAATTTATTCGCACTAAAAATCAGCACTGTAGTACAATCATGAAAGAACACTCCAACAGCCCGTCAAACATTTATCACATAAAATAAAATAAACCTTCATCCAAATGCTACATCATTTGACTCTGCATGGCAAGGTGATTAAGGCACTCGATTCGTAATCTGAGGATCGCGAGTTCGAATCCTCGTCACATCAAATATACTTGTCCTTTTAACAGTGTGGGCCTGGCATGGCCTTGCGTGTTAAGGCGTGCGCTTCGTAATCTGAGGCTCGCGGGTTCGCGCCCGAGTCGCGCCAACAATGCTCGCCCTCCCAGCCGTGGGGGCGTTATGATGCGACGGTCAATCCCACTTTTCGTTGGTAAAAGAGTAGCCCAAGAGTTGGCGGTGGGTGGTGATGACTAGCTGCCTTCCTTCTAGTCTTACACTACTAAATTAGGAACGGCTAGCACAGATAGCCCTCGAGTACCTTTGTGCGAAATTCCAAAACATGTATATTTATATTCATTTACTCAGCAGTGATATGTTATAAAGTGACGATCAATCCCACTATTCGTTGGTAAAAGAGTAGCCAAAGAGTTGGCGGTGGGTGGTGATGACTTTCCTTCATTCTTGCACTGCTAAATTAGGTACGGCTAGCACATATAACCCTCGTGTAGCTTTGAGCGAAATTCAAAACAAACCAAACTAAACTATGTCACTCTCAACGAAAAATGTCCAAACGCTGTTGTAAGAAGAAAATTGGCAGAAAGCATTCATCGAAGTTGTAACATCTCTTTAAAACGCTATATACAGTTTCCGCTGGAAAGAACATCGTGAAACTAAAAAAAGAAATAACAGTCGCAGAATAAAATTCTTCTTTCTACAACAACAGATAAAACATATCCATGCTACTTATAAAAATAATAAAAAACAATATCTCATTCGCAGAAAAGAGCTACCATAAAATAACTCGAAATAAATGTTGTCATAAAGGGATCCGACAAAAGTGAAGTTTTCGTAGTCTTAACCAAAAAGAGTTTAAAATGGAAAGTTGAAGAACGTCTTCAAACCAGATAAAAATAAGTAATGACAAACAAAGATCCAACTTGTACCGTCCTAAAATATGTTATTGTTTGAAAATAAACTCAAGGCTACACAATGGGTTATCTGTGCTCTTCCAATCAAGGCTGTCGAAACCCGGTTTCTAACCTTTTAAGTCCGCAGACATACTATTGTGCTAAAGGTGGTTCCTGTTCAAGACGAAACCTAAAATATAACCAAAAATCTGAAATAAGAAAGTGTCTTGACGGCAGAATAATAACAAGGTTAAAACCTTTCTATAATCGTATACCTGAACTATGTAGAATCGCTAAAGACCACATTAAAGATTTACCTTTAAGACCAATAGTGTCAACGTATGACTCTGCATCGTAAACGATATCCTGGTTACTGGAAAAAAAAACCCATTAAAATGCCCAAAAGCAACATAATCGCGATCAAAATTTTTAAAGCTATATAATAATCCCAAAAGAGAACCAACATAACACAAATTCCTGTTAATATTCTGAAAGAACAACAGTTCAGTTCTCACACTGAAAAACAAAATGTGACTGAAGAAGTGCTGTGTTCGAGAAAATGGAGCATAACAAAAGTTTCACGACTAAAACACGGATGTACGAAACCGCGTGCAATATATGTGGATAAATATATACATGTAGCAAAGACCGAAAACCTTTACACCCGCATCTTGGAACTTATTAATACGTTATATAAATATGAACAATAAAAAACTGCTTCAGCAAAAATTTCTTACACAAATATAGAATCTAAGACATAAATAAATAAAATTAATTTACAATTTTGATATTGCAAATCAAAGAATTTAAAGAAAGAAAATATATGGAATTTACTTTCATTAACGATAAAATCCAAAAATAAACAAACAGGTACCGTACACAGAACTAAATTCCCACGCGAATCACACCCAGTACCATTAACGAGTGAGATAGTGCTAAGTAAAGAGATCAGGGAACTCGTTTTGAAATGGTTATTACTGTTAGTATTTATTAATTTGTCTGTACGTAAAAACGCGTATTTCAAACATATTAACTTTAAATTTTAATTGAAACTACATTTTAAAATGTTATAACAAGAAATTAATTTTGTTTCAACTTGAACTTTTGAATTACTTGAAGAAGTATCGAGTTTCTTTGACTTGACTGCTCTTGTAACACTGGAATGAAACAGAATTATTTTCTCAAGGATGTTAACTCTGCTGATTGTGTGCTGCAGTCAAAATAAACTGAGACTGAACCCTTTTGTGAAAAACTAGAATTTTATTATTTAAAAGTGCCTATATTTGTCGCACTAGAGCAGGTTGTACATCCGATTTGTCCGACATAACTCACGAGCCACGAGTTAAGTTTTTTACATATCTTGCAATATTCAGCAGACCAGCAGGCTTGGATTCAACATTTTAGCATTCAGTTGCATGTTGTCCTGTCAATGTTACTAAAATTTAAAGTATCACTAGGAGTACATTGTGGAATTACTTTTACGCATTCAATAACACTTCATATGACTCGTAAGCTGAGGGTCGCAAGTTCGTTGGTAAAAGAGTAGCTCAAGAGTTGGCAGTGCGTGGTGATGACTAGCTGCCTTCCCTCTAATCTTACACTGCTAAATTAGGAACGGCTAGCGCAGATAGTCCTTGAGCAGCTTTGCGCGAAATTCAAGACAAAAACAATACAACTCACTTGCACAAAGTTACACTTTGTTCCATTTCTTCTGCAAGTTTTGTTTTTTTAGTGAAAAAAACATTAACAGACGTTTATTTACGTTTTTAACTCATGTTTAAGACCACAATGTATTTCTTCCTCTTTTTTCTTTTACATAACAGAAATTTCGTTATTAGCAAGAAGGTTGTGTTAGAAATACTAACTAAACCAAAACGGTCTGCATTTATATTAATAGAAAATAAACATTTATTGGTTATTAAATAAGTATGGTAAAATAGAAAACAAGAAGTAGACTCAGAAGATACCCCGATGTGGCTTTGTTACAAAAAAACACACACTTAACAAGTTTATTGGAGTGAATCATACTTAGTATAAAACCGTATCATAAAAATTTTCTCTCACTTTCATGTTGTCGGACTTTAGACCAGGGGTTCCCAAATTTTTTAGACCTTCAAAGCTTCACATCAGAAAGAAAACACATTCCGAAGCCTTAATTAAAAAAAATACTAAAAATAGAAACAATCGGTCACTAGCACCAAGTAAAGTTTAATTCAAGCTTTTAGAATGGAAATTTATTAAATTTATCAATATTTAAAGAAAAAATTACTTCTACTTACTTGTTCAAAAAATTTTTGCTTGCAAAATTTATATCAGTAAAAGTACAGTGTACTTATTTATTTATTAGATGCTCGGATAGGCTTGCATTTGTTCACAAAGTGGCTATTTGGAGTTATGGTTGTTACCTGTAAGCGCAATTCATCTTTAATATTTAACCTGTTTCTAGATTTGGTCTTTGTAGTTGTATAGAGTGAAAATTTTTGCTCACAAAGATGTGTTTTAAGTAAACGTATCAAAATTTTCAAAGTTCTATTACTTACTTCAGGGTATTCCATGGTCATTTAATTTCAAAATTGTGTAAGTTCTTCCCGCTGAAATTTTGTTTTTAGGGTGTAATCAATTGAAATTTCTATAAGCTGTTTTTTCTCTTTTAAAGGCAAATCGTTACTATTTGGAGAATTAACAAAGGGATCTTGAATCAACAGTAATATTTCTAAATTAAAAGGGAAGTATTTCCCAATAGTTGTACACAAATCAGGTATGTGCTGCAAGACTGAAACTTTTACACCTTCACTTGAGGAAATTTCATTCATAAGTAAAAAAACACTGAGATTTTCGAAGAAATTAGATCTTTCATAAGTGTCCAATCATCCCAAAGTTTTAGCTTACGTTTAAGCGCTTCCATTTTACTCAGAGCTTTGAAGTACGTTGCCCAGGTACCCTGCATTGTAGCATTCACTTCATTTAGATAGACATATATGTCCGGAAGGTAAGCCACTTTTTGTATTCAGCATTTGCCTATTAATTTGTATGCAAGCTCAAAATGGCATTCAGATAAAAATAAACCTATCTCCTTACGCACTTCGTAAAACCGAGCAAGAACTTTTCCCCGAGAAAGCCATCGGACTTCAGCATGAGGCAGCAAATTTTTATGAAAACTTCCCATATCCTCAAAAATTGAACTGAAGATCCTTGCATTGAGTGGTACTGATTTTATAAGATTAACTGTTTTTATTACATTATCCCATACCTCTTTTAAGTCTTCTGACATTCGTTTCATTGCAATAACATGACGATGAAGACGGCAGTGGATACTCTCGATGTCCGGGTTTTTCTTTTTTTATCCGTGCCACTACGCCTGAAAATTTTCCAATCATAGCTGCAGCCCCATCAGAGTAAATACTTGAACAAAGCTACCATTGGATCTCATGTTCTTCCATAAATAAATTGATCAGTTTAAAACTTTCTTCTCCTGTTGTTTGAGTAGGCATAGATTTGCAAATTAGCTTGTCTTCTTCAAAACTAGCTTCATAAATATAGCGAAAAAACACAAGCAACTTCGCATAACGTGCGACGTCTGTTGATTCATCCATCTGAAGCGAAAAAGTTAGACTCGCTTTTACTCGTCTTTTTAACTCCCTTGAGAAATTTGCTGACATATCTTTCATTCTTTGAGAAACCGAGTTGTCAAAAAGGGACACAAAGTTAGTGTTTTAAAGAAATTTCTCATCAATCGTGCACTCTACCAAATATTTTGAGTACGGTTTTATTAAATATTTTGCAATTGTATGAGATTCGTCTGTTTTTGCAATACAGTAACTAACACCATATGAAGCAATAAGAGCACCTATGTTGACCTGATGGACAAAGAAACCAAGAAATTTAGCTTTCTTTGTATTTAATTGCAAACACTTTCTTTAGAAAACTCAGAATCTAGATGTCGTTTTAAGTTTTCTGGGAGCAAACTGCTGTTACTCAACACTGTTCCACATTCAACATACAACCCAGTATATCACTACTAATGTATTACATAGATTTACAAACATTTTCAACACTTTACAGATCATTCTATATCCATAGAACATTAATAATAAAATATATAAATATAGTTTTTCATTTTAATATTGCAAGTAAATTTTGGATCGGCTCACCTTAGAATTTTGTTTGTTAACCGTCTTAGTTTTTGGTTATTTATGAAAAAACATAAAACATCTTGAAACCGTTTTTAAGTTTATATTTCATATAAGTAATTTAGTCAATTACAGTATACTAATATTGTTGGTACCATAACTCTAACAAAATACAAGAACAATTATCAAACAAAAGTAATATTCTAAACATTATTAAAAGCACGTATGAAATTCCTTTGCAATAGAAACCATAAGCATTTTAAAAAGTTAATGAATATTTTCACATCGAACAATTTCTCTAGTACTATTAGCACGGATGAAATCGCAATGGCGAAAGATTGGCTTAAAATATTTTATTATTATATTTGGGCCTGGCATGGCCGAGCGCGTTAAGGCGTGCACTCGTAATCCGAGGGTCGCGCTAAACATGCTCGCCCTCCCAGCCGTGGGGGTGTATAATGTGACGATCAATCCCACTATTCGTTGGTAAAAGAGTAGCCCAAGAGTTGGCGGTGGGTGGTGATGACTAGCTGCCTTCCCTCTAGTCTTACACTGCAAAATTAGGGACGGCTAGCACAGATAGCCCTCGAGTAGCTTTGTGCGAAATTCCAAAACAAACAAACATTATTATATTTAAAGTAGAGGTCTTTTTTTTAATTTAGTGTCAAAAATGAGATTTTTCCAGTGAGCACTACAAATTTGAAAAGTGTGTTCTTAACAGGCAATATATATATACACACAAACATTTTTTTCTAAGATTTGTTTATTAAAGTGCTAATATTAAAAAGAAAGAACAAATTATATAAAAGCTGTAAATAAATCCTTATTAATATGTTGCTAGATGGCATTTGTATCTCCCATCCTTAAAGAACTGTGATTGGATAATACGATGTAATTAAATTTTGCGTGGGTTGCTTGAAATAAGCGAAGTTGTAGTATCTGCATAATTTTACTGTTGGATATTTTAAATTAAATGAAAACAAGTGCTTGATAGGTTTTGAATCGGCACTATAGTTCTTATTTTAAATTTGGGTTTATTTAGTACCTTTGCATTAGTAATAGGTATACGTTATAGATTACCCGTTCATGTTATAGTGTGTATAAATTAATTAAAATCTAAATAATAATTAATATTTATGATTGAGGTTTATTATCTAGTTACTTATTCTCACTCTGCAAATAAATTTCACTGTATCAGTCATTATTAATATTAACATTGCTAGTAGAAAAATAATCAACGAAAAGAAAAAAGGTATTATTTACGAATCTTCCAAGTACAACTTTATCTTAACACAGTAAGGTGAAAGTGAAACAGTATACATTGACGCAATACAAAAAATAAGTAATGTTGAAAAACGTATGATTACGTGTAAGTATTGAGTTGTTAAATAACAGCACTTGTATAACTTATAAGTTTCTTAACTGTCTTGGGTAGATCCATTGACAATAATGTTAATGCTGATCTTCCTTTGGTTTAAAATCTATTTCAAAGCATAAGAATAAACTACGTGAATAATTACGTCATAAAAAATTAAGTTGGGCAAACTTCAGAGAAATGTTAAGAACTTTAAATGACAGAAATAATAAAAAAATGGGTGTGCACACAAAGGGTCTAATTAACATAATAAATAAATCAAAAATGAGTTCTAACTGATCTATTGGGAATTTGGATAACTGTTACAATCCATATAATGTTAGCAGTATGTTACGAAGAAAATATGATTGCACAACTGATAAAGAAATTTTATTAAATAAACTAATGCCCTTGAACTTCAAACCAGTTCAAAACCATTTTGAACCATTAGGTTTAAATTAGAAATGTGAGACAGAACAGGAGCCAACAGAGAATTTTAAAAAACTGTATGTCCAGATAAAATGGTTTTAGGTGAACACTTCAACAAAGATCTTATGGAACATAATCCTGAGCTTTCTGATCAAAAAAGGCTGGAGAAATCATGCTCTGCATTAAGTGTTAAGGATGAATCAACAATAGATGGAGCAGTAAATCGAGACGTTTTCACAGATCCCAGTGAAACAATGCATACAAGGTAAAAACAAATGTTATTTCATAATTTAGAAATGGAAGTGTATGAATTTATACCATATTTTTTGTTTAAGATGTGAATAAAAAGGTTTACCATACCATTGACATTTTTAGTCATCATTTGTACAGTTTTAAATATAGAATTTATCTGACTCAACTTGTCATGATCATAAGAATGTATAAAAGGTGACTGAAAACAATAAAGGTCAAACAAAAAAATAAATGTAACTTAAATACAGTCTTTAATGTACATATGTTTATAACTACTTTACAATACTTTCATGATCGTAATATACTTCAGTGTTTCTAAATTAAAACTTATTTTTACAGATTCTGTTGTTGAAAGTAATTGCTGCTCATTCAGGCCCAAAATCTGCTTGAATTTTGCTTTTTCTAATTTGGTAGTTGGTACTTGGGATAAGTTGCTTTAAGATGTATGGATTCAATAAATTATGGTATCTAAGCCATTGACTGAGAATGTCATGTTAATTTCATTTGTTAATCTTTGTTATGCTTATGAGAAACAGCAAGTAGATGTTTTCTCTTTAAACTGTATTTTCTATACAGCCTTACTGCTTTTCTCTTTGTTACTTTTATCTCTTCAATGAAACCTTCACTACCTTTTAAATGTTTTAATATCTAAATCATTCTTTTACTAGTGTTAAGGAAAATAATGGGCACACTGCATTTTCAAGTAATATTTTTGAAATCAGTTATTACACTTAATTGTGTCCTGCCATCCTTAAAGAGAAGGTAAAAAATGACAAAAATCAATCAAAGGATATGTTTAATGGTTTGAAAAAAAATATAACAAAAGGTAAAATGATTAAGTTATTCAAGACTGCATATTATGTGTCATTTTCTGAAAAACTGTTAACCAGTTACTCATTGTTTTATGAAGCCGAAATGACTTAATGGTTGATAACTTTTAACAGTATGATAAATAATGCATTTCTTATTTAGCAGATAGCAAATTTATACCATGCTGTTATGAAGGAGATGTTGTAATTTCTTGTTTTGTTTTGTAACAGTAGCATAGATAAGTGACTTGCAGAATAAAATTATATATATCCATATCATGAATGAGAGATGTCCACAGCTCTAAAACTGTTAGTTACAAATGTCAGCATTACACAGTGCATTTGAGGATTTAGTATATCTGATTAAAAATCAAAGCTATTAGGTTTTGATAATGACTGGGTCTCTGCTGTTCTATTGTAATGATGAGCAACTATATATAGACTTTTTTGCCAAATATATTGGGTAAGTTGAAAAATGTGAAAGTATGGAGTCATGTTTTGAAACATGAGCTCATGGGACATGGTGGGTTGGGCATAAGCAGAAAGTCCTGTTCCAGATGGTGAGGAACTGGCTCCCCATGTTATTTACTTATGCATCATATAAGAGTTATAAAGCAGCTAAAAGGATTCATAAGAAACTTTTAATCTACATTATAGTATGTTGTGTCCACACACACACACACACACACACACACACATTATGTTAGATCTAGTTTCCCAACTGCATCATTTTCCAAAAAAATGACATCATTATATTCTACTGACCATGTGCAAAAAAAACACTTGCACTGATCGAGAGCAGGATTTGTGTAAGTAGTTCACCGTTGGGCAAAAACTGTTTGTCTTGAACATATGACTAAGCACAGACAACCTGAACTGAAATTTGAAACATTTTAATATAAATTCATCTAAATAAGGGTATATTAATTTTAAAAAAATATCTAAAGGTTGTGGATATGTCATTTGCACATCATAAAGAGCTGATTTTAATATCTGTTCTGTCAATGAAAGTTTTCACTTAATTTTTTTAAACCCTAGTTTATAGTTTTACTAATAGACTAATTCTTAGTTATTAAATTTGAAATGCTAACTTTTGAATTTTGTGTCTTTATGTCTATATATATATAATATTTTATATTTTTATGCTTTCAGTGACACACATTATGAAGGGAATACAAGCTTGTTTTTGGAACCTCCACCCAAGTTGAAGCACTTCCAGTTTATTTCTGTAAATAATCTTTTCATCTGTTTACACTGTAATATTTCATCATAAATTTATATTAACTGATGTCTGTGAATGAAGGCATAATTCCATAATTTAAAGGTTTAAGTTATGGCGTAACGTAATAACATATTTTACATGAATAAAATATTATTCATAATGAAATGAATATTATGCTAGGTCGTAATATAATTGACATAAATGAGCAAGAATTAATTTCATATGTGAATTAAATGGCTTAAAGTCATAATATAATTTTATATAATCAGTAAAATTGGTTGAAGATGTTAAAGTTAGTTATAGCTTATCTATATAATAAGATTCACACCTGAAGTTTAGATAAAGGTGAAAATTTCACCCCATTCCTTGGAGAAACCGAGGGATTTCCTTCAAACCCCTTCCTTCTCTTAAACTGTTTAACTCCTAAATGGTGTTAAATAAATCATCTCTGTCCTGAGGTTTGCACAAAGGTAAAAATGTTCAGCGAACTTCTTAGAGGCTCAGTGTATTTCACAAAAACACTTTCATGAATTTCCCATAAGCAAACCCCAAATTTGATATTGATTTACATTAGAGTACATAAATTAGTAGGCCTACTTAATACCATTTATAACTTAAAGAAATGAAGTTTGCAATATAATTGCAATTATCATTAATTTGAAAAAAATGCAAAATAGCAGTTCAAGCATTAAATATTCATTATGTAGGTTCACCTGCTTTTAGATTCTCTGGTATTTAAGATAAAATGTATTGCTGATGTATTTAAATAAATTGACCTGAACTAGATAGTGTGTGATGCATTTGTTGTATCTTGAGTCTTTCAAAACGTTAGTACTACACTGTATTAGCAGTTTTGGGTAATAAAACCTTGTACATAAGATGAATGTGAACAACTGAATATATTTGGTTGTGGGACAATGTCAAATTTTATATGTGAATGCATGGTTGGGCAGGATTATGTACAAAAAGTGTTTGACTTGGTGATAAGTTTCAACAATAAATAGCACACAGTCCATTTGTTGTAAAATAACATATACATTAAAAACAAGTCAAATGTGTATACAAATGTTTATTTGTTACACAGTCAGTCACTTCAGTTACATCATGAACATTAAATAGTCAACTCTTTTTATTTTTTTCTTAAGTTCACACAGGCTGGTTTAGTTGCTTTATGGTACAGTTGATGGTATGAATTATTCTTCTCTGCTTTGTTGTTACAATTTAATCTGTGATAAGTTCATTTATGTTGTACTGTTGGTTACTACAATAGTATCCAGAGCTTTAAATAATTCTTTTCATCAAAAGTCCACATAAATTTGTTTAATTATTTTAGAACACCTTTTGAAACGACAAATTATTCTCCTCTGCTTTATTGTTACTTGACAAAAGTAAGCCTTTGGAGTTAGAATTCTAAAATCAGGTTAGATTCCATTCAGTGGATACAGCAAATAACCTAGTGTAGTTTTATCATTTTAAAAAAAGTGTTGCTATAATACAAGCTGTAAAATTCAATTTAGAAATAGCCTGATGTGACTGAGCTTACAATTATAGATTGTAACTTCATTTTTTCACTTTTGTTTTACTTTCTTCAAGTTACTTACACAAACTGCCAAACTGAGGTGTAGAACTTTCTACAAACTACAGTAAGTTATGATGTAACAATACTCAAAAGCAAGAAATACAAATTAGAAAGTTTGAGTAACATGTCAGTCCACAACAATTGAACTACACCAAATAATTCACGAACAGTTACATGAACAAACCTGCAATATTTATCACTTCTAAAATTAACTTAACTGTCTATGCTATGGAAAGATGTTAAATCATAACATTCACATTCATCTTAAAAATGAAATGAAAGAGGTATATCCAAAAGACAACTTTTGTTATTCTCTCTAATATGTGTTGTATAAATGGAATTTAGAACTAATTTTTCTGATTTTAGGTGTTCAATGTGTGTGTGGGTGTGTGTGTGTGTATGTATTTTATCAAACTGTTTTCTTGATGACATATGTTAAAGTGCTTAAAACACTTTTGCTGTTTGTTTTTTTTACAAGAATTCCACATAATGAAGTTCATTTCTTCTAAACAAGTTAATGAGACCTATCACAACAAATTATTGTACAGGCAGAGACCTCATCTTAACTTCCAATATTTATTGTATGAGAACACTGTACAAGGTATTTTGCTTTACCATCAATTTTACATGTACTTTATGCAAACTCCTTGGTATGGATTCCTGTACATAGTAAGGGGCGTCCCAGGGAAGGTTGTTTTTCCAGTGTACCTCCTCTGGGATCTGAATATCCATCCACATGTTTGCTGTGTGTGGTGACCCATGAAGGGTAGGAAAAGATCCTGGTGGTTGAGGTGTACAACCCTGACACACCACTTTGGCCTTAAATTCATGCAAATGAGTGGCCTTGGGGTGAGCCCCTCGAGTCAGTTGGCTGGTTCACTTGGGCTAGGGTCAACCAAGTACCAGTGTTGGATGTTCTTGACAGGTGTTGTGGACATTACATCTGATGCTGGTGTTTGGGTATAGTACTCACAAAACCCTGGCATTGCTGCAGTGTCCTTGTTTGACATTGTAGTGCATCCTCTTGTTGGTCTCCAAGGTGGGTGGGGTCAGTGGGTCAAGGTTTACATTCTATTCTGGATGACATCGAAACACTGATTGCTTCCTACGATGCTGTATGTCTTTCCTTACAGAAAATATTTCTAAAACCTGCTGATACAGTCACCTTTTGATGGTTTTCTTTGTATAGATATCACAGGCTGTGTGATGGATAAGTGCATGGAGGGGTGGCACTGTTGGTTGATCAGTAAGTGCCCACCCCCTCTTTGCCACTCAACACACCCTGGGAGGCTGTAGCCATCCATGTTTCCTTGGGTCGTACCATCACTGTTTGTTCTATCTACCTGTCGCCTTGGAGAGACCTATACTCTCACTATCTTCCTTTTTAATCCTGAGGGAATATAATGGACGTCATCCCCTCTGGGGAAGTGCTGATATTGAAAGAAGTGGTTACGTCGTGGAGCATGTGCTCTATGATCACAACCTTTCTCTTTTCATTAATGATTCTTCCACTTATTTTCATGCACCTAGTCAATCCTTTAGTGCTATTGATCTCTCAGTTTGCTCCCCTTCTCTATTCTCCCATTTTTCACTGAAGGTTGACGATAATCCACAAGGCAGTAGTCATTTTTCTATAATTTTGAGGGAGACTGGCAGAGGTTGATGCCACCCAACTCACATGCCCATAAATTGGCTCACTTTCACTGCTCTCCCAAAACTTGATCCTGCCATTGTCTGTTAGCCATCAACAGATGACCATGTGGCAGCAGTAGCTGGCTGTATTACAAAAGCAGCTGTTCAATGTATTCTTTAAACCTTGACACATTTTCCATGATGTCCTCATCCTTGGTGGAATCCTGCCTGCCAGGCTCAAAAACAGGCCTGGGTTAGTTGGGTATCCCACACTCTTGCACTGCATTGCTTTCCAGCAGGCCTGTGCACAGAAGGAATCTTGGAATAAGTTTACAACCAGCATATCTTCTACCACCAGTTCTAAAGGGTACTGGGCAATATAATTCTGTCCCCCTCTTGAGTTTGCTCTCTGATATCCAGAAAGTAGCTGATACCTAGAGCATTACAGATACTCTAGGTGAAAGCTTTTGCTGGGTATCTAGCACTTCTGCCTCTTCTTTCACCTTCTCAGCCATCAAGACTCGGGCAGAACAATCAGCTCTTTCCTTTCAAGCTGATTGTCTTTATGACTATAATTGTCCCTTTCCACTGGTGGAACTCAAACTATCCCTTCATTGGTTTGGCTGTACATTGGTTGTACCTGATGATGTATGCTATAAAATGCTGCACCACCTATCTCCTGCTTCTCTTGCTATTCTTCTGATTCTTTTTAACTGGATTTGGCAGAATAGTGTTTTTCCTGATGCCTGGTGCCAGGCTATTGTCATACCTTTCTCTAAGCCTGGGAAGAATCCCAAGATTCCTTCATCTACCATCCAATTGCTTTTGTGAGCTGTTGGAGAGGATGGTTAATGCTCATCTTGTTTGGTTCCTTGAATCAAACAACCTCCTCTTGCCCACCCAGTGTGGGTTTCAATGATGGTGCTCCACCATGGACCACCTGATTTGACTTGAAAAGTCAGAAAGAGAAGCCTTTCTCAAATGACTATATCTTGTATCAATATTCTTTTACATTGAGAAGGCTCATGATACAACATGGAGGTATGGCATTTTGCAAGACCTCCACATATATGGGTTAAGTGGCCATTTGTCTGTTTTTATTAACAATTTTTTGATGGACAGGAGATTCCAAGTTCTTGTTTGTTTGACACAGGAACTTGGAGTCCCTCAGGGTTGTGTTTCTAGTGTCACACTTTTCAATATAAGTATTGAGGCCACTTTTCATTGGCGATGGTGACACTGTCCATGTTACAAATGTTTTTAGTTTTTTGAAGGCCATTATTCATTTTAATGTTAAGTTTTTAATTTATAAATTACACAATTTTTTAATATCATTCCTTTTTAAAAATAAAAGTACAACTAGTTTGATTTGAAATTAGAAAATGGCCATAACTCAAATAATTCAACCAGGACTAGAAAGACCAATTTTAAGTGTTTATCACTGATGTTTGAACTTGCCCATTGGTCATCCTGGCAGGATAATTAAAATTATGCTGCAAAGAGTCTTTTAAAACTTCTTTTATTTAATTTTTTAAAACGGCTGTAACAGAAATAACTCAAAACCAGGACTGGAATTAATCAGGTGATTAACGCTGATGTTTGAACTTGCCTATTAGTTATCTTGGTGAGTTACAATAATTAAAATTATGCTACAGAAAGTACTTTACAACTTGTATTACTATAGTTTCTCTCTTACTGCTATAAATTAGATATAAAAATTGGATTTAATGCTATTTATGGATTTAATCCAAAATTAAACTTTGATTTGTTTTACCTTGATTCTTTTTTATGAAATTTAATAATTTTACTTTAATTTTAACTTTTTCTGGATGTTTGGTGTGGATATATAGTTGCTTTGTACCATAGAACACCAAAACCAACCAATCAACTTTATGCAAAATTCCTGCTCTGACCAGCAAAAATTTCTGATAACATAAGTGAAAGCAAGGAAAAGTGGATCTTCTCTGGTTTTCCCAGAACCTCAGCAGTGATACTTTACATTCCAAATTCCTAGCCTGTGATCATTGTTATCTATGATTAAATATTACCATGGCCAATAGTCATGTTTTCATTTTACAACATATTTTCCTTGGCAGCTTTTTAAGGGAAGCAGAAGTCAGATAGAAAACTTCTAATAATACAAGATTATTGCTTTATTTGGCAAACTTTACTCCTTTAAATAGAAATCAAATTTTAACTTTTTTTCTATGAGTACAAAAATTAGCACAATTGTTTAGTTAGTAAAGCTTTTTGTGTAATGCAGAAGTCAAAGAGTAGTTTCCTTGTGAGCAACTAGACAAGTCAACAACATCCATATCTGTATTCAATGTACCATTTAATTGGATTTCATTTTTATCACTTTTTTTTTTTACCTTGTGTGTACAGGTGGGAAACTAAATGCATATGCCACATCCTTTTACACAGTGCCATTAAACATGGTACTATGTATTTTGTGTAAGAGTTATCAACTATTTATTTCACACCTACATTGCTAATGTAGTGACAGTTCATTGTGAAGGAGAATAAATACCAGGTACAGCATGCAGAGATACTGATAAATTGCTCATATGCATTTTGATTGTTCTATAGCTTACATTAATGTTATGTGTAAAGTGCATGATTGGTGAAAGTATTTTAATCTGTCACATTAATATTATTTTACTCTGACTTGTTTAAGTCTGATTGACATTATAATTTCCAGACATATCTTGAATACAAATACTTTACTGACACATCTGATTTTTTGTGTATAATGGATTTGTTTGTTTTTGAATTTTGCACAAAGCTACTTGAGGGTTATGTGTACTAGCCAACCCTAATTTAGCAGTGTAAGACTAGAGGGAAGGCAGCTAGTCATCACCACCCACTGCCAATTCTTGGGTTACTCTTTTACCAACAAATAGTGGGATTGATCATCACATTATAATGCCCCCACGGCTGAAATGGCGAACATTTTTGGCGTGATAGGGATGAGAACCCAGGACTCTTAGATTATGAGTCGCATGCCTTAACATGCTTGGCTCTGCCGAGCCCTAATGGAATTGTATATTGGACTAAAAATTTCCCAACATTTTATGAAGATACAGGTGAAATATTGACTATAATACCAAATTTACTTTTATGGAGTCAGTCCAGTGGACCTGATCTCATGCATATCTAATTAATCTGGTATTCTGCTTGATGTCTTTGTTTTCATTCTTGTTATGGTTTTTAAATTATCTTGTACATAATTATCTGAGGTAGTTTATAACTTGCTAAAATTTTAACATTGCTATTGCAAACTGTTGACATGCATATGATATAGAGATCACATAAATCACAACTGTTAATTTTTCAATTTCACTATAACAGTTTAATGTATGTACTGACTCTGGGAATTATAACATTATCATTTTGTGCACCAAACTACATGGTGAATCAAAAGATATCTACCACTCTTACTTCTTTTATTAAGCAATATGTGTGCTCCTCTAGTTTTCTTCTTTTATCAGAGTACTTTATTGGTTGGAACCATTAACCTTGTTGGAATGTATCAGCATAATTCTGTTGTCTGGGGTTTGTATACAATGTTCTAATCTTATGGTGTTATACTTTTAATGTTAGGGATGTCACAAATGTTTGTTGTTTTATTATACATGTACACCTGGTAAAGTAAGGAAGTGACTCACAACAGTAAGCACAACTCTGATATTTCAGATATGATTGTAAGGGCATATTTATAAAAACAACAACAAAAATACATGGTGTTGTACAGTTTTGTCCTGAATAGAACTAACTACATCCAACAGTTCTTGATAATCTGTTCTTGTATATGTATAGTACATGAACACACGTAAATATTGGTAAAAGAAGCTATGTCTGAAAATTCTGTTGACTTCTGTTGCAACTTTTTTTAATTCTATCACAAATTGTTCTCCATTTTATATTTGTATAAGTATTAAAGTGTAACAAAAATGCATTCATTAATGAAAAATGAAAAAAATCATATAGCAGCAATTTTTATTGGTATTTAAATATGTACATTCTTGAAATGTTTACAATTGTTTCAAAATTCTGTGGACATATGAGTTAACTTCATCAACAATAAGTCTTGCAAATACTAAAATAAAAGGATTTGTAAACTATGTAGTTTTGTTTCTTCTTCTATTTTTTAGCAAATTCACTACCAAGTGCCCTCCCAGTGAGTCACAATTAACTTTTAGTTATGGACTTCGTGGCACAGCAGCAGGACACATTACAATTGGCTTCAATGAGCTTATTAAATGTAGTATAGTTCCCCATGTAAATATTAGACAAATGAGTAATGTAAAGAAAGAAAAGTGTGGCTGGCACGAGAATAAATTGTCAATACTACCGATGACAGCAAACATGTTAGAATTATTGGCCTTGCTTTCCAAAGTAATCAGTGTTTAATGTTTGATATGTTTTTTGACATGAAATCAAAGACTACAGTTACTTTAATGTATTCACTATTGTTGTAGACAACTTGTGATGATTCATATTTAACAAGTGAATGGGTTATTTTTACAGAAAAAGAGAAAACGAGAGAGTGATGAAGACAGTCTGAGCATATCAAATTTTGACATTTCCCTCCTAAATGTGGGTATAATTACCTTGATGATAACTGTTATATATCAAAATTAAATGTTTGAATGAATTTAAAAGGTATGATACAATTGTTTCTTAAATTCATAACGCTGATTGAGCAAGATGTTTTTGATGACGATTCTTTCATAGATGAGTTTACTACATACTTGCAGTTCATATTAAAGCACCTGTCGAGAAATGTTTTTTGTGAATTATTTTTAAAATAATTATGTTGATATAAAATTATTTTTTGTATGATTTTCATATCAGAAATAATTAAAAATTATTCTCAAATTTTTCATTCTTTTTTACTTCATTATGTAAGGATTATGTAATGATTATTTTTATGTTCAAATAAATGAAATTCTAAGACTTTTATTTAATTTAAAAATGAATTGAATTTAAGAATCAGTTTTTATACTAATATAAAACTAATTTCAGATAATAGTTTTATTAGTGTAATTTTTAGTAATGTTCATATTTATAGAATATTTTTACTAAAATTAAATATACTGTAGTGCACAATAAAATTAATTTTGTTTTTGATATTCATTGTTATTGTAATCTAGGAAAAACGATGGTCTAAACGGAAAAAAAGAATTTATAGTTTTCCATCATTCACCTCATTATTATCTCCAGCAAAACCAGTGAAAAGAAAGGGAAAAGTTTTTCATGTAAGCTAAATCTTAAAATTCACATACTTAAACTAGTGAAAGAAATCGTTGCACATATTTACTGTGTTTGGATTCTTCAGATTCATGTATATATTGAGTTTATAAAAGGTACAAGAAATATTTTCCAAATAAAATACTGAAATGAATATATAATTGAACTAAATGTTTTAAATTGGATTTAACCATTACTAATTGATTGTGAAACAACTTTATAATATTGGTTGAGGTTCTGAATTTTATTTTCCTTTGTTTCTGTGAGCATGGTGGTGGGTCAAACTGTGCATGACAACATTTCACAGAGCACCATTCAATAGGGTATTATGTATTTCAGGTCAGAGTTATCAGTTATTCATATTACCCTGTATTGCTCATTTTGCAACAGTCCATACTAGAGTACAGAAAATACAAGAAATGATAATGAGATTCAGAGGCATTTAAGAAGTGTAAAAGTTGTGTAAATACAATTTCAAATGGTCTGATGGACAAAAGTATATTTATTCTTTACATTACAATACATCTTGAGTACGTATGCATTTCTGACATGATTTATTTGCATACAGCAGACTTGCACATTTTACTGAAAACTTGTTATTGTTCACTTAGTAATTTGATATTATAATTGATATTCCTTCTCCATTAAGGAGGTTGGTTTTTAATTAAGTTAATAAATAATAAGAATAATGTAAAAGTTATTTAATGTTGTGGAATATTATGTTTCCTATTTGCTTTAGTTATATAGGAATTATTAAAAAATTTCATTTATTAAGTTTCTGTGCAATGTCAGCATAAATGCATGACCTATTACATTGAGGTTGCCTTCTTTCAGTTGCTTTATTTTTTTGTTCTATATATTAGGTAATGTTCTGCTCAGGAGGGTATTGCAATAAAATATAACATTTGGGATTAAAGGATTATTGTTATAATATATTGTACTGGCTGAGCTAACCTTATTTGAATGCAACTGCTGACTAATGGTGCAAGAGAAGAAAGGTCACAAGGCGATGCTATTAACTTGACAAAGAAACTAAACTTGCCTTTTGATTTCTAGTGTGCTTTCTTGGTTCAATTCTAATAAATCATTGAGTAAAGACTTCTTTTAAGATCATTGTACAGTTCAGTAGAATGAACCAATCATAGTTGATCATACAGGTCACATACTTGTTTGTTGTGTTTTTTTACATTGGTGAGCTACCCTTAATTCTAGACTAAATGTAAAAGTAGGATGGTTAAAAATAGGCCTTTTAGTTCATGTTATTTGATCTACTTTTTTTTTTATCAGTTTTTGTTATTGAATATGCACTACTGTAAATACATGGATGCTTACACAAGTTTTGTTTAGATTTGTGGATCATACTAATGGTTGGGGTTTTCCTATGTTTTATAATAAGTGTATTGATATTTTCCTTTTCAGTTTATAGTTAATTTCTTGGGTATTATTAGACATACGTTATTTCTGATAGTTTTAATATTTTAAACCAATTCTAACATGCAGCAGTTTTTTATTGATTAATTACATTATAATAATTTTTTAAATTTAAGCTTAAATAAACTATTTTTAATTGTTCATGTGGTGGTTGGATATAGGACTAAACTTCAAACTTGCTGATTCAGTGCAATTTAGCTATTAATTTGTTGTTTGTGAATTGATTAATATTAATTACTCTGTTAAGTTTATTATATAAAGTTTGTTTCATTAATGTATAGTTATTTTTATATTCTGATATTCAGATTACTCTTTTATCAGATGCTTATAAATGCATTGTATAGTTTTTTTATGAATTCCAGCGTTCTCTGAGCAATCTTAATGTTTCGTCAAAATCGAGCAGCAGCATACCAGCAATAGTTTCACAGACGATTCTGAGTGGAGAAAACATTTGTAGAAAACTGAGATATATATCATCAGGAGCATCTTCTCCCTCTACTTCTCCCTATAAACAACCTAAAGCAACTCCAAAGAAGTGTAGAACTTCTCAGCTGTGGTTGGACACCTTGTCAGAGGAAAGGATTCAAGTAGTAAAAGAAAATATGAGTCATAAAGAACTCAAACGTCAAGAGGTAAATTTTATGCTAATCACATTTGTATTCTTAAAATTATTCAGAAAGTTATGATTGTTAAGTACTCCCATAAGCCTGAGATACTAGAAACAAAACATTTGCATAACTATTTTCTGAAGTAGTTTTGTTCCTGGTTAAAATGTTTTATGCAAAGATAACTATACCTCAAGCTTTTTTGAGAGTATTTAACTGCTATAATATTTTATTGTATGTCAAATTAGACTTTAAACACTTAAGTTATTAAAATAACATGTAGAGTTCTTAAGATGAATTAATTTTATGTAGCGAAGTCAATAAACGGGTTTATAATATGTATTATTTTATTAAAGACTGTGAAACATAATCAGTATGTGTGCATAGCAAATAATTATCCTTTTTGTCATGTAGGTTTGGAAAATAAATATTTATTGATCAATAACTGTTAACGAAACTTCAAATTACTTGAAAGGCACAGTTACATAATTTGTAACCTCATCAGGTGTGCTAATACCTTTGCAAATTTATTTAAGTATGCCTGATGTATGTTGGCCCTTTTTATATTTTATGTTGATTTGTGTTTACTTGGATATACGTTATTTATGTGGATATTCAAACATAAAATTTATGTGCACTAGTGTTGTTTTTTTTCATTTTGTGTATTTTCTATGTTGCTATTTCAGGCAATTTTTGAACTGTATCGGGGAGAAGAAGATATGGTGGAGGATCTTAATTTAGTCTCACAGATATATCGTCATTCTCTCATCCAGTTGGAAATATTGACTAGTGAAGAACTGAGACAAATATTTGGTTCAGTGGATAACCTTTTATGCCTTCATCAAGGTACACATTGTCAAGTAAAACTAATAATCATTAAAAATACATTTTATTCAATCTCCATACTAAGGGTATTCCAGAAAAATAACACTTTAGCTTCAGTTAGCAAATACACTGTTGGTCAAAATTTTAAGGCCAATGAACATAAAGAAAAAAATGTGCATTTTGCATTGTTAGACTCAACCACTTATTTGAGTAGAGCTTCAAAAAATGAAAATAAGAAAAGGGGAAAATAAAAATAAACTTTTTCAGCATTTAATAGGGAAACTTTGAACAAAATGAAATTAGCCTAAATACTAGTTGGACAAAAGTTTAAGACCATACTGAAATGAAATTTAGTCATTTGTATTCAAGCATTAGCATTGTCAACATCTCCTGCGTTATATTTAGTAAAAACAAAGCAAAGAATAAAAAGTTGAGTTTGAACATGGCAGAATTGTCGAGCTGCAAAAGCAAGGTTTCTCTCAACATGCCATTTCTGGTGAGATTGGGTGTAGTAAAAGTGCTGTTGTAAATTTCTTAAAAGACCCTGAGAGATACGGAACAAGAATTTCAAGTGGGCAGCCCAAGAAAATGTTGCCAGTGTTGAACAGGAGGATTCTATGGGTTGTCTGGCAAGACACCAGCTGATCATTGAATCAGATTAAGGCCCTAATAGATGCAGAATGCAGCTCAAGAACAATAAGACGGCATCTATGAGAGAAAGGCTTTAAAACCTGTAAACATCTTCAAAGGCCACGCTTCCTTCCACACCATGAAACAGCTTTGTTAAACTTTGCTGAGAACCACCAAACATGGGATGTAGAAAAGTGGAAGAAGTTTTTGTTTTTGATGAGAAAAAAATTTAACCTGGATGGTCCAGATGGCTTCCAACATTATTGGCACGATAAGGATATCCCATCTGAGACATTTTCTACATGACACAATGGCAAAGGTTCCATCAAGATCTGGGGTGCTTTCTCCTTCCATGGAACAATGGAGCTTCAAGTTATATAGAGGCATCAAACAGCAGCTGGTTACATTGGCACGTTGGAGAGGATCATTACTGACTGAAGGCCCTTGCTTGTGTGGAAATGACTGGATCTTTCAACAGAACAATGCTCCAATCCACAATGTCTGCAGGATAAAGAACATTTTCTTGGTGAATATCGTGATTCTTTTGAACCATCCAGCATGTTTGCCTGAACTGAACCCCATTGAAAATGCTTGGAGGTGGATGGCAAGGGCAGTCCATAGAAATGGATGTTAATTCCAAACAGTGTATGATCTTCGTGAAGCCCTTTTTGCTACTTGGAATAACATTTCAGCCAGCCTTCTGCAAATGCTTATATCAACCATGAAAAAGCAATTGTTTGCAGTTATTTGCCATGATAACTGTGCAATTTACTACTGAGACCTCTTGTTGGGCATTTTCCACCCTGTTTAGGACTTCTTTTTGGTATGGTCTTAAACTTTGCCCAATCTCACCAGTGGTGGCATATTGAGAGAGACCTTGCTTTTGCAGCTTAAGAATTCTGCCATGTTCACACTCTGTCAACTTTTTAGCCTTTGCCATGTTTTTACCCAATGTAACACAGGAGATGTTGACAATGCTAATGCTTGAATACAAATGGCTAAATTTTGTTACATGTTTACCGATTAACGCTTTGTTTCATTATGCTCTTTAACTTTTGACCAGCTAGTATTTGGGCTAATTTTATAGTGTTCACGTTTTCCTTATTAAATGCTAAAAATAATTTTTTTGTTTTATTTTCCCTTTTCTTATTTTCATCTTTTGAAGCTATACTCAAATAAGTGGTTGAGTCTAACAATGCAAAATGCATATTTTTTCTTTGTTTGTTGGCCTTAAGATTTTGGACAGCAGTGTATGTCAGTAGTCCAAATGGGGGAAGGGGAGCTCATCCAGCATTGACATTGCTTCATGTAGTAAAAGCATTCTCATTAATTCTTTGCTTTCTTTCAGGCCATGTTTAAAATTATTCTTTTCTGTATTATTATCTAACCATTAATATTTTGAACAATCAACTCTGAATATAATGGCTGTAATTACAAGACCTTTTGTACAAATTTGTAGATATTACATTGTCTTGCTTTTAATTTACTTTTGTTAGAAAGAGTCAGAAATGCTTTGTTGTGATAAATGCTGTTTAAAAGCCTTTTGTGATCCTGTTGTCTACTGCATTTGTTTGATTTAAAGTGTTCCATTGCAACCAGCTAAAACTAAGGAAAAATATCAGCCAATGTTGCAAGAGAAATTAATTTCACTGAACAATTATAAACATGTTTTTCAAGTTGAAGGTTTTGTCTGATTTATATTTTAGGGAGATTGGTGGTGGTTTCAAAACTGTTGTGGAACTGGGATTTTGAGTTTTCATGAGAATTGCCAGCTTGTTTCTGAATTTAAAAGGAGTTGCTGCACAAAGTGATTGTTTATGGTAATCATCAGTTGAATCCTAGCCACTCCAGTCACATATAAATTTAAATATCTTTGAAAATATTTCACAAGTTTCTCTGTATGATAGAAATATTCATGCTAAATCTCAGCTACAACTCAGAATTCTTCTGAAATAAAATTTTCATGAGTATGATATGAAACATTTATCGTTTTCTTTGATAGATCTACTAGATGAACTGAAAGAACAAAGAAAAGAAGATAATGCAATTAGCTCTGTTGGCCAAGTCATTAAGAAGTGGGTATGTAAAAGTGTTCTCTTAACAACCAATTTCTGATAATAAGTATGAGAATATTAATTGAATGTTTTCTTTTTGCTGTTCACCAACTAAAGATGAACAACATTGAATTTTCATTGCAATTTTTGTTTAACTCTCATCAAGCAGTTGAGTTACAATTGTAAAATAATACTTTTGTCATACATTCAGGGTCTATTATATGTTTAAATAACATTTGATATTAATTTGAAATTTTAGAAGCCACATCTGGGAGCCTTTTAAAAGATTTAAATTGTATGTGCATGTGGGGTGTGAAGATATACAAAATATGCTCTTTTGTTAAATCTTATAATAGTTTTTATTATTAAAAAATATTTGTAGTAACTTACAGAAAAGGATGTTCACATCAAATATTTAATTTTTTGTGTGTAATAAGCAAGAAAAGATAGTGCACTTGGTTGTCTAAAGATCTATTGCATTTGCACCGTTACATGTTATCAGGTAACGGTAACGTACTTCATGCAGAAAATGTAATAGTTGTTATCGATATATTTTTCAATTTTTCAGTAGCTGTTTTATTTTGTCGCTATTTAATAATATTTCTGAAGCATGAGGTTTTGTGAATATCATTTTATATACATTCTTTTGAATGTAAAGTTGCTTTTAGGTATCTTGAAAACATTTTTTGCAAATAGTTGTAAGTGTTAAAGCATGTAATGATTGATAGTGGTTTCGAGTATGACACTTGTGTTCATGATATTCGTGGTATTTCAGAGATTAATTTTATTTATTTTTCGCGCAAAGCTATATGACGGTTATCTGTGCTGAGAGATTAGATAAATTATCCCAAGACACTTAGAAATTATGAAATATCAGAAAACATAATGTTGGGCCACAGTTTTAGATTCTGTCTTGCGATCCATTATAATCATATCTACTTGCCAGAACAGTAAATTAAATACTCATTCTTTTGTGAATTTTTTTAAACTGTACTATTGAATTTTCTTTTTAATGTTTAATATAGAACTTACTGAACTGAATAATTAATTCACAAATATTAATTCACTTTCTTTTTACATGTTTTGCAATAATAATTACATTTCAATCAATAGCATTGAATCTGTTGGTATGATAATGACTAAGTTTTCAGAACTGGTATCATGAAGACAAACAACTTTTAATTATTAAACAATGCAAATTGGAATCCTTTTTAATATATTTACTTATATTAGAGTTATTTCTTATTGAGTAAAACTGTCAACCCAAGAAAGCATAATTTCATGTGCTGAGAAATACAATATAAAAATAATGCGTCTGTAAATGTATCCTAGGCTCATTTGATTTTTATCTAGATGTTCTCTTGACTATATCCTTCAGTAGTAGTTTTTACAATAATGTAGTGGATGCTTTTGAAAACACTTCAACTTGTTTCTGAAATGTCTTTGATTAATATAATGAACTTCTTTCTTCATTTCAACCTTAGTCCCATGGATTGACTAGAGCATTACTTGTTGCAAGTGAAGAGAATTTTGCACCTGTATGGCTAGCCCAGTCAGCAGTCGTATAGGATGAGCATGTTTAGTGATAGGGATTCAAGCTCGTAACTCAGACAGCAACTTGAGTGCCTTAATCAACAGACCTTGTCAGGCTCAGTGTAAAGAACAATAAGGATAATGTTTTTAGATCAATACCTGCTATTGTTTTCCTTTACATTTAAGACCACCTACAAAAATTTCTTTGACAGTTTAAACCAACTTACAAATGCCAAACTTGTATGCCATGTAATTTGAATTATGCTGTAAATGGTTATTATTATAGGGTTTGTAAGCATATTAGAAAGTCTTTTGAAAAATTATAACTTCAGGGTTCTGGAAGAAGTAAAATGTTGTTATAAAACTGTTTTATTCATACATTTGTAACTTGTATACATGAATAGGGGTAAAATTTTACAAGGAATTGTTATCTTCTCATCTGTGGCTGCATGATTGATTATTTACTGTGTTTTTTTTATTCCAATAATTATTCTTTGATGTATTAAAAGCTGACTGAGCATTTACTGAAATGTTTATAGCCTAAAACATAAGGGTTTCATGGAGTAAAAGACTTAAAGCACTTGGAATTTTGGATTCTTTAGGCAAACAGTAGGCATAGATAATCAGAATCTCAAGTGACCAGCAATGAAAAAGAAAGTTTCATTATTCATGTTAGTCAAACTAATAATTTATAAGTTATTCATTTGAACTTAAAAAAATGTTAATATTGTATCTCTGAGCCTCCGTGTTTCAGTACTATGTACTGGGTTCTAACCATTATATTCACTTAGAATCTACTGAAATTATACAAAAGAAAAATACCATTTTATTCTAATACACTTTAATTAATAAAACAGCTGTACTTCAAGTTGATGTTGAAACTAAAAAAGAATATTCAGTCCCTGATTGAACAATGAATGTCAAGTTTTGCCTTTTGGAAAGGATTAATCTACATATTACATTCTACATCATAATTTTTTTTATCTAACCTAACGTTTATTTATTTTTTTAATCACTTTGCATATCTTAAATAACTTCAAAATGTGTAGGTCCATTTAATCTATGTGAGTAAACTCAAATCGTTTATATACGATAAACCTTCAGTAAATAACAGTATGAGAGGAAGACCAGGAGCATGATCAAGGCTTACTGTCTTTGCCTCTTAATCTCTCTAAATTAGCACAACATATTTCTTCATTTTTTTACATATCACCAAAATGTATTTTAAAAGCAGCACAATTGCACCAAAAACTGTAATTTTGCATTTATAATTCCAGAATTAGTATTGTACTTAAAAGGAAAATAGTGAAAGAGTAATGGATTATTGAAATTTATATTAAAGGTGAGAAATATTTTTTTTATTTTGCCTGTATAACTTTCACTTTACTGTTGATATGAAAGTTCTTTAGTGCAAAGAAAAGTCTTGGTATTGGGTTACTCTGAAATATCTTCCATCTTAACAATAAAAACTGCAGGAAGCATTTGTATTTATTTAGGCAAACCAAAACAGGCAAGCTAAAGGGAAATATAAAAGATGTATACTACGTAATGTACTTATCTTGACTATTACTTGACTGCTAGGGTTTTCTTTCTTTGCCCATCTAAGCATTTGTAAACTATTTCTCACTTGCTCCTTTCTTTTATTCCCACTCTTAATTACCCTTGTTGATATGTCTCATGAAATTCTGCCTATGTCAGTGTACCCCTTTCCTACTACTTAATATAAGCACCTCATTCAGATACTTTTTCTTGACAAAGCATTCTAGAAGACGTGTCTCTGTGTTTTCTTTGTATTACACAGTTCATTTTCAATTTTTTTTTTCATTTAGCTAACTGATATATAGCATAAATATCTAGATTACTGTTTCTAGCATGATATGTAGCATCTCTCAACCATCAAAAAGAAGGGTTGCCCTCAGCTGAGACTGTCCATGACCTTATTTGTGATGAAATTGAGATGTGTATTTTGATTGGTAGTGTTTCTCCAGGGATTTCTTGTGTTACACTTGCAGGTGATCCTGGACATTTTAAAGAGAATTTAGATTTGCTTCTGCTAGTACCTTCCTTTACTCTGTTGGCATCTCATGAGGCCAATTTGGATCTTCTACCAGCAGCTCTTTTTTGTCAGTTTACCAGTCGAGTTTGTGGTGTTTAAGAGTCTCTTTCTGGATGCTCTTGCATCTGCCCTTTCCTTGAACGTAGAAAGGTCTGAGGTCAAATACTTATTTTTTCCATTTATGGATATTGAGGTTCATGCAGGGAAGTTTACTGCTCAGTTATGTGAAGGGTCGATTATACCTTGTCTCTGCCACATTTGTTGAAACAACATGCTATAGCCTACCACAAATAGGTGGACATGTATTTAAGCTCTCAAAGAATAGATGTACTCCTGGAAATGTGAGGATCTAGAAAAGTCTATGGTCTACCTGAATAGATCACAGTTTTCTAAGATTTGTTTATCTTACCTAAGGTTGGGAGATATTTATCATCCCTCCAACTCTTGTCAGAGGCCTTTCAGTGATTGCTACATCAATTTAATAACAAGATGTATTTACTGTTGGCATCTACCTTGGTTTGATTGTCAGCTTCTGCACTTTCCATAATCTCTTGTTGGGATTTGTGTTGGGTAGAATTTTGTTGGAGGGCATTCTTCTGCAAGCTGTATTAGGTGCCCTTTCTGCGACCTTTGATTTTTGTAGGCATTCCAGAGTCTTTAGAATAAAGGGTTATCACCCATCTGCATTATTCCTTGTCATTGTCAGTTTCTAGACTTTCCTTAGCTCCGACAGGAAGTCATAATCTTGTCCCTATTTGGCTCAAACCTAACATCTGTCTTTCCGTGCATTGTCACTGAGAATTGTCTGCCTATATCAACAAGGAAGAAGTTGAGTAAGTCATCTCAGTTCTTTCAGGGTTTTATTCTTGCAGTGGCATTTTTCACTAGGACTGTGGATGAATAAAACAAGTTCATTATCACTGATACTTCTGTACCTATTTCCATAGTGGAGTTGTCCCACCAATATCAGCAATTTTGGACAAGGGTCAGGTGTTCAGGGCTATACTTTTCATACTAGCATCAGGATTATATATTGTCTGCTGAATCATAAAAGCTTTTCCTCATCACTTCCATTTCGTAGGCCTGTGCACAGATCATTAGATGGACAATTGGTTACTACTGGCATTATCTCATCAGTTGGCAGAACGTTGCATCCAGATTCAACTTTCAGAAGCAGCCAGGGCAGGGCTTTGTTATCAGAGCCGAAACACTTGGTCTTGCTTCTACATAATATGTCTTTCTGGGTGTCTATTTCAACTTGATTCCTATCTGGCTCCACTCTATAAAACAGACAGTTTGCCTCATGTCTCCTCTCACTGTGAAGATGTTTTTTTTTTGTTTTTTTCTTTTATCCTATGGGATGAGTGTACAAAACCCTTTAAGTTGTATTTACATAAGTGTTGGATCAAGAATGGCAGTTTACTATATCCCCTTTATTCTGAATGAGCATCTTTGTTCTCAAGTGGTATTTACCTCCTATCACGAGATTAACTGTTCTCATACAATGCTGCCTCTCTATTTGAAAACTTTTTTTTATGCATGTCACAAGCCTTGTTCTTTCTCTCCTTGTTGGAATTAGTACATTTCAACATGTCTCATGCAAATCAATGGTCATCCTTCAACCAACAATAGTAGCATAGCCTGTTTAAGCCTTTATGCTCTTCTACAGAATTTTTACTTCTTGTTTAGCAGCATCAAATTCAAATTAGATTTTTATTTATTTATTTCTTGCTGTATTTTAACTTTGTTTTTTTCATAAAATGGTTAATTTTAAACTTCATTTGATTTGTTCAATCAGCTTATTTTTTCATATTTATCAGTTAATTCTCATCACTTTAGTTCTTTACTTGAATTTTGTAAAACTTTTCTTTGTAATGCATTCTTAAGTTCACTTTATCACTTTGAGGGTTACAATTACGACTAGTCTTTTTTGTGAGCCTCTGGTGTGAGAAACTGTAAGATGGATTTATCTGCTGTCACACAGCAAGAGGTCAAATGTTACAGGACACAATCTTTCTTCTTACGCTTCACCAAGGTTTTACAGAAACTGTTAAGCCTTTGCTCATCTTTTTTTCTGTCTCTGGAGTTTGCTTTCCAACCTGGCAATTTTTCTAGGCCTTATTCAGTCTTTTTGGAATTTCTTTTTCATGTTTGTGTTGTTTTATTTCTGTTACATTTTTTTTTTCACCACATCCTCCATTTTACGTGTATTATTTTCCCACCTTTGATTTCTTCCTCCGTCCCCTGATATTTTGGTCACTGCTGTTCTGTTCATCTTGCATTTCCATGAGAAGATTTACTTGTTGTGCCTTCCAACGACTTCTGATTAGTTCACCCTTTTTTATCATCAGGTAGACTGTACATTTTTTTTATCAGCAGTTTGTTTGTTTTTTCTCTTTGGGGGTTGGATCCAAAATAATCTGTTAGTTTAACACATACCCTTACCTGGTATCTTTTTTTCCTTATATCAGCTTTCAGAGGAACTTCACAGATATCCTAATGGCTTTTGCCAATACTGTTTACTTTCTCTCCTCCACTTTAGTCCATACTTCATTATAAACTTTGATTTTACATTACATGATTTTTGTTGTTGTTGGGACCTTCTAGGTGAGGACTTGGTTTTGAACTGGGTAATTTTACCTTCCATATATCTTGGGGTTTTATGTCTTTTTCTGAGACTTCATGTATTTGCACCAATCCCTAACAGTATAGAGCCATAAATGATGTCAGTCTACCTTTACAACTTTTACAGATTGTTTGTTTCTGTTGGAATGTCATATATGCCACATTTACCTCTCAACCATTTCCTGTCCTTTCAATTCTAGGTACTTTTTTGTCAATTTCGTCAATGGAGTACTACCCATTGCCACCACTACCAGTGGTGTTCTTGAGGGTTTGGGTGCTGTCTAAGCTGGCTTCCTTTCGTTGATGCTCAGTGGGTTATAAGGGTTCTTTCAGAGGGTTTCATTATTGACTTTCATCCCACTTCCTGTCTTTATCCTTGAGATCTCGTGACATGTCTGTGTCTGTTAGATATAGTTTAGGATTTACTTAGTATTAAGCAGTAACTTGTTCACCAACTCTCTGGATATTTTTTCCTTGTTCCTGTAACAACTGAAAGTTGATGATTGGTCATTGATTTCATGCCTTAAACACTTCATTGCTCTCTCCAGTTCACCATGGATGTCTCTAGGTGGTTTACCTATTTGTGGCACTACTTTCAGACTTCCCTTGGCTACACAGGTGTTTTGTTGCATCATTTGAGATTTTGCTCATCATTCCCAGGTTACAGGTTGTAATTACTTTATTACATGCATGTATGGCTCCTTTTAGCTCATTATAAGTAAGAGTCAACCACTCACAGTAATTATATCCTTTCTGTAGCAGTTCTAGGGGCTAGTTGTTTACATTGGTGAGGTCATTACTTCAACCCACTTACCATCAGTTGCACTCTGATAATTGTACTTTTAACTTGGTCACATGTTGTGTGCAACAGAATCTTGCATGGGATTCTCTTTCATGACCATTTATCTTTTTTGTTCCCTGAGAGATAAGTTGCAGTGGTGGCTTGACATAGCCAGTCGGTGGGTATGTGATTTTCTCCCTGACATCTATTGACACATCTGGTCAGAGGTGATTCCCTTCAGTGTTGGAGAGCTGAATCACTCACCACAAAACTTTGAGCCATTGTTCACCAGAGGAGACTGTCTTGCTTATGGATTTTCTCAGCCTTTTCGTGATTTGTCATGCATTATGTTATGTCTTTTCTCTTGCCTGTTGCCATCTGGTGGTAGCTCTTTCAGACAGCTGTATGGTGTGATGGCTATGATAAACCATGAAGGGTGGAGTCAGTTTAGAAATCTCTGTTTTCATACTTTTAGAACTATACTGGGTCCATGCACATCACATTCATCTTATTCTATGTTCTGTGCCAGTTATTTTCAATCAAGTCGCACATTCTTTTATGTCTTGATTGAATCTCTGCCATAGAGTGGTCATTCATTCCATTCATTTGCAGAATCCTTTTTTCCTTTGAGGGAGTTGTACCCAATTAAATGCATTTACCATGGGCCTCTGTACACATTTGGTTTTCTTTTGTTTACTTGTACCTCATCCATAGACTCTGGCTGTCGATGTCTTCTTAACTATTTCTTCTCTTGGCCTGTGAATATCACTAGTTTGATTTGTTTGCTGTTGACATTCACACACTTGTTATTGCCCTACCTGTCTTTTCCTTTTTCCCCAAGTCTGTGGTAGCCTGGAGTGATGTTCTTCCTTTTTTCCTGTTTCCTACCTTCTACTTTTCATCTTTAACCTTGTCCAAACCCTGATAGGTTCTGTGTCCAGTCAGGGAACATGAAACTAACTTTTTATTTCTTGGCAATCATCCTCCTTCCATTACTTTTCCCCTTCTCCCTCATAAACTGGGTTCACATTCTGATTTGTTTACATTACTCCTCTCTGTCTTCTTCCTTATACACTTTATCATGTTTCCTCACGTCAATTCCATCTTTTAACTTTTTTCCTTGCTTTTTGTCTTCATTGTCCTTTGTAGGACGTTCTCCATACTGATGTATGGATCAAACTCAGTACGTTCATCTTCTTCTATCTTCATCACACAGTACTTTAGACCACATCAGGGTTTCATCTTCCATCTGTGGCATACTCCAGACCTCTATACAACTTTAACTGGTAATTTTTTTCATTTTATTATTTTCAGTGGCCTTTCTTCTTTTTTATCACTAAATTTCTCTCAATAGTGAGTGGTGCCTAACAAGGAATTTTGTAACTTCAAATGTGCACTGTCAACCATTTAGACTTGTGCTGTATTGTTCACGGCTCTGCAAGCTCACTGTAGGGATGGGGTATTACACAAGGTCACTGAAAGGTTACATACCTCATGATAATTACTTCATAATACTTGATGACGTGAAACCCACTTAAAATACAAATGTAACTCTGAATGGCTGGTATGGGTATTAATACATTTATTGATAAGCAGAAAACAATGTTTTGGCCTTCCTAGATCATTTCCAGGTTAACAAAGAGAGACTTTGCAACTTACTTTTGTTGGACACATATCTTAGGTAGAGGATTAATCACATGTCATGTTAGCATCCTATGCAATCCTTGGTTGATGGATGATGCATGATGATATACATGAGAAGCACATTGGAATATGCTAATTTTAACAAGGGAAGAGTGCAAGGTTTGTGGCATGCATAAATAGAAAATAAACTTGGGATATAGGGGACAACACTAAATGAGAATAGCCTATGTTGTGAAGTATAGGAATATTATAACATCAGAATAATACCACAATAGGTGTTTCTATGCTGCCACCTGGTCCAGAGATCTATCTCTTCACAAATACCTCTCTTCAGGTTTGGAGATCATAATTCAGTGGGCAAGGACTATGGGTGGACAGTGAGGCTTTCCTACACATCAGTGTTTCAGAACTTATTGCTGTTCAAAGGGCAATGTCTTAAGATCTGAACTTACTGAGGAGAAAAATCATCATGGTTCACTTTGGCAATTTCACACTGTGTTAAATTTTCCATCAAGGTGGCACTCAGTTGAGATTACTGTTTTTAAACATTTGATCTTTATTGGACTCACTCTCTTCATATCATCTTACTAGGTTGCCATATTTTGGGGTTGATAAATTTAGTAGCAGATCAATTGTCTTGACTCAACCAGATTCTTCCTGCTGATTGGTTGCTGCATCACAAGATCATCTACTGGATTTACTCCTAATTTGACAGAGACTGATGATTTATGTGTTTGGTGCTTATTTGAATAATCAACTACTGACATTTTGTTTTCTGGTATCTTATCCTCAGCCATTGGGAATAGATACATCCAGTCTCGACTGGACAAGTTGCACATCTATGCTTTCCAACATATTCATCTGTTACCCAGAGTTCTGGCTGTGATTTGTTCAAACATGTGTGGTGTTTTGTTGGTAGCACTGGATTGATTAGCTTAACCCTGATTTTCAATTTTATATCTCTAGGAGTTCCCACCTCTTCCATTTTGACCATATCTGTTGAGATTACCACAATCAATATTGTACACTGAGCTATCTCAAAGCTCAAGATTCATGCATGGAGGTTATGTGTTCATTTACATGGCAATGGGATTTAACTTTAAGGCTGTCTTATATCTACCTCAATCTCTGCATAATCCCATGATGGACTTTTATCAATGGAAATGACAGACACATTGATAATGGTATATTTTGCTATGGCTGGCACTTCTCAAGTTATTTTGAGTCCATTGTCCCAGAAGACAGTTTTAATTATCTAACTGGGATATGAAAGTGGAATTACCTGCTCTTTCTCAACATCGGGTTGAACACTTGGCTTTATCTACCATGTATCACTTTTCCTTTAATGTTTATTTTTTGTTGTTATTGACTTATAAACATCACTAGTTGGACTTCTTTGAGCTGCATGTGCAAGAGCTATTTTATTATTCAACCTATGTTTTTCTATACCCAGACAAGTACTTCTTAACTAAGACACTGGCAGCTAGGAAAAGGGATAATTCCTTATCAACTCATCTGATTCTTAATTCTAAAATCTATGACTAAACTGATCATTTATGATGTCTTGTGAGGGTTTTGAAGTATTACATTTCCTGCACTTATTTCTTTCAAGATGCTAGAAAACTTTTTATTAACTGGGATCCTTCAGTTTTTGAGGATTTATCCCTAATTATCTTGATAAGGTGGATATAAAAAATTGATCCATATTGCTTATTCTAGGCTCTCTTTGAAGGTGAGATAACTTTAGTGAGTCGCATTTCATCAGCTTTGTCACTTAGCAGTCTGGTTGGAATTCCCACTGAAGGACAGTGTGTAGGTTGATATGTGGACTTTCTCCAGTATATTTCTTTCACATTATTTGTATAATCTGGCAGTAGTTTTTGACCAGCCCATGTAGCTATCTTAACCAATTCCAAAAGATTATATATAGAACCCCACTCCTAAAAAGTGTTGCCTAGACAGGTGTGCTTTTATTAAACCATTTCTGTACAAGCAACCACTAATCAAATATGCTTTGTCTAGGTTGCAATAGGCTCTGTTGAAATGAGATGTTACAAAAGATAACCTAAAGGCTGACCAAATGGTATTACTCTACTATTCTAGATCATCATGAGTAGAGCTGAAGAGGATCTATCCTGTACCTGCTGATCTATGGATTAAATAATTTGGGATGGGTTTGCTTTCACAGATTTAATAGATTTGGTTCTCTTATTGCATTGTTTTCAGAGTATTGTTTCTCATGACTCCCCAGCATTCACTGTCTCCCTTCTATATTCCACAAGTGGAGCTAGGTGGTTCATATCACACCAAGGGTCTAGCCACTGGGGTGGTGGACAGAATGTTTGAGTGAATTTCCTCCATTCTTGAAGAAGAGGGCGAAGTTGTTTTTGTCCCAGGCAGTATAAGCAGTACCATCCTACATCAGACTTGTTTGTAAAACCAGTTCAAATTTGATGTTCATCTGGTTAAGTTGAGTTTAGCCCTTTTTTTTTTAAACAATATTGCTTTGGTAAATTGTTTAAAGGAGAGGATCAGTTGTCTCCTCATATTTCTGAATGCAGGGTAATCCCATCCAGGGTTCTTTGTTGTTACATACTTTGTTTCACATCATCCCCAGAGTTATGGGGGAGAATTACAATTTACCTCTCCCACATGGTTGGGGAATGCGGATGAGTAGCCATAATTTTATACAGGATGAGTTCTGTTTTCTCAAGTGTAAAGTATGGCATATGGGATCCCATCATCCTGAGTTTGGGGTGTTGCATTTTGGACTTCTTTAGGTTGAAAAGAAAGCATTGCATGTCTGCTCATTGTGATTCTAGTGGTTCAAAATGTATCATTCTATAGCTATAGGGTGTAATCTAATCAACCTGCATGTATGAACATTGCAGCCAAAATGACCTTGTCAAAAATGTGTGGTTTATGGACCATGTCACTATAATTCCAACCTCGAGCAATGGAACCTTGATTACCTGGTTTGGGCCTGGCGAGGAACAATGATCAACTTTGTCAACTTCCATCTTCAGTGCTTGAATTAGGTTCTGGGAGAAGAGCATTCTTGTGTTGGATGTAGTACAGTTCTACTATTGGGGTGTTAATTCTCTATTGGCATGCCCACAATTTATACAGATGCCTTCTGTTTAGATAATGCCATCCCTTCCACCTCATCAATGTGGATTCTGGCTGTAGTGTGAGAGAAGATAAGTATGTTTTTAAAGTTAATATTTTCTGCGATCTGAAATGTATTTTGCACAGTTCTGGCCTTCCTCTCCACTAAGAACTGATGTTATAGACTGCAAATGGGGTCAATCTCAAAAAAGTGAAAAAATATAACCTAAATTAGGTGTGTACATACAGTACCAATATAGAGGGTGCATTTTTTTTACTGGAGAGTGTTATGAGAGAGATACCACTTATGGCAGTTAAGTGGGTAATAAAAGAATGAAACAAGCAAAAAAAAGAATCAGGCCTATGCTGAAGGGGTGGGGGAGAAAAATATTCTGGCACTCATGTAGTAATTGTGATATGAGAGGAGGTAAGTGTTACTGGAATTATATAAAGTTTTGAGCTAAATTGTCAACTTAGGTTATTAATTCCAACTTTATCTTGGTTACTTTAAATTCTTGTAAAATTATTTTTTAAAACTGTGCTTTTAGTTTCAATTAGTTTGTTTTACTGCTGCCGTGTGGTGAAACACAGAGCAGAAATTTGCCTGCATACTTGGTATAATGAATTTCACCTAACATGTAGCAGTTAACTTAAAGATAGTTTTCTTTTGTACTACTACCAATATGTGAAATGAAGAAGCCAACTATGATGATTGCCAAGTAGCCTATAGGTGGCCACAGAAAATTTTAAATTTAAATGCTACTATAAAATAGAATAACAAGAAAACTTTTCTTTATACCCAACAGTAAGTTACTTTTAACTGATCCATACCTCTTTTCTATAGTCATTTATATAAATTATAATGAAATCATACAAAATTAAACACTATTGCTCATGGTATTACAGTTAAAGCGAAAAGTAACTATAAATCTTAAATACTATAAAATTTATGAAAGAAAGTACTACAAATTCAATCAAAATTAAACTTGTAAACGTATTTTGAAGTGATATTTGTGCATTTGCAATTTTTGTTATTGATGAAAATTATTGACTTTTCTACTGCTTTACCATATAAAAACCAATTATTGCTTTTTGTGGAAGCCATTAGTTGATTTTACTGAAGCATTTTTTAGTGCTGCCTATTTGTGAAGCATCCTAGTCTGGCTTACTCATCTGGTGTTGCAGTGGTACTTTAACATATTATAAAGATTGGAACTATCCCTTCACATTTTACATTTGTTACATCATTTTTAGTGTTGAAATTTCAGTTAGTGTGTTATATGGATAAAAGTCCTTTATTTCAATTTAGTTTAGTAAATAAACCTTTGTATTTGATAATGTTCATATAGCAGAGTTAGGAGGCATAACTTGAAAAGCATTGATAACATTAATGTTTAATTGACAGTGGAAGACATTTGGGATGATATGCAGGTAATTAAAAGGAATGACTTAAAGCAACACTAGTAGTTTTAACATTCCAGGTGAAGTGTAACTGAAAAATGTTATCTTAATGCTGTAGTCAATTTTTGTCAAGGTTGAAGAAGAAAAGTTCTATTTTAGCTGATTTTCTATATGGTTGTCATGCAATGAAATATAACGTACCAATACGTTTTTCATATATCTCTTGTTATTAATGGAATAATGTGATGCAGAGATTTTTACTTTTATGAAATTAAGTTTTTGTACAAGGTTGTATTTTGTGTAATCATAAAAGTACTTTAATATCCGTGTATGTGTAGGTGCCTGGTTTAAAGGCATATGTACCTTACTGCTCTAACCAATTCAATGCCAGAGCTCTTCTAGAAGAAAAAAAAACTCATGATTTAAGATTTGAAGACTTTCTAGAAAGATGCTTAGAATCTCCATTCAGCAGGCGGCTAGATCTCTGGAGCTTCCTGGGTAAGTCATGAGTTGTAGAGGTGGGGGGAAGTTTAGTTGTTTGTCATTACTTTTCCAAACCAAGAATAGCACAATTTTTATGCTTAGTACTATGTCACAGATGGAAACCCACTTGGTGTGGATTCATGTTTATGGTGAGGGGATCTCCCAGGTAAGGTTCTGTTCTTTCAGTTTACCTCTGGGATCTAAACATCCACCCATGTGTTTGCCGTGCATGGCGACCCGTGAAGGGGAGAAGAGAATCCTGGTGGTTGAGGGGTCCAATCCTTTAGCCTTGAATTCCTGTAGACGGGCAGCCTTTGGGTGGCCCCCTTGGGTCAATCAGCTGTTCTACTTGGGCTAGAGTCAACCAAGTACCAGTGTTGGACGTTCTCAATGGGCATTGTGGACATTGTGTCTGATGCTGGTGTTTGAATATAGTGCTCACGAAACCCTGGTGTTGCTGCAATGTCCTTGCATGACATTGTACTGCATCCCCTCATAGTGATCCATGGTGGGTGGGGTCAGTGGGTACCAAAATTTTCTTTTTTTCCTATGGATCCTCCAATAAAAAATTTAAATAAAATAGTAAAAACAGTCAATAGGTAAACAACCATGTATTGAAAATTCTGAGCAGCAATCTTCAACATCTGTAACACTTGCACCCCATTTTTTTATTACATTCTCTTTCAGAAAAACCTTTAGGGTAAATGCCCCCCTTTTTTTATTCAGAAGTGACTAGAGGGACTTGCTGGCTCTCCAAAGTCAGTAAAGAAGCTTCAATCAGGAGACATATTGGTTGAAACATCCACATCCCAACACATTGAACTACTCTTGAATTCAAAGGCAATTGGAGATATTCCTATATAGGTTACCCCTCATGCTACCTTGAATTCATCACAAGGAGTTATTGTTTTGGGGGACTTGAAGAACATCCCCAAGTCATAGATTCTTGCTGGCCTCTCCACTTAAGGAGTTTCTGCAGTGAGGCCCATCTCCACTTGCAAAGATAGAATTACACTGCCGACAAATATCCTTGTTTTGACATTTACATCATCACGTGCACCTGCCACCATCAAGGCAAGTTATCTAATTTGCAGGGTACGGCCATAAATTACAAACCCTCTTCAATGTTTCCAATATCAGAGGTTCAGCCACACAAAGACATCCTGTCATGGTTACCTGACGTGCTTGTTGTGGTGGCAAGGACCACGATGCTCGAGTGTCACACGGACCCACATTGTGTCAACTCCAATGGTTCCCACTCTTCCTACTTTCGTTCTTGCCCAAAATGGTTGGAGGAAAAAGAGGTGCAGCATTTGAAAACAACCCATAACCTTAGTTATCCTGATGCTTGGACATATGCTGCTGCACTTCGTTCCACAACTACAGTGGGTGTGCAGACAGATATCTCTGTTCCTCCAAGAGAATCGTTTTCAAAACAAATGAAAAGCCTTTTGGCCCTCATGGTTAAAAACGTTGAATTGACTTCTACACACATCTCTGTTCTTCCCAGACATTCCAACAAACCTCAAAATCCATATCCTTCAGTTTCAAATACAGGCATTTTTTCTGATACCTCTTTTTCTCCCACCCCAAGAAGCAAAACAATCATTCGTTTATGTGCTAAGTCACTGGAATCCCCTTCCAACAACAAAGACCTGCCAAATCGACCCAGGGCAGGATCCATGGAGGTTGATAGACTTTCTCTGAATAAGAACAGTAAGGAAAAAAGACATGGTTGTAAACAGGAGGGTTCTTTAACCATTTTGCCTACCCATCATTAAAAATGGCAACCTTGATACAATGGAACTGTCGAGGCTTACGTTTTACTCTGGATGATATCAAAATACTGATTACGTTCTACCATCCTGTATGTCTTTCCTTACAAGAAACATTTCTAAAACCTGCTGACACACTCATCAATCGGCAGTTTTCTCTAAACAGAAATGACGGGCTGTGTGATGGATAAGTACATGGAGGGGTGGCACTATTGGCTGATCAGTATGTGCACACCCTGTCTTTGTCACTCAACACACCCTTGGAGGCTTTAGCCATCCAGGTTTCCTTGGATAATTCCATCACTATTTGTTCTCTCTACCTGTCCCCTAGAGAGAGACATGATCAATCAGATCATGATGCTCTCGTTGAATAGTTGCTGTTTCCATTTCTAATCCTGGGGGACTTTAATAGACATGATCCCCTCTGGGGAAGTGCTATTATTGATAGGAGGGGTTGCTTTGAAGAGCTGATGCTCTCTGATCACAATCTTTCTCTTTTCAATACTGGTTCTTCCATTTATTTTCAGGCACCTAGTCAGTCTTTTATACTGTTATTGATCTGTCGGTCTGCTCACTTTCATTATTTCCCTATTTTTCATGGAGGGTTCACAGTAATCCACTAAGCAGTGATCATTTTCCTATACTTTGGAGAGATACTGGTCATGGTTGATGCCATCCTACCCACATGCCTCATTGGAAGCTGGACCAGGCAGACTGGTCCACTTTCACTGCTCTCGCAGAACTTGATCCTGCCATCGTGAATCAGCCATCAATAGAAGACTGTGTGGCAGTGGTAACTGACTGTATTTTACAAGCAGCTGCTCAGTGTATTCCTAAAACCTCGAAACGTTTTTCACGATATCTTCGTACATGGTGGAATCCTACTTGGCATGGAAGGCTCAAAAACAGGCCTGGGGTACTTTACGTAGATATCACACACTTTCGAACGGCATCACTTTTTAACAAGCCCATGCACATGCTAGGTGGGTAATATGTCAAAGCCAGAAGGAATCTTGGATTAAGTTCACAAGTAGCATATTTTCTACCACCAGTTCCCAGGTCATATGGGACAGGATTCAAAAGGTCAGTGGGCACTACAATTCTGTCCCCTTTTCCATCTTGCTCTCTAATGGCCAAAAGGTAGCTGATGTCCAGAGCATTGCCGATACTTTAGGTGAAAGCTTTTGCCGGGTATTTAGCACTTCTACTTGTTCCTCCACCTTCTTGGCCATCAAGACTCGGGCAGAGTGTTAACTTCTTTCATTTTGAACTGATTGTCTTTTTTACTATAATTGTCCCTTTACACTGGAGGAACTGAAAATGGCCCTACATCTGTTGGACCTGATAATGTACACTATCTCTCTCCTGTTTCTCTTGATATTCTTCTACTTGTTTTTAACCGGACCTGGCAGGAGAATGTTTTTCCTGATGCCAGGCTATTATCTTACCTTTGTCTAAGCCTGGGAAAGATCCCAAGATTCTTCACACTACCGTCCAATTGCTTTAACGAGCTGTCTCAATAAGACTAGAGAGGATGGTTAATGCACATCTTGTTTGGTTTCTTGAATCAAAGAACTTCCTCTTGCCCACCCAGTGTGGGTTCTGAAGACAGCACTCCACCATGGACCATCTAATTCAACTTGAAACATCAATCAGAGAAGCCTTTCTCAAATGCCAACATCTTGTTTCAATATTCTTTGACATTGAGGAGGCTTGTGACTCAAGATGGAGGTATAGCATTTTGCGAGACCTCCATATATATGGCCATTTACCTATATTTATTAAAAAAAATTCTTTATGGACAGGAGATTCCAAGTTCATGTGGGTTTGACACTTTCCTGTTCTTTTGTACAGGAACTTGGGGTCCTTCAGGGCTGTGTTTTGAGTGTCACAATTTTTAGTATATTGATAAATGCCATTACTGAACAACTGCTTCTCACTGTTGCAAACGGGCTTTACTTTTACATCTCGTGTAAGTTGTTGAACATGACATATATTGAGCGGCGACTGCAAACTGCTCTCAATCGTGTACTGAAGTGGACTATGGCAAACAGCTTTAATTTTTCTCTCTAAAACTGTTTGCATGCACTTTTGCTGCAGGAAGTCCTTTACAACTTTGTAGACTGGACATCAACATTGGTTTTATGCCATTTTTTGTTTTTAATTGTTTTGTTTATACCTTTATTTCCTTTTACAAATTTTACTACATTTACTTTACTTTTACCTTTTTACAGGACATTTGGCTAATTTTTATTATGATTTTGCTTTATGTTTTTAACACTTTTCTTATTTTACCTTTCGATAATGGCTGTTATGACAACATAACCCAGAACCAGGACTGGAAAGGCCAAATTCAGGTGACTGACAGTGGTTCTTGTACTTACCTGTTAGTCTTCCTGGCAGGTTATGATCATTACCATTTTGCTAGAGAAAGTCCTTTACAACTTTTCTTACTCTGGTTTCTCTCTTAACATTGTAGACTAGGTATCAACATTGATTTTATGCTTTTTTTGTTTTTCAATGATGTTTTACCTTCACTCCCTTTTATGTATTTTACTACATTTAATGTATTTTTACCTTTTTACTGGATGTTTGCAAATAGCCTAGCTGCTTTGTGTCATAAAATACTAAATCAATCAATCAACAGATGGATCTTACAGTCATAAGTCTCTTGGTGGGACAGCGGTAACTCTTCAAATTTACAATGCTAAAATCAGGGCTTCAGTTCTTCTCGATGAACACAGAAGATTGTCTGTCGCTTTACAATAAGGAAACATAAAAAACTGGAAAATATAAAAAGCTTTCTGTTGGAAAAATGCAGTGAAATTATGAAATAGTATCGAGCAAAAGAAGGAAACTATGAATGCTATTCATGGAATTGAAATAACTTGGGCAGAGGGTAATTTAAGACAACAGGCTCTGAAATTATATTTCAGTTTAGTCTGTAAAATGAGGACTATGGTTACCAAAGAAAATCATCTAGGGTTTCCATTAGATGCCAGGTAAATTCACCCCACAAACTTCAGATAATTACAGCTTATCTATGTGACTCCTTTGATTTTTTATGTGCCCTTTCTACTAGTGTTTTTGTATTTTTAAGCAACATGTTTAATGCTCAAATATTAAATACAAACTTTTTAAACCAATGTGATGCTTTATCTTTGGCTATTGCCTTCTTTACATCATTAGGCTGGTATGGTATGGCCTGGTGATTAGGGTGCTTGACTTGGAAGTTGCAGATTGTCAAATCAAAACCCATTGCTGAATAGGTTGAACGTTTTAGATGTGAAGGGGTTATAATGTGATAGTCAATCTTACTATCATTGAGAAACAGTTCAAGAACTGGCGAAAGGTGGTGTTGACTGTTCAATATTAGCAGAACTGGTGCTGATAGCTCACAAGGAACTTTGTATGAAACTTCTACATACAAATAAATCTTTTATCATCCAAGTATCTATATTTTACATACTTTTTATTGTTTATTTCTTGCCTGTTATTATTGACTTTATATTAAAATTCATTTTCTAATACAGTTTTTGTTCTCTGTGGTATCAAAAAGCTTTTTTTTGTTACACATGCAAGAAAACTAGATTATTTATTCAATACGTTGACCAAGTTTCCTTGCCCTTACAGCTTTTGGAATTAATTTCTCTGTTTTGAGAAATTCAAGAGAATTCCTACCTTATTTGCATGTTTATAATTATCCTGTTTGATTTTTACATTGTGAAGGGATAATTTCTTGGTGAGGATTTTCCAAACAATTTGAAATTTGTTTGGAAAGTGGTTATCAGTAAAAGTGAAAAATTTTAACCATTTAAAATGTGTGAATGAGAAGATATACTTTTGTTTTCAAGTAGGAGAAACAATATTTGCATTGAAAATTGTAATATTTTGTCATTTTGTCTTTGTGTAGTTAATATAGATTTTTTGTAATTTGTTGTGATTAGGTAGAGCAGATCTTTTGTAACTCTTTCTTTTTCCTCTATGTGTGACTATATTCTAAAGAAGTTATTATACCCAATGCTGTGTATGGGACAGACAAGTACTTTTAGCCCTTTCATTAGATACATTCATAGCTCTTCTTTTTCTACAGATGTTCCCAGAAATCGCCTAGTGAAATATCCTTTACTTCTAAAAGCTATACTGAAACAAGTAAGTATTAAACTTGAATTTAGGTTAGTGGTATCAGTTTTTGAGGCTTCTAACAAATATTAAGGACTGAAAAAACAGTGATAAAACCAAAACCAATGCAAAGTTGTTGTTTTTTAAAACATTTTCAGCATTATAATTCCCCTTGAGGATAGGATTAAGGTAATGTGTCCTTTATTTTCTTAATGTTAAAATGTTATTTGACGAATTGACATCTGTATGATGAAAGCCACTTTACACATTATCATGAAGAATTAATATTATTCAGTTACACAATACAGTTAAAGAGAGCTTCTTGACACTATAATTTTGGTTGAAGATAGGATGGAGCAAATGAGTAATGATGTTTTTATTCAAACAATAATAGTAAAGTTGAATTGAAAACCGAATGGTTCACTAAATTATGAGTGAATGAAATAACTGTGAACTCCACAGGGTCTTTCAAAATGTTCCATATTTCTATCAAATTTATGCTTTTATTAGAAATATAAATTTTCTATTATGAACTCTTATTCAAATTAAGACTGGTTAAACTTGGCTGTCAATTATTGTTAATGTAATATTATATTTTCCTTGTCCAGTCTTATTTTCGCAATGCAAAAAATTGTATTTGATCTACTTAATGATTTTTTGGAAGTAGTTAGAAATATAAACTTTTTAGGCCTTAAATATCATGATATAGGTAAAGATGCTGAAAAAGTTTCATGCTTATAATTTATTTGTGCAATTTTGTTTTATAAGTTATTAAGATAACAAGAACTACTGCATTAAAATACTGTATCATGTACTATTTGTTTACATTGGAAAGAAGACTGAGTTATTCATTTGCTGATTTTAACATGGATCTATTAAAATTGATAATCATCCACTTGTGTCATTATAAATGTTACATTTCTTTACAACTTGTACAACAACCAATGTATAATGTTCAGATCCCAAATTCTTGTTAAAAATGTAACCTGATTAAAAAAAAAAAAGTTTCACTCCATGAAAGGTAATTCTAATGGTTTCAAACTCTACATTTTTACGTAAAAGCAAATTTGGAATTATTGATATAAATTTTATTCAAGCACAATCCTTGATACCTTTTTATAGTAAAAAATATTTGAGATTATTCAATTTTGCAGCTAGGCTTAGCATTAAGGGTTTGTTTCACATGTGGCTGTGAATAAGAAGCATGTTGTCCCCTGCTGATACAACAAGTCTACGGATTTACAATGCTAAAACCAGGGGCTTGATTCCCCTTGGTGGACTCAGCAGATAGCTCAATGTGGCTTTGCTATAAGAAAAGCACAGGAAGCACGTTTGTTCATCATGCATAAAACTCAAATCATTCTCAACAGAATATATTGGTTTCAAATTATCTTACCTTTCATCAACCCAACTAGATTAATTAAATTTTTATTCATGTGAGTTGTGACATTTAATTTTATGAAAGAGAAAATTTGATATAGATTTTGTTTAAACAGACATCTTTGTGCTAATCCACAATGAAAGTGTATTTGAGGCCTCCTATTTTTGTCAAGGCTTCAATTTCCTGTTACGTTTTTTATGCGGACTGAACGCAACAGAAAGACACAGATAGCAGCTTGTTTAATTTATTATAATGACCTACTTATGTGATAGACACAAAATAAATTATCCAATGGCAATAACAGATATCCAGATTCAACCTTCAAAACACTTACACTACAAGAAGATACTGGCCTGTGCTTAATAATATGATCCAGAATGAGTGTCTAAATCCGAAATCCAAAGTTCTAATCTAGGCGGGGAATTTAGTCCCACGGAGAAATTTACGAAGTTTGAATGGGTAATTTCAAACAAAAATTCACAGTCCAATTCGTATTGACTTTCGGTATAATCTGTAATCCGACTGAATTGTAAAGATTGACGGAATAAAAATTTTATCGCTTTAGTCGATCTAGCTCTATTCACAAATTCAGTTTAAACTTTCTCAAACGAGACAAAGTTCTTGATCCGAGTAAAATATAAGCATGATAATAATTTTGAAATGGAGACTTGTTTCTTTGTATAAGTTCTGAGGTGCAGACTGTATTAAGAAATCAATGCTTTCAATAGTTACCAATAAAGCAAAACACTCAGTGTTATTTTTTTTCTGAATCTATTTCTTTATAACTGGTTATGTATTAATTTCTCACACTGTAGACACCTCATGGTCATGAGGACAAAGAGTGCCTGCCAGAAGTTGTAAGTTTATTATTTGTATAATATTTTGTAATGTCATAATTTACTTTTATAAAGTGTGGTTGCAAGATTTTCTTTAGTGTTTTCACGAGCTATTCTGATGTATTTAAATATAATAGTAACATTTTCCTGAAGTTAATTATTTCTGATCCACTCCAATTGTGAGATGACACTGACATTTTTAAGTTAAAGATTACTTACTATTGATACTTGTGAGACTCTCCCTGATAAAAATCTAAACAGTTTTAAAGAAATATAATAGTATCACAAGGCATATGCTTTTGAGATGATTAAATTCTTATTAGATATAGAAAAAAGATCTTCACAGATTGAAGCTTATCTTGTTGCTATGTATAAATCTAAAATGTTTTTAGCAACTTATTCCCATTTTGTTTTGTTTTTCAAAATTACTTTTTCTTAGGAGTTACTCTTTTGTTAGCATTATGAAGTAGTTAAAATGATAATAAACAAAAAAAATAATGTTCGTATTGTACCTGTAATTTATTAAAATGTAATAAATACCAGAGATCTGAAAAATTGTTCATGAAATCTGTTTGTTGACACTCCAGTTTTCTAACAAATAATTGAATCAATTACTATGGAACCTCTCATTAACAAAAATGAGCAAAAAGTTTTTAAATAGGCTAACTAACACATTTAAATTTCCTTAACAAAAAGTGAAGACACAAAACTATGATACACAACTTTCTCTACAATATAAAATTGTCCCCCAGTGACTCAGCAATATGTATACAGACTTGCACTGCTATAAACAGGACTTCAATACCTGTGATTAGCAGAGCATAGATAGCTCATTATATAACTTTGTACTTAAATCTAAACAAAAAAATAAAATTATTGTTTAGAATTGTATAGTATGGGAAAAAGTACCATATTTTCTTTCTCTGTTAACTTGAAAAAAAAAAATCTTGATTTTCAGATTTTCGAAACTTTTCAGGTATCTGGAATGTCAATTTTCTGCAGATGTGTGGATTTCTAAGATTCGTTTTCCTATCGATTTGTGTTATTTTCTGTGACTCCTTATGTAAATCTGATTTAAGAATACAGGAGAGAGGCAGTCTACACTGTTCCATGTACTCGCAGTGTTTTGTAAACAATGGGTCTAACATATTACAATGTGACTTCAACTTTGGCTACTCTCCATGAAACATTTCACTGCGCATTCTCTGTGCCGTATGGCTATGGCTCTCTCCATCATGCACATGTGAAGATTGCAGTTTGTCTAGTAAAATTGAAATAGAAACTGTCAAAATCCATTTTTATATTTTACCATCAAACTTCAAAAACATTATCAGTAGATCACGATCTTTTTATATGTTTAGGCATTTACCCTAAAATGAACTATTAAACTTAGATAAAAATGCTATTGGATTTGTTTACCATTTAGCCAATCAGTTATATTTTGACAGGTGCATGGAGCTGTTATAGCCATGTGATGTAATGTAAATGGATACAATATCTTTGAGATGAAAGTGCTTTGACCTAAAGGGTACACTTTTATTTTGAAAGTTTGAAAATTTTCAAGTTTAAAGAGGAGCATGGCTTGTTTTGTGGTGGCATTAATAGGGTTATCTTCTAAACTAGTGAAAGCAATGATTGACTATTTATTGCTCATGGTTGAAGTGAAGAACCAAAGTAGATAACTTTTTATTGAAAAGAAACAGTCAAAGGACCTAATTTCCAAAATATACAGTTTCAGAGTTCCTTTGATGTTTTGCATGTATGAAATTCACTTTATGCAATATTGGCCTTATTTTGTGTGCTAGTTATACACAGTCCCACTTAAATATTTTTAGATGTTTCTCACAGGAAATGTTGGTATCTACTTCCTGTGGTAACATCAACATGTTTTATGTTCAGAAATGCTTGTGGGTTGAACTCTCTACCTTCAATTTTAAAAACATTATGAAACTTCACCTTTGTTTAATTGAAAAACATTTTTATGAAGTTCAGTATTACTTTACTTTTTTAACTGCAACTTTTATATGTGAAAACTGTCATATGCTCTCTCTGTTGTATGAAAACCTGCAATAAGCTCTAAATATATATGCAGTGTTTTGGATTTTTAACTACTGATTTTTCTCAAGACTACTAAAACTGAATGAACTAACTTTTTTAAAAAATAATTGTTCTTGCATTTTATGATAAAGTTAGTAAATTTTAATGTGCAAACAGAAAAAAGGCATGAAAAAAGCATTGCTTAAAAAACTTTAAAATTGATTTAAAAGCAAATGATATTTGTGTATGAAAGCTTTGTAATGTTTACTGATAATCTTACAGATTTCACAAACATATGGTTACTCATTTTAAAAGTTATAGCATGAAAACTATAACAAGCACAAAATGGTTCTGAAGTTGGTTCTAAAGAATAAGCCTGTGCAGAAAGTTAACAATTTTCCGTAATGCAAAATCAAAAAAAAATATGCCCACACATAAATGCATGTGGTTTTAAATGTATTGCAGAAAAAGTGAACTTAATTTTGATTTTTTTTGCAGAATAAGCATATTCTACCAGAGATAAACTTTCAGTTTACTTTTACAAATCTAATTTTTTAGACCTTTAAAGCAAATTTAAATAAACATTTTATTGAAAATATCTCGTTTAATCAAAATTTAAAAATAATCTAAGATTATAACAATCATTGCATCAGCTGTAATGACATGAAATTAATGTATTAAATATACAAATTTAGCATACAAATTAATTACCTATCAGGATAGAGTATGTGAGAAAATGATAAAATGATTGGAAAGGTAAGCATGAGAGTAGGTTGTCTGCTACATCATTCAGTATACAGTAAAATCTGTAAAAGTCAGAAACTGCATAAGGCGGAAACTTGTACAAGCCGGAAGTATAAAAATTTTGCTGCACTGTCTTAAGATTTCTTTTATAAAAGTCTTCTACATGGCGGAACCTGCATAACGAGGATAGAAAACTATCTTTCACCTACCTCATCTATTAACAAGTAGGATTAGAACCTGAATAAGGCAGAAAAATGTTTGACTTAAGTATTAATTTCTTATTTAATTAATAATTTTTTTAAATATCAATAAATTCTTGGACATTTTGTTTTATAAGTATTAGTCAAATATATTGTTCTTATTTTCTGCCATTATCATTTCAGTTCTACAGCCACTAGATAATGTAATTATACAATGTTTAAAATTGAAATACAAAAAAAATTTATGCTTTAGCATGTTATTGAGAACGTGGATGACTGTAAGAGAGCATCTCAAATGACAATGGAAATTGACACGTTACATGCAATTGCATTTTTAAGTCATTCGATCAAATATGTAAAAGATCAATGTGTAATAAAGTGCTTTTGAAACTGGATTTATTCTTGATAATGGCAGATATTATGGAGAAGTTGTTCGTTATGACGATTCTCGTGAAATCCAAACTGTGTTTGAGAAAATTAATGTAGATGATGCTGCAAACACAAAGTTTTAACAGAAGTTGATGAAATTGATTTCAAATCTATAATAGAATTGCAAGGTGGTAACAGTGTGAGAGATTCAGAAGATGAACAAAATAGAAATTTCTATTTCATTGCAAGTGGTAAGTTATATTAACATTATAAAACTGTATGCAAAAATGAAGGCGGAGAAAATGAACTTCTTGAAAAGGCCATAGAATTGGTATTTTCTTTTAAATGCACAAAAAAGCTCATTTAAAAAAAAAAGTTGAAATTGGACACTTTCTTTAAATAAGTTTTATTAAGATTTTGTGTATGTATGTGTATTTTGAATGTTTATTTTTGTTCTTATTCTAATAAATATAAATAGCAGAACTTTATTCACTAATGTCTTACTTCACTTGAGTCAAACAAGTATAGCATTCTCCTCAAAAATATATAATTAAGGAAATGCATGTTCACTGTCTCAGCTGGAAATTTTACTCAGTCCTGTGCAATTCTGCTGTAGCCAGGTTTTACTGTAGTAACTTGTGATATGTATTTTTTGAATGATTTACAATTTCAAATTTGTCATGTGGATGATGAGATCATTAGTTAGATGTGATACAAATGGTGATAAAGCAATAAAGTTAAGGAGAAACTTGTGTAGACTGTTTTGAGCTTTAAGCTGTTTAGGATAAACAGTTATTTTCTGCAGTAACTGTAGAAAGAAAAAAGGGTAATATAGATTTATTTCATATTTTCTATGGTGGTTACAAGGTAAGCTACATTGATTCAGTCACTACTGAGTAAGGGTAGAGAAAATAACAGCTAAAATATAAAGTTTCATTGAAAAACCCAAAGTGTTTGATATTTATAAAGGAGGTGAGGATATGGAAATAAATTTTGAAATTTTTTGGTTAGTGAAATTATTTTTGATGTTACAATGAAAATCCTATTGCATTCAGAATATTTAGTGTATATTCATGGATAGATCTTTAATAAAACTTTTTTACCAAATTACTTAATTTTATGTGTACAGAAGACTTGTTATGTTTACTGAAAGTCACCAAATTTTGTTAGGTTGCTTGAACCAATTTAAAAGATGAGTTTAGTTACACTGTTATTATTCCATGCCAAAAACCTTGGCATCAAACATGAATTTATAATTAAAAGTTTTAATATTATATAAATTTTAATTCCTTAATTTCAGTCCTCTAGGAGGCCAGTAATAAGTTTAGAGACTTGTAACAGTAGAATATGTGGTTTGTTTCTGCATTGTAATCAAAGTTCAGATTACCTGTTGAGTAGCTTTGTGCAGAAACAAACAAATTCTTAACATTAATTATAAAATTTTATAACTGTTTTACATGGCATTTGTTTGCTACAAGTTGCACATTTTATAACTTGCATGATATCCTTGCTAAGTCTAATGTGAACTACACATTTATAATATAGCTATAGTACAAAAAAGAACAACAGGCCAATTGTTAACATTGAATTTCAATTATTTATTCTCATGTAAGTAATTAAATTGTAAACATTAACTCGTTAGGTTAAATAAGAAAAATCAATTTAAAAATTAAATGTTTCTCAGTAAAGTTTGTTTGCATGAGTTGCTTATGAATTTGCATAATTGATTTTAAATCTTCATGAAACCTAAATCCTTTGATCTAATATAACTTCCTCAACATTAAACAGATGCCATGCTTATTTTACCTGAGCAAGTTAAATCTTGTTAATTCAGCTAAGTGCTTATCCCTTACCTAGCTAATTGGTTGTACCTTGACCAGTATGAATAGCACAGATCACTCAGCTTAGGTTCATATTTTTTTATATATTCACAATAACAGTATATATATATTTTCCTGGGTTGTGATTTATTAAGAACAGAATGATCTTTTACAACTTCTCACATTATAACTCAAACTGTGCACTACTGTCCACAAATCTAAAATGGCAAATATGGATGTTGTAAATGGAAATCAAACCTACAACCCTCAAATGGCAAATTTTCTAATCACTGGGCCATCCTAGCCTGAAAATGAACAGAGTTAAATTATTCAAAAAATAATCATGAGAAATCAGAATAACAATATTTCAAATACTTTAGATAATTAGAATAATTAAAATTAGTGGATAAATGTATTTCAAAAACATTGATTGTTTTTGTAATATTGATTTATTTGGAATTTTAATTAACTGATTATTTTATGTGACACTTAATATAATTAAATACAGATTATTACTTCAATGAAACCTTTCTGAGAGAAACAACATTATAGTTTTTGCACATATATTTAATTTTCTGTCTGTTAAAATGTATCATCAGAATTTTTTTGGACTTAAAAGAATTTAAATCTCTTCAGTGACCTCAAATGATTCATTTTAAAATTTTCTGCACTTACCTTTGAACTTGATGTTAGTAATTAAACAAAGAAGTGTTACTTTGTTTTACCACGTGTTTTCTCTTATCTTGACGCTGTAAAGTCAAATCTGAGCTTAAACTATCACATGACATTGATACAGGCATAACATTAAAGTAAATTAATTTGAAAATACATTAACATTGACCATATTTTAGTAGATTTAAGACGTAAATGACATGTACTTTTCTCCCAAGTGTTGTCTCAGACTTGAATTGTCTGATTTCACCAAGTCATCTACAAAAGACTGTTCACATTAATTTATGATGCAAGTTGTAAATACCTTGCAGATTAAGCAATCTAATTAGCAGTTTGTTATGTGAACCAATATAAATTGTCAACTAAGAATTCAGGATAGTCAGCAAACAATTGAAAGCATTTAAGATAATATACAAACTTTAAAATTAGTTTTACAAAAATGTGTTATAAAGTGTAACTTAATTCATATATGGACATTGAAGAATTTTAATGTTAAAGCATATGGTGTAATACAAAACTGTAATATGTATAAGTTTTTAGGTTATAACAAACTAATACACACACACACACACACACACACAAGGTAAATTATGTTATATTACAATGGTTTTGAATAAGCATATCAGAACTGCAGTTGATGTAGTCATTATGAAATGTAATGTATCAGAACTACATCATGATATTGTTTGGCATTATATAGGTAGTGTGATGCCACCAAAAATTGATCAGTTTAAAAAGGAAATGCAATAACTCTTTATAATATAAAATGTTTGTATATTGAGATCAGATAGGGGTGTTCATATTAAAGATTTAGAAAATCCATAGTGGGGTTATTGTTATACTTAAAAGCATTACAATGTAGAAAAAAAATAGTTGAACTAAGACTCTTCAGTAAAAGACCTGCAACAAGTCATACCATAGATGTAGTAGACAGAGTGATACATCTCAAAACAAACAAGAATCTTTAAACACTTAGACTAGTGGCAAAAGTCACCCATTTATCCCAGGTGACATTACAGAATATAATGAGGAATGATATTCCTCTGGAAGAACAGAAAATTTCACATACTTTTTATTGTTACCATTTCTTATTTATATCACCCAAACAGATAAAAAAAGTTGACAGTATCATTCAGCTGGTTGACAGAAAAACAGGAAGAGCAAACTGTGAGTTTATTCTAAACAAGTTGGATTTTCTGGAAGAAAGCCAGGTAGGTATCAATTTAGAAAATATCACTGAGCATTTTTTGAACATATACATGAAAATTTAAATAATTTCACCACGTGAATCTTCATAATACTGAATAAAACTTTTCCTTTTAAACATAATGATATAAAGACTTTGTGAAGCAAGTTTTTCAATAAATATGTTAAGAATCCCCTGAAAATGTATGCTTTTCTCACACATGGAGATATAATAGTAACATCCATAATAGAAGAGAGGTAATTAATCTCAAAACACTGCTGGCAGATCATAATTGTTTCTTACCATTATTATCTTAAAACAGCATGTGGGCATTTGCAACATAGATCAGAGTAAACTGTTGTAGTGTACAAGTACTACACATATATCTTTTAGTTTGTATTTCTTATCTGCAAAATTTCTAACTTTTTCTTATTTCCAGTTTTAAAACACTAACTGCATGTGCTATACTTTTTCAACTTTCGACATGTATTATATTTGTAAGGTATTTAAAGGGGTAGTAGCATTGTGGCCTGCTTGATTTTACAACTGTCGCATGGAGCACAGATACTGCTTCCTCATTTCAGAGTTCTTTTTCTGCTTAGTTGTCCAGAGAGAATATATTATTGAAGGTGCACTTTTGGCCATCTCAATTCTTATTTACTTGTAATTTTAAGAAGATCAGTTGATGTTTTCTGTCAGAACCAGTGTCTATTGTAGAAGTCCAGTCTTTGTATATTAATTTATTTTAACGTGTTAAGCATATGATAAGTTTTGGCTGTATGATGATTTTTTTATTTATCTACATCTTTATTTGCAATAAATCTCACTTTTAGATCATCAGCTAGTATTTTTATACAATCTTCAGGAAATAAAAAAAACATTTTTTTTTGTTTCTTTCACCTCTAGTGTTTCATTAAATTTGTTCTGCACATCAGAAACATAAATGTTTTGCTTTATAATGATGAAATGTCTGTGGGCTGGTTTTAGACTTGAATTACTAAAACATTAAAACTCAAAAATTGGTAAAGTAACCTTGTACGTTTTTAAGTGTTTTATTTTGATTTAGGGTGTTTATTGTGATTATGTAGCATACAGGCTGATACAGTTTAGTAATAGTGTGTATTACAAGTTATAACCCATACAAGTAAAACTGTAGCTCTGCCATTGTTAATACTGATAGCAGAATTGTCATTCATGTGCTTTTTTTTTAAATTCATGCCAGAGTTGAAATGCTTAAATTAATTAAACAGCAGAAAACTTGCAAAATAGTATCTAGCTTCAGTTTAGAATATAATTTTTATTTTTTAAATTATTTTTTAAGTCATACAATTTAAAATATTTTGTTGAGAGATGTTATGAAAAACACTAAAAATACCTTTCAGTGTTTTTTTTACTGTTGATCAGATAGTTTCATTGTTTATATCTACCCAATTTTAATTTGATTAATTTCGATTAGTATACTGCTTTTGAACCTATATATTTCTAACTGTACTAGTCACCAATTATGGTTATAAATAATAAAAACTACTTAAAGTGGCATAGATTTATCAGTAATCCAAGATCTGAACTTTCAAAATGGTATTAAATCAGTTTAGGTAATCCTTTGTCAACAATATTCGTTCTCAAAATAAATTTATACTTAATAAATATACTTTGATTTCAGGGAGTTATAAGTTTATGATAAATGTTATAAAAATATTCAATAATTACAATTAGAATCCCTGCAATATGCAAAACATTGTTTCTACATTCCAAATCTAATAAGGTTTATCTGATGTCTTGATATGTAAGAAAATTGCCGTAGCTTTCACAAACTGTTATTTTAACATAAAAACTATTTCTGGAATGAAGAGACTGTCTAGAGCAACTGTTAAAAATTTTCAAATCTATGGTTTATTCTTAAGATTTCTAAATTTTCCACTAAATACCACTTTTGTCTCCAGAACTTACATCTAATTGCTTTCTCATGAAATTGTAAATTACTTCTCACACTACTTAAACTACTTTAAATTGATGGAAATAGTTTATAATCTATTCAATGCTTCAGCTACGTTCAGCTATTTTCAAAACTTTTCATCATCAGAAGTTGTTTCAATCCTCATATGACCTTATCAACAGTGAAGGAAAGTAATGAAAGAAACAACATTACTTGTAGTCCCGGGGGATGCAAGTTTATTAAAGACAAAAGAGCTTTAAAATGGGGTAGAAAAACCACAAACATTATATTTTTCTTATCAGTTTCCACTGAATAAATGTTAGAAAATGTCAAAATCATAGTTAAGAATTTGTGTGGTATAAAAGTTTTGTAATCAATAAAAATAAATATTTTGCCTAAATTTTAAAATTTGAAAGGCAAGTTTATTCTTGATATTAGAAAGATATTTACTGGTCCTCACTTAAAAAAAAAAGTTGAAGTTTTTTATAATTTCTTTCTTTTCAACTGTTATATTCACAAGTTTGTACAAGTTAAAAACAGTAGTGTGTAATCACAAAAGACAAACTTAAGGAATGTACCTTACTAATCTCTAGAAAACCAGTAAGTGTTGTTAAAATTTTTAAAAAAACCTTAATTTTATTTCAGAAAGATCCATTAATTCATCAGGCTAAGAGTCTACTGTGTTCTGGAATTTTAAGAAACAGCAGAGGAACGGTTAGTTTAGCTCAATATAATTATGTATGCATTCAATCACAGTGTTTTAGGTCTTGGAAATGACAGTTATTTGTTTCTTTCTGTCTTGCATGTTTAAAATTAATCATACAATACAGAATGTTTCAATTCTAATCCTTATTTGAAATTGCCTTGGCATGGCCAGGTCATTTAGAGTTCTAAACTTATAATCTGAGAGTCATGAGTTCAAATGCCCATCACACCAAACATGCTTGCCCCTTCACCCATGGGGGCATTATAATGTTATAGTTAACCCCCCCCCCTATTCATTGGTAAAAGAGTAGCCCAAGAGTTGGCAGTGGATGGTGATGACCAGCTGCCTTTCCTTTGCTCTTACACTGTTAAATTAGGGATGGCGAGCACAGATAGTCCTCGTGTAGCTTTATGCTAAATCCAAAACAAATTATTTGAAATAATAATTTTAATGTCAACTGTTTTAAAAGTACCTGAATTACTATTATAAGAATAAGATGTTATTTCAATGGAGTATATTCTAGTATTTAATAGAAGGAAAGAAAGTGATCAGAGGATTAATCATTATAGCTTAACCCTATCATGGCAGGTCAGTGACTAAAGATCATATCATCATGTTCGCTGACTTGTATTTAAAATTTTAGTGAACTGTTATCTCACAAATTAATATCAATAAGTTTGGTATCAAACTTTAAATTACAGTTCAAATTTTAATATTACATATTAATTAATTTCTTAATTTAAAAGTAAATATTAAAAGAATGCACTTAAATATTTTATGTCACATAGTATGTTGAAAGCAACACTGGTTCATATTACATATTTGTAATGTCAAAATACTAAGTCAGTAATTTCATATGAAATATAAATTCAAATTACTGATATTGACAAACTAGAATATACAATAAGAACCTCATCTTTTCTACTTGTTGAGGCATGGTTTATATACTAAATCAAGTACAATGGCCCCACTCAGCTCTTTACCTTTTTGTAAACCATGCCTTTTACACACTTTAGTATATGACATGTGAATATTCAATATGCAGCTAAGAATGTCCCCTTAGTCACATTCTCATCCACTTTAAAGTCTTTGGAAGCCATCTCCTTTCAAACCAAGATTGTGTCTTTAGTTTGATCAAAATTGTATATATATTTTTAATCTACATACAGCTCATTTACTGTGCTTGATAAATTATAGTGGAATAATTTGGTATCAATATAGTTATTTATGATTTTTTGGTTATTCAAATGTATGTATAAAACCTAAGAAGAAGAATTTCATTTCACATCCTTCATGTGTAAAATTTAAAAAGGCTTAGCATGCTATGGCAAGCAGCAAATGTGCACAGAGGTCGTTGTGATGACACCTAGAAGATTTTATTGTTTGCTATATTTATTTATTTATTATTCTATATTTTAAGAAATGATTAAGATTTTATTTGTAAATAGTAATAATCTTATATACACATGATGTATACTTATTGGAATATAGGTTTATTTTATGAAATACTGGTCCACTAAAGCACAGAAAAGATAGGTCACTTTGTAAAGGCTAAAGGTCAGTTTTATACTTTAGGATACAGTAACATGAGTGCACACATGCCACATCATTGTAACTTCTGTGTTGTTAGCAAAGCATAGCTGAAAGTTCAATATAACGAGAGTAATAAATATGTATACAAATATATAATATTATAAGACATAAGCCATTTCTGATTTTGTGGTTCTATAATGATTTCCATTTATTTTAAATTTTTTTATGGTGGTTATGAGGTCGATAAAAATAGCAGACTCAATATAGAGTAGAAAAAATAAAAACCAAAATATAAAGTTTTACTGACAACAAATGTTTAAAATGTGTTTGGAGGTTTTAGATATTACAGAAATATTAAAGATTTTGGGGATAATGAATAGTTTTTAATTATGACAAGAAAACTGCCTCACACTTGGACTGGTAATCAAACAGACTTTATACCTTCACAAACAAAACGTTAGTAAACATAAGTCATGAAAAAAATTCTGATATTCTGTGTACAAAAACTTTCTTTACAATCTTTCTTTACTAAAACGAAAAGTTATTGTATAAAGACTTTTGTATAGTACACCAAGCCTGTAATGAAAGAGTTAGCAGGTTTAAAATATATTTTTTTATATTACTGTACTGTTTAATTCATAATGAAATAACCTAGTATTATAACACTTAGGAGTTTTCAAGTCTGCTTTATACAACAGGAATCATTTCTAAAATGTAATTATTTGCATGAATAAGATTGTTTTTAAAGCTTTTAGAGAATGAAAATGTACAATGTTACTTATTGTTTCCTAAAACTAAATAATAAAAAGTGAGAAAGAAACTTTTTGGTAGTTAAGACAATATAAAAATTTAAAACCAAAATAGTGGTGTGTTGAGGACAAATAAACTTACAAATACAAAGTGGGCATTTATATATGTAGAAACGGCTCATTTGAGTTGAGAAAATTTTTTGTATATTTTTCTCTACAAGTGGGTTTTCTCGACAAACTGGGCATTTTTTCTCCACTTTCAATTGTTTGTTTAGGTTTTCTTTTTGTTGTTTTTAATTATTAACTTCTCTTTTATTTAATATATTTTATTTGTTAAGAATGATCCAAAATGTTCTTGGAACAATTTGTTGTTATTTATTTTTCTAAAACTTTATTATTTTCAGGTTTTCATAATTTTTTAAATGTTTATTTCTTGTTTTTTTATAACTAATGCATTAAACTTTCTGTAATTTCCTTTTTCATATTAAAATAGCTAAAGTGAGAACTTCCTCCTCAATGATCCAGAAATCAGTTTTGAAAATCTATCAACTGTTATTTTATTGTTTCCTATATCCTGAACCTTTGGTGAAAAGAAATGACGACTTGCACTCTATTTTCCACAAATGTCTAAAAATGAATATTTGTCTTGGAAGCAGTAACTGATAGTTTCAGGAAAATCATTTTAAGGATATGGCAGGGACAGCATGGCATTGCTAGGTGGTTAAGGCACTCGACTTATAATCTGATGGTCCCAGGTTTAAATCCTCGCTGTCACACCAAACATGCTCACCCTTTTAGCTGTGGGAAAATTATTATGACCGTCAATCCCACTATTCATTGGTAAAGAGTTACTCATGAGTTGGTGATGGGTGGTAATGGCTAGCTGTCTTTCTTCTAGTTTTACACTGCTAACTTAGGGGTGGCTAGCACAGATAGCTCTCGTGTAGTTTTGCGTGAAATTCTAAAAAAAAAAAAAAAAAAGCCAATAAGGCAGGGCTTTGGTAAAAGTAATAAAAGTTTTTAGAATACTTTGAAATTGGCATAGAATTTCACTCCTAATATCTTGGAATAAATGCATAAAAATAAAATATAAAACTGTTTTTGAAGTATTCACCTTCATGCTATCATTAAAATTATATTTCAGAAGCTTCATGCGTTTCTTTTTGACACTGGTATAGTGTTAACTCGACCTGCCACTAGATGGAGCAGCAGTAGTAATTTAACCTCTGAGACAAAAAACAGTACTAGGTACCAGGTCTACTGTAAACCCATTCCAGCTCACCAATTGCTTGTAGAGAATGTTAAAGATGGAGAAGTTAGAATTGGAGGTTCATTTAGATCTGCATTTTCTTACACCAGTGGAGGTAAGTCTATTTATTTCACAAACTGATATATGCACTATTTTGCAAGATTAAGTTTTTTTCATTAAATTGAATTGTCAGGAGACAGAAATCTTTCATACAATATTTAATAATTTTTTTTAACTTTCCATACATTCACTAATAATCATCTTACTTAAAACAAGTATTAATAAATATATTTTATGAGCATACTCCTCACATTTATCACTCCATTTTTTGGCTACCATACTCAGAAGAAGAACTCCAAAATTTAAAACATGTCTGCAGTATTCATGATGATGACTTGAAGTAAAAATATATTCTCAAGACAGCTGGTATGGGTATTAAAACTTTAATTAAAATAAAGTATATAACAATGTTTCAATTTTAGGTTTGTTAACCTGAAGATGACCGAAGAAGGCAAAAACATTGTTCTGTACTTTATTTTAATTAAAGTTTCAATACTCATACCAACTGTTTTAAGAATGCATAACCCCAGTATATCAAAAGTTTGTAAAAAAAATCTCACCTGTATACTGTAAGAAAAAATAATAAATAATGCTGTAGCCAAAGTCTTATTTTAGATCATAAGATTTGATATAGTTTTATAAATCTATCTTGCTTAAAATCATTTGACTTCTAAATCAATTTTTTTTTGTCCTTACTGCAGCTAAATATGTATTTAAACTGACTTTCATGGACAAGAATCTTGGTCAGTCTCATACATTACAAGCCAGTGATGAACATGACAAAAAGCAGTGGCTTCAAAATCTTTATAAGGTAAGTTCTAACCACTGGTGTTCATCTTCTGGCCTGTCTGTAACTGAAGAAAGAAAAGAAGGTACAATGAATATTGTAGAAGATTGTAATCTTGATGTGACTCAAGCTGGTATTTTAGTGTAAAGAAATATCATTTTACTTTTGTAAATTAACTATTGAACCTAGTATAAACTTAAATGTTGGCATGAAAAGTATTTGAGATATAAAATCGTATGAATAAAGTAAAAGAATGAAGCATGGAAAACATAATATGGATATCTCTTTACTGAAGTTAGCTTCATGAAGCAATGTGAAAAAAAATAATGGATGTGTAAGCCAAGGATATTAATACAGTAAGTCACTGAATATGAAAATATAGTGTAATAAAAGTAAAGCATGATTAGATAGGCTAAACATGTCCTGTTAATGGATTAAATCTTTAATGCTAAGCTTGAAAATACATGTCAGTTTTTTTAGCCACCAATTATCCTAAAAAAAATATTTAAATGTTTTCATAATTTTTATGAATATTTGATATTATGTATTGAAGAGGGAAATAATTTGTGTACTGGAGCGCTTGGTCTTCATCTATATAGCTACAGCTCATACTAATTGTTTGTGTTGTTCTTTGAGCTATAAAACTCCTTAAATTTGATTGGTTGATCTCTGACTTTCAAGTTATTTTTCATTTGTGTGTGTGTGAATTAGAGTTTAATGTCACTTATAATCAAATTTCACAATCACGCATAACATTATATATGTTAAAATTTCAGTGGTAATCAAGCTGAGTGTAGTAAGTTTCAACATGGCATGGATGTTGCTTGTTGATATCGTTACCAATGTAAGTTGTACCATTGTAAGTACACAAGAAGTTTTAATCTGTGATTGGTCAATACACTTATGTATTCTTTGGTGCAGAGACTTTTATTTCTAATGCTAATGTACATGTGTCTTTTCAAATTTATGGAAAATATTTTTTTTTATAAATGTGCATTAGATAAGTTTTAATAATATATTATTTGCATAACTTGTAGTCATAATAATGTGTTGAAAGATTACTGATATTTTCTGTTCAGTTTTTATATCTCGTTTTACTGGCTATTTGCTGTTGATATGTAATGAATAATTTCACAAGCAATTTTGTGGTACAAGGGTGACATCTGTTTGTAAATGTCATTATTTGGGATGTAGTAGTTGATTTATGTTAAGTATTACTGAAAACATTTTCTTTATTTGTACAGTGAAAGTTGTTAATTGTTCTCTGAAATACAAAAATATATGAAATGGCTACCACATGATACAGATTGGTTTAAAAATGTATTGTAAGGCATAAAGAAATGTGGAGCTAAGTGTTGATGTCTAAGAAATTTTCTATTTTAAAATAATAATGATGCTTTATTTTGCAACTATTTTCTTATGTGTGAAATATTGTTTGCAAAGTAAAACGATAAAGTTGGAGCAGTTAGTTTTGATCAAACTGGGACTTTTAAAGGCATTTTTTTGTTTAAGAATAAATGGCATTTGAAGATAGTTTTATTTGTTGTTAGGAGGCACAATTGAAAAGATTAAAGCAATAATAAAGTGGGAAAATTGATTTTTAACATTGTTTTGAAATTTAGGCATATTATTTCTAAAAAAATGACTAAATTTGATAATAACCTTTTATGACAGAAAAAATAAATGTATTTTATTGTTTTCACTAATGGTGTGATATATATAAGTATTATTTTTGTGACATTTATTGGAAAGTAATGTTGAACTAGCATATTTTATAAGAATTGTTGTGTATAGTGTGTACAAATTAAAAATGTGATAAGTTTAAATATAATATAACTAACAAATCCAACAGCATTTTAATATGTAATAAATTATTAGAAACTACTCTTTAAATTTGTCATTTTATTTCATTTATTAACCTGTTAGCAATTCCACATTAAACTAAATCTATCTGATGTTCATACTAAATAATAATTCATAATAACAATAACCAATATTATTTGAGTGTGATTTACTGGAATTGAGATATCTTAAAATGATTGGGCTTTGTTAAAAGATGACATTGTTTTTAAAAGTGGTTCCTGTATTCCAGTTTATTATACTTTATACAGGTGGTATGATTAGTGTTTGTAGGACCAAATCCTGATTTATCATGAAAAATAGTGATTTTTTGGCATTTGTTATTGTATGACCAATAACTATTAGTAACTAAAGTTGTTTACTCAAAGGTAATAAATCAGTTTTACACACACACACACACACACACACACACACACACACACACACACACACACACACACACACACACACACACACACACACACACACACACACACACACACACACACACACACAAAAACCATAAGTGAAAGTTGTGTATTACTACTGAAAGGAATGTTTAATTATTAGGTGGTTAGATTAATGATTGACATTATTTCATTCATTCATTTTAGATAATTAAATTTTTCGTACAAAATAGGCCTAGCATGGCCTGGTGTGTGAAAGCGTTTGACTTCTAATCTGAAGGTCATGGGTTCAAATTCCCATCAAATCAAACACTCCTTTTAACCATGGGGGCATTATAATGTGGTGGGTCAATCCTCTTATTCTTTGGTAAAAGAATAGCCCAAGAGTTGGCAGTGGGTGGTGATGGCTAGCTGCCTTCTCTCCAGTCGTACACTGTAAAATTAGGGATAGCTAGTGCAGATAGCTTTCATGTAACTTTGCTTGAAATTAGAAAAAACAAACAAGATTCAAAATAATACTATTATACTACAGATGGACCTGTATAATAGTGTAACAAAACTTCCAACCAAAGGTGGAAACTTGGATTATGAAAGAGTATGTGACTTATTCTGCAAGTACAGAAAGTATTATGCGATAGATGGATTATTAGTAGTAATTAACATTGTAAAAAGGACCCTGCATATGAATAAATGCAACATTATACGAGTTGTATCAAATGGTACTAGCATCTGACTTGTGCACATCTCCATTCAAAAAAGAATGATTGCATTTGACAATGATATTTTTGGTCTAATTATAAATAGCAAATGTCATTAAACAGTCGTATACACACACCACATAAATTCTGATGACATGGATTCTGATGAGAACTATAAACTGTTGTTTCAATTATGGGTATAGTTTATGATGGAGTTAGAAAGAATAGCACATGGTGAAAGCTTTGCAAGTCAAAACTATTTTTCTTCATTTTAAATCCTGATATTTTCACTTTCACAATGGTTTTTTTCACTGTCAGCCATGATCCTTCCAATTTAAGCCATTTTTAGTATGTTTTTCAATTGTTGTAACAGTATTTCTACATTTACTTTGGTCCCTTCTCTTTTACAATGTTTCTTCCATTACAAATAATGACTTCCTCATTTAAAATGGAACATCCACTCTAAACCTCTGTCCTTCAACTTTTATAGTCACCTGCTTTAAATCATGGTACTTAAACTTTGCAATCATCCCACTTTTATTGTGATTTTTCCTCCTCTTTTTTTATACCATGTTTATTCTACTTTAAATCCTTGTCATCAGAAATTATGCATATTCCTTTCATTTTTACAATGGCCCTTTTCTTTAGTAAGCTTCCCACAGATACCTCCTCATTTTGGGACCCAACTTGCATTATAAGAGTGACAGTCAAATCCCACTGTTCTGTCATGCAAGAGTAAGCAGTGGGTGGTGTTAACCAGTTGCCTTTTCTCTACTTTTTTGCATATTACATCTAAATCTAACTTGTATTTAATATTTTTTCCAGTTGTACTCTGTTTCTTAATGTGCTTACGACATGATATATGAACCACATTAAGTAATTGTCTTCATTACCTGCCTTTATTTCTGTAATTTTGTTAATCACTTATTTTGAATTATTCTCTGCATTTCCCATTCTAATTCAGTTTAATGTATCAACATTAAAGTGTTTTCTAGATGGTCAATTTATAACTTCAAAACCGTAATTTTGTGATAACAAAGACCACCTTGCTAATTTAGGCAATAGGTCCTTTAAGATCATTAGTTATCCTAGGAGGTGCATAGTCTGTAATTATGTTAAACTTTCTGTCATAAAGATGATAGTGAAATATATTAATACTATGCATTGCTGTTAAACACGTACCATCACTAAGTCATTTATTTATGCTTTTCCTGGCGGTTTACTATAATAAGCTGTAAGAGCATTCATTTCCATTTTTGTTTAGCTGCAATATGACTGCTTCTACAGCAAAACTTTAAGCATCTGTATTTAAAATAAACTTCTTACTGAAATCAGTATAATTCAAAATAGGCACCTTTAGCAATGAATCTTGAAGTATTTCAAATACTTCTGGTCTCTTCCTGTCAACTGAAAACCTAAGTATTTCTTTAAAGGTCTTAATACTATTGCAAAATGTGCAATAAATCTATTAAAATCTTACAAATCCCAAAAATCAAGAACATATTTTAGTTTTCAGTACTGCTAATTCCTCTTAGTTCTAACTTCTTTGGGCTTGGTCTTATACCTTCTGTGGTTACTATGTGGCCAGGATAGTTTCTGTTTGTACAAACTAACAGTTGGCTTCAACTTTATAGTTGATACAAAGTAATAATTGTTTTTCTGATCTGATATAACAAATATGTGGATTTGGTTTCTCATCAGAAAGCAGCATTTTCAGACATCATATCTACCATAGCTTTAGATGATGGTATTACGTGCGACTGTTTTAAAAGTGTCATACATCATCATTTGTGTATTAGACAGAACTATGACATCTTCATTTACGTGCACACTCTTCCTGTTCACTGCTCCTGTGCATGTTAATTAACATTTTGCTATTCACCATAGAGCTACATTTTACTTAGTATCAAAGTTATACTACCAGACAGTTTTTGTAGGAAGTCTTAACCTAAAATAGCAGTAACTAACTGTTCATACATAATGACGGTGTCAGCAGAAAAACAGTCACTCTCCTCCTACCACTTATAGTTTTCACAAGTTGCCAAATAAAAGTTTGTTTTTACTTGGAGTAATGGTTTACATGGAGCTGGAGACTCTTAAAAACATTTAAAGGCCATGTATGGTTCTAGAGGCTTTTGTGTTAACTGAAAACTACCTTGTATTCATCATTTTAACAGGTACTATATAAATTGAACTAATCACTATCTGCAAGATCATTCAGGTGGTTGCTCTTTTCAAACTCATCAGTAGATGAAGCTGAACTGTCATTTGTACAATGCTTATAAGAGTAACTTTCCATTGTAATTTAGTTTTTCAACCATAGTTGTGAAGATGATGCCAATAAAGTTAGCCTGATTTCACTTCATCTTCGTGACTAGCTGTAACCCTTACATTCTGCTGAATGTGAGGAGTCGAATAATATAATACATCATCATAGCAACAGAACCAACTTTTGAGAATGGTCTAAAATAAGACTTGTATTGAAGTATTTTATTTGCACAACTTGTAAAATTATTTGTATTAGCTTTTAAGAATAGATTATTCCAACACTTAATTTAGGAGTTATACTCTATATAAAGTTTTAACATTATATCACGTGGTTCGTAAGAATAAACGTTGTAACTTTCCTCCTGAACAGGCCCGGCATGGCGAATTGGTTAAGGTACTCGACTCGCAATTCGAGAGTCGCGAGTTTGAATCCCCATCACACTAAAGATGCTTACCTTTTCACCCGTTGGGGCATTATAATGTGATGGACAATCCCACTATTCATTGATAAAAGAGTAGTACAAGAGTTGGCGGTGATGACTAGCTGCCTTCTCTCTAGTCTTACACTGCTAAATTGGGAACGGCTAATTTTGCGGGAAATTCAAAACAAATTCTTACTTAATATAGTTTTTATGTTTTATTATATGATTGATTAGAGAAGGAGAGTTACTTAGAAACATTTGCAAATGCCTTATTTAAACAAACCTTTTAATTTCTATGTGATAATATTTATTTTCATTTTATTTGCTTGTTTGATCTTTATTTTAAGGGTTAATTTTACGTGTGTATATTTCCTTTATAATTTTATGTTTGCCAGAAATATATATCTTACACACCGTATTTGTAACACTCGTGGGATCTCGTTTCTACTGCATCAAGTTTGGTTGTAATCTAATTTTGATTTGAATTAAATTATTTAAAAAAAAATGGTTTGAACGAGATAAAGTAATGAGGGACGGATCTGTGATGTTAAGACGTCATAAATGAAATCAACCAATAATGTAGTGCATGCGAAAGTGTATTTACGCATATAATGTCTTCTATAATTAGTTATAAGTCTGGGCAAAAAGGAAGTGCAGATTTTGTTTTTGGAAAGTGTCACCAATGTTTGTAAGCTTGGTCACAGATACATTTATTCTTTGCATCAGGGCTATTTTTTGAAATATTCATGAATTTAGTCTTAATCTGTGTCCCTTTCTCCAGTGTTGACCGCATATAAGATAGTAATGTTTGAAACTAGTTTCTTTGTTTTCCCTAATAGTGCATGGCTAATGATGTGAGCTTTCTGCATTCTGAAAATCCTAATAAAGATTAGAATTGTATAAACACTTAACTAAAGTTAATTCTTTCTTGATTTTTCGACTTTGTGTTTGTATCATGAATTCATCCCAACCTCGTTTGCATAAAGTGATCAAGTGGCCATTATTAATTATTTGACTTACTAATCAAATATAATACGAGTAATTTTCATATACTGTTGTTGTGTTTGTATGCATGCGCGCGTGTCGTGCTATTAAGCGATGTTACTTTATTTTTTAGAAAAGTAAGTTCAGTCTTTTTATTTTTGAAATGAGCCAAAATTGTTTACACATTGCAAAGCAGTCAATTTGAATCTCCTGTTGTAGTTTGAAACCTTACATTCAATAGTTACCTAAAAAAAATTAATTTGTAAAAAGTACAAAGTTACACAATTGACTATCTGCATTCTGCCACCACATGTATTAAAACCCAGTCTCTAGTGTATGTCTAGTTCATAGACATACTGTTGTGTAATTGAATGGCGTTCACATAACAGTTGTGACTGGCTTAGTCTATCGACTAGGAACAACAGATTTAATCTCTTCTAAATGCTTCACATAACCTCGTATTTGTAATCTGCCCTCTAATTTACTGGAAATTCTGACATCGAAATTTCTAGATCTATATATGTTTAAACTCAATGCTTAGCTAATATACATAATATAGCAATGAAATACCCTTCCTTGATTGAGAAATACTTTGGACAATTTTATTATAAAATAATAAGTTGTGTTATTTTCTGAGGACCATTGTGTGTGGATAAGATGGCATTTCGTGTCCTGTTGTCACTGGCTGCCTTTCCTAGATAGGTGGTTGAATGAATCCATTGGCAGCTTAGCCCTTGATGATCCTCTAGAAATTGTCTCGACATAATCTCTGGGGTCCTTATCAGGCTAATTTTCTATCATTAAGTTGTTTGCTGGAGTTACACAGTTGATCATTCATCAATGTACTTTCAAAGATGATCACAGTGGATGACCTTTGGCTTTAATCATTTATCTTTCTGGATCTGTTCCCAATGGAACTTACAATTGGTGTAACTGGTTATCTTTCTAGTCCTTTTAGTTCTTATATTTTTAATATAAGTATTTTAATTAAATCTGCTCGGTCTGACAATCCCATCATTTGAAAGCTTACAGTTATTAAATTTCTCGATCTTTAACACTATGAGTTATCTCGCAAACATTTATATAACAACACTGAAAAATGTTGTTTATAACATTGCTTGTAGGTCAGTTAGAATGCCAAATAAATAACAGTAGTAATCTTAACTAGCGAATAATTTGTTTTAAAATATCCAAAATTCATATTTGAAAGCTATAAGAATGATTTTTGGATAATAAATTTAGTACAAAAAATTAGATTCACAAAGACTGGCAAAACCTATTAGTGAAAAAATGACCTAGAGTTAAGTAAGTTCTCAATTTCTTGTTGTTTTTTACTTTTCCCCAGAGGGACAGCAGTAAGTTTACAAACTTACGATAAAAAAATCCGGGATTTGATTCCAAGTGGTGTTATATTTATTAACCGAAAGTAACTTGAATGTACAAATTAAAATTAATTAATTCTTCTTTGTGCATTTGACGTTAGGGAAGCTAAGATGCCATTTAAGTCTCATTTCACTCTCAGGCTACGTACCTTGGCAAACTTTCCATAAACCATCCAGTGCTTTTTGGTATCGTCTTCCAAGTCTATGTTTATGTTAACAAAATGCTATAGTGCAGAGAAGCTGATGTCACAGGAATATCAAATAAAGGTCAGCATGTAAAATGTCAAAGGAATAATGCAAAGAGACAGAACAACATTAAAAAACCTTCTGAAGAAAGAGAGACTTAGTTTAGTAGGAATAAAAGTTGTAATATATTTGAAACAGAACTTCAACAGTAGAGGATGACCACGAGGTCAATTAGTGAGTTTTGAGATTTACTAGAGATGATGAAATTATTACTTATGACAAAGTCGGGAAGAATGTGACAGAAAATCGAAAGCAGATCTAAAGAAGACCATTAAGAAAGAGACAAAAAATTAAAAGAAGAACAAGAAATGAGGGACAGAAAATTGTAAGAACCTGACAGAAATACAGGAGAAGAGTTGAAAAGGCACATACTGTTTTAAAAAAATTAAGATAAAATAAATATGACTCAAGACGAGATCGGTGCATTTATAGTGGGTATACAAATAGATTACAAGTTTGAAGAAGGGCGTTAGCAAAGTACAAAAAGACATGAATAAAGTCAAAAGTAAGGAAAATACCAGTGACATAGAAAAGGGCATTATTGAAATAAAAAATATCACTGGTGATAGGATAAAACCTTTAGAAAATTAATTATTATATGTAAATATTTCACCAGCCACATCCCTTTCTGCATAAATTCAATAGTTTCAATCTAAAACAGCATTCATTACAAGATATGGAATAGGAGAAATTATATGGTCTCCATCTATTACCGTTACTGGTGTACTATTTTTTACTGAAAGACCTCACTCGACTACTATATCTTCCAACGCTGATTAATCAAGACACAAACTATGATAGAAATATACTATGGCAGGCATATCAAACACAAATTAGAATTATTTCCAAAGTGAATGGTTGTAATAAGGGACAATAATGTATTAATCTTTCTACCCATTTTGAAAAGGACTTTGTTTAAATTGTAATTTGAAAGGGCACAATGCAAGGACCTGGCCGAGTGCGTTAAGGCATGTGCTCGTAATCTGAGGGTCGCGAGTTCGCATCCAAGTCACGCTAAATATGCTCGCCCTCCCAGCTGTGGGGGTGTTATAGTGTGACGGTCAATCCCACTTTTCATTGATAAAAGAGTAGCCCAAGAGTTGGGGTGGGTGGTGATGACTAGCTGCCTTCCCTCTAGTCTTACACTGCAAAATTAGGGACAGATAGCCCTCGAGTAGCTTTGTGCAAAAATTTTAAAAACAAAAAAGTAAAGAATGCAAGGAACTTTATATAAAATCCTTATGGAATAAAACTCTTTCAAAGGATGTTGGAGAAGGAGAACTGTTACAATTGTCAGATGCATGGCTAAGACAGTTAAAAATATAAGAAATCAACAACTATTGTAAGCAAATGAGACAATACACTGAGGAAGCATCTTAGAACCTAACCAGATCAAAGAAACCAGGAAGAGCTTGACCAAACAAAAGAATATTGCTGATTTAAGAAATTCAGCTGGAAATATGCTATATGTCCCAAATTATATAAGAAATTCATCATTTGAGGAAACCATCCACGGGCTTATTTATGGAATACCTTGCAGGAAGTTGATTGAAACTTTTTATAGTTATGTATGTTTGACCTGACTCAATAAATGAAGATTAGAATTTGCCTCCAGAGATAAAGAAAGAGGTAAAGTTAATGCAAATAACAGACAAACATAAAGTTCTAGCAAGAAGAACATTGGAACTTGTTGTCCTGAGCTCTGTTTCTCATGGGTGGGAGGTTAAACAAGTTTCACAGTATATGACCAGGAAATTCCTGTGCATTGCATATCAATTATTACAACAAAGGTTGTATTCCAAGTGACAACAAAAATGTAATCATTGTGTTACCAAAAAGTGAAATATCCATGGGAAGAATTCCTAGGAATAAATATATGCATCTTGTGGCTTGTGCATAGGGCAACCCAGAACTCTATTATGTTCCTTGAGAAAATTAGAAGAACTCTTGTTGGATTTAAAGACTAAAGTTGTGATACTTTTTTGATATCAGAAAAAACTTCAACTAGTCTTTAATATAAAAGGGGAAAACACCTGAGCACTTTCAACATTTTGGGAAAAACTGGGAATGGTGGTGTAACTGAGTTAGTGATATATAAAATGAATTGAGTATGTCACGAAGGTTACCTGGGCTTTCCAGGAAGTGTTTTTTTTAAATACTTTTTCACTGTAATGTTGTAGATGTGTCTCATTTCTAATGAAACTTTTGTTTGTTTGTTTTGAACTTCGCACAAAGCTACTCGAGGGCTATCTGTGCTAGCCGTCCCTACTTTAGCAGTGTAAGACTAGAGGGAAGGCAGCTAGTCATTACTACCCACCGGCAACTCTTGGGCTACTCTTTTACCAACGAATAGTGGGATTGACTGTAACTTTATAACGCCCCAACGGCTGAAAGAGCGAGCATGTTTGGTGCGATGGGGATGCGAACCCGCGACCCTCAGATTACGAGTCGAACACCTAAACACGCTTTGACATGCCGGGCCTCTAATAAAAAAAAAAAAGCCAGAAATGAGAGAATTAAGTAAAAAGGTGTTAGAGCTATTTTTTCTTCAGAAACAGTCAAGAAAGACTACATTCACGTATAGTTAAAGTAAAATAAAGGTAATACATAGAGATTAACTGAAAAAGAAATGTTAAACGTATCAGTTTCCAAAGTAAGACATAGAAAATTATCATAAATAAATAGTAGGTGTTAGAAAGATTAGAGGTAAACGCTGAGGTTGTTTGTTTGTTTTGGAATTTCACACAAAGCTACTCGAGGGCTATCTGTGCTAGCCGTCCTTAATTTAGCAGTGTAAGACTAGAGGGAAGGCAGTTAGTCATCACCACCCACCGCCAACTTTTGGGCTACTCTTTTACCAACGAATAGTGGGATTGACCATTACATTATACACTCCCACGGCTGGGAGGGCGAGCATGTTTAGCGCGATGCGGGCGCGAACCCGCGAACCTCGGATTACGAGTGCACGCCTTAACGCGCTCGGCCATGCCAGGCCGGTAAACGCTAGAACTCATACTATATGAAAAATAAATGAATATTGTTAAACAATATAATTTATCTCGTATGAGTCTCCGATTTATTTTGTTATGTCCGTTACTATTGCTATTTGAAACAGCAGGACATTTTAATTTTAGTTTTGAAGTTAATTAAATGTCAATGTATTAAATTTATGACATTTGCGAACAAGATCAATAAACAATTTTCTTTTTTTTAATGCAAAAATATTTTAATATACAAACAACAATTCAATTTATAACAATGGTTGTTAAATAATAATTTGTATACAAAAATTTTACAAACTTACAAATGATATAAGTTCTCTGTCGGGTCTGGAACTTAATATTTCGTGGATGTTTCACAATGTGCAAATTAGTTTTATATTGACACACTTCATGTGATGGGATTGTTAGCTAACAATATTCATCACACGTAAGTTTTTCCTATGAAAATGTCTGATGTCCTCATATAAGTACTAACGACCGAAGTTAATTAAGTAAAGTTTGTAATATTCGAAATTATAAACGTTCCTGATCAAGTATCTGTAGTTTCCCGATTAATAAGCACTTGTTATAGTTATAGCTTCCGAGGCTTATAGTATAGTAACTGCAGCAGATCAACATTATTCTATATGCTGTCTTTTGGCGCGTTGATTTGTAATTTTTAGGACATATTTTAGAAAGTTCAGTTGGCCCAACAATATTCGAAGATACGCTAGTAGGTGTTTCTTGTACAACATATATTATTGATTCTTACTCTCAAGAATCTTCTACAAATTTACTGAATAGGCGGGTCATACACAATAAACATTTAACAATATAAATTATGTACATTTCTAAACATATATTAAACTGAAATAAACATATATATTAAAATAATATTAAACCTATTGCAATATTATTCTTCTGATATAGAACAAACCAATGATCAAAGGTCACTAATTCCAGGGCCTCGATTGATTCCACAAGGTTCGACAGTATTTAGTTTTAAAGTCAGTTTGAGTGCTAATGAGAGAAACATCATCAGCAGAATGAATGGATTGGTTGAAGTGTGGAACAAGAGGAAGATGGTTTTTGGTGTCATATAGGATTTTAACTAGGAAAGACTTAAATCAGTTTGTGATGAAATGAAAAGTCACTATAATGTTGAGTTGGGTTCAACTGAGGTGACATCATTTGGCCGTAAATTCGTCCCTCCCCCCAAAAAAAAAAGAAGTGCAAAGTTAAAGAGGTGCTAGGAAAGACAATATTTTATGCACAAAAGATTAAAGATGTGGTTTAGAGAATCCAGACTGACATGTGGCCAAAGCTAAAGGTCCTTACCATGGCCATCTGGCAAATCGCCATGCAAAATAATTGCAAAATGATTTAAGGGATTTTACAGTCCAGAAGGGGACAGTACCATAATTTATATTTATAATATTTTAAAGTTTTGTAACTTGTGTAAACATGACTTGGTTTGGTTGGAAAAAATGGCTTAAGATGTGTAGCCAATCAAGTACAGGATGATGAGCTCTCTTTCAGTGCAAGTATTCCATCTTAAACAATTCAGTCCTAGAACTGTATGAATTAATTTTCAAGTGCATAGCTTGTTGGAAAGTTGGTTTCACATGATATCATACTGATTGTATGCTTTCACAAGTTAGATAACAGTAGATGTGCCAGATTGATTACATGCATGCTTACATACATTTTATACTCTTAAAAATGTAGAGTGAAAAATTATCTGAATGTGTTGCATCCGTGGGTAGCATGCCATTGTGTTTTATTTAATCCTTCAATGATATTCTAAAAATTCAATACTGGATCAGCTTTATAGCGGAATTTAATTAATTAATTTACATCTGCAAGTTTCATCCCAAGAGAGTAGGTCATCTCCAAACAGCAAATAAAACTTGCAGTTTTAAATGGAAATAGTAGAATTGGGCTGTTGTTGGCAATTTACAGACATATCTTGAATACAAGTTCCTTTGTAATAAAGCTGAATTTTTATGTATAACCTATTTTTACTTATCATAAAAAGCTTGCCACATGTCGAATAGATACATATAGTAAATTCGGAATTATGTTCAATATTCTTTCTTCAATATGAAATTAGTTCATTGTAATGAACCCATACACATCCTGTTGATCTATTACAATCTATTTTAGCATAAATACATGATTTATAAAACTCTTGAAATGGTCTATTCTAGTCACCTTTGTGTCCTATGTAACAATATCTACTCTTCCCTTGTAGAAGGGGTCACCAACTGTAAAATCTGTTTCTCACTCAATCAGTAATGTCTGTGTGTTACAACTGACAAATACTTTAGAGAATGAGCAGTCACACGGAGATGATATTGTATAAAAGATAAGAAGCTTCTTACAGGATCAAACCTTCAGAATTTTATACACTTGTAATTATGAACAATTTTACAGTGCTTGTTTGTTGTTACGAATTCCAGACAAAGCTACACTAGGGCTATTTGTGCTAACAGTCCCAATTTAGCAAAGAAAGACTAGAGGGAAAACAGCTAGTCATCACCACCCACCACCAAATATTTTACCAACAAGCGGTGGGATTGACCATCAATTATAATCTCCCCAAAGAGAAATTTGATCCAGTGACCCTCAAATTGCACATCAAGCAGTCTAACCACCTGCCCATGCTGAGTTTCTATTTAAAGAAAAGAAACTTGTAAGTCAGTTTACAAATCCATAAGTAATGCAGTTAGTTGCCTGATGTTTATACAAGTGCACATACTAGTTTTCCTTTCTCTGTATTAGAATGTTTCACTTAATCAACCTTAAAGTGTCCAGTTTCCTCACATACCTTAAAAATCAGTCAGGTTTACAAATTCAGATTACTCTGTAAATTTCTTGTTTAATTATCCTATTATTAAGCAGGCGTATCTAACAGTTGCATGGAAATCAGTTAGTCAAAGAACATTACACATAGATAGGAAAGTAATTTTTAATATTGTTATCATAGGATTTATTACTAAGTTTTCATGTTTCTTTTAATTTGTACACTGGCACTTGCTTAACCATATGTTTAAATGGCCCTTTTTTAATTAAAGAATGGCTTAATACAGAAGTAAAAGTACTCATCATGACCAAGAGGGAGCACTTTGCTTTTTTAAAGAGAGGCAGTTGTATGAGAGAGGTTTTAAGTCTAGAAGTCCTTTGCTGGACAAAGAACTTTTACCCATGATGCAAATATTTCTCACATCAATCACTTTACAACTACAGATTCTGGAAAATTTGATAATGTTTGAAACACCCAGATCAGTTGATTTAACATTGCCCCTTATAATCAGTTAAGTGCAATAGAAGCAAGAGTGACATGAATTAGTACATAGCGTGCCTGATATTTAAATAACTCACAGGCTATTCAGACAGAGTATTACTGCTCTAGACCAATGATGACTAGTCAAGAAGGATGATCTCTCCAGTCATAGCTGTTTCCCACCAGTAGAAACAGTGCATGCCTACAGGTAAAGTCTGTATTTTTCTTATAGCAAAGCCACATCATGATATCTGCTGAGTTCACTGAGGTGAATTGAACCCCTGATTTTAACACTGTAAATCTGTAGACTTACTGTTGTGCCAGCAGGGGACCCCATAGGTAAAGACCATGAACCATGATTTAGTGAGTTTCTCGAAGCAGTATCAACAAAGGCTCATAATAATATCTAGAATGAAACATGTCTCAACAAAAAGTTAATGAAAGTAACTTATCACCCTACAGTTATGGGCCAGAGACAAACTGATGTTTATACAAGTGCACATACTGGTTTTCCTCTTTCTATATTAGAATGTTTCACTTAATCAACCTTAAAGTGTCCAGTTTCCTCACATAGCTTAAAAATCAGCCGGTTTCAGAGTCTTTAAGTGCAACTATCGATCTGCATCTACAGCACCAGTTAAATTTGATTGAGACATTTAGTGACAACCCACAAAGGAGAAGCTCTGGTCAATACCATAGATGTGTATGAATGAGTTAAACAAATTCTAACCCTAGTCTTCATGCAATTTTCTTTCCCTTGAAAAAATGTCCTAAAATGTTCACAAAAATAAGTGAAGTGTCTTACCCCATTAAATAAGTGGAGTAGCTGCTTCTATGATGGGTGAAGAATACAAGTTTGCCTAACAACAATTAGGGAAGACTACTGAACAACAGTAGTATTTTGAATAGGTAATAAGGGAATGAATGAATCAAATATATATGTAAAAATAGCTCATTTGGGTGAAGAAAATTTTTACGTAGAGGAGCAAAGAAGGCCCAAAATGTTGTTTGCTTCTTTCCGTAAAATATTTTCTCAACCCAAACAAGCCATTTTTACTTGTATATTTGTTTCTACAAGTGGGTTTTCTCAACATCACTGAATGAATGAATCTGATCATAATACATATGAGCTGCATGGAAACAACTTGAAGTCAGCTAAACTGGTTCGCATCTGATACTCCAGCAAGTTGATATATTAATGTAGGAGATATGGCAAACATAAGGCACACAAGATCCATATCAATAAAGTGTATCTATATGTCACAAAAGAACCTTTGGTGCACTGGCTTGATCAAAATTCTGAGAATTACAACAATGAATCAGGTGAGAAGTATGCATTCTCAAGTCATGCCAATTCGCATGATGAGGTAGAAAGAGCTGAAGACACTATCTACTAATCTATGACAAACTAGAAAGTGAGCTGACAGAGGCATGAATCAGCTTTAATCTTTAGCTAAATCATCAACTCCCCAATCAGTACGGGTGTGACTGATGATAGTTATTTGATCCTGGCTAATACTTTACAGTAAACATTATTGATTTAATTTTACCAGCAATTCGTAATTTCACGAAGTCTGAAATATAAATTAGAATAATCTGACAACCACCAGTGTTGCTATCAAGTGTTACAAGTAATAAATATATATACACCAGAATACTTGACAATATGTAATGCCAGTACGTATATATGACAATATGTGTATTTCGAAGTTTACATAATTCAGGAGCTAATTACACAAGAAGAAAAAAGCAACAGTGATATGGTAACAGGGATTTGATCTTGACATTAAGAATTGAAAAGTGTGAGGTTACCCATAATAACAGACTAAGAAAGTATTATAGGAAAATACAGTGTTTATGTTATTTTCATTAATGCTAATAATAGAATAATCCATGATGATGAGAAAACCCACTTGTAAAGAAGAATATATGTGTAAAAAGTGCTAGTATGGGTACAAAAAGCTCTATTTACACTATGATCGAAGAAGGCCGAAACGTTGTTTGCTCCTCTACATAGAGCTTTCTCTATCCATACCAGCCGTTTTTATACATATATTGCTGATAATAGTATATTTTAATTCTGTAATGAATTTTCATGTAGAGATTAATATTAACAAAGACTCTTTAACTGAGGTATTTGTGACATTTTCAAGTGCTTCAAGTTGAAAAAAATATAATTTTATAAAATTTTATGTATTATACATATATTTCATAGGAAAAAAATGATGTGCATATTATTGCACAAGAAAATTCTTGCAATGACAGTTGATCAAATAAAGGAATGTCTACTATAAACTAAGATGCATTCATGTCTGTAACATAAATTAGTGGTTTGCATTATTTTCATAAACAGATACCCCATTAGCAAAGTGAAAGCTATGAGAAAATTTATGTTACCACTAAAGGCAGGAAACAAAATCAGAAACAACTGGTGGAACTTTGAGGAAGAAATATGAAGAAAAAAATATGCAAACAGGCTGCTGATTTACATTCTTTGATCATAACCAGTTATATTTAGTATTGATTCTAGATTCAAGAATTATGATGAGTTAACAAAATTCATCTAATAAAGTTAGAGATCTATTCACAAGTTGGACTTGTTTGCTAATTGGAGAGTCATCATAAAGCAAAGAAATTCTGTATAAAAATAAGTTCTTCAGTCATCACAAGTAAGTTGCAGTTTCTCCAGGGTCTTCTACTCCATCATTTACCAGAATGTCTCTTCAAGAATACGAGAACTTTTACTTTCAGCATAGAAGTTCCATGCAATTAATTATTGCTAAATCTCTCACTTAAATAATGTAGTTGGGAACTAATATAAAACGAATAACAACTTATAAAGTATTTCTGTGGATATTCCTCATAATGTTTTAATTGATAGTTTATTAATTATTGTATATAAGTACTTTGTTATTAGCCTGAAGAGTCTAAGTATTCTGATAATAAAATTTTCCAAGATACCTTTGGTAATCTTGATACAGCCAAGTATCTCAGTGTACTGAATTAAAGTGTTGTTGGTGTTTTTGAATCTGTCTCGGATACAGTTCTTTCTTTATTCTAACTGTAAATTTCTTTAAATTGATGACTTGTGTACTCCACATATTACTGTATACCTAACTGGATTTAAAATAAATCTATTTGTAACTGGATTCAAAGTCCAACTCCAAACAACTGCCATATACAGTGTCTTGTTGCACAGTACAGCTGAAAGAAAAATATTTTTTACCTGGGGTTTTAAAGATCAGTTTTACATTGTGATTATTAATACCTGTAAAGATGTTCCAACTGTTTTGAACTGAAACGTTCATGAGTAGATGAAATTACTGGTTGTAAATTAAATCCCTACAGAGTATCTCAGATATAATAAATGAAAACTCAGTGTACCAGTGTTTTTTGTCATTTTTTTATTGGAATGTTTTCTGTCATGCAGGTTGAAATATGTTCTGTAATATACAGTTTTACTAAATATTTTCTTAATTTAGTTTCTTTACAAGAGACAGTATTAAGTATGAAAATGTCAGTTAGAAATGTATTAAAGGGAGGTGAAATTAACACTTGCATGGTAAAAGCTGTTTAAAACCTCACCAAAAACTATTTATTGCAAAGTAAAAAAAATTATAAAATAAAGAAAGCAGCATAAGCACTGGTGAAGATTAATGATCAGTTGTATTGGATAGCACTGTCTGATCCCAGTAAGTTTGAAGGTATAGAAACTTGCTTTAGTTTTAACCCCCAGTTTTTCTCGCTGGAACCAAATGTAGTTTATGTAACAATCGACTGGCAGAAGGACTAGTGTGGCTACGTTGAAGAGTATAACATGTTTACTAGTTGTGCTAGCATGAATGAAATGCATCATATTCTTCCTGTGAGACCCTCATATTCCCTTTCACTGAAGGAACTGAGAAATTCATGAAACCAAGGATGCTTAGGGCTAGGTCTGGCCTGATGTGTATGATCCCATTAATGAAAATGCATTGTTTGCCATTGTGTCCGACATAGAGAGAGGAACTTAATGTATTTATTGTGAGATTGGTCCTATACTATTCAGAGGCATACAGCCCTCTTTGATGTCCAAGGTTTCACTGCAGGGACTGCATTATACAATTTGGCACTGATGAGCCCACTACAACACCAGAGGAGCTAAGCCTTTAGGCCTATGGCCTGGCATGGCCAAGCGCATAAGGTGTGCGACTCGTTATCCAAGGGTCGCGGGTTCGCGCTAAACATGCTCGCCCTCCCAGCCGTGGGGGTGTATGAAGTGACGGTCAATCCCACTATTCGTTGGTAAAAGAGTAGCCCAAGAGTTGGCAGTGGGTGGTGATGACTAGCTGCCTTCCCTCTAGTCTTACACTGCTAAATTAGGGATGGCTAGCACAGATAGCCCTCGAGTAGCTTTTTGCAAAATTCCAAAACAAACAAGCCTTTAGGCCACTCAATAGCTAATTTTGTTACTACTGCTTTTTCACCTAAGAAAGAGGTAAGCTCGAGACCTGGGCTTCTTGTTATACCCTCAGAGGATGCACCATCACTACTTTATCCTTAATCCTAAGAAGACCACTCTAGCACTTGGATCTTATTAAGGGTTGACCAAGTTTTAGGAAAGTACAGGCAGGTTAGCACCCAGAGTACATTACCTACTACCATCATTACCTTGCATCAGGAGTTATACATTTCCAAAATAGCATTCATTTCCATTTTGGTTATTTCCACACTAAGGACTTCACAAAGCTTCTATGTAGCTGTCTAAGCTAGGCACTACTAGCTACACAACCTGGGGAAGTAACTTAGAGGACAGCAAGAGTGGAACTTCATTGCTGAGGCATATTCCGATGTTTAAATGTCAAGAAATGGCCACCCTATAGGCATGTACCCCCTATAACTGAAGAAGGATCAACTGTAACCAACGTGATATCATTCGATGAAGAGGTATGGAAGCTGTGGGTTAGGTTAGCCAACATTGAAAAAGCCTTCACAAAGGACTGGAAGATCTTAAGATCTAGGCAATGATCAACTGCAAGATAACAATTACTCTAAAGAACCTTGTAGCAGAATAAGGGGAAGGTAAGTGAAACCTCAACTAACTATAAATGAGAAGCAAGTTTCATATATTTATTGAAATTTATATTGTATTTTGGTTTGAATTTACATCTTTTTTTGTTAGTTTTATTTCTGGCAAACATGTAGAAGGTACAGCTTTAATTTTTTTGGTATATTTTCTATTCCTAAATTATACTTGTTTTGAATACCTTTACATTGTAATTTAAGAATGCACTCATAAATGTGTAAAAGACAGTGCTCAAATGTTTTTTAGTATGTTCTTTACGTACATATTTATCAAATTTTAATTTGTAATGGCATACTTTTGCTCTCTGTGAGTACATACAAAAGAGCAGGGATTTAATGTTTTGTATGTTTATTTTACATTTCTTTTCCTTTTATTATGCAAATATTTTAAGTATAGTGCACCCTTTTATTGCACTCACATAGAGTGCATCAATTAAAAGCAGTTATTTATATTTTAACTTTTTTGTTTATCAGTATTATTATTCTAAATCATATCTTCATTTTTGTGAGGACAAAAAACTTATTTGAGGTAAAAATGTATTCTTAAGATGGCTGGTATGGGTATTAACACCTTAATTAAAATAAAGTACATAACAATGTTTCAACCTTCTTAGGTCATCTTCAGGTCAACTCCTTAAAGTGCTAATACTCATACCACCTGTCTTGAGAATACATTTTTTCTTCATTTTGTAATGTGCTAATTGTAAATCTTAAAAAGGTTTTCAAACTCTTATAAGTTTTTATATTTGTTTGCTTTTCAATAAGGGTTTTCATATTTTAAACTCTATGATACATTTTAAGTCTTAGTTGAAACTTAAAGGATTTTTTCCAGATGTAAAAATGGTTAATTTTTTATGTGTTTCCTGAAGTATTTTAATGGTCTAAGTAGTATATTTAATCACTTCTTTAAATGATGGTTGTTTATCATTGTTAAAGGAATCTTCTACTTTATTTTATTTTTAATGTATATCACCTTAGGCTTAAACAGTCTTATTAAACCTCTGTGCCAATTTTCATATATTTCACTATCACTTTCTAAGTGGGCCAACTGATCTTCGTTCAGTACATGCACTGCTTTATTTCATTTTATTTATCTCTTAGGCTATCCCCTTTCTAAAGGTGGTAGGTAATCACTGTTAAGATTCATTTTCATATGTAAATCAGTATTAAAAGATATGTTTGTATGATGTTCATTGTTAAACGGGTTAACGTTAACATTGTGAATTTCCTTGTTTAAAGCTGTTTTGATTTTTCTGTTTAATTGAAAATTTTAGTTCACTTATTTCTCTTCATTGTATAATGGATTATGGTGATTGTATATTTCTATTAAAGGGTCCTTTTTGCTTATAATAATGAAAGGTTTATCTTACATACTATTTTGTACTGTAAAGCTTTAATTATTTAATTGTAGTTAAAAGTCAATATGCTTCCTGGTCATGTTACAGGTTTGAAATTCAAATTTAATTGTTGGCTTGAAGTCCAGTCTCAAACAGATGAAGGAAAGTGAAGTATGCAGATATATCTCATGCTTTTATACCATACGATACAGGAATTTTTAACTTTTTCTGTTTAGGTACCTTCTCTGCAGTTTTGGCATAAACATGAAGTCCAGAAAACCATTGAAATTGTTTTGTTATAGTTATCTTTGTGTTTTTGTTCTCTAAACCAAATATCTACTCTGTTGAGGATATTTCCACAGTTTTCACACATCTTTGTAGAGAGGGTCACAGAGTGCAATGTAAAAGGCCCAATGTATGATGTTTGAATGTCACAACCAACAAATACTATGAATGAATGTTCACTCATATGGTGATACTGTTTCATATTAAGATAGTAGGCTTTTTTCCACCTTGGAACCTTCATACCTTTAGGATTCTACTTGCCTGTCAATGCAAAAAGTTCCACTGAAATTAATTTTTTGGGAAAGAAACTTGATTCATTCACAGATCTAATAATAAGGTAAATGTCTCATGTCTGCACAAGTGTGCGTGATATTTTCTTGCATAACTTAAAATTCAGTTATATTTCTGAATTCAGATTACTCAGTATATTTTCCTTTAGATTCTCACATTATTAAATACGCTTATCAAATGCTTGCACGGAAATCTAATTATCCCACAATACCACATCCTCATCTCTTAATGTTCCACAACACTAGATATTTTAGGAATATAATGATTATTAAATTTCTACAAAGTAAAGTGATTATAAGAATTTGTTAAATTACTTAACACTGTAATATGTACAACATAAAAAAGAAAATACAATAATACTACTACATTACATCTTCTATAACTTCTGTTTCAAATAAAACCCCACAATTTTTCAAATACAGAATACATATTCTTATACTCAAAATTTAACTTTGCAGGAATAAAAATGATGTTGTTTCCAACAGATATAAGTATCTTTAGTAATTTTGTACAAAATATTAGATGATGCTTTCAAAATATACTAATATAATTTATTCTTACTGAAATGTAAAATATAACAACTTGAGATATGAGGATAAAACATTTCAAATCATGACACACAAAACATGTTTGGAACTAGTTTTATGTTTGCATAACAAGATTTAGTTAAACACAAGTTACAGCTTAGAAATGAAATTAAAAATGGAGGGATCTGGAGGTGAATCTGGTAAAGTGCAACCACGTTGTTTTACAATTTCACTAGCAGCATACAGACCACATTTAATAGCTTCCTCTAAAGTAGCATCAAACAAAAGAGCTGATAGAAACCCGGCTACAAAAGAATCTCCTGCACCTATTGTATCACCAATTTTTTCCACTTGAGGAACTGGATATTCCAGATACTGGGAACTTGATGACTGTGCAACAACCACTGGTTCTGCACCTTGAGTAATCACCACAACCCGTGGGCTATCACCATCCATTTTAGGTAATAATGCTATCTGCTTGGCAATGTCTGACACAGAGGTGATGTTTAAATTCAAATGATGACTGAATGCCCTAGCTTCTGAATCATTCCCAAACAGCAAGTCTATATAAGGCATACAGTTCAATATGTCAGGAAAGTAAAATTCACATATATAGGTTGCGGATAAGTTTAAAATGAATTTTTTACTGTTCTCATGAGTGTATTTTGCTAAGTCATAGACTACACCTGGACTGTGAGCTAAAAAGAAACCTTCTACGTACACATATTCTGCTTTTTGTAACATGTGTTTAACCCGCTCACATTTTAAGTGTTCAGGATTAAACTGCTCTGCAGCACCTAGTCGTGCACACAATGTCCGCTTACCATCACTGGTTACAATTCCTGCAGTGACTCCTGTTGGAAGTGAAGGATGATATTGATATTCAGTAATTACTTGACTAGCCTTAAGTTTTTCTTCTAACATTTGACCATACAAGTCATTTCCAACACAACCAACGAAGACCACTGTTTTTCTACCAAATCCTTGTAATAGCCACTGGGCAATGCGTGCAGAGTTCTGAGCTGACCCACCAGGAGTCAACATTACACCACTCTTATCACAGAGTTCTTCAAAAAGACCAATCTGTTCCTCTCCATATTCTGAATTATCATCTGCTTTTAACTTGTACTTTTCAAGAATTGAAGAGTCACATTCAGCTGAGATATCCAATAAGGCATTACCAAGGTAAAACATTTTGCCTTTCCTTGCTTGGTATATCTTTTGATAAATATTAAAGAAGTTAGTAGATAAAAAAAAAAAAAAATATGCACACTTTATATATTAAGATTGATATAATAAATGTTTTTAGCTTTTGAAATAATCAGTTTTATACACAATAATAAAATAGTTTTTTTCAGTTCCAAACAGTCAAACCAATTTTGAAATAATCAGTTTTATAAAACAGTTTATTCAGTTTCATACAGTCAAATATTTAAACTAGATGTATAAGTAAAAGATAAATTTAAAACGATTAATAAGTTCCTTTGAACTTTATTATTTATGCTAATTTAGTAAATGTTATAGAATTTAAATTTTCTAGAAAATGCAAAACTTAGTAAAATATATAGTTTGTAATATTTTACAATATAACGAGAGGGAAAAGGCTACACATTTCTGTTGTAATAAACAAGTACAATTATACCTAAAATTGATCTAAATAAACTCTTGATGCACAAAACCAAATAAACAGAGGCAAGCAACATGTATAATTATTATTTCTTTGAAGCAACAGAAATGCTTTTCTTTAGTTTCACTTTTGAATGTAGTTCCATATATAACACATGTGATTCAAATTAAGATAACCCCACATCATCAACCACATATTTATCTAACTTACATTAATCCAAGTCATTCAATAATAACACAATATAGCTGAAAGAAATACTCAAGATTTTAATGCCATTTGAAAACTTTACTAATTAACTAAAACTTGCACTTGAATGGTAGCTGAACCTGGTTTTACATCAATTATTTACTATGCAATCCTCATAAATCCAGCACTGTCCTCCTCAATCTCTCCCAAACAGTGTTTAGTCTAAATTTGTCCAGTTCCTGTATTTCCATCATTTATTCTTCTAATCTACTATTTTCCTTTAGTAAAATAATCTTTCTCAAAGCTGTTTCTAAATATATATTTTCAGGTAACCAAAGCCTTCAAGTTTAGAGTACTTTATCTTCCCAAACTCTCTACACATTATTATCGTGCTTTAATTGTAGAGATTCACAGCACTAAAATCAGAGATTTAATTCCCCTCAATGGACTCAGCAGATAGTATAATGTGGCTTTGCTATAAAAACACAAATCATATTATGTTACTCACAATTTAAAACGTAACTCAATCCAGGCATCTACAACACTACACCCTGCTTTTACTTCTACAAAAGTTAGATTAACTGCTTCATAATTCCCAAACCCATTCTCACCACTCCCTTTCAGAAAGAGGAGTAACATAAGCATCTCTCCGTTCCTGTCTATTTATCTATCAGAAGTGAAAGGGTGATACTCTCTTATACTTTTAATAATTCACAGAATAAGTTGAAAAATACTATTATCATTCAAGCCTTTTATAAAAGTGTTTATCAGAGTCTTCTCCTCTTATCAGGACAATCCGGAAATCCTTTAATAATTTTCCTTCCATATATAAATTTTAAATATTTATATTGCTGATGGAAGATGGTGAAATTAGACTGAAACCTGGCTTAATGGTTGAAAGCAAAAATGTGATAATACACGAGTACTGTTTCTTACTGGCAAAATATGATCAACAAGGTCACTCAGAAGTTTATTTAAAGACTTTTGTTATTTATTATTTACCTTATAATTTGGTAGGCTCTTTGGGCAGTTCATGAAGTATACAATAGAAATTTGCTGATGGTACTTCAAGCATTGGGAATATCTAATCCTGTAGACAATTCTTCACAATTTAAGTGAGTAGTCAGTATATGAATGATAGGTTTTAAAATTGAGCAGATTGAAACGACGTGCTTAGGGCATCAAAAGTTTCTAAAGGACTTATTGTATTTCTTATATAACATGATAATTTGTAATGAAGGGATGAGTTTTTAGCTATAGAAAAAAAAGCATTGGTTTTATCTATAATAATTTTTAATTCTAAAGAAAAATATTACTACAACATTTACACACCTCTGAGGAATAGGTTTCATCCAAAATTTGGTCTTTTGTAATACAAGAAGATATTACAATTTTCAAAAAACAACAGTACAAGTTACAACAATAATGCACAGTCGAAGTAATTTACATATATTCTAGAAGTGACTTTTTTTTGTGGGCTTCTTTATTTTGGATTACACAAGAATTAAGAGGGGACAGATCAAATATTTGAAATTGTTGGAGGGTTATACAGTATTCAATACTATGAGTTTTCTCCTTAAATAAGAATTAAAATAAGTGAATAACTTAATTAATTGGCATAATCAAATACCAATGAGCACTGATTATGTCACAAACATAATCAAAACTATGATTATATCCATTAATCTCACCAAAACAATTAACTCGTTAAAACTAGCACTTTAAATATTACTACTTTTGATTACTCAAAGTATAATGAGTTTCATATAAGAATAATTATTTGGTTGAATGTTATTAATTAATGCAGCTAGCAACTAATTGGTTATCAAACTGCACTAATCAGCTAGCCGGCTCAGCATGGTCAACCAAAACATGCTCGCCCTTTCAGCCGTGAGGGCATTATAATGTTCATTCAGTTCCACTATTCATTGATAAAACAGTAACCCAAGAGTTGGTGGCGATGACTAGCTGCCTTCCCTTAACCCACCTTCCCCTTTCTTTTTTAAAATATGGTAAAATATACAAATTTCATATGCTATTCTGACGTGCTGCCAAATTCTATTTCTATATAACTCCCATCCCAGGGATACTAATATTAGACTGTACATTCGTACGAGATAACTTGTAAGCGAGACAATTTAACTTCTAATTTTAGGCATATTTTGCACGTAAATGTCGTGTGTTAATCTGATTTAAGCGATATATTTTAGGTAATATTAATTATGTTTTCTATGCAAAAACGGCTCGTTTTCTGAACCCAAACGAGCCGTTTTTGCATATAAAATTCTCAACAAGTGCGTTTCTCGACATCACTGATAATTATGTTTTCATCATTTTAAAGTTTATTTCATGCAGTAAAAATCTTTTTGCTGAAATACTTGCTTTAATTCTTACACACTATCCTCTTTCAATTCGAACAGACTAAAGAGCTCTACGCACTATTAACTGCATATTTGACAATCAAAAATGGAAAGTGGCCACAGGCCACCACAAGAGTGAGTGTAAATATTTATTGTATGTTTGACACTAAAAAAATGGGAAATTAACAATTTATGCGTAATTTAAAATAGTATATTAGTCTTATTATTTAAAAGGTACCTGTCTGGTATGAATAATATTTATACTTAAGTTGGAAACGTCGAACTCTATGCTTATTATGGTTTTGTTTATGTTCATTTCATATATATTCTATTGCTTAATTCAACAATGAATATTTTGCTGTACTGAAACACTATCTCACCTTCTATCTAGAACACGTTGAAATTCAGTATTTTTGTGTCATGTAACTGACCCAGCCTTCCCCTAGCGGTGGCATATATATAATATTAATATTGTGAAAGTTTATGTAAATTAGCCAGTCACATGAGATGTTACTTCGTGACATAACTAAAAAAAATATTAATACTTTTCAATACCCCTCTCTCTTTCTCCCTCTTATATTGTTTGGATATTTGTGTTTGTATTCCCGGGAGGGTCAGGTTTCGTCGACCTTTTCCTCCTTCCTTTGCATTGGTATTAGTAACTGTCAAGTGTATTTATAAGTGTTTCAAAAGGGCCAGAGTAACCCGTATTTACTCAGGGCAGTGCATTTCTTGGTAGGTATTTGGGTTAATTTACTATTCGTTTTGTTTGTTTCTTTTCACCCCACACGCGGCTAGAGTTAATTGAGCAAAGAATTTCGTAACTTGTTAACAGAACTTGAGTAACACTTATTTACTACACTTGAATGTTGGTAGTAAATTACCTTGTGATGTTGACAGGTTTTATTGTCTTTTCGAGGAATGTTGGTCGAAGCTGCGAAAAAGTTCGGCGAGCCTGTATGTGCGTGAAGAGTCGGACGAGAGGTTCAGCTTACACTTTCTCGAAGATATCTTGGCGTAGATGTGGTGAAAGTGGAGAGGGCAGGGAGATGCAAAGCTAGCACGTTGACCGAGTTAAAAAACATGAGTGTAGTATACTAAATTTTGATGCTTGAAGACGAACCTCTTTTCAGGGCTTGGATCTATAGATCCAATTAAACTGAACTTTTGCTATGGGGGAAAACGGGAGTACCCCAATGAAACCCACTTTCACGGCCAAGGCGCCGAATAAAAATGCTCTGACCGTACCCGGAAGCAAACTGTAAGGAAAAGGTAAAAGGATTAACTGATATCAACATACAATAACAGAGAAATATACAAGAATTAACAATACAAATATACCATAGCTATGGCACAAAGTAAACACTTAAGACAATTGTTAGAAAAGACTTTATAGATCTGGAGAGGCGATTAGGTTAGATTCAAGTTGAAGAGGAATGTCTTTGGTAGTTCTGTTTAGTGAGATCAATGTCAACCATTTGTTGAATAATGGTCTCGGGTTTATGGGAGAATTTGTGGACGTTGTAATTTCATTTAGTAAAATTCCTTTTGCTGAAATACTTGCTTTAATTCATACACATTATCTTTTTTCAATTCGAACAGACTAAGGGGCTCCACAAGAATTGATGTTAATATTAACTACATATTTGACATTCAAGGATTAACTGATATCAACATATAATAACAGAGGATTGACAATATAAATATTCTATAACGGGGGTACAAATTTAAATTCTAAAGACAATTGTTAAGAAAGACTTGACGGATCTTGGTTAGGCTTCTGGCGGTGGCTTGCTAGACGCTCTGGTGAGTCGCTTGTTGTCTGTTATATTCTGGGTTGCTTGGTGATTGCTGGCTAGTTTGAATTTCTTCGTTTATTGCATAAACATATTCAGTAGAAGTTAAGACATCGCACGTCATGGTCTTCTGAGTTGTAGTCTGAGTGCTCTGTGATATTTTGCTGTAAGAATCAGTTTGGGTTCTCTTGCTGGTTGATTGTTTTTTGAGCTGTGGTGGATCGATGAATGACTCAGATGAGTCATTAGATGGCGGAGTAGTTTGTGGTTGACGGGAGGATTGGGTATCCTTGGTTTGATTGAGAGACAGCGAGGGCGTTCGACACTGAAATGAAATATGTGGGGGCGTTATAATGTTTCGGTTAATTCCACTATTCGTTGGTAAAGAGTAGCCCAAGAGTTGGTGGTGGGTGGTAGTGACTAGTTCTCTTCCGTCTCGTCTTACACTATTAAAGTAGGGACAGGCTAGTGCATATAGCCCTCGTGTAGCTTTGTACGAAATTCAAAACATACAAATTTCAACTATTGTTTCTGGTGATAAACAAAATAGTTGCAAGAATATTCAAATTATACATCTAAGAATTTTTTTATTATTCTCTTTATCCATGGAGATCCACAAAAAAATATTTTCAAGAAGGTTGTTGTTGTTTTGAATTAAGCACAAAGCTACACAATAGAGTATCTGTATTCTACTCACAACTGGTATCAAAACCCGGATTTTAGTGTTGTAAATCCGCAGACATACAGCTGAGCCACTGGGGGCTTTCAAGAAGGACAAAATATGTATATAGGGATCATATTTTACAGTGCAAGTCAAAAGACTAAAATAATATGTGTTAAGTATGCTTGAACGCAAGCACAGATTTATAGTTTCAATAAAATTTACTGAAAATAGTTTAATTACGATGCTAACTTTACACCATAATAAGTGCAATTTTTGTGAAATGTAAAGGGGGTAATTACCCCTTCCTAAGGACGTCATTGATTTTATTCAGTTCATCTTAAAACATACTACTTCATACCTAGAGTTATTTAAGAATTCAAAACATTTCAAAAATACCACTTATGATTTTTGCGTTACATTGTGAGAAATTATACTGTTGTTCTTTGTTATTAAGCACAAAGAGCTATTTGTGTTCTGCCCACCAAGGGTATCAAAACCCGATTTCTTGCAGTATGTATCCACAGACACACTGCTGTACCACTGGAGGGAATGAAATATAAAGTGACAATACAAATTATTATTATTATTTTAAATTTCAAAACATGACTGTGTAATGTGTGTTTTGACGATGAACATTACCTTAACTTCATTATGAGCACAGACGGAACTTTTGAGAGGGTTTGGCGGCAGGAAATACGTGTTACAACAATGAGCAAATCTTTTAAGTAGGGCTATTACATTCGTGATTCGATGTGACTGATATTTTGATTTATTTTAAAATCGGATGCTTTGTACGTCCTGAGAATTTTTTGGGGTACACTGAGATAAAATAACAAAAAATGGCAAAACCGACATCCCTGGTCTCTGTGTTAAAGCCTATTTACTTTCTTTTTTTCCATAACCTTGCATGTGTTTATCTTCATTAAGTTTGTTCATTTACAACCTTCAATGGAGTTTTGTAATGGTGTACAAAACAAATTAAAAAGCATCAAAATTTTAATTATATTATTTTACCTCTGACAGAAACCACACATTAAACATTTTCTTAGAATTAAGAAATTATACTTCATGAATTTTATGATCATAAGTTCAACTCAAATGAAAAATAGATTAGTACTATAATCAACCGTATACGATAGGCTAGTACACAGGAAAGAAATGACATTTAGTCGAACGTCTTACCCCACTCGTAATCTAAGGGTCGCGGGTTCTAATCCCCGTCGCACCAAACATACTCGCCCTTTTAGCGGTGGGTGTGTTATAACGTTACACTCAATCCTACTATTTGTTGATAAAAGAGTGGGCGGTGGGTGGTATGACTAGCTGCCTTCCCTCTAGTCTTACACTACCAAATTAGGGACGGCTAGCGCAGATAGCCCTCGAGTAGCTTTGCGCGAAATTCGAGAACAAACAAAAAATAAATATTGATAGACTTATTCACCAGAACTTATAAAATTAACAAAACATAAATATCAGCGACAATATGTATTATTGGTTTTCTTTAATTGGTATACTATAAACCTCGAAAGCTATAATTGTGATTAAAGTTTATTAATTGGAAACTTCAGATTTTTATCAGAACATTTATGAAATTCGAGCATTACAAACCATTTGATTTTAGCAGATTCACATCGGACATTAATATTTTTACGAAGACATTATATAACTTCAGTAGCAAAAAACTCGATGTGTGACAAGTATAGACAGAAGAACGCAGAGCAAATTAACTTTCTGTTAAGATAACTGTATCTACTTCAACTCGACATTAACTCACTAGTCGTGAACTTCTTAAAAATACATCAAGAAAATTCCAGACTAGAAAGAAGATTCAATATTTATTGTAAATTTGAAAAAAATAAAATTGTACATACATCATTATTTGAAATAACCGTTATTGAAAATGGTATTATTGTTTGTATATTAAAATATATTATTATTAAAAAAAAACAATGCGTGTGAATCTTGTTGGCAAGTATCATAAATTGGATACATATATCACAATTTATTTAACTTCTGAATCGAAATTACAGTTTGACTCAGTTTTAGGCTATGTGAAATTGTGAGATGCAACACAATAAATTGTGGACTATTGTCCGAGATCTGAATCAGAAAAAAAATTTTCGATTAAAGTTAATTTCAAATCATAATTTGATTTACATTTATTAGTCCCAACAAAATTTGATAATGTGCGATTTTCCAAATTTTGTTGAAATACCCATTGGCGTATTTAGACAGGGCTAGATGGGACTCAGTCTGAGAACCCATGGTCTTAAGGGGAATCCCATTGATAATTTTATTTTATATAAAATCATGAAATCACCCTCCCTCGAGCAACTAGAGAGATATAACAAAAGTGAATTGCTCGAACCTGCCAAAGTAGGAGAACTAGAGATCAAGAAACTATTGAGAAAAATGAACCAAGAAGTTGTTATTGAAATACTAGCCAATTATGATTTGTCATCTGAGAAGGTGTTAAGAGAAGGTTCTAGTGCCATCACTGGCCAACTGGAGTTAAATGGTAAAGATAAGTTTGAGATTCGGCTAAAACTCAAACAAATTGAGCTTGAAAAACATCATATCGAAGCTGACAAAATTTGTTTTTTTTTTTAATTTCACGCATATCTACTCGAGGGCTATGTACGTTAGTCGTCCCTAATTTTTCAGCGTAAGACTGAAGAGAAAGCAGTTAGTCATCACCACTCACTGCCATCTTGGGCTACCCTTTTAGCAACGAATAGTGGGATTGACGGTCACATTATAACGCTCCAACGGCTGAAAGGGCGAGCTTGTTTGGTGTGACTAGGATCCGAACCCACGACCCTCAAATTACGAGTCGAACATCTCAACTCACCTGACCATGTCGGGAAACTGCTGACAAAGAACAAGCTCGCATTATAATACACCTGAAAGGAATGGAAGTTAGACTCAACTCCGATCAACAGAATGACTTCAAGGGTATGTTAAAGTAGTACCATTCAATGAAAATGAAGTTGATAAATATTTGCAGTATTTTGAGAAGTTTACCCCAACCATGGAATGGGCTACGGAAAAATTGTTTTTATTTTTACAAAGTATTTTAACTGGTAAAGCACAAGAAGATTATGTCACTCTCCCGCTATAATACTGTATATATTATAATAATGTTAAAAGATCTATGTTCAAACTATACGAGTTAATTCTGGAGGCTTATCGCCAAAAGTTTCGAGGTTATTATAAGCAAGATAATGAAACTCATGTGGATGTTGCCCACGAAAAAGAGGTTAATTCTGATAGATGGTATAATTCCATGCACATTTGGTAGTAATTTCCACAAACTAAGTCCATTATTTACAATTAAGGAATTTAAATGTTGTGGACAAAAAGATCTCAAAACTTTCTTGAATGAAAAGAAAGCCGAAACACCAAAGGAAGCAGTTACTCTTTCAACCGGTTACACTTTAACACATAAAAACTACTTTTTATAAAAAAAAATTCTTATTTCTGCAACAAAAATCTGTATACGTACAGTCCAATAAAGTTGAGAATTCTTCTAAAAAAAATCTAACTCCTCTTGTTCGAAATCTTCTGTTAGCATAACATTTCATCAAAACCATCAAGGTATGTCTGACATTTTAATAAAAACTGGTCATGTTATGTTTAATTGCTGGTGTTTGAAAAAAAATAAAGGAAGCAACACAAAGTACGTTCATATCCACATATGGACGATGTTTCACTAAAATCACCTGATATTGTTGATTCGGCTACTGATATAAAGATTAATGTAATTAAGGAAGAATTTAGACGTTTTTATGTTTATTGGTTCTGTGTCTTTGAAATATGACACTGCCAATTTCATATTCAGTTGTATTCCACGTGATACTGGATCGACTCTATCACTAATGTTGGACGTTATACTGCTTTTAGATTCTAGTTCTGTTACTAGTAAGTTTGTTATTGCTCAGGGTATAGAGTGTGGCTTTGTTAATGTTTCTTTTCATAACATTTACATAGCATTGGACCTAGTTTCTGGACCAATTGTTGTTAGAGTAAGACCTACTTTGCCAATTAAGGGTGTGTCATTACTGTTGGAAAACGATTTGGCTAGTGGGAAAGTTGTTTCCAAACTCAAATGGTTAACGAAACAATTACTGTTTTATCTAAGTATGATGTTGTCGTTGAGAAGAATCCAGAGGTGTTTTCCTAGTTAGCTGTGGCTCAAGTTCAGGCTAAGACGGCACAGTTTAATCACGCAGAGCATATGCTCGTGGTATGCCAACAAAATCCCAGTATAGCACAAGTACATCGAATGCTTTAATGCATGATTACAATATAAGAGTATACAGTGCAGTCGAGTATCAGTCGTGAGTTCAACCTCCTTTCACAAGAATGAGACACATATTTTGACTCGCAGTTCGTTACAAGTACGGCTAAAATATGTCCTTGTAGTAAATGATGGCACAAATAGCAAAATAACGGATAATGTATTTAAATCTTTTAATAATACCTTTGAGTATTTGGCATAATTCAATTAGAACAATAAATCCTAGAGTAACCAAAAATTATATATAAAAGTATAAAAAATAATAATTATACCTTGTGCATACTAGTAATAAGTATGTTTTCAAATGATCTGGAATCATTTAGGTGATAGTAGAGACTATAGTATTAGGATGAAATGTAAGTATAGTTCCAGTAGGGCAAATATAGTATTTGTTGAAGAAAGAAATTTTATTTTATTAGGGGATGAATGGATGATTGTTGAGGATGTACCATTTCTGCAAAACATTTCGTTATTAACCAGATTAGGAGATGAAATACATGCGTGTAATGAAACATAAATGCTGGTAGGAGCAGTTCTTGCACCTTTATTCATTATCTGGTTCAAGAGCTTGCAGTAATTGCACTTTGAAGGAAAGCAAATGAAGTTATCTATGTTTGGCTTTGTTCAATGTGCTTTTGTGTAATTTAAATTCAAGGGAAGCACAACGAACAGACTCCTTCGGGTTTCTAAGAAACACTTTTTGCATACAATACATGCATCAGATTCATTTGAACGTCCAGCTCCATTTTATAACACACTACCAGTTGCTAAATATTCTTTAAACCAAATTTTTGCGTTTTTTTGTTGAAGGATCTCTTTCATAAAAGCGTCAATAATTTCGTTCCACTGCCACGATTTATGCCCCCCAGTGGCTCAGCGGTATGTCTGCGGACTTACACGCTATAATCCGGGTTTCGATACCCGTGGTGGGCAGAGCACACATAGCCCATTGTGTAGCTTTGTGGTTAATTCAAAACAACAACAACAAGCCACGATTTATTTATATTCAACAAATCAAAACACACACCACATCTTTCCCTAGGGTATATCAGCATGGCAAGATGGGTTGAGGTGTACGACTCGTAATTTGAGGGTCACGACTTCGAATCCCCGTCGCACCAAACATGCTTGCCCCTTAAACCGTGAGGGTGTTAAATTGTGACGTTCAATCCTTCTATTCGTTAGTAAAAGAGTAGCCCAAGAGTTGGCGGTTGGTGGTGATGATTACTGCCTTTCCTCTGGCATGGCCGAGCGCGTAAGGCGTGTGACTCGTAATCCGAGGGTAGCGGGTTCGCGCTAAACATGCTCTCCCTCCCAGCCGTGGGGGTGTATAATGTGACGGTGAATCCCACTATTCGTTGGTAAAAGAGTAACCCAAGAGTTGGCGGTGGGTGGTGATGACTAGCTGCCTTCCCTCTAGTCTTACACTGCTAAATTAGGGACGGATGGCACAGATAGCCCTCGAGTAGCTTTGTGCGTAATTCCAAAAACAAAAACAAATCCACAGGAAGCATCGTACGCTAACAATGTATCTCATTGAGTGTATTTTCTCATGTTTATTTATTTTAGCAATTAGTTATGCAATTAGATATTTGTGTTGTAACCACGGTGGTGTTTGAGTCCAGAATTTTAGTGCCCAGTCATAGTCATCGCTAGTTTAGTGTTGCTGGCTTATGGAAGGCAAACAGGCAGCAATACATACTGACGACACAGTTACACTTAATTAAATAACAGGAATGACTGTCACCTTTATACTGCGCACAAACATAAAAATGTGAATATATTCAGTGGCGTGTCAAAGGCTCGAATCGTGGACCTTACAATTTGCAATCCGACAGGATAACCATGAAGTCACACCGTGTTTTGAAAAAAACAAAGCTTTTCTTATTTTACTTAAGTATTCCAAAACGAAGAAAATATGCTGTAATTTGTATTATTTGTCAGTTTATGATGTATCTTAAAATTATTACACTACTTTCGCTCATGAATTTCATGATTCTCAAACTTCGTAGTGAATGCCAAGTACATACAGTATTCTTTATACTGATCATCATCATCTGCCGCTCGATTCCATTAAGGAACATAGGGCCTCAATCACTGCGGTTTCCGTAACAGGAAATTTAAGTGAGTAGGTTGTTAGCCCACTGCTCCTAGCCATCCCTAATTTAGTAGTGTAAGACTAGAGGAAAGGCAGGTAGTCATCACCACCCACCGCTAACTCTTGGGCTACTCTTTTACCAACGAATAGTGGGACTGACCCTAAATTTTAACGCCCCCACGGCTGGGAGGGCGAGCATGTTTGGCGTGACGCGGGCGCAAACCCGCGACCCTCAGATTACGAGTTGCACGCCTTAACGCGCTCGGCCATGCTGGGCTTCCTTTATACTGATAATATACTGAAATATTCTAAGCTATTATGAAATAATAATGTGCTACCTTTCGAATTCAAACCTACTGACTCAGCTTTTGTCCTTGGTGATACTTGCATATAGAGGTTTCGAATATTGTCACTTATGGAGAAAAGGGATTTCATTCGTAATTCGTGAAGGAATATAAATACTAAAGTTAAGTTTTTGCTTAGTTCAATTTTTTACTGCTCATAAATTTTTGTAATCTACGGCTACATTTGCCAGTAGTAATTTGTATTCAGTATTGTACATATTAAACATCTGTTTTTTTATTTTTTCAGACAACTTTACGAAGATTAAACTTTATCTTACTTTTTTGACTCTACACTAGAGGACAGGATATGTAAGAAAACGAGAAGATCATGTTTGCGTATTTTCGAGTTTTAAACTTGTTCTCTGTTTTGTTTTGAAAAGATAAAATGCCTTTAGATCTTCAGTGGCCTTTTCCAGATTTCAGTAAACCTCATAGGTTATGGCAAATCAGAAGCTCATTCGTTGTTTGCGCTGTTGGAATGTGGAGCAAGATTATGACTGGTAATTGTTATAGAAAAAGAAGGTTATTTTGGAATTGGACTAGTTTGAACATATATCGATCTTAGAAGTTGTATGCTTGGTGTGAGATTTGGTGTTTTATGGTGCAAAGCAACTTGGCTATCTGCACCTTGGTGTCAGAATCGTTGTCGTTTTGTAGATCTTTTAAGAAAAAAAAAAACTACTGAAAACTGGTACTTGAATTTCATGCTCTTATGTTAATGCCAATGAATCAGCTTGTGTTTATCACCCTGTTGTCTTTACCTTTGGCTTTCGAGTTTAGAGAACTGTACTGCAGATTAGTGTTTTTTAAGAAACTTTGAAAGGTAATTTCAAAAAGATAATTAAAAATTAGATTTATATTATAATTATGGTATTAGTAAAAACCATATAGAACAATGCAGGTGTAAATAAAATAAATGCAGAAAAATTTAGTGTAGGAACTTAGGAAATTTCCAGCTGTAGAAAAACAAGTATGCTTCAACTTTTAAGGGTAGCTTCGGTTGTACTGTTGTATTTGTAAGGCTGCAGATGTAAGAAATAAACAATGACGAGATCTCTGGTAGGAACAAAGCATTTTGATATCATGGAAATAATAACTTGGGGTTTACACATAAATAGTTTAGATGACAGAAATTTCATTTAAAAATGTATAACCCTGTATTTAAATGAAATTCCTTTCATCTGAACAATCTTATTTAGATGAGGGAGTAAGAAGTGTTTCATGTATCTAAATTTTTAGAATGCATTTAATTGGGTACTATGTTGAAAAAACCTATAGATGTGGGAGGTTTTGGGAGGAAGTTTTTTTAGGTATTGAAATGATTGAATAGAAGAAAGCAGAAAGTTGCTCTAAATGGAGTTCATCCAAACTGGATTACTGTGACAAGTAAGATACTTCATGACTCATTATTATGTCCTTGGGTTGTTTTGATATATATCAATGAAATGTATATATAAAGGATTGTCTAATAATTCTTTGTAAATTTGGTCTTGATATTATGGTGGTGTTGCTAGCTGTGATGAGAATGCTGCTGCTTTACAAAAGAATTTAGGTTATTAGCAAGTTGGATGAACAGATGGCTTTTGATTATAATAAATGCATTGTAAATTATGAATAGAATTTTGATGATGTGATATATTCAGCTCACAATGAAGTAACTTTAAATCAATGGAGTAAGTCTACTTAATAGGAATTTCTGCAAGATATCTTGAAGCAGGAACAAATTTCTAACCAAATATGAGAACGAAAGAGACAATTCACAAAGTAATGTACAAAATGAACAATATTTATTAAATCACAAACAAATTTTGTGTACTTGATGTTTTGCTACATGAGACATTTGCTTCTAATTGATGTTGTATCTTCGAGAAATCAAGCCAAAATTGTCTATCATGTTGTTTAAACTCAACATTCCTTACACTGTGCCTATCTTAGGATCGACCAAGATCATTTAGCTTATTTCATGGGTTATTATTTTCATTCAAACATTGAAGAGGTTGTAACCTTGAGATATCACCTGAACTACCATTGTAGAATTCTATATTTTGACCTTCATGAGAAATGCACAGTATTTTAGTCATTTCACTCATGCAGAATAGATAATGACCTCAACAGAATAACAAGTAACCAAGACAGCTAGAACAAAACCATTTGAATATTTTCTTGCCCATTTGTTATATGGAAACTGCATATATGCAGAATAAGTTATAAATTTAAAATGGTAGAAATGTTTGGTATATCTATATACTATAGTTAGATTTGCCCGACGCTTTTAAGTAAGTAAAAAATTTTGATGTTATGATTGACAGTGTATTAAGCCATCTAAATAGTGTGTTATTACTTGTGTAAGGACAAATAAGAGTTTAAGCTGTGTATACAGAAATACTAAACACGAGTATAAAGATATTATAATTTCATTGTATATAAGCTAGTTAGTTAGTCTATACTCTAAATATTGTTCAGTCTTTGATTTCTTACCTAAGGAAGGATTTTAAAATATTAAAAGTACTGTTTAGAGGAGGACTTCTAGGACGATACCTGGAATGGAATAATTTTCATACATGAACAGGCTAATATCTCTTGAATAAAGAAGAATTAGAGATGTTTAAGATTATTAAAACAATTGACAATGTCAATGCATCACCTTTTTTTACTTACTGGTTAGAATGGTTAGACACAGATTTTTATAAGGTAGCAGTTATCTTTGGAAAAGAAAGTTTGATTGTTTTAGCAGAATGGTTGGTCTTTGGAGTTAGTTGCCTTCAGATGTCAGTGCAGTACGTTTAAGGGAGTTTGAAGGAAGGCTTAATAGATATTTTAATTATAGGGGCAAGCTTTGAGTTTTTGGTTTTTATTATAGTGGACAGAATACATTTAGTGGTTGCATTGCTTCAATGAAATGCTGAATGCCCTGTTTAGAAGATATTAGTTTGATAGCAGAAAAAGTATGAAGCACAAAATGTATCTATTGGCAGTCTTGCCTATTGGGGAAACTGGGCAATTACTCAGGGCTCAACACATGGAAGGGCCCCTTATGCTATGCCTTTTAATATATTTTTTAATATTGTTATTATGTGGCCCCATTTACTGAATCCTGCCCAGGTCTCCAGAATGACTAAGACTGCTTCTGAAGGTATTTTAACACTAATATATTTTGTGTTGAAAAAGGAACATATCACTTTACACTTCCCTTCCAAAAGGAATATTTGTGAACTTTTTATTGTAGTTGAATGTCTATACTTATTTTATAATTGAATTGTTGCAGTTTATATTTTGCTGTTTATTTATTATTATGTATATTTAATTAATCAACAGTATTGTGTTAGACTGAGTGTTACCATGCTTGGAATGCCAACTGTCAAGTAAATATTTGTTCTTCTTAATCAGCTGCAGTTATTTCATCAAAATAAGGTGCTTTTACAATGTACGATTACTGAATGGAGCTATTTAGGTACATTTAACATCAAATGTATGAATATTATTGGCATGATTATATCATTATTTAAAATAAACTTGCATTGTTGTCTTTAGTAACATTTTTATGCTACATCTGAATGTTAATTACATGTACAATAGGAAATGGGTGTACAATCAAATTATAAATGAGTGGTTATACTGTTGTTATCATTAAATTATGCATATTAGTAATGTTGAAGGTTAATACCTTTTGTTAGGTAATGTATTTAAACCTTTGAAGGTTAAAATCTATCCTTTGCTACAGCCCTAGTTATTTCTGAATGTGTTATTTATTACAGATTGGTTTAACAATGTCAAGGTGTATAATCGAGAAGTTCTTACAAAGGCTTTAGAGGGCCGACCACACAAAACACCTTTAGTAACAGTCAGCAATCATCATTCATGCTTAGATGATCCTATACTATGGGGTAAGTATGTGTGTGTGATTATTTACATAAGTAATTTTTTTTTCTCTTGATGACATGCAGGATTCAGTAAAGTTTGATTGGCTACATTTTAGTTACATAATTAAGATGGAATAGTTGAGGAAGTATTTGTCAAAATTATTTATAAAATGAGCAATTGCAAATTGATATAATAACACAATGAAAATTGCAGTAGTTACTGTTTAAAATAAAAACATTGTTTTGCCTGGCACTCTTTGACTATTTCACACTTATGTCTTATAAAGTAAACTAAAAGAAATAAATAAAATAAATATGTCAGGAAATAAGTTAATTATTTCAGGATTGCAAAGAAATTATCCACTTACTGCTTTCAAATCACTGTATGTACAACAGAAAATATGTAATTAGGATTTTCCAACTTTAATAAGAGTAGCATAAAAAAAGGTTGTAGCATATGGTGAACAACTGTGGTTCTAATCACTGATGAGTGTGAAACAATTTGAATGAAAATGTATCTTGATTATTAAGTCAAAAATTGATTAGCCTACCAATTAATAGTGCTTGAATGATGTAAACAAATACAAGTCAAAAAGTAACTTTTGTGATTAATGAACACTTTGTGTAAGTTTTCTTAATTTTCCCCTTGGTGTGGATTCTTGTACATGGTGAGGGGACCTTCCAGGGAAGGTTCTGTTCTCTCTGGTTATCTTCTCTGGGATCTAAACATCCACCCACGTGTTTGCTGTGTGTGGCGACCCATGAAGAAGAGGAGAGGATCCTGGTGGATGAGGGGTCCAACCCTAACACACCACTTTGGCCTTGAATTCCTGTAGACGGGCGGCCTTTGGGTGGTCCCCCTTGAGCCAGTTGGCTTGTCCACTTGGGCTGGGTTCAACCAAGTCCCATTGTTGGAAGTTCTAAAAGGATGTTGTGGACATTGTGTCCGATGCTGGCATTTGGGTATAGTGCTCACGAAACCCTGGCATTGCTGCATTGTCCTTGCATGACATTGTAGTGCATCCCCTTGTAAGGCTCCATGGTGAGTGGGGTCAGTGGGTACCGAAATTTTTTTTTTCCTATGGATCCTCCTTCAAAAATTTAAATAAAATAGTGAAAAAACAGTCAATAGGTAAGCGATCACGTCTTGAAGGCTCTGAGCAGCAATCTTCAACATTTGTAACACATGTACCTCATTTTCTTATATTACATTCTCTCTCAGAAAAACCTTTAGGGCAATTATCTCCCTTTTTTATTCAGAAGGGACTAGAGGGTCTTGCTGGCTCTCCAAAGTCAGTAAAGAAGCTTTGATCTGGAGAGTTATAAGTTGAATCATCTACAACCCACCACAGTGAACTCCTTGAATTCAAAGGCAATTGAGGTTACACCTCATGTCACCTTGAATTCATCACGAGGAGTTATTGTTGATAGGGATTTGAAGATTTTTTCTGGTCTCTCCACTCAAGGAGTTTCTGCAGTGAGGCACATCTCCACTCGCAAAGATGGAGTCACACTGCCAACAAATACCCCGGTTTTGACATTTACATCATCACGTGCACCTGCCACCATCAAGGCAGGTTATCTAATTTGCATACATTCCAAACCCTCTCCGATGTTTCCAATCTCAGAGAATCAGCCACTCAAAGACATCATGTTGTGGTTCCCTGACATGTGCTTGCTGTGGTGGCAAGGACTATGATGCCTATGAATGTGACTTGGACCCACATTGGATCAACTGCAGTGGTTCTCACCCCTCTTACTTTCGTTCTTGCCCAAAATGGAGGAAAAAGAGGTGCAGCATTTGAAAACAACTCATAACATTAGTTATACTGAGGCTCGGAAATTGCTGCCTGCCACTCCATCTCGGACATATGCTGCTGTACTTTGTTCCACAACTACAGTGGGAGTGCAGACAGATCTCTCTGTGCCTCCAAGAGGATCGTTTTCAAAACAAATGAAAAGCCTTTTGACCTCCATGGTTAAAAAGGTTAATGAATTGACTTCCACACCCATCTCTTTTCCTCTCATACATTCCAACAAAGATCCATATCCTTTGGTTTCAAATACAGGCATTTCTTCTGATACATCTTTTTCTCCCACCCCAAGAGGCAAAACAATCATTCGTTTACGTGATAAGTCACTGGAATCCCCTTCCAACAACAGAGACCTACCAAATCGACCCAGGCAGGATCCATGGAGGTCGATAGACTTTCTCCGAATAAGAACAGTAAGGAAAAAAGACATGGTTGTAAACAGGAGGGTTCTTTAGCCACTTTGCCTACCCGTCATTAAAAATGGCCACCTTGATACAATGGAACTGTCGAGGTTTATGTTATAATCTGTATGATATCAAAATACTGATTGCTGTATGTCTTTCCTTACAAGAAACATTTTTAAAACCTGCCAATACAGTCACCATTCGGCAGTTTTCTCTGTACAGAAATGACAGGCTGTGTGATGGACAAGTACATGGAGGGGTGGCACTGTTGGTTGATCAGCATGTGCCCACCCTGTTATTGTCACTCAACTATCCTTGGAGGCTGTAGCCATCCATGTTTCCTTTGGTCATACCATCACTGTTTGTTCTCTCTATTTGTTACCTGGAGAGACATATGATCAATCAGACATTGATGCTCTCATTGAACAGTTGCCATCTCCCTTTTTCATCCAAGTGGACTTTAATGGACATCATCCCCTCTGGGTAAGTGCTGGTATTAATAGGAGGGTTCACTCTGTAGTGCGTATGCTCTCTCATCACAATCTTTCTCTTTTCAATACTGGTTTTTCTACTTATTTCCATGCACCTGCTATTGATCTCTCAGTTTGCTCCCCTTCATTATTCTCCCATTTTTCATGGAGGGTTGACAATTATCCACTATGCAGTGATCATTTTCCTGTACTTTTGAGAGAGACTGGCCATGGTCGATGCCACCCTACCTGGATGCCCCGGTGGAAGCTGGATCAGGCAGTCTGGTCCACTTTCACTGCTCTCGCAGAACTTGATCCTGCCCTCGTGAATCAGCCATCAATAGATGACTGTGTGACAGGGGTAACTGGCTATATTATACAAGCAGCTGCTCAGCGTATTCCTAAAACCTCGATACGTTTTCCACGATATCCTCGTCCGTGGTGGAATTTTTCTTGCCATTTGGCACGGAAGGCTCAAAAATGGGTCTGGGATACTTTCCGTAGATATCCCACACTTTCAAACCTCATTTTTTTCCAACGGGCCTGTGCACATGCTTGGTGGGTAAGATGTCAAAGCCAGCAGGAATCTTGGATTAAGTTTACAATTATCATATCTTCTACCACCAATTCCAAGTTCATATGGGACAGGATTCGAAAGGTCAGTGTACACTACAATTCTGTCCCCCTCTCGAACTTACTCTCTGATGGTCAGGAGGTGGTTGATGTCTGGAGCATCGCTGATACTCTAGATGAAAGCTTTTGCTGGGTATCTAGCACTTCTGCTAGTTCCTCCACCATCTGGCCATCAAGACTCGGGCAGAGCGTTCACCTGTTTCCTTTCAAACTGAGTGTCTCTTTGACTTTCATTGTCCCTTTAAATTGGTGGTACTGAAAATGGCCCTTCATCAGTCTGGCAGTACATCTGTTGGACCTGATGATGTACACTATGACATGCTGCACCATCCATCTCCTGCTTTTCCTGATGTCCTTCTAATTGTCTTTAACTGGATCTGGCAGGAGAATGTTTTTCTTGATGCCTGGTGCTAGGCTATTATTTTACCTTTTTCTAAGCCAGGGAAAGATCCCAAGATTCCTTTAAACTATCATCCAATTGCTTTGACAAGCTGTCTCTATAAGACCTTAGAAAGGATGGTTAATGGTCGTCTTGTTTGGTTCCTTGAATCAAACAACCTCTTCTTGCCTACCCAGTGTGAGTTCCAACGATAACACTCCACTACAGACCACCTAATTCAACTTAAAACATCAATCAAAGAAGCCTTTCACAAATGCCAACATCTTGTATCAATATTCTTTGACATTGAGAAGGCTTGTGACACAACATGGAGGTATGGCATTTTGCGAGACCTCCATACACATGGGTTACATGGCCATTTACCCATGTTTATTAAAATTTTTTTAATATTCAGGAGATTCCAAGTTCATGCAGGTTTGACACTTTTCCATTCTTTTGGGGTCCCTCAGGGCTGTGTTTTGAGTGTCACACTTTTCAGTATAAAGATAAATGCTATCACTGAACAACTCACTCTCACTATTGCGAATGGGCTGTATGTCGACGACTTTTACATCTTATTCCAGTCGTCAAACACTGTATGCATGCACTTTTGCCACCAACAGGGTATTCTGTTTGATCCTGAACTTCATCGGCGAAGTTTTGCTGCTAGTGGTCCCAGAGACCAAGTTCTTGAGGCTTATCTTTGACCATAAGCTGACCATTATATCACTCTTAAAGCAGCTACAGGTCAAATGCACAAGAGCACTGAACATCCTCCGTGTCCTCTCTACTACCAGTTGGGGAGCAGATCGATGTTTTATGTTAAAGGTATATCGTGCTCTTATTTGATCAAATATGGGTCAATGGTCTATGGCTCTGCCAGATCCTTGGCCTTAAATGCTGGACCTCATACATCACCAAGGACTTTGACTCTGCACCGGGGCTTTCCGCACCTCTCCAGTTCAAAACTTATACGTTGAATCTCATGAACCTTCTCTGCAACTTTGCCGTTTGCAACTATCTTTATTATATTCTTTGAAACTTTGTTCCTTGCCAAAGCATCCCACCTGGGGATGTGTTTTTCTTCCTCAGTGGGCCATACTTTTTCAGAACAGACAATCTGCCATTGCTCCATTTGACCTTCGCATCCAGGTGCAATTGGATAACTTGGGTCTGTCCTTGGATAACATTGCAGATTCCACAGGTCAGCTCATCCCACCATGGCTTATTCCAGCCCCCAAATGTAACCTTTCCTTTAGTCATATGAAACGGGCAGATACTCCAGATTGGAAGTATTGTTATTTATTTAATGAACATCTTTCAAACAATCATTCCGTTCCCATTTATACAGATGGTTCCAAATCAGGTAATTCAGTGGGCTCTGCTATGGTTTGCTGCAGTTCGGTGGTTGCTCGTAGAATCCCCTCTACAGCTTCTGTGTTCACTGCTGAACTGTATGCCATATCTCTTGCACTGGATCATATTGAAGCTAAGCAGTACTCCAATTGCACTATTTATACTGACTCGCTTAGTTCTGTACTGGCCTTGGAATTGCTACATGTTGGCTCACATCCTGTTTTCTCCGATATTCAAAACCGACTTGCCCATTTCTCATTAACTGCTACTTCTATCCAGTTTTTCTTGATACCAGGCGAGGTTGGTATATTGTAGGAATGAGCTTGCAGACACAGCGGCAAAATCTATCTGCTCTGGCACTATCATCACTGTTCCTATTCCATACGTGGACTGTGGTCTTGTATTTAAGGCTCGGCTCCATGTCAGCTGGAGTCCACTTGGAGTGAGCACGCAACAACAAGCTTTTTGAAATAAAACCCTATATTGGGCTTTGGCCATCTAGCTTTCATAAGGTTTAAAAGGAGGAAGTTGTTCTGACTAGACTACGCAATAGTCACAGTTCTTTAACTCATTGTTTTCTTCTATTTGGAACTGATGCACCAGTGTGTAGTTTGTGTAACACTCAAATCACTATCAGGCACTATTTAAAACACATTTTTTCCTCATGGTTTGTCCATAACATTGGTCAGTGTTATTGGTGATGGTGACACTGTCCATCTTGATAAAGTTTGTAGTTTTTTAATGGCCATTAATCTCATTTAAGTGTTGGATGTTTATTTATTGCACCATTTTAATTGTTGTTCCCTTTTCACAGTTTCGTTCTCTCTAGTTCAATTTAACATTGATAAATGGCCAGAACATTAAATAATTCGATACCAGGACTGGAAAGGCCAACTTCAGGTGACTAAAGCTGCTATTTGAACTACCCGTTAGTCGTCCTGGGGAGTTGTTATTCCAATTTTGCTGCATGTCTTTTAAACTTTTATTACTTTACCCTATGGTATTGGCCATAATGACACATAACTCAGAACCAGGACTGGAAAGACTAACTTCAGGTGACTGACAGTGGTTCTGGTACTTGCCTGTTAATCTTCCTGGCAGGTTATGATCATTACCATTCTGCTACAGAAGTTCTTTACAACTTTCTAGATTAGATGTCAACATCGGTTTTATGCAATTTTCTGTTTTTCATTGCTGTTTTGTTTTTACCTTCATTTACTTTTACAAATTTTACTACATTTACTTTACTTTTATTTTTTTTATTGGACATTTGGCTACTCATTATGATTTTGCTGTATGTTTTTTGAACCTTCTATTATTTTACATTTTGATAATGGCTGCTATGACACATAATCTGGAACCAGGACTGGAAAGTCCAACTTCAGGTGACTGATGGTGGTTTTTGAACGTACCTGTTAGTCTTCCTGGTGGGTTATAATCATTACCATTATGCTAGAGAAAGTCCTTCACAACTTCTCTTACTCTGCTTCCTCTTAACATTGTAGACTAGGTGTCAACATTGGTTTTATGCTTTTTCTGTTTTGTTTTACCTTCATTTCCTTTTATGTATTTTACTACATTTAATTTATTTTTACCTTTTTACTGGATGTTTGGCACAGACAGCCGAGCTGCTTTGTGCGATAAAACACTAAATCAGTCAATCAATCACTCAATTTCTTAATTTTGGTAAAGCAAAAAGCCAACAGAATGACTGAACAGAAATATTTTACATTTTAATTAATTAAAAGCACAACTTTTCAGTGGTTTATTTGTGTTTTGCATCATACAATATGTAAAGCTTGTTTCTTGTGATATTTTTACTAATATGTATAATTTTCATGCTCTTTAAAATGTATTACTCAATTTTTAAATGTGGTAATTGAAATTAGCAAGTAACAATAATTCTTATAACTTTAGCATGGTTTGATCTCTTAAGCTTAGACTTAGGATTAATGTAAAATAAATTAAAACAATTTTAGTAGCATGTGAAATACAAATTGAATTGTAAAAATTATATTTAATCAAACTATTTTCTAGTTGTTGCTTAGCTACAGAAAGATTAAGGTGTCTATAAGATTCATGCAACTATTTTCTTTGAAACAATAACTTAATCTGAAAAGTATACGCATAATGTAGGGAATCAGCTCTTTATGCTGATGTCTGATGGGTTGAAAATCTTTTGTAGGCTAAGTGCAGGTAACATAAAATGATTTATGGTTTTATGATCTAGTTTTCCTAGTTTGATCTTTTCATTATTTACAGCAACACCAAAAAAATAAGTAATAGTAATATATAATTTCACCAAAATGTGTAAATTAACACAAGTTACTTCATTAACGTTGGTTCTCAGGTGGGAGGGATGTTTGCCTGAATATATTTGTCACTGAAGAAAAAATGTGAAATGTTTATTAACTAAATAATGATTAAGAAGTTTGAATATATCACCGTGGTGATTAAATTCAACATATGAATGATCACGTATTTCAATAATGGGGCCCCCAGTGGCTCAGTAGTATGTCTGCGGACTTACACGCTAAAATCCGGGTTTCGATACCCGTGGTGGGCAGAGCACAGATTGTGCAGCTTTGTGCTTAATTCTAAAAACAAAAGAAACAAACTATTTCAATAATGAAGCATTTTAAGGTATTTTACACCATATAAAAATGTTTTAAGACAGGAAAATTATAGTTTTGTGAAACTTAAGGAATAATATATTTATATATGCAATATGTAAACAACATTGAGCACAGCTAATGAATACGTAAAAGTTGTACAATAATGTTAACCATGAAAGGAAAGATAAATGCTAAGTATAAACTAAGATGCAGTCTAGATGATATTGTTTACTTTATTCATAAATTGATGCCACCATAGCAGAGAGAAAGTTACAAGAAAAGTTTACTTTGATTTGAAGAAGACAACAAGAGATGCAGGCAAACAGGAAGCCAATTTACTATCTTTGGCCCTTACTGATTAATGAAGTATTTTTGTTTTTGGTTACAAGAATTACAATGAGTTTGCAGAGAACCATCCATTTAAGTGCAAGATGTTTTGGGGCTTAAAATGTGTGTATTATCTCAAAGCTAGTAAGCAGACTCTTTTGTTGGGGTTGAAAAGCTGATCATGCCTGAAACAATGGTGATTACCAGTGCTCCTCAGTGTGGATCCATTTAAGCAACTATTGCTATCCCTCTGTTACAATCAATTGATGTAGTTAGAATATGAATGTGTAGCAAATTAATAAAGTTATATGTGAGCAGACTTTATTCAGTTTGTTAATTTTTAACTTAATGGTAGTGTTAGTAAATTTAATGGATTAATAGAAAGTTTAATTGAAGAAAGTTTACTGGTTCAAATCAATGAATGTGATAGTTTATTAACATGTTCTAAGATATATTTGGTAATTTGAAGTAGATGAATATCTTGACATTTTATATTACAATATTGTTGTATTTTGAATCTCTCTTTTTAATTTAATTCTTTAAACTGCAACCTTCCTTAATGATTTGTGTACTCCACTAGTGACTGCATACCTGGATTTAATATAAATCTATTTGTAATTGGAGTTAAAGTCAAACAAATTGACTATCACATATATGTTCCCTTACATTAGCCTTGGTTCCCAGGTAGAATGGACTTTTGCTTAAATACACTTGTTAACAAAGAAGCAATGTTTTGGATTTTTAAAAAAATATGAAAACTAAATATGCTAGTAGAATTAACAACTTCTTGCAACAGTTTGCTTGATCAGAAAAAGAAAAAGAAAGGTCTATCGAAAGTGAATGTGTTATAATGTGTTATTGAAAGTGTATTCTATTGCATGACAGGCTATTTTAGATTATTTGGTAAAACTAATAACAAGCTTAATCCATGTAATGTAACTAATCACTTTCTTCAATAAATGTTTACTGCATTCATGTCCATTTGTGAGCTTAATCTTATCAATAAATTGTTAACATAAATTGCACAATTAAATGTGAATATTTCAATATAAACTTACTTGTATGGTTCCTCATTTGGTAAGCTCAATATCTGAATAGATATGATGCCTGTAACTACTAACAGTGAACAAAATTGCTTATTGAATACTTATTAACCTTTCATTCATTGCTCATTGATTCACTGCTCTGTGTGCATTTTCTACTCACTGTACAAATTTTCCAGATAATAACATTATGTGGCCTCTTACAAACATGTAGATTAAAATGTAAAAACAGAGCACACAACAATATGCACTCTACACCAGATCACTATAGTGTATTAACTGCTCTAAAGAGATTTGAAGTGTACTGAAGTAAAGCCTTCTTTCTATATGGTGTTGTTACATAATTTATTGGTCTTATTGTCGTGCAATTTTATGTTTCCCATGACTGTTGATATATATATATTTTTTTAAAGTTCTATTTAACCCTTGTTTAGGTTGTTTGCTAAAATTAAAAATCTGTAATATAACATCTTAGCTGACTAGATCAGCTAGTAACACCTTGACATAAAATATCTTGATTCAGCTTAGCATAGGTGGAATATAGTGTTTCTGATTTGTTTTTGTTTTTTTTGTGTGTATTGGTGAGAAATTATTCTGAATTTTTTCATTTTTTTAATGGTGAAATAAATGAGAATATTGTGAACACTCACGACACATTTATTGTATGTTGTAACAGATTTACTAATGTATATTTATTTTAATATTTTTATTTGTTTCAATTAAATATATATTTGTAAATGTATTTAACTTGTATTGTTAAATGTGTATTGTGGAAGTTGCACTTGTTTTCTAACTTTGCAGGTGATTATTGAGTGCAAAAATCAACAATGTATGTATGTAAAATACCAGAGATTGTCAGTATTATTGCCAATTGGCCTTTCTAGAACTTTGCCTTAAAGTTTATAAATTGCAACATGCAGAGAGACATGATACATTGTTGTAGGTTTGGTACAGTTGGTAAACTATAAACCCTGTAAGCTGAAACTGTGATAAATGCTTATTAATCAAAAAGCTGCAGATATTTGACTAATAACATTTATAGATTGTGAACATAACAAACTGCTCATCTTCAGTGAATTAATTTTGGACATTAGTATTTCTACAAAGACATTAGATTTTTTTATCAGAGAAAACTTCTGTTTGCTTGGTGAAGCTACCAGCTAGCTTCTCATGAAAAAAAGTGTACCTTATATCAACATAGAATTAATTAACTTTTGGTGAACCATTGATAAAAAATTCAGTTCCAGATCAGATAGAAGACTTGGTATTGTTTGTAAAGCTTTTGTATATAAGTTATTATTTGTAATAACAAATTCTAATAACTCATTATAAATTGTATTATTGTTTGTATATATGAATATATTTGTGTTAAGAAAGAAAATTGTTGGAAAATATAAATTTGTGCATATTGACATTCAGTTAACTTCTAAATTCAAATTTCTGGCTATTTGAATTTGTAATTTATTAACATATGTAACATAATAAATTCGAGACTCATCCAACATAAATTATAATACATAATAATGCACATCGAAAATGTGTAAAGAATATTTCAACATCATAAGACTGCTGAAAATAATACACAAATCAAAGCAAAATTTAAAATGAATGACTGTTTTGCTAATAATAAAGACAAAACAAAAGAAAAAAATATACCACTTGTGAATAAAAAGGAAAATATATAATTTTATAAGAAAATATCTGCACTTATAACTCTCCCAAGCATTGGGAACAACCAAAGCTGTGTTAAAACCTTTGGGGATCTGGAGATCTAATTGAAGTGGGACACCCTTGTACATTTACCATCATTCTTAAGTGAGAAGGGGGTTGGACTGGGTTAGCAGATGGTTACTACATAAAATCCATCATATTATTTTCTGTACACTTCAAATGTAATAATAGAATACAGTACACTGATTTTTAGGAGAACTGATGGTCTTCTCTAAGAATTGTTCTCTGACACTAGCTATGTACATGAAAAAAATTCAAAACACTGGTTTAAGTTTGTGATAATTATGTAAAAATGTATTTCTTGTACTTTTAAGACAATAAGCACTTGAATTTTTGTGCTTTTACATGTTACACAACTTTTCTTTTGGCAAACTTTCTCACAAATACCTGGGAGCATCTTTTTTGCATCACATCACCTTTGGCACTCAACAGGCTCAAAGCTAAGACAACCTCTTGCACCATCATCAATGATAGCCACTTGAGATTCTGACTATCATAGAGAAATTTTTTTGCCAAAGCAATTAGTTACAAGTACAATGAGATATAGACACAAACAATGCCAGCATTTGAAAACACGGTGAATGTATGGAGATAGAAGTTCTCAGATTTGTTGAATTGAGTGGATGGATGCATTGGACCTGTCATGCCTTGAGCACATCCTGATACTGAAACATTTTTTGGTAAACTCATGTTTGCCCAGGTGTTCTTGATAGCTTCTGGCTAGGATCTGTATGGCAATACATATAACTTCTTTATATTTGCTAGCCACACGAAAACACCTAATTGATTGCACAGAGCTTCATGTGCAAAGAAGTGGTGTTCTAAACTTGGTGTCAGCATCTCAGTGGCAACTAAACAAGTTTCAACATGAAAATAACCACTGCCTTCTGAAACACTATCAGATGTATTGATTTCCTTGAAGAAACATTTTCAAGTCTTTTTTTTTTTTTTTTTTTTAAACCTGAAACTGTTTATTCTAAAATACACATTCACTTAGCTTTTTGGCATTATTCCTGTATACTTTAAAATGTTCTTGTAATCTCTGAACATATTGTAACAGATATTTTAAATAATCTACAACCATTATCGATTTATGCATAATGCTGCCAATTAAAGTGAGTCAAGAGAGCTATCCAGAATGTTGCTGTGAACAGTTTCCAGCTGATGCATAACACAGAGGAGCACAACCACTTCTCCTCCTCCCAGCTTGTATGGGTATTTTTCTCAAATACAGCTGTAACTTTCAGACATAAATGTAGTGTAGTATAATGCTGAAGGACATGCCAGCTAGCTCCAAAGCAATATGACCACTGAGTTTTTTATAAACTTTACAGCAACACTTTCCTGCTTGGTTCACAAGGCTTTTCAAAAATAGGATAGTTGTAGAGCTTCAAGAAGTGGAAAGTACCTTAGACATTCTGTTCAACACTTTCTGCAGTTCACATCGATTAAATTCAAGGAATGGTCTATACAATACACATAATTCATAAAGAGCATTGAGTCAATTCTATGCTATATTTTATTGTTAGAGATGTCTTTTGCATCATTAAGAGATACTGGTGTGACTTTATATAAGTTCAAAACAAATAAAACACTCATACACTGTTTTTAAATGACATATAAAAAATAAATGTCAATTGATGTGTATAACATGGAACATGAAATCCACTAAACAATAGTGTGAAAGTACTTTATCTTTGCAATCCCTTCACTTACTTTTTCATGTCTACTTTATTTCACGTCAACAAAATCATTTTGTGTACTGCAGTCCATGATAGGTTGTGACATTTTTCTATTTTGCTATTTCAATGATTTTTTGCATGATTGGCAAGCAGTTCAAAAATCCAAAAGAAATTTCCATTTGAAAGGAGTCACTTATCTCATTGTTTCCTTTTAAAGCTAGATTATACAAAAGAAAGACAGGGAAGGCCCATTTTAATATGATTTGCCAGTAGATGTATTTACTTTTCACCTTGCTTTTCAGGAAAATATCAATGACTTTTGCTTGGCACATGTCTGAGCAATCTAAGATTTTACAGTTTTAATGGTTTAGGTTATTCTCATAGCAATAGACATATTTATTTGCATGTGGCTACTTGCAGTATCCATGACAAAAATTATTTTTATCATCTGAGCAGAAAATGAAGAAGAAAATGGCCTCAGTAGACTTGAGTAGATAAGCCATTCTTGATGGATTATCTCTTTAATATCACAGTTTGGCCAAAAAATCAGCAATGCAATGCTGATACTTCTTGCTACATAGTCTATGACAATTTGATTAAAGCAAGCATTTATACTGATTGAATGCAGACAAGGGGTCTCATATTCTTTTGATTAATCATTGAATTTTGGTTATAAATTTCAAAGTTTTAAGATTTATGCATGGAACTTGATGAAGTACTCAGATTTCAGAATTGAAGGATTCATTTCTTGATTAAAATTATAGTGTTATTGAGTGGCACTGGGATTTGTTAAATCCTTCTCTGGCAATTTGTCATTAATTTTGCTAGTGTTTTCATCATCACTGTTGTAACTTGCAGCAGCAGTGTTGAAAAATATGGCACATTTTGGAGATTTACTCAACAACGTAGCTTCACATCATTCTTTCTCAACTATTACTTGTCATTTGGTGAAACTACTTAAATTTGTATGATTGGTATTCCATATAATTATATATGGGAAAAAAAGAAGATCTTGAAAGGTAGAAACTAAGACTATGAAACTGTTCTTCAATTGTGCATAAACACATCAATTTTTGGTTTTTGAATAATGTACAAAGCTACTGAAGGGCTATCTTGATAGTTATTTATATTTTTGAAGTGATAGGCAGCTAGTCAACAACCCTTCCTTCATCACCAACCACATTTTAGCTATTCTTTACCAACTATATAGTGGGATTGACTATCATATTATAATGTCTCTACATTTGAAAGGGTGAGATTGATAAGGATCAGGATTTGAACCTAAACTGGCTAATAGCTTGGTTAATTAGAAACATAAATTTACCTTAATGAGCAAGATCTGAAGAAGGGAGTTACAAAAAAATCAGAGATTAAATAGTTTCATGAGATATTTCCTGGTTTGAATTTGATGATGTTTTTACATCATTGAAGGGTCAAACAAAATCACATAGAGATTATGTTGTATTGTGATCACTAAAGAATGTGTGAGAACTTCTTTTATCATTAACATCTGTGAAACCTTTATCTAAACTCTGATGTGCTGTTTAACTACTTCATGATTAGTGTCTTTAAGATGTTTTGAGACCAATTTTGAGTAAATGTATGATAATTACTTTTATTTGGGTTATAAGAAATGATAGTGTTTTTGTTTTTAACCTTTCAACATTGTAATATTGAGGCAATACAACTTATTTGTTTTTGTAACTGTTTACTGAATGATTGAAGTAGAAATTCAAGTTGTGCATTATATATATTGTTGTATTTGTAACTATACTTAGTATATACATTTTAAACTGTTTCTGCTGTTGCAGGTTGGTTTTATAGTTCTCATGGTTGTCAATCAACAGCCTTATAAAAGAATTTTCAGGCCAAGAACTGGTGTGAGATATAAGAGCATTATTAAGAGTTAATTTCCAAACATATGTTGAAGTAAATTTCAGAGATTTTTCACAGGGTAATTCCAACAATGAGTTAATAAAAATAAACATAAACCATGCTTTAGATCATCCATAAGTGCAGAATAATTTATAAAATACAAGTTTAAAAAAAAAACATACAAACTATGCCTTCTTCATAGTAAACACTAAACAAGAACTGAGCATGTAGTAAGAATAATTGATTAGCTCATGTGTAAGCAACATTTTAACTCTTTTTACACCTGTAATTTTTTGCTTGTTCTTCTGGAATTATATTTATAAAATATCAGTTTCCTTAGTTTTTTGGTTTTTTTTTTCAGCATAAGAGGTGTTCACATGAAGCATTGTTGACTAAACAACTTCAGATTTCCTCCTGATGAGCATTCGGTGTTACTGTCCAATGGGTAAATCTGGATTTTTTGGACAGATGCAGGCAGTATCTGCTTGCGTTTAAGGACTTGATATGTAACTAAAAATATGTTGATAAGTTGGTTACATGCTTGGTAACTTAATATTGTTTTGTTATCCCTTTTTAAACTCCCTGGAATCAGAATTTGAAAAGACAAATTTCTATAAATACATCATATTGATAGTGACTGGTTAAGAGAACATTAGAAAATAAAAGCAATGCTTATGTGGCAAACTATGGGAAATCTAAAACAAACTTAAGGATTCTGAGCTTGGAGCTAAACATAATTATTTTAACAGTTCTATACAAATTTCAATTAAACATATAGTGAGAAATAACATGCATAATTTGAACTTGTACTTCAGTTTTTTTATTAGACAGTGGGAAAGACAAACAGGTTTCGTTGTCTCAGAGTAACAATATTTAGAGATGAAAAAACAAAGAAACATACTTCCCAAAAATCTTTATCAAAATAATCTATCATATATTTACTGAAATTTTATCTAAAATAAGTCTAAAGACACTAATTATGCTGTATACAAACAATACTTTGTGGTTTAAGTAAATGTTTCAGAAACAATAATTGTAAAAGCATTTCTCGCATAGTTTCTGCTATAAGGTGCCTTTGTTGACAGACAGTAATCTTAAATCTAGTTTAGTTATGCTTTATTGATTGTAAAATGATAATGTTTATCATGTACTTGGATCCACAGGTTATTACACGTAATAACAATTCAATGCATTATTAAAAATAGAATCCATTAAACAAAAGCATTTACCACATAACATTTTTAAAAAGGAACTTGTTAAATTCTTAATGTTTTATATATCTAATTACAGAACCTTTCATTTAAAAATAACAGTTTTATTTATTTAGTTCTTTATATGTGGAGACCATTTGGTTAGGGGCATGGAGCATGTGCCCCAATGCTCTAATTGTTATTTTAATATTGATGACTTTCCATTTGTTAGATATAATCCAAGAAATTATAAGAACGCAGACAGCTTGCAAGGAAAATCAGCTAGGGGCTAAGGTTTAGATTTTAATGCTCACTACCACTCATTATTCCCATCCACTAATGGGCATAGTAGTTACCCTAATAAAGGATGTTATAAGTAAGTCAGAATTATAAACATCTGTTAATCATAAAAATAAAAGATAATACTGCAATTTCTATATTCATAATATATTCAAGTTCCACATACAGAACATAATTATGAAATAGTAACTGTAAAATCATATGTGAAGTAACTCGATAATATCCACACTTACATGTGTATGTATGTGTATATTTGGATGCATGCCAATTGAGGGGAAATTCTTAGCATTCAAGCATTTATTTAGTACAGCAGTGATGTATAAATAAAATGAAATCAGGTGTACTTGGTAATGATTTGGTTTTGGAAATAATTGAAAACTGTTAGATTTAGTTACAAATCAGAAGTTATAATTGTAGATATTGATTTATTTTATTCCTTAAATATTACTCATGTCTATGTATCTGTTCTCTAGGCATCCTTGATTGGCATCATCTCATGAATCCTAAAGTAATGCGCTGGTCAGCAGCTGCTCATGATATCTGTTTTACAAGTAAATGGCATTCTACTTTTTTTGCTCATGGAAAGACTTTTCCATTGTGTCGAGGAGAAGGAGTTTATCAGTGGGCTATGGACTTTTGTGTAACTTTAGCTAATGCTGGAAACTGGATTCATTTTTTTCCTGAAGGCAAAGTGAACTTAATGACCAAAGAGTTCCACCGCTTAAAGTGGGGTAAATTGGCTTTCTTTGTGGAATTTTGAATTGTATTTATTATAAGTATTTTTTAATTTTTACATATATGTTTTAAAAATTACATAAACTCTTTCAAAAACTTAACTGCAAATTGTTTATTGTTTATGATATTAAAGGTTTTAAAGCAAGTGTTCTGCCAGCCAAAGTTTTTTATGCATATATATGTATATATATGAAAATAATGGCTAATCAACAAAATAAGCTTAATGTGCATCATACTAAGCTTCAGTAGTCTTACTGTGGATCTCTTCATAAATAATAATATAAGTAAAAGACGAACTTCTTGGCAAAACCTGTGCATGTATCAGGAAACTTAAAACAAATGATTTTCAACTGCACTACAATGATGATAAACTTCATGAGCATTGAGTATATTGGTTTATGTTGTGTGAAATGATTGGTTATTCAAAATGATGATTAAATTGAATGTGACAAAAATAATCAACAAATCAAAAATATTGTTTCTTATTATTCCAACTGTCCAAGAACTTGAAAAATTTCATTTATAACTTCTCATTATTATTTTCATTTAATTCAGTGTTGTTCAGCTTAATTGATTAGTGTTAATGAAAATAATCAACTAACAGAAATCAGTGTTTTTAATTTTTCCAACTATCCAAATCTTGTTTGAGAATAACCAATCAATTGTATTTAATTGATTAATGACCTTAATAATTAATTGATTAATAATTCCATTAATCCCCCAGATCTTGATACAAGCAGCCTAAAAGTATCGGAAATATGATGTAGTCCATACACTACACTTCTTTTCTGGAAAAATGTGTGGTACAATGACTGAATTAAGCTAGATTTTAATAATTTTTAACATTTTCTTTTAACAGTGCTTTCCACAGGGCAAGCACCCAGGAGTTTGCAGAATGTAATTTATCAAGCTGTTCTGGATCATTTGTTTATTTACTAGTGCTTTTACCAAAATCTAATGGCTGACCACAAAATATACTATTGACATTCAGTGAGTAAGTGTACTGACTTTGTGTTGGTAAGGAAACATTGATACTGGAAAAGAAGAAAATGGCTTATTAGGTGCACAGTATGTATATGCAATACTTATGGGAGATGTCCTCAGTGTCAGTGTGGATGCAGTGGTTTAGACCCAGAGGTAAAATAGCATGAAAAGCAGGTGGGAAACATCCGCAGGGCAAATTAAAGGCATGAAGAAGAAGAAAAAGGAAAGATTTATTACTCTATTTTAGTGGAGAGCAGTGAAGATGAGATGTGTAATAATACTTCTGATGATCCTTTGGAATTCATCACCTCAAAAAATGATACAGATTATCCGAGAACTCGTGTGAAAGAAATATGTTGTTGTTGAACTCCAATAGAGCATGGGAATGATGTCTGTTCAGTGTGATAGTTCTTTGGTATTGAATACATAGCAACATCAAACTTTCAAAATTAAGAATAATTTTGGAAGACGTGATGGAAAACATTAGGTTTCAGTGCTCTTGACAAGAACAATCAATTGCTTGCATTCTGCATGGCTATATAAAAGATTCTGTACACCCTGTAACTTGTTGGAGATTCAGATGGTTTTATGAATATGATTGGAAATGACATTTGTAAGAAATGTACTGGGATAATTATAATGCTTTTCAACTGCAGTACAAGTGGAGCTGGATGATAAACTTCATGAGCATTGAGTATACTCAATGTAATTTGAGCATACTCCAAGAGGCAGAGCAAGTAAGTCAGCAATGTAACACCAAACTCACAACTCATTTTAGAATGATGTTGTATATTAAAGTCTGCCATACATCTGAAATCCTTGGTGCTTGATTTGTGGAAGCTTTGTTAAAATATGGCTCAAATAAGCTATGAATACTAAAGCTTGTGATATGTTCATCTTCTTTGGACAGAAATTCTTCACCTCTAGCTCACTTAATGTGTTTTTAAAATAGAGAACACGTTAATAACATTTCAACTACAGTGTATCTGTTACAGCTTTCTACTGGTGAGGTTTTTTTCTGAAAACCTAACCAAATTAATCTTACTAGGGTATAAAATCCAAAGTCTCAGTTGAAAGAATTTAATTGATACTGCAATGATTATTTGCATATGTATTGTTGAGATTTCTCTCACTGAAAGAGTTTATAGTGTCAGCATAGAATATATATAAAAGTCTTATCACTAGAAATAGAGGAAATGTTTTTGAGGCATTAAGATATTTTGTTTGTTAACAATTTTGATAATTATACTGATGTTTCATTATGTTACTCATAAATTATCATATGGCAACTTTGAGATCTCACACATATTTTTCTCCTCTTTTTAATGGTATGTCAAAACTTGTATCATCTCAGTATTTTCTTATATAGGTGTTGGACGACTGATAACTGAAACCAAAATTTGTCCTTTGGTGATACCATTCTGGCATATCGGTAAATTTTAAAGATAGAATTTTACATTTAATTATTTATTGGAATTTATTAAGCTTAAAGATGTCTGGTTATTTTCTTTGTGAAATAGTTATAATGTATATTTAAACCCCTTTTTAATTTGATGATGCAATATTTATACACAAGATTGGGGCAGGTTTTCTCTGTACCAATGACCTTTTGAGAGTGACCCACAATATCCAAAAGTTATTCAGGTCCAGAACTTTTTATGTATAGATTTGTTCAATACCCATTAGTTCAGTATTAAAATTACAGGAAGGTTATGAAGGTATTTTTTTAGCATCAATGACCATTTAATCTATATCTTCAAAAGTCAACCAGGTCTAGAATTTGGTGTCTGGTACTTGTATAAGTTTAGTAGAACTTCATCTATCCTGTGATACTTTCCACAAGGCTGGGATGGATGGATGAACAATGACAAACTACTATGCCTTGTTTTGCAATGTTTTTCCATAGGGGCACAATAACATTAAAATAAAAATGTATATTTAAATCTGAAAAGTCTGAAAGTTTTAAAACTATAATTTTCATTCACACTGGCAGTGTTTTGGGAAGAATTTTAGGTACTCCTCAAAACCAGAGGTTTGGGCAAACTAAAGTTTACTAAAGTTTGTAAATTGAAATAAATGCCAATTGTAAAAGCCAAAACATATTAAAAATTTTCAGTTGGTTTTTGGAAGGTAAATTTTAAATTAAAAGAGTATTTTGGAAATTGCTTAAAATAACAACTCTGGCTTAAAATAGTTAGCATAGTTAAGCAGTCATCCAAACATCATGTGAAAAGTGCTTTTTTGTATGAGTAACTCATCAGTGGTATTTTTGATTGATAATTGTTCTAAGCTACAATTTTTAGAGGACTGATAGAATATACAGTAGGAATGCTTATGTGGGACTTTGGATCATAAACTCAGATTTAATTTCTTTAGAAACAATTTATTGTACATTTTATGATAGCTGTAGTATGTTCATTGATTTAAAACTGTGCAACAAAAACAAAGGAGAAAGCATTTTGTTCCATATTTGTAAAAATGCAAGTTTTTTTACACACTGAGATTATGTAATCCAGCTATCTACTTTCCCAAGTTATTGCAAAAAAAGGAAATAACCCAATTTGCAACATGCATCCACTTTGCCATTAAGATTACCAAAATCCTGTTTTTGTGGAGACTTTTTATTCACAGTTAAAAGCTTATACATAGTGAGACAATGTACCCTTCATAAAAATGTGGGTTAAGTTGATAGATTAAGTCCTCACTGTTTGAAAGAACTTTCAAAATTAAATGAATAATGTGTGATACCATAATGAAACTTTGTGTATCCTTGTATGGGAGCACCAAGCTTTTATAGTTTATTCAGTGATATTTAATGGATAAATGTATCATTGCAGAAGTAGGTTTAAATTAATTTTTGTGCTTATTTTTTGAAGGTATGGATGAGGTTTTACCCAACAAGAAGCCTTATTTTCCTAGAATTGGGAAGGTAAAGTTATTTTACAATATTTGATGATTTTTTAAAATTTAAGTTCCTTAGTTTCGTTAGGATTGCACGAGTGTGTAGAGTTAACAATAGCATAACGTAGGCAAGTTCAGGTATAATGGTTTTTAAACAGATAACACAGTAAACAGAGAAACAGAAAAGACTTACACTTCCCATATAATTGCCATGGTGAAGTAGTGTTATGTAAATATCATGTAAATGTTGTCGAGAGTGTTATGTAAATGTTATGTAAACGACAACCATGTCGAGTATTATGTAAATGTCATGTAAATATCATATAACGTCGTATTTGAATTCCCATATTTATTATTTATAATTCTATATTTATATAATTGTTTTGAGGTTTAAATCGGTGAAATTTAAAATAACATTTTAGAATTAATTAAAATTCATTTAGAATTATTCATGTAGAAATTTTTAAAACTAGATAGATTGATCATTTATATTGGCCTGGTGTTTGTACTGTGGAATTCTGGGAAGTTACGCGATATAGTATATAAACAGACGGCGATGCGAGGGAGATCATCCACTTTTACTCGGGTCAAGATGTAAGTCATCCATTTTATTCGGATCAGGAAGTTTGTCTTGTTTGAGAAAGTTTAAACTGAATTTGTGAATAGAGCTAGATCGACTAAAGCGGTGAAAATTTTATTTCGTCAACCTTTACAATTCAGTCGAATTACGGATTATATCGAAAGTCAATAGGAATTGGACTGTGAACTTTTGTTTGAAATTACCCATTCAAACTTCGAAAATTTCTCCGTGGGACTGAATTCAACGCCTAGATTAGAACTTTGGATTTCGGATTTGGACACTTATCCTGGATCATATTATTAGGCACAGGCCAGTACTTTTTTGTATTGTAAGTTGTTTTGATGGTTGAAATTGGATATCTGTTATTGCCATTAGATAATATATTTTGTGTCTATCACATAAGTATATAATTATAATAAATTAAACAAGCTGCTATCTGTGTCTTTCTGTTGCGTTCAGTCCACATAAAAAAACGTAACAGTAGTAACTCTTAATGACGAGAAACCCACTTGAAATAAAAATGTATCTCAGAGCAGCTGGTATGGATATTAACATTTTTTGATGATGAGAGAACACTGTTTTGACCTTCCCTGGTCATCCTCAGGTTAAGAAACCAGTACTTTGTTTTAATGCCATTTCATAAATTTTCTTCTGAATTATGTTTTAATAGTATAAATATTTTTTTGTTTTACAAAGTTTTATATTATCAGCACATTCATAGTTTTAATTGTGTATATTACAGGCTTTTTGATAAGATACAAAAAGTGGATAGTTCTCATGTGCTAAATGATAAAAAAATGCACTGTTGGTATTAATTCCAAAGAAAATATTTACTTGTAACAATGTTAAATATGGAATCACTTAAAATTTAACATTAATTAAAACTCTTGCCTAAAAATAGAAAAATAAAAATATTGTTAAAAGAAGGAAATAAATAAAAACAAAATACATTTTGAATAAACAGAATTAATATTTTAAAAAAGAAAAACTCCAAGCTTTTGATGTGTACCATATATAGTATGCTGTATCATAAGCTTGATTTTAATTATTTTTTCAGTGTGCTTTTAGTTTTTCTCTTGGTGATTGTTTCTCAGAATTTAGATAAAATTATTTGACCATTTGTGTAAACTAATGAGGAATATCTCCTTGTTTTGCTTTCATTTACCATACTGGATGTTTATATATTTATTTATTTATACATATTTGTTATGCATCTAAATTTGTACATCTGAGCAAATTTTGGAGTTTGAAGAGACTACCAAATAAGTTAAGCAAGTTTTAAATGGCAAAATATGTCAATTTCACAACTGTCATACCATTCTTTCTGTCATATTTAGATTCAAATTGGTAAAAGTAGATGTTATAGATCATGGACTTCAGATTGATGTAAAGGTCAGAAGTTGCAAGAAAAATGGAAAGGTTAAAGAAAACAGAATAAACTTCCTTCTTGATGCATAACATTTTTGTAAAATTAAATGTTTTAGGATTATTTCAGTAAAATAAAATTTATCCTTATGATTAATGCTGAAGTAGCAGATTTTTTTGCCATTTTTGTTTGCACACTTGTTTATATTAGATGTTGATCACTCATCAGTAACTTTTGTAATGAAACAATACATTTTTTAAAGCAAAGTATTTATTTATTCACTGTATTTTCTCACAGTGCAGATACCAGTTTTATTTAATTTTTTTTTAGAAAAGAATTGGTAAAGGTGCATATTTTGGTCTCCGCTTTTTCCAGCAGAGATCTACTGCTTGTTTTATTAAACTATTCATCTACCAAAATATTCTGTCACCTCTTCCTTGTAGAAATTGCAGGAAGTTATAAAAAGCAAGGTGACAGTGCACAGTGTAAGGTATCAGTGATATAAACGTATGACAGTGTCTACATTCTATACATGTGTATATAGTGCAAGACATTAATATGAAGAAGTGGACAATAGTTGTTCTATGAATGAGATAATCATGTTTGTCACTGGTTGTAAAAGCTCTAATGATAGTGTTATGGTTATCACTACTGATTTAAGAGGTAAGATATAATTTACTAAATGAAATCAAATTACAATTAAACTCCAAAAGTATGATGTTTTCTTTCACTACATTATTCACTGATAAGTTATTTTGTTATATTTATGTCCAGTTTTGGTTATTTATATTATTTAGTGCTTCTTGAAACAAGTTAGATTTGTTATTTTCCTTTAAAAGGTTTTGAGTTTATCTTTCTATTGTTTCTTACAAGTTAGAGCGATAGAAGTTGTTGTCTTTAATAAAGAAATATTGTTTTATTTCTTTTTCTCACCACAATGTTTTTATTTATTTGTGTTACTATTTTTAGCACTTTTATTTCCATTGTTATGTAGTATGATTTATCTCAGATGAGCTTACAATTTATTATTGCTACATATTATAATTTATCTCAGATGAGTCTTTGATTAATATATTATGATTTCAAATAGCTGGAAATCTGAATTTGAATTTTGAGGTTAATTGAATATCAGTATGTATCAAATTAATATTTGCTAACAAGACTGATACACAGAATTTTCTTTCTTAACACAAATATATTTTAATATACAAACAACATTGCAATTTAAAATAATGGTTATTACAAATAACAATTTATGTCACAAATTTTACAAACTTAAGAAACAATATTTAGTCTTTCTGGTGTGGAACTAAACATTTCATCAAAGGTCTACAATGATCGAATTAGTTTTAAGTTGATATCAGTACAGTTCACTTAACAATTAGCTCACTTGATCTTTATTCTTATATCATTTACAAGTTGATTTTTTGCTGACAAAGATATTTAAAGTTCTCACAGAAATACATTTGAAGTTAATTCTCTGAATTTAAAGGGTGTATAATGTTCAAAATCTGTAAACATTCCTGGTTAAATGTCTGTGGTTTCCCAATTGATTAGCATTTATCACAGCTGTAGCTTTTGAGGTTTACAGTACACAATTTGTAGCATACCCACTATATAAAACTGTCTCTTGGTACATTGAATTATAAACTTTCAGGGTGATGTTCTCAAAGGTTTGGTTGGCAACATTATTTGAAGATACACTAGTGCTTTTATGAAACATGTATTGTTGATTCTTACACTTGAGAATCTTTTACAAATTTAGAGAATTTCACAATGCACACTTAACAGTATAAGCTAGTATAAATATATATTAAACTGAAATGAATATAGATGTTAAAATAAGTAAAAATAGCAAATAAATTACACCATTCATAAACTAATAACATATTTGGGTGCCTTAGTGGTTGACAAGCTTATTGACTGTGGAATCTTGTATTTTAAATTGTCATTATTTAGTTTTTAAACACTTTTCTGCTTAGGGGTTTGAAAGGTGGAAATTAAGTATGACATAATTTAGGATGTGATCTAGCACAACACAGTAGCAGATTTAATGAGGGTCATAATTAGAATTGTAAAATTCTATCAAATGTGATTATAAATTATTTGACTGTTTGTCACCTTAATTTATGTTAATACACTGACAAAAGCACATTACAGTTAGTTGTCATGTTAGATAAATTTTAATTTATCTTGAACAGTGTTTAAGTACTAGTGGCTGTTATGGGTTTTGCGTTATATTATAGGTTTTTAAATATTCAATGATTTTCTAAGGTCAGTGGACATTGGGATCATCCTGCAACACTAGTTTGAATTAAAGGTTATAAAGAGAGGATGAACAGGAAAAAAAAGTTACGAAATGAGATAAATGTCTTAAATGAAAATGGCTGTGTGTTTTCTGTATATCAACTGGAAGTTTGATAGAAGGCTTTGGCTGCTGCATATCAAATAACTTGATCATAACAGAATACCTGAAAATAATTATAAATGTTGCTTGTTCAGTGATCCACTCCTTCAGCTTTTAGATTACAAGGCAACTATTCAGCTAGAAATAGTTTTAAATTACAGTTCCATTTGTCCAACTCAAAAACCTAAGTGCCAGTTATTCTACAAGTACAAGCAATTCAGACAAGAATACAGTGTCATTTGCATGTTAAAGAACTGGAAACACAATGTCATCAGCATATCAAGGCGGTATGTGCACTTTTATATATCTAGATTTCTTTGTTAATCATGCAAAACTTCAAAATAATAATAAAATCTCATCATAACCCAATTTTAAAAATGATTTTATGTACATACATAATCATATTCTAATTTTGTCTTTACGATATTGGTTTGCAGGTATGTTCATATAATGAAAAAGGAACAATAATGTGTGATTTTATGGATAATGAAATAGACATGGACAAGGGACAGAAAACCAGAAGAGATGAGGAAAAAGGCTTCTAAAAAGAAATGTTTCCTGGCTTGGTTAATATAATGTTAAGGAAAACCAAACATTTTGGAAGAAAGAAGGGTACAAACACTACAGGAAATGCACAAAAAGTTGCAAATGTAATTAAATCTGAAAACAAAAAGTTTCTTGTTTCATGAAAGATGTTCCAGGAGTGTATTTATTCTCTTGTTGTGTGATGTGTATTAGTTATTCAATAAAGATTACTTCAACAATTTTTTGTACCAGAGAGCCAGTCACTTTTTTTATAAAACAAAACAATAATTTCAATTGTTTTTAAAATGTGAAAAATTTTGTTTATGCATGGGATAACAAAATATGCATTTTGAGTAACTCATTTTTTTTAAATTGGTTACATTTATTTTTATTGACTATATTTGTGTGTGTAACTTTTCAGAATACCAAAATTTCCATGATGGATTCTGTTGGCTGAGGGAACTTTTGAAGATGCATTATTTACAGTATAAAAATGATTACTTTTATACACATTTAATCTGAGTAAAACTATTTTAGTAAGTTTTAAAGTGAGTTATCATTTTATAATCAGATACATTGCAGAAGAATAATTATGCAAAACAATGTGACTATGGAAACTTTGTTGATAGGATTTGTATGTCATACCTGATTAAACTTTGACAATAAAGCAGTTTTTGAAGGAAAGTGTTATTGCTATAAAATAACATATTGAATGTATAAAACCAAATGTGTGAAATCATTATATTGCAGCTTCGGTGAGGATTCTTGTACATGGTGAGGGGATCTTCCAGGCAAGGTTCTGTTCTTTCAGTTTACCTCCTCTGGGATCTAAACATCCACCCACATGTTTTCTGTGCGTGACAACTCGTGAAGGGGAGGAGAGGATCCTGGTGGATGAAGAGTCCAACACTAACACACCACTTTGGTCTTGAATTCCTGTAGACGAGCAGACTTTGGGTGGTCCCCCTTGGGCCATTCGGCTTGTCCACTCGGGCTGGGTTCAATCAAATACCAGTATTGGAAGTTCTCAATGGATGTTGTGGACATTGTGTCCGATGCTGGTGTTTGGGTATAGTGCTTACAAAACATTGGTGTTGCTGCAATGTCCTTGCATGACATTGTAGTGCATCCCCTCATAGGGCTCCATGGTGGGTATGGTCAGTGGGTACTGAAATTTTCCTTTTTTCCTATGAATCCTCCTACAAAGAATTTAAATAAAATAGTGAAAAAACAGTCAATGAGTAAACGACCACATCTTGAAGACTCTGAGCACCAATCTTCAACATCTGTAACACACGTACCTCATTTTCTTATATTACATTCTCTTTCAGGAAAACCTTCAGGACAAATGTCCCTCTTTTTTTTTTATTCAGAAGGGACAAGAGGGTCTTGCTGGCTCTACAAATTCAGTAAAAAAGCTTCTATCTGGAGACATACTGGTTGAAACATCCACATCTCAACACAGTGAACTCCTCTTGAATTCAAAGGCAATTGGGGATGTACCTATTGAGGTTACTCCTCATGCTACCTTGAATTCATCACGAGGAGTTATTGTTGACAGGGATTTGAAGAACGTCACTGAGTTAGAGATTCTCACTAGTCTCTCTAACCAAGGAGTTTCTGCAGTGAGGTGCATCTTCACTCACAAAGATGGAGTCACACTGCCGGCAAATATCCTTGTTTTGACATTTACATCACCATGTGTACCTACCACCATCGAGGCAGGTTATCTAATTTTCAGGGTACAGCCGACTTATAACACAAGTTATCCTGAGGCTCGGAAATTGCTGCCGGCCACTCCATTTTGGACATATGCTGCTGCACTTTGTTCCACAACTACAATGGGAGTGCAGACAGATCTCTCTGTGTCTCCAAGAGGATCATTTTCAAAACAAATGAAAACCCTTTTGACTTCCATGGTTAAAAAGGTTGATGAATTGACTTCTATGCCCATCTCTTTTCCTCTCACACATTCCAACAAAGATCCATATCCTTCGGTTTCAAATACAGGCATTTCTTCTGATACATCTTTTTCTCCCATGCCACGAAGCAAAACAATCATTCGTTTACGTGAAAAGTCATTGGAATCCCCTTTCAACAACAAAGACCTGCTCAGTCGACCCAGGGCAGGATCCATGGAAGTCGATATACCTTCTCCGAATGAGGATAGTAAGGAAAAAAGACATGGTTGTAAAGAGAATGGTTCTCCAGCCACTTTGCCTACCCATCATTAAAAATGGCCACCTTGATACAATGGAACTCTCAAGGTTTACTTTTTTATCTGTATGATATCAAAATACTGATTGCTGTATGTCTTTCCTTACAAGAAACATTTCTAAAACCTGCTGATACAGTCATCATTTGGCAGTTTTCTCTGAACATAAATGACAGGCTGTGTGATGGACAAGTACAAGGAGGGGTGTATTATTGGTTGATCAGCATGTGCACACCCTGTCTTTGTCACTCAACACACCCTTGGAGGCCAAAGCCATCAATGTTTCCTTGGGTCATACCATCACTATTTGTTCTCTCTACCTGTCCCTTTGAGAGACATTTGATCAATCAGATCTTGATGCTCTCGTTGAACATGTTATGTATATATGTAAATATTTTGTTAATGACAACATATCATGTTGTGTTTGAATTTTCATTTCTATTATTAATTTTTTTTTTATTCGAAATCTGGGTCAAAATGAGCGACAAGCAATTGTTGTGCAACTTTTTGAGGTAAAACTTTTTGGCTGACCAAATGTTCAACAATAATTTGTTTAACATCTGCTTTCTTCATTGCTTGCTTCACTTCTAAATTAAAATGTTTACCAACATCAAGCAATTCAGATTTATTTAATTCATTGATCATTTCGAAAGATGGATTCTGATTAAATTCGTTTATAAAATCTTTAAGTTGGAATGCTATTTTGAATATACAAGCTGTCTATCTGTATAGAATATAAATCTTATTTTATAATAAAATTAAATTGTTTGTTCGATATCCCGGACGAGCCCCCAATTTTCTGTTACGTATTTTTTTGTTTTATGTTCTTGGTAGACTAAACGCAACAGAAAAACACAGATAACAGCTTCTATAATTTATTACACTGAACTATTAACAAATATAATAGATATAACATAAATTATATAATAACAGTGACAGATATTAAGTTACAACATTCGAAATTAATTACAAAACAAAATGATATTAGTTTCAAACTTCAAAATTAATCACAATACAAAACGGTACTGGCCTGTATCTAATGTAATGATCTAAAATGAAAGTCTCAAATTCCAGTCTAGGGTGTGAATTTGGTCCCACGAAGAGATTCCGAAGCTTAAATGAAGAAGTTCAGAAACAGAGTTCACAGTTCAATAAATTTGCCGACTCTCAGCACAAGCAGTAATTCAGATGTATCGTAGAGATTGACGAAATAAAATCACAGCTTCCGTAAATCTAACTTCAATCACAAATCCAAGTTGAATAATCACAGCAAACACTTAATCTTTCTCAAATAACTAACTCTCTTCTTTTGAAATAAAACTGATGTCTGAATCTCACTCTTTTTCTTCGAATAAAACTAATGACTGAATCTATCTTCTTTTTTTGAATAAAAACTGATGACTGAATCTATCTCTCGTCACCGTCTTTTATACCGGTAGGCCTATTTCTCGAACAATCTTGCAATTTCCATACAACTCTAGAGAAATCCGCGCGTGATCGTTCTTGCACGAGACTACATGTCTAGACATGTAGTCACCAGCACTTCATTTACAAACATATGATTGGTCTACTTAATTCGAGAAAGTTCTAAATGTTACCCTAAATAAATAATAAAATATTAGTTTAAACTTCGAAACAATAATATCAATATGGAAAAATGAATAATAGAAATGAAAATTCAAACACAACACGACATGTTGTTGTTAACAAAATATTTACACATATACATAACAAACAGTTACTGTTTCCATTTCTAATTCTAGACATCATCCTCTCTGGGGAAGTGCTGTTATTGATAAGAGGGGTTGCTCTGTAGAGTGTATGCTCTCTGATCACAATCTTTCTCTTTTCAATACTGGTTCTTCCATTTATTTTCATGCACCTTGTCAGTCTTTTACTGCTATTTATCACTTGGTCTGCTCCCCTTCATTATTTTCCCATTTTTCATGGAGGGTTGACAGTAATCCACCAGGCAGTGATCATTTTCCTATACTTTTGAGAGAGACTGGCTGTGGTTGATGCCATCCTACCCACATGCCTCATTGGAAGCAGGACCAGGCAGACTGGTCCACTTTCACTGCTCTTGCAGAACTTGATCCTTCCATTATGAATCAGCCATCAATAGATAACTATGTGGCAGTGGTAACTGACTGTATTTTACAAGCAGCTGCTCAGTGTATTCCTAAAACCTTGACACGTTTTCCCCGATATTCTCGTACATGGTGGAATCCTACTTGGCATGGAAGGCTCAAAAACAGGCCTGGGATACTTTCCGTAGATATCGCACACTTTCGAATGACATCACTTTTTAACAAGCCAATGCACATGCTAGGTGGGTAAGATGCCAAACCCAGAAGGAATCTTGGATTAAGTTCACAACTAGCATATTTTCTACCACCAGTTCCCAGGTCATATGGGACAGGATTCAAAAGGTAGCTAATGTCCTGAGCATTACCGATAATCTAGATGAAAGCTTTTGCCTGGTATCTAGCATTTCTGCTTGTTCTTACACCTTTTTGGCCATCAAGACTCGGGCAGAGCATTCACCTCTTTCCTTTCGAACTGATTGTCTTTTTTACTATAATTGTCCCTTTACACTGGAGGAACTGAAAATGGCCATACGTCGATCTGGAAGTACATCTGTTGGACCTGATGATGTATGTATACTATGACATGCTGCACTATCTTTCTCCTGCTTCTCTTGATATTCTTCTACTTGTTTTTAACCGGATCTGGCAGGAGAATGTTTTTCCTGAAGCCTGACGCCATGCTATTATCTTACCTTTTTCTAAGCCAGGGAAAGATTCCAAGATTCTTCACACTTCCGTCCAATTGCTTGATCAATATTGTAATAGTAGTACTAGTATTATTAATAACTAGCAGAAATACCACTTCATGGGTGGCTGTTTGTGCTAAAATTACTAATTGTGCTATTTGTACCTTATTGAGAAAAAAAAAAAGAAAGAGAAAAATGAAATCTAAAAAAGAATTTTTCTGGGAAGTATTGCATAGGGAAGGTGTTTGAACTGTGCTGATATAAACTTTAATGTATTAGTATATTAAATGTAGTATCCTTTATTGTGAAAATAAAATTTGTTAAGAACTCTATTTTAGTACCAATATTTACAAATTACATCAATAAAGACATAATCAAACCCTCATGTACAGTGATAGTGAAGTTGTGTTTTTGTTGTGAAAAAAATACTTTTATTTAAAAATGTTTTGTGATAAAAGAAATGGTTGTTACACATACTGCAGTTATTTCTCTCATCGCCTGAACTTTGAATACCTAAAGTGTGATTCTTTTGTTTATTTCTGTTGCTGTTCAATAGATGATGCCATATTGCATATATTATTTGGGTTTCATATGTAGACAGACAAATATATGCTACATCTGTTACAGTCAGATGCAATATTTTTTGTGTATTGCTGTTATCGGAGAAGAAGATGGTTTGCATCCAGTAAGACTTAAGCAAATACATCTCTATCATTCTCCATAACTCATTCACTCTGTTTATTGATATTAAAATCTTATATTTTGTTATCTGCATTTTTGTAGTCTCTCGGCTGGCAGAAATATTATTATAGAGGATAAAGCTTGAAAGAGAGGCCAAAAAAAAAGGCACAGAGTTTCATTTTTCCTTTTAGTGTCTTGCACAGAATTGTTTATATAAAAAAGTGAACAGTTACTGTTATAGTGTATGTCTTGGTTAATTTTGTTTTTTTTATACATAGGATGTTACAGTTTTAATTGGAGATCCACTGAACTTGAAGTCTGTGAGAGAGAAGTTAAAAAAAGAAAAACAAACAGTTGTGAGTTTTCATTTTGTGGATTATTCAAAGTATCAAATAGCATATGCTACCATGAAAAATGTTGAAAGAATAATTATATTTTATTTATCATGTGAAATTGTTGTTGTTGTTTTGAATTAAGCACAAAGCTACACAATGGGCTATCTGTGTTCTGCCCACCACGGGTATCGAAACCCGGATTTTAGCGTGTGAGTCCACAGACATACCGCTGAGCCACTGGGGGGCATCATGTGAAATAAAAAAAAATGACTGCTTTTTGCATACTGAGATTTAAAAAATTGTACAAATGTTTTCAAATTTTTACATTCTAGTATAAGGTGATATACATATTCTTCTAGTCATGATTTTTGTTTCATTTGTTATGATGTTGTGTTATACTTGTGAGCATTAATTTTGTATGATGAAGAATATTTCCTAGTCTAACTACAATTGGCAGAAAGTATATTATGAAGTTAAAATGAATGACTGTATTTACATGAAAACACACAAATTTCACATGTTCCCTGCTAGGACAGTAGTAAGCAATTGGATTTACAATGCTAAAATCAGGAATTTGACTCCCCATCAGTGTATACAGCAGATATCCCAGTGTGGATTTGCTATTAAATACACACACAAATTTCACACTGAAACAAAAACCTATTTATTGAACATATGGAAACACAAGTTAGATAACTCAATTTACTCAAACAAAGACATGGGATATTAATACTTCTCAATAACTCTAAATATAGACAAGATACAATTTGGATAAGACAGAAAGAACCATCAACTACGTGTTTGTTTGAAAAGGACATAATCAAAGAGGCTGAAACCTCTCATTGCATTTGTCATCCAAGTAATTTTGTCCTTCTATATGACTGATATTACTAGTAAACACATTAACACACACTTAAGGAATTCTCCAATATTACTTTTCATGGAAATGCCCAGATGTAATAAAAGACTTCTGACAACACATGGCTAGCACAAGAGTATGATTGCCACACTTGAAAGTTTCGATATGTACAAAATATGTTCAACAAATGTAAGTGCAAAAACAAAAAAATGAAAATTTTGGTGAACAATCTGAAAGGAAAAGAAATGGTAGGTTTGAATTTTGAATTTTTAAACTGATAAAATCTTAAAAACAAAATTAGCTGTGCACCTATGAAATCTAATTCTTGTGTTAGCACTACCCTTTAACAATGAGTTGATAAAAGATACACGATGTAGAAACTGATTAGCAGTATATTATAATTTTTCTGTAATTCAACAATAAAAATCCCTTATAATCAAAATACTTTTTACCTTTATAAGACCACTCGGTGTGGATTCCTTTACGTAGTGAGGAGTCCTCCCAGCAAAGGTTTTGTTATTTCATTTTACCTCCTCTAGGATCTAAACGACCATCCATGTGTTTGCCGTGCATGGTGACCCTTGAAGAGTGTCCCCCATAGGGTTAGTCAGCTGGTCCTCGTGGGCTCGGGTCAACCAACTACTAGTGTTGGATGTTCTGAATAGGTGTTGTGGGCATTATATCTGATGCTGGTATTTGGGTATAGTGCTCACAAAACCTTGGCTTTACTGCAGTGTTCTTGTTTGGCATTGTGGTGTGTTCCCTCATAGGACTCCATAGTGGGTGGGGTCAGTGGGCACCAAATTATTCTTTTTCTTTATTATGAATCCTCCAAATACAAAGTTAAATAAAAAAAGTGAAAAAAACCAGTCCCAAGATAAATGATCATGTCTTGAAGATTCTGAACAGTAATCTTCCACCTCTGTAACACCTGTACCTCATTTTCTTACACTACAATCTCTTTCAGATAATCCTTTAGGGCAGATACCTCCATTTTTCATTCTGAAGGGACTAGCAGGACTTTCTGGGCCTCCAAAGTCAATAAAGAAGCTTCACTCTGATAACATATTGGTGGAAACATCCACATCTCAACACAATGAACTCCTCTTGCATTCAAAGGCGATTGGGGATACACCTATTGAAGTAACGTTTTATGTCATTTTGAACTTGTCACAAGGAGTTATTGTTGAAAGGAATTTGAAGAATATCCTTGAGTCAGAGATTCTCGCTCGTTTCTCTACTCAAGGAATTTCTGCAGTGAGGCGTATCTCCACTTGCAAAGATGGAATTATGATGTCGACCAGTGTTTTTCATTCTGGCATTTACATCACTGCATCTACCTGCCACCACCAAGGTAGGTTATCTTACTTGCAAGGTATGGCCACACGTTTCAGACGTTTCCAGTGTTAACAGTTTGGTCACTCAAAGATGCCTTGTTCCTTGACATGTGCTTGTTGCAGTGGCAAGGGCCACACAGTGCCTGTGAGTGTGAAATGGACCCTCATTGCATTAGTTGCAATGGTTTTCACCCATCCTACCTTCATTCTTGCCCTAAAGGGTTGAAAGAAAAAGAGGTGCAGTGTTTGAAGATAATTCAAAACATTACTTACCCTGAGGCTTAATAGTTGCTGTACACCACCTCATATTGGACATATACTGCTGCACTTCATTCCACTACTACAGTGGGAAGTGCAGATGGAAATCTTTGTGCCTCCAAAAGAATTGTTCTCAAACTAAATGAAAGATTTTGACCTCCATGGTTAAAAAAGTTGATGAATCAACTTCAACACCCATCTCTGTCCCTAACATACATTCCACCAAACCCCAAGATCAACTTCCTCAAGGGTATGTTTTGAGTGTCACACTTTTTAGTATAAAGATTAATGCCATCACTGAGCAACTTCCTCTTAGTGTTGCAAACAGGCTCTTTGTTGACAACTTTCACATCTCATCAGTTGTGGAACATGAGGTATATTAAGCAGCAGCTACAGACTGTCCTCAATCGTTTGCTGAAGTGGACCACAGCAAACAGCTTTAACTTTTTGCTCTCTCTCTAAAATCGTTTGCATGCAATTTTGCCACCAATGAGGTATTCACCATGATTCTAAATTCCGTATTGGTGATGTGTTGCCTGTAGTCCCTGAGACAAAGTTCTTGAAGCTTATCTTTGACCATAAGCTGACCTTTATACCACACATCAAGCAGCTATGGGTCAAATGTACAAGAGCACTGAACATCCTCTGTGCCCTCTTTTCCACCACTTGGGAACGGATCAATGTTCTATGCTAAATATATATCGGGCTTTTATTTGATCAAAACTAGACTGGATCACTGCTCTATAGCTCTGCCAGGACCACAGTCTAAAGATGCTGGACCACGTTCATCATCAAGGACTTCAGCTCTACACTGGAGCTTTCTGCACTTCCCCAGTTCAGAGCTTATACACAGAGTATCATGACCCTTCTTTGCAGCTCTGCTGTTTGCAACTGTTTTTGCTATATGCTTCAAAACCTCATTCCTTATCAAAGTATCTCACCTTGGATTGTGTTTTCCTTACTCTGTGGGCCTTACTTTTTCCGAACAGACTATCTGCCATTGTTCCTTTTGGTTTTTGTATCCAGGTGCATTTGGATGAATTGGGTATATTTTACTGTCTTCTCTTGTTTGCTTTGGCACTATTACTGCTATGCCTGTTCCATGCATGGACTATGGTCCTGTATTCAAGGTTTGGCTCCATGCCACTTGGCATTCAGCTTGGAGTGAGCAACATGAAAACAAGCTTTTCCAAATAAAACACATTATTGGACTATGACCATTTTGCTTCTGAAAAGATTGGAAAGAGAAGATTATTCCAACTAGACTACTTATTAGTCACAGTTTTATAACTTATTGTTTTCTTTTATCTGGGACTGATGCACCCTTGTGTTTACTGTTTTTGCTGTCATCACGACTCAATAATGGCACCATTTTAAACATGTTTTGTCCTGGCGTTTATCCATAATGTTAGTGTCAGTTGCACTGTCCATCTTAGAAATGTGTTTAGTTTTTTAAAAGCCATTAATCTTTTTAATGATATTTAAGGTTTTTAATTTATACATTAGACCTTTTTAAATGTGATTCCCTTTTAAGAATCAAAAGTACATCTTGTTTGATTTGAAATTAGAAAATTGCCATAACGTCAAATAATTCGAAACGTGGACTGGAAAGGCCAACTTCAGGTGACTAATGATGCAGTTTGAACTACCCGTTAGTCATCCTGGCGAGTTATAATTAAAATTTTGCTACAACTTTTTTAAAACTTTTATTACTTTCTGAAAATAGCCAATAACGTCAAATAATTAAACCAGAACTGGAAAGGCTATCATCAGGTGACTAATGGTGGTTTTTGAACTTCCCTGTTAGTCTTTTTGGTGAGTCATGATAATTACTATTATGGTATAGAAGATCCTTTATAACTTGTATTACTACAGTTTTTCTCTTACTGCTGTCAACTAGATGTGAAAATTGGATTTAATGCCATTTATATTTTTAATTAAAAAATTAAACTTTGTTTTGTTTTCCCTGAATTTCCTTTTATGAATTTTAATAATTTTACTTTAACTTTTTACAGGATGTTTGGGCAAATAGCCTAGTTGCTTTGCACCTTTATAAGAAACAGTACCTTTTAATAATAATAATCACACATTTGAAATTCTCTCCCCCCTCTTCCAAATATAATTTATTGAGATTGCCTGAAATGTTTTTGTTGTTTCATTATTCATAAAAGGGTAGCATAGGATATCAGGGGGAAAATTTCAGTAGTTGAAAAATAAGAACATCTGTAAAGGTTAGGATTTTCTAAAAACACTTTAACAACTTAGAAATTCAGTTGGTAGTTAAGGGTTAAATGGTGAAATAGTTACAGCCAAAATATATTTTAATAACAAGGTCTGAAAAATTCTCTCTCAACACATTTGAACATTCCCATCCAAAAGGTTTCATATGGAATGTTAACTTTACTAATACATTGCCAGGCCATACATTGGTAACAGCCCCTGCAAGTTAGCATGGTTACCATTCATATTGTTTGTCTTTCACCATCACGTGATCTTTTTCGAAACAGAGTCCAAAATTCAAGAATGCTAGTGTAGTTTCCTAAACAAATAACTGATATCATATTATTTACTTTACAAGTTCTGGAATTTGTCTTGACCAAAGTGATATATACACACATTTTCTACCTTCATTGGACTTGAACTTTTGATACAAACGTAGGATTTGAATCTACTTAGGTTTCAAAAGTTAATAAAAATTAGTGGCTAAAAATGTATTTTTTTTTGTTTGTTTACTAGTTTGAATGAATCCACTTTTTTTATACTAATGTGTATCATAAATAGTGTTAAGAGATAGCACATTATATTTTACATTAATTTTAATCTGTGATGAAGTATTGAATGCAGGGTAGCTGAAAGTATAATACTAATGTGTATAAACTTATGATGTCACACTTTAACATTTCTAGTATTTTTTTTGACAACAGATGGTACAGCGTAAGCTTATTACTGATATACTTCAAGAAGAATTAGGACGACTAAAGCAACAGGCAGAACAACTTCATCGTCGGACATTTTGTCTCAGATAATTAGAATATATGTTTTATAGAAGATTCAAAATTACTAAATGTAGATAAATGAAAAGTTAAATTATACATTGATCATATTCGTTATTAGGTATGAATTTAACACTGGTACACTTCTCCAAGCTCTACCAAAATAAGCAAACTTTGATTGCATTTTTACCCACTAGGTGCATAAACTGCTTTCTAATTGTGTAATACAGTTTATACAGTGAAGTTTATAAACAAGATTGTATAAGTGTATTGTTTAAAGCATGGGGTGTTATAAAATTTTGTTACTCATTTTTGTAGAATTATTTGAGTAACTTTTTCTTTTAGTGACAATTATATATGTTTTTGCATTAGAAACTGGAAACTTTGTACAGAAAAATAACATTTCCCAAGCATCTGTTGAAGAGTAATGAATTTGAAAAGGTTTTTAATTTCTGCTTTTGAAATATCTGGTCAATCACAGTTTTATTTTATAAATCACTTAAGTACATAAGTACTCTGTTCGTAAAGCTTCAGTTAACAGGTCCACACTGTTCAGAATTGAATGTTATCTGATATTTTCAGCTTCAGAGCACACTAAAGATGATACTTTCATCAAAATAATTTTGTTTTATCATTTAATGTGCTTTACTTGTAGAGAATTCTGTTAAACAATTTAGGTTTAATAGAAGAACCCATACATAATCTGAAAATGTAGATTTTGTTTCTGTTAGTCTAGCTTTGAATTATTGTATAAAATGTACATATTAGACAGTACTTGGTTTTGAACAAAGAAAATGTATTACACTGAGAAATATGTAGTTAAAGTTATATTTGTTAATTAGTTGATTACCTTTCTCGTATACTTTAATAAACTGTTTTTAAACTCTAAAACAAGGCTCTCTTTGTAATGCTTAAGGTTGTAAATGGCATCTTTATTTTATGTTTGATAATCTAAATAATGTCGATGTGTTACTTTTCAGTCTAGTTCCAAAAATAACTGAGTGAAGGGAAGTTTAACATGTGAGTCAGGATTTTGGGTTTGCTTTTATAGCAGTTTCTCTAAAGTCACTGTTATGCCTAACTGAGTATCATGTATAAATGTATACATTACTAATGTATCTGAACCTGTATATTGTATTTGTGAGTGGTTTATGAAAAAATAGTTTTAATCAACACATGCTAAGTTATGATTCATAAAAAGTATGACAGACAAACAGCATGAAAAGATAGAAAATTGGTTATATTCACATTTAAACCAAAATTAAAGGAAGTGTCTGACACATTTCTTGGACTTAAAATTTTATAAGCTTTTTCAATTCAACATTTTTGTTACAACAACAAAAAATAACAAAACAAGGTCTATAGAACAATTAAACTTGCAAATAAACTTTGTGGTGTAATTATTTTACTTCAGTTATTTTCCACAGAAATGACTGCTTGTGCAACTTTTACCTCTGGTTTTAGAAAGCTTTTATCTTCAGGAAGGGCATCTGCATATTTGTCAAAAACAAAAATTTCATGACTGTACAGGAAATTACCATAGGTAGTAAGTCGTTTGTTTTATCACTGAAATGTCCTCCTAATTAGTACGTGAAATAATCAGTTACAGAGAGATGCATCTTGATCATTAAACAACTTTTTGGTTTTCTGCTTGGTTCTTCATTTTTGTCTGTGGTGTCTATGTAAAGACCCTCTTATAACTCTCTTATCTTACCTTTTCTCTTGTTAGTTGGAAGTTTTAAAAAAATGGTACAGTCCTTATACAAGTCTGTAACTTTTGACCACAGTTTCTTTGATTAGGTTTCCAATCTTTTGTGATAAAATGCTAACTGTTTGGCAGTAACAAGATCCAGTTACAGATTATATGCTTAAACAAATTGAAATAACATATTATGGAGAGAAAAAAAAATACATTAAGAAAAAACAACAAACAATAAATATTAATTTAATTCTCTTTCTTTAAAGGTGGTGCTACATTTGAGTATCTGTATTTTAGAATATTTATTTGTATTACAATCAAAATATCAAGCAGTGGAATGCAGTTTTATCAGAAACCATAATACTAAAATGTTGCTGTGCCCCATAATGTTAATTATATAAAAAAAACATTGCATAATAATAATTATCAGATTCTTCGCTCATAAGAAATGTACAATATATTATACTTAACCCTTAAGGTAGATATTTACTCAATATATTACAACAAGTTCCATGATGACGTGTCAGTCATCCATAGAGAAAGACATACAGTTTTTACATTCTGGAGTTATACATCAGAAAACAAATCAACATACAAAAACAATAGAATATGAAGCTGATAAAATTAAACCAATAAGTAAGTGGACTTGTATGAATTTTTACCCTTGGGTTTGGTCTGTTAGCTACTTTAAAATCTGAAACCATTATTCCATGGTTCATCTGTCTTACACACTTAACATAAATGACATTGATTGTTGGTTGGTTACAGCTGTAATGTTAGAACGTTTAAAACTGATTTGATGAAAACCAAAATAACTGAAATCTCTTGCTGTTACCCTGTGAATATTATGCTGTGTACACTGATCATACATGTTAGTAATTATACAATTGTAAATTGAATTGTAACAGTTATCACTCACATGATGATGCTTTTAATTTTTATTTATTTATTGAAAGTGAGGAGCTTGAGTCACCATTAGCCTCGTGGTAGAACTACCTCTGAGTGTGTTCTATGATGTTTTGGAAGGGATGAGCACAATTTTATGTTTATTACTTCATTCCACACATCATTAAAATGAAAATGCAGGTGGTATTCTTGATAAGCTTGATTACTTTTTATTAAAACGTAAAAAAATACTATTTTAGAATTTAATGAAATTCATTTGTGGAAAACATCAAATGTGTAAATAATACATTATTAAATTAATAAATTAGAATAATCAACATTTATAATTTCTTCATCATCTTAGCATTTGTTTTAATTGCTTGGGGTCAGCTTTACTAGGCCTTGCCCTCTTCTCATTTCTATTCTGTGTCAGAGTTACATTTGCATCTGATGTTCTTACACTATATTCATCCACCTCTTTCTTTAGCTGTCCATATGTTGTAAAAACTGGGTTTTGATACCTGTGTTGGGCACAGAACGTGTAGCCCAGAGTGTAATTTTTTGTTTAACTGCAAACAAATTTTTTCGTAAAACTCCAAAATCAGCCCCACACTTTATATGACTGATCTTTCCTTTCAGCTGTCACACACCATCTACTTTATCCATATTTTGTTTATTCTTTCCTTAACCTATTTACTCACTCCTCCACCTGCTTGCACAATTTATCTAAGATATTTAAATGCCTATACTTTAATTTTACACCATATATAAGCACTATTTCATCCTATTTTTACATCCTCTCCATTGAATTTTGCTACTATGTACTCTGTCTGCCCTGCTTATTTTTAAGAATCTTCTTCTATACATTGTCTCTACTTCTCCATTTCTTTTTGTATTTCACTTTTGTTCTCTTCAGAAAGTGCAGCTTCACATTAAATAACATACACCACGGTACTTGGTTTTTATATTTTCGTAGATACTGTGTCCAGTACCATTATCAAAAAGAAAGTGCTCTTTAATAGACTCCCACTTATACTGGAAATTTGGGTATTCTCCTAAACTTCTTAGAAATGTTTTCATTCCTTCATACATATCTTTGATCAGTTTTTCATACAGTTCCAGTATATTATTTTTTTCTTAAGCACCTCTCTTGGAACTCTGTCTTAGGCTTTTGATAGATCAATGAATGGCATGTACAAATGTTTCCTCTTTTCCTAAACTTTTTTATTAACCCTCTGTGTGAATATGGCATTTGCTGTTGACCTGTCAGGTATAATTGCAAACTTGTTTTCCTTTTTGTATCTCCTCTCTCAAAATTTTCATTGTATGACACAGGAATTTTATGCTTCTATCCTTTCTCTAGTCTTTCCCATTGACCTTCCTTTTGAATAGTAATACAAGAATGCTCTCCTGGTATTGGGCAAATTCTCTTCTGTCATTATAAAACTAAAATGTCTGCACAGCATCTGGGTCCATAACTTTCCTAACTTCTTAAATACTTCAATAGAGATGTATTACCTGGGCCTATAGCATTCCCATTGTTCATTTTCTCCAACTTTCTCTGTACTTCTTCCATTCCCTCCACTGGATATTTAAAGATACACAGCAGTTTTGTAAACTCAACATCTTTAAGAAGACACTCATACCAGCATCCTCCCAATATTTATTTTAATTTAATAATTGTATTACTAATTATATGAAATAAAAAAATGAAAAGTATTGACAATATGTAGTTATCACTATTTTATTTGAGGTCACTGTGTTTGAACACACTGAAAAAATGTATTTTATATGAGGTTTACATACCACTAATTAACTTTCTGATGGGATTAAGCTTATTTATATGATCTTACCTAGCAATGCGTAAAATTAAAGGCTTCTACACTTTCAGCAAGGACATTAAAATATACTGTATTTCAGTTAACTTTTGAATTTAGACTTTTCATTTTATTATTATAGGCTTTGATTTTTAACAATGAAAGCAATTAGATAATGTAGCAATAGTAATTAAAATTAATCATAATAAAATGCTTAAAAATTGAGTTCTGTCTAAATTCAAATCACTTGCATATTACTGCTAATTTGGTTTCTTCAGATATGGAGAAGTTTATGTTAGGTGTATTTGTTTTATTTTACTGTTTTAAAAGGCAGTAACAGTGTAGACATTTAGAAAAATAAATAACCACCACCATATTCTTTAAAAATTAGCACATTCACAATTTGTATTGTTGGTTATTATTGTTAGTACAGTATATTACAAATGTGTATCTAATTTGTAATGGTAATCTTTGTGTCTTTATATATTACAATGGAAGACATTTATATAATTTGTTTTAGTAGTTATTGAATTAAAATACAAAAGCTTGCCAATTTGGTAATTATTCTATCAATCTAAATGACAAAGTGAACCTGGTATACTTTTGAAATAGTAACTTGATTGGCTGATCTCATTTTAATATAGAAAATGTTTGAATTTTAATTTTTAAATACTATGTATGTGTACAAGGTGGGGACAATCAATTAGTAACATATGTAGGAGGGTTTAAAACAGATTTAAAAAGTATATAATGTAAATTTCCATTGTATTACAGAAATATATTTATGTTCCAGAATGATTTAAGAATGTAACAATGTTTAAAATTTGTTATTGACTGCCAATAACTTTTATTCCATCATGTGAAATTAATATGAGTATGTTTATATTATTACTTTCAGTGTTGTTACTGTACTATTGTTAAAAATATTGAGATTCTTAGAAAATGAAACTGATAATAAAGGAATGTTATGAAAATAATGTACAAGTTAATTACTATGACTACAATTAGCCACTGGGGATTTTTGTTTGTTATAAAAGTTCATAATGCTATAATTAAATGTGGAATCTATCAGATTAGTGGATTATTAGTTATAATTAAAAATATTCCTCTACTTATTAAATACTAGTGGATTAGTATTTAATAAATGAAAATGTATGAATGTCCAAATTTTGTTTCTAATTGCCTAAAGCTTACTGAAATTTTTTGAGAAAGGTAATATAACAGATTAAACAATAGTTTTGCAAATACGTATACATGCAGTTTAATTTTGAATATAACTTATAAATGAGGTCTCTTATATCAAAACATGTTCTGTACCATTCATTCTCAATGCACATGAACAGTAATGTGTGTAACTGTGTGTTTATGATTGCTATTCATTCAATGATTCTTAATGCATTATTCTAAAAATAAGTATTTGTGAATAAAAGGAAATTAATCTCAGTTGGTATTTTAGCTTTTTAAACCCATAATGTTTTGCACCTTCTGCCACAACTATTTTAATTATATCCTAATAATTGTCACCAAACTTATAAAATTTCAATTTCCTTACATTTGTGGAAAACAATGTGATATGGATTAGTTTTCAGCCAAAGACATACAGGTGTTATCATATACTGTCACCATTCAATGGGTAAATTGAAATTATCAGCCAGATGCTGTCAGAGCTGCTCGGGTCTAACCTTACATATGTGGACGGGGTGGGATCCATTCACCTCATTTCCATGAAAGTATCGATAAGAGTAATTATACTATATTTTTTATATGTATATGCATCTTTACAAAATTTTACAAATTAGTAAACATTGCAAGGCTTCCCTACACAAAATATCAAGATTTTAATGTATATGCTTATGGAAATTTTCTTTCGGAACGTTGACTAACTAACTTGCAGAGTAATTTTGATTTTAAGATTTTATTTTGTTTACTTACCTACAACCTAGAAATTCAAGTATAAGGAAAATAAAGGTTCAAATGCAAAATAAAATATATAGTATTGATCACAAATATTCAAAGTATTTCTTGTCACTTTACACTTCTCACACTTATTTTCTGTAGTTATTTTATTGCTAACAGATGGTACTTAGAAACCAGAAAAAACAATAATAGTACTGTCTGTTCTTTTCAGCACAGATAATGAAGTTCCGAAGTAAATCTCCTGAGAGTTTATCCAACTGTTAGTGGGTGAAGTAGAAACCTGGCTGAATATAAAGGAATGAATCACCATTCATGTTTGGGTGTTACTGTACTTTGATACCATTAATATTAAATAAGATTTTTACCATAATTCCCAGAAACATTCCCTGCGTGCATTGCAAATACATTGGATAGGAATTATTAATTTGTTTACAAGTATAATGGTTACAACAAGAATTGTATAAAGTCTTATAAAAATATTTATACTATGGCTTTGTAGAAAAAGTCAGGGCTGATCCAATAAACCTGTTAGGTATTTGAATGTTGGTCATCATATGGATATTTCCTATAGAATTTATTGAAATCTAGCTCTTAAAGAGTGTGGGGTAGGATTTATAAGCTTGTTTACACAGTACAGTAGTTGCAACAAGAATTGTCTTAAGTATTATATGAAAGTTGAGAGAAAATATTTTTGATATGGCCGTGTACAAAGTTGTATCAGACCTACCAAACTTGGTTTGGTGGAAATTTTATGTGAAAGTACTTATAATTTCCAATTTCCTCCCATACCATGCTTATACAGTAACCAATAAATGCATAGTTTCCAATATTATATTAGTACTATTTGCACAGCATATTTGGAAACAATGATCACCACCACCCTACACCAAATTATCAGGTGCAATATTTTGTAACTGTGAGTAATGCTTACTAACCATCACTTTAAGCCTTGTTGAAATTCATGTGTCAGTGTAGAAAAAAAAATTGTTGACTGTGGAATCCCCAATGTAATTTACCAGGCTTTTTAACTATGCTGTATTTATGTCTATACTAAAATATAATTTCTGTTGGGAAAATAGCATTAATCATTATATTTATGCTAATACTATAAGAGATTGTTTTCTCATAAATAATTTAGAATGACAAACAGAATTACATGGAGGAAACACAAACTTCCATTGGTTATAAACTTGTATGTATAAAATAGTTGTTGTAGCCAAACAAGTCTCCTCAAATGATGAGTGGTTAGTACCAATATTGTGAATTTGATAAATGTGGTTTCTCAGAAAATAGAAAAGGTAGGAGGTTCTTATTTTGTATTTTATCTAGCCATTGTCCGACATTTGAGTTTATAGTTCATATAGAAGTAGACATTATTTTGTGGGCACCATGAAATGTAATATGACCAAACCCAAAAGGTGAAAAACAAGTGGATGTGCAAAAATTGATATTTAACTTTTTTTAATTTACTTCCAAATTAAGAAGTTAACTAATGTATAAGCCCCCCAGTGGCTCAGCGGTATGTCTGCGGACTTACACGCTAAAATCCGGGTTTCGATACCTGTGGTGGGCAGAGCACAGATAGCCCATTGTGTAGCTTTGTGCTTAATTCGAAAACAACAAATAACAACTAATGAATAATATTAAAATTTGATTCAACGTTTGACATACATTAATGAAATAGTTGTTTAGTAAAAGTTCAAATTTAAGTCTACAAATGTTAAGATATGCTCTCTGACCCCTTGCTACCTGTATCAAGAGGGTTAAAGGAGTTAAGTAAACAAGTGTCATAAAACTAAGTTATTTTAATAGAGTATTCAGGGTAGTGTAAACATATATAGCTTTAAATGTCACTAATAAATACAAATAATTACATAGAAAAGCCTACTTTGAAATCTCAGCACTTTTTCTGTGGTCACTTGTTACATCTGAAAGTATTCCCAGACTAAAATTGATTCAACATTTTTCAATTTTAAGAAATATCTATGATGCATGACCTTTGAAAATGTTAGACTTGGGAAAAAAAATTGTATGATGGATTATAAATGATCAGAAACTAGTATAATTTATTCTCTTTGTGACTGAAAATGTAATAATTATAACAAATGACAAAGTATTTACTTCAGTTTTTCTAAACAAATTATAAACATGTAATACACAATTTACATGATAAAATTGTTTTAAGTTCAGCTTTCTTTGCACCTAGGAAACAAGAAAAGGAACACATTTGTGGAAGAACAGCTGTAGATCTCACTGAAAATATCGTATACTCTCATCAGCCATGCTTTGTGATACCTAGAAAGACAAATCCAATTGGAAGTGTATTAACATACCTATCAAAATGTTAGTATCTTACAATACATAATTATCAGTACAAACACAAGGCATTCTTTTTTTTTATTCAAAAATCATGAGAAATACATATATATGCAAGAAAGTAAGAAAATTATAGTCAAAAGCAAATTTGGAGGTTTTCATCCAAGATATTTTTAGGGTCAAATTTATGATTACGAAAAGACAAACTAACAGCAATTAAAAATCACTCAATGAACAATTTTCAATAAAAAATAACGTTTAATGGTATGTTTTTTCATAATTAAAATTACAAAAAGTACACTAACAGATGACTATATACTCAATTGATGTTACTCTTCCACTTGAAACTAACTAGTCAGAACCCTATAACTGACATCACATACTATGTCATTACCTTATTTAACAAAATATTTGGATAGATGCTAATTCTGTTCTCTTTAGAACTAAGAAAAAACAAACACTGCAATATATTCATACAAAGGGAACCATCTCTTTTGCCTCATTCTGAGTGAACCCTCAAATGCTTCTGAACTGAAAATGAAATCTTAATAAATCTTAAGAAAATAGCTTAGAACACATAAAGGAATTAGGAAATATTGTAAAATAAGGCAACCATACAAAGAAAGAAAGAAACCTATATTCCTCTACTTGTCAAACAGGAATCTAAAAGGGAACAAGCTGAGTCTAAGTTATGAAAAACCCTATGAGAACTTAATTAAGAATAGATAATATCTTGAACAAAACTCTAAAGGGCATTTTGCAGATAATTCTAAGACATCAGATAAATGTAACAATGCAAAGCTATCCATTGTAGAGATGCTGAGTTGAAACAGTTTTAAGAGGTTAAATGTTAAAAACCAATACTGTGAAATCAAAGGCACTTTGTACAAAGTATGAATCTAATATTTGGAACAATATTACATAGACCAAACCTACAAGGTGAAAAACAATTGAATGTGCAAAAATTGATATTTAACTTTTTTTTTTAATTTACTTCCAAATTAAGAAGTTAACTAATGTATAATATTAAAATTTGAATATCTTCATACATATATACTTTTGAATGTCTTCACATCAGATTTGAGGAACATAATGTTAAATGCCACTTCACACACAACATTCTGTAGTCTTCCAATTCTACTATAACCAACTATTAGCAACATGAAAGACAAATATAAGTTACTGCTATATCAAAATAGACATAACTACTGAGACTGGCAAGACTCTTGCTAACTTCATTACACCCAGATGGGTGCATTCTATCATAAAGAAACAAGTTCATCACTGAATTTAAAACTACATAAAAAATTGTAGTGCTATTTTCACAAGTTAAAAAAAATACTGGAGAGTTAAAATTTATTCAAGAAAAAAAAATGTTATTTCACAGTTATATAAAACTTTGGATTTTGTAAATATATTTCAATGGGTTTCCAAACAAAAACAATGTTTACTTCCTGAAGGTATTGTGTGAAAAATGAAGCACTCATTCACCCTCAAGAAAAAATTCATAATACTTTGGAACAAAATACTAATTTGACATTGTAACTTATATACAGCACTGTTTTACTGATTTTTAAACAAACACAAGGGTGCATCAGTCCCAGATAAAAGAAAATGATGAGTTAAAAAAACTGTGACCAATGCGTAGTCTAGTTAGAACAACTTCCTCTTTCCGATTCTTACGAAAGCAAGATGACCAAAGTCAATATAGGGTTTTATTTCGAAAAGCTTGTTTTCACGTTGACTTCCAAGTGGCATGGAGCCAAACCTTGAATACAGGACCATAGTCCATGTATGGAACAGGTACAGCAGTAATAATGCCAGAGAAGACAGATTTAGTTCCAGTGTCAGTGAGCTCATTCCTGGAAATACCAATGTGGCCCAGTATCAAATAAAACTGGATAAAAGTAGGTGTTAAAGAGAAATGGGCAAGTTGGTTTTGAATATAGGTGAGAACAGGGTGTGAACTAACATGAAGTGATTCCAGGGTCAGTAGAGAACTAAGTGAGTCAGTGTAAATAGTGCAATTTGAGTACTGCTTAGAATCTACGTGATCCAGGGCAAGAGAAATGGCATACAGTTCAGCAATGGACACAGAAGCAGAGGGGATTCTGTATGCATCCACCAAACCACAACAAACTATGGTAGAACCCACCATCACCTGATTTCGAACCATATGTACGAGTAGGAACAGAAGGATGGTTTGAAAGTTGTCCAGCAAATAGCAGACAGTATTATCTATTGGAAGTGTATACTTTTTTCAGATGACAACTTACAGATAGATCACATTTGAGGACTATAATAAGCCATGGTAGGATGAGCCGAGCATGGACCCAATTCATCCAACTGCACCTGGATACAAAGACCAAAAGGAGCAATGACAGATCACCTCTTCTGAAAAAGTATGACCCACTAAGGAAGGAAAACACAAGCCCAGGTAGGATGCTTTGGTAATGAATGAATTTCAAAGAATATAGTAAAGACAGTTGGAAACAGCAAATGGGGTTCATGAGACTGTGTACAAGTTCTCAATGGGGAAAGAGCAAGAAGCCCCAGTGCAGAGCCAAAAATCCCTGGTGATGAACAGGATCCAACATCTTGAAGGCCAAGGTTCTGGTAAAGTCATAGACCAGTGATTCAGTCTAGTTTTGGCTGAATAAGAGCACAATATATTTTTAGCAAAGACATCGATCCATAGTGAAAGAGAGGACACTGAGGATGTTCAGTACTCTTGTACATTTGACCTGCAGCTGTGTGGTATAAAGGTCAGCTTATGGTCAAAGATAAGCCTTGAGAACTTTGACTTGGGAACCACAGGTAGCACAACTTCACTGATATGGAGTTTATGATCTGGGTGAATACTCTGTTGGAAACAAAAGTGCATGCAAATGGTTTTAGAGAGAGAGAAGTTAAAGCCACTTGCTCTCGCCCTCTTCAGTAAATAATTGAGGGCAGTCTGCAGCTGCTGCTCAATGTACCTCATGTTCAACGACTGACATAAGATGTGAAAGTCCTTGACACAGAGCCCGTTTGCAACAGAGAGGGAGTTGTTCAGTGATGACATTAATCTTCTTTGTACTGAAAAGTGTGACACTCAAAACACAGCCCTAAGGGACTCCAGGTTCATGTAGAAAAGAAAGGGAAAGTGTTGAATCCACATGCACTTGAAATCTCCTGTCCATTAAAAAATTTTTAATAAAAATGGGCAAGTGGCAACATAACCCACATATATGGAGGTCTCAGAAAATGCCATACCTCTATGTTGTATCATAAGCCTTCTCAATGTCAAAGAATATTGATACAAGATGTTGTAGTCTGAGAAAGGCTTCTCTGATTGACTTTTCAAGTCGAATCAGGTGGTCCATGGTGGAGCGCTGTCATTGGAAACCACACTGGGTGGGCGAGAGGAGGTTCTTTGATTAGAAGAACCAAACAAGACAAGCATTAACCATTCTCTTTAAGATGTTACAGAGATAGCTTGTCAAAGCAATTAGACAGTAGTTTGAAGGAATCTTGAGATCCTTTCCAGGCTCAGAGAAAGGTAGGACAATAGTCTGGCACCAGGCATCAGAAAAAACATTCACCTGTCAGATCCAGTTAAAAACAATCAGAAGAACAGCAAGAGAAGCTGGAGACAGATGGCGAAGCATTTCAAAATGTATGTCATCAGGTCCAACCAATGTATTGCCAGACCAATGAAGGGCCAGTTTGAGCTCCACCAGTGTAAAGGGATGATTATTGTCACAAAGACAATCAGCTCAAAAGAGGCAATTTCTCTGCCTGAATCTTAATGGCTAAGAAGGTGGAGAAAGAAACAAAAGAGCTCAATACCCAGCAAAAGCTTTTACCAAGAGTATTGGCAATGCTCCAGGTATCTGCTACTTCCTGGCCACAGGAAGAGCAAGATTGAGAAGAGGACAGAATTATATTGCCCATTGACCTTTCAAATATTGTCCCATATGACATTGGAACTGGTGGTAGAAGATATGCTGGTTGTGAACTTAATCCAATATTCCTTCTGGCTTGAAGTCTTACCCACCAAGCTGTGCTCCAGGTATCTGCTACTTCTTGCCCATTGTGTGTGTCAAGAGGGGGACAGAGTGATCTTGCCCACTGACCTTTCGAATCTTGTCCCATATGGCAATGGAACTGGTAGTAGAAGATATAGAAGTGCCTGTCTATTAAATTTTTTTTAAAAATAAAAATGGGTAAATGGCCACGTAACTCATATATATGGAGGCCTTGTAAATTGTCATACCTCCATGTTTGCCTGATCCAGCTTCCAATGAGGCACGTGGGTTGGGTGACATTGACTATGGCCAGTCTCTCTCAACATTATAGGAAAATGATCACTGCCTCATGAATTATTGTTAACCCTCCATGAAAAATGGGAAAATAATGAAGGGGAGCAAATTGAGAGATCAATAGCAGTAGAGGATTGACTAGGTGCATGGAAATACATAGAAAAACAGTATTGAAAAGAGAATGGTTGTGATCAGAGAGCATACACTCTACAGAGCAACCCCTCCTATCAATACAAACCTCACCAAAGGAAATAATGTCCATTGAAGTTCCCCAGGGTGAAAAAGTGAGACGACAACTGTTCAATGAGAGCATTAAAGTCTGATCGATTATATGTCTCTCCAGGTGACAGAGAACAAACAGTGATGGTATGACCCAAGGATATACTGATGGCAACAGCCTCCAAGGGTGTGTCGAATGGCAAAGACAGGGTGGGCACATGCTAATCAACTAATAGTCCCACCCCTCCATGCACTCTTCCATCACACAGCCTGTCAATTCTGTATAAAGAAAATCACCAAAGGGTGACTGTATCGGCAGGTTTCAGAAATGTTTCCTGTAAGTAGAGACAAACAGGATGGTAGGAAGCAATCAGTGTTTTGATATCATCCAGATTAGAATGTAAACCTCGACAGTTCCATTGTATCAGAGTGGCCATTTTTATTTATGCATCGGAGAATTGAGTGGAGAACCCTTCTGTTTACGACCATGTTTTACATGGTTTACAAATTACCCTATAGCTTTCAAATAACTGATTTTTGGCAAATAATTGTCAAACAAGATGTATAATGTTCAACAGATAACTAATTTAGAAGTTCTAAATATGTCCTGTAGAAAATAATGAGAATAAAATAAAACCAAAGTTATTGGAAAAGCACATTCAATATATTAGTTGGAAAATATTAGATTTAACTGTCATCTATTCTGCCTCAAAAGTACACTGAAATACTTGGTTGACATAAAGTAGAAATTATTTTGATTGAATAATTTTTGTTTTTTTTGATGGGTCAAAATATATAGAAAATTACTTTGTTAACTCTGAAAGCACAAACTTGTCCCTCAACTTCTGAACACAGTGTTAGAGAGCTCCACATCTTTACCAAATCTCTGGAAAGAGGAAAAGAAAAAAACTGAAAATAAAGCTGAGTATAACAATAAATAAAAAGCCATTATTAAAATAGTTTTGCCATCAAAATGTTATATTTGATACATTTTTACAAATTTAAACCTCAGCAAGTGTTGTTTTCTCATAAATATTAATCATTAAATTTCTAAAAGCAATCTATCTCTTAATATAATACAAAAAGTAAAAATTATAAAATGACTTAATGCTGCTCTTCTGAAATTTATGACTCAATAAAAATGAAATACGGAGCATGTGTGAATGTGCAAACTACAAGTAAGGATTACAAAACACTAACAAAAAACCTCTTAATTCATTAGCTCAGACAATATGTAAACTTTTCACACTAAAAAACCTCAAATTTATTAAGTCAGACAATATGTAAACCTGGTAATTCCACTTCAGTCAAAAACTCTCTCAAAAGATAGTGTACTGATATTGAGATTCTTGAAATAAAAACAAACCAGATCTAAACTATTATTTAAATGCATGTAGTAAAGATGTTTTTCAACATATTAATTTCCCATTATCAATTTGCTAAAATTATTTTAATATTTCTACTCAATCTACTAAATGCAGATATATTTAAAAGCCCAATAGCTAGGTGTGCTCAACATAACAGGTTGACAGTGTCAATGCATTACCTGTTTTGGAATATTAATGGCAAGAACAGGAGAAAGAAGGGACAAATTTTGTCAAGGTAGAAATCATCTTCAACTTAAGAAATTTTAGTTGATGGAGTGGAATGCCTTCAGACGTAATGGGTAGTAAAGAGGAAGGTATCATAAATATTTAAATGATCTAGGCTGGATAAGTTTTTCTAGTGTTGGTAGGACAGCCTTGATAGACTAATGGATCCCTTTTTTGTCCCTTACATGCTATATTTATGATGATCTCATTCTATAAGTGAAACATGATAACTAAGTAATTTATAATAACTTTGACTTACTGGTAAAGATATATCAAATCACCCCAGAAACTGTTTGTTAACACATTAAGACACATTTCACAAAACACTTCACAAACAATAGACAGCTGACATTGGTGTGCTAAGTAGCAAATCCAACAAGCACTGTTTGTTTACCACTTCAATTTTATTGCCTGGCTAAGTGACACTAACAATAAAACTACTTAAATTAAACCTTCTAACTCAGCAATGAAGCATTTGTAAGCCACAGCTTAGTATATATCAGGTCACATGTTTATAACAATTAACATAATTGTAATTACAAGTCTATCAACAATAAAAACCTATGTTCAACAGAAAGTGAACATACATTATAGTTTAAGTGTAGCAAAGATAATTGCACAAAACATAAGAAACTTGCAACTTATCATTGTGGGTGCATAATGTAACAAGTGTACAATGTGCCAACATTCTGATATATAATTATTCTTTGAGATGCAAGATATTTAAAGTTAACTCATGTTATACTAATCTTAAAATGTAATCTTGATCATTAGCTTGACTACAAGTAAACAAACTGTAAAATATCAAGTAACTCTAACACATTTCATAATGTTACCTTTCATAAAACCTGAGGATTGCTCTTCGATTTCTCTCTCTGTATTTCACTACATCAAACACTGTTGATGCACCAACCTATTAAAATCCCCAGAAAGTAAACAATATGCAAGGTAAACTGAAACAAGTTTCAAACTAAACAGAAATGCTTAAAAGGATAAGAAAAATTAATTACTTCTCATATTTGTGGTTACAAACCACCAAGTCTTACTCATCATGTTATTGTTACTGATGGAATTTCTTAACATTCAATTTTAGTGTTTTATTTATGTTAATTACATATATGCAGCATGTTTGCAATACAAAAAAAAGTAAAGATAGACACTGAAATTTAGAACTTGGAAAACAAACTTCACTGCTATATAGTAAGAGTTTCAGATTAAAGATCTAACCAGTTATCTGTGAGCTTCAATGTCCCATAAAATACTGTTAAATCAATTAATGTAATGAAAATAATCATCTAATTGAAATTAGCATCTCTGATTATTTCAACTGTTCAAGTAATCAACATACTACCGTTATGAGTTCCCCTCATTAATTTCAATAAGTACAAGGTTGTTAAACTTAACAAGTGTCACGACTCATAAAAAATAAACTAAAAGTTTGTTCCTAATTATTATTTTTGATTACTCCACTTACCCAACTTTCATGTGAAAATAATTAATTAGCTGGACGCAAGAAATTAATGAACCAAAGAATTGATCAATTATTAAAATCCACTAGTAACCTAGCTCCAATAAGAACATTTAAGAATACAGTTATTACACACAAAATGGTTAAAAGGTATGTTTACTGAAAAAAAATATGTCTAAAAATATTTGTATAACCTTTCAAAGACGATAGTAAAGCCTTTACATATTTTACAGTTCTAGGTTATAATTAAACATTTGTAAACAGGTTTTGTTTCACTACTTTGTAAAAATGAAGGCTAGTAAAATAATTTATCTTGAATTACTTGAGCTAGATGTATAATTATATCTATATAAAAAAAAATCTAAATTTAACTAAACTTGGGACATGATGATGGGTAAAACAAAATATGTAATGTAGCTACTTTATACATGAATATTGCTGTAAAATTCTTATCAATACTAAAAGTGTAGCTATCAGCTGAACCACCTATTTTAGTTTCATTACATTAAGTTACACATTTAATTCCGTATTGGCTGCACCTTCTTTTCACACCTAAGGTCTTTTTGATTGATGTTAAAACATACCTTTAATCATAAATTACCCTTAAATACAAATAAACGTACATGGATAATGTTCACTCAAAACAGTAGTTCTCATTAAGCTATATATACCTCAGTGTTTTTATTCTTTGAAAAAAGTTTACACTTTATAGCTCACCTCTCCAAATAAAAGTTTCAAAGAATTTTCAATAATGCTTATAAGCATGCTGGACCCAACAACTATTCCCTTTTTTCCAAACTCTTCTCCAAAATCTCTATTGCAATAGAAAAAATATATACTTACAATTATTTATATATTAAATATACTCATGGATCTACATTTCTTAATAAAACAACTTAAGCAGCTTATTAAAGTTTACAAATTCTTATATTGCCATCTCAATGTATAATGTATTTTGATAGATGCTTCATAAAGGTTACTGCATATAAATGATAAAAATGATTGATAAAGGTGTAGCTTAACATACATTATCTATCTATTTATCTATAATGAAAAAGGTATGATATGCACACATTCACACTCATAATTATCGATATAACAAAACTAAGGGACCATAATTCACTCAATTCAATAGTATATAAAAAGCATCTGCTGTAAATTAACTTGAAAGTTAAACTAAATTAGAAGTACTGTAAATGGAACGTATGTGCAAAACTAGTAAGCAACGTTAGCTCGTACGATTTTAAACAGCATATTAGATCACAAAATATAATTAAAGCGGTAAAAGTTTAACATAACTTACAAGGAAACATCCATGTAATTGTATTCTTCTGCACGTTTCTTTACCGTTTTTTTGCGTCCCAGAGTTAAGGTGCTTATATTTAATTTTCTTCTTTTACAAACTTTTCCCCGCCTCCTAGACATACTGTTCCCTTCTATACCATGCCTTTCAACTGCCAGTATTTTAAAACCCTTCTAATCCCTTCGTGACTTTTCAAACCACTCTCGGCGGAGCCCTTGGGCCCCTCCATACTTATCTTGAACTTCGCGAGAAAATTTTAGAATGATAATATATTTTTTTAACTACAATATTGAATCAGAATACGCTGCACGAAAACATAAGATATATATTTAATGTTACACGTTTTTCGCGTATTGGGCCTTTAAATATTTTACTCTGCCTAACACCAGACGATTTTAGTTTGATTAGGAGAAGTTCTCACGGTGAAAATATTAATACAATCTCAATTAACTTCGACAGTAGCACCACTGATAGCAAGATGTGGCACCATCGTATGTGTCCTTGAAAACGCAAGATAGCCTTGTAATTTTGGTATGAAACATCAGTCACCCTTGGGTAACAACAAAACCGTGACTGGGGTTTAGTTTAGAGCAGCGGTGGACAACATGTTTTTCATTGTGGTCCCAACTGTAGCTATAGAAAACAACATTGGCCACACTATTAAAAAATAATATCTTAGTTTGATCAAAATATTTGTATTTTAACTAACCTTTAATGTAAAAATTGATGGTTTTCATCAACAGGTTTCGTGAAATTTGGCTAAATACCTATGCTCAATGAGCATGTTAGTTTTACCTGTCCCCCAGTGGCTTAGCGGTATGTCTGCGGACTTGCGCGCTAAAATTCGGGTTTCGATACCCGTGGTGGGCAGAGCACAGATAGCCCATTGTGTAGCTTTGTGCTTAATTCAAAACAAACAAACAAAATAGTTTTACCTCTAAATTTATGTATGTATCTAGACTTGAGAAAATATAGCGAAGAAAATTTTGACTTACTCACCCATGTGAATCGAAACATGAAAAATAATTTTGAAATTGCAATCTTTAAAGTTAAATAAAACTCTCATTTATCAGAATAGTGAGCCACATCTCTCTGATAGAACATTTTTGTTTACCTTTTATGTGTTCTGCACTTTGCATGGTAATCATCTTGTCTTCAAATTCACACTTATCCAAAGACAAAAAAAGATGTAATTTCCTTACTGAAATTTCCAAAGTCAAATTGAAATGGATCATGCAAAAATTCAAATACCAATTTCAAATTTTTAAATTCGGAAAAGCATGATTCACATTTTGAGATACATTTTTGATCCAGTTTACATAAAGATCATCTTTAACATCAAAGAAATCATAATCCTCATTATTTTCTAGAAAACTATTCAACTTTGCAAAGTGTGTCAAATAATTATTTTATAATTGTTTCGGAAAAAAATTGTAACTTTAATTGAAATTTTGAATAGACTGTGATTGCTCGCTTATTATTTTATCTCTTCTCTGAAGCTTCGTATTCAAATTATTCACGTGAACTAACCTTTTGCACAGACAATACAAATCACACTGTCATGACAAAGTTTTACTTTCAGGAAAATTTTCAATTTTACATTTTTCAACAAGATACTCTTTAATTTGAGGAAATAAGGAAGTAAATCATTCCAAGACTTTACCTTTACTTAACCATCTTACATTTGCAAAATTAGTAAGATCATCAAAAGTACAGTCACTGCTTTTCTTCAAAGACTCAACAAACTATCGATGAATGAGTGAGCTTCGACTTCTAATATAATTCACAACTTTTCAACAATGTCAATCAAATTTTTTAATTCGTCACTTTCAGACATCTGAACACATAAATTTTCCTGTTGCAAAATGCAATGGAAATATGTCAACGTGGACTTCACATTATTTTCAATTAAATTTTGCTTCAAAAGAGAATTTGTTTGTTTTGAATTAAGCACAAAGCTACACAATGGGCTATCGGTGCTCTGCCCACCACGGGTACCGAAACCCGGATTTTAGCGTGCAAGTCCGCAGACATACCGCTGAGCCACTGTGGGGCATCAAAAGAGAAACAAATCCTAATTTCACCCCAGTCATGGCGGGAGCACCGTCTGTTGTGACAAAAAACAGTTTTTTAAAACCCAGATTAATTTTTTGACATTTAAAGAATTTTTTAAAAGATGTTTTTCCACATGTTCATTCTATAGTTCACAAGTCTCAAGCATTTTTTCCCTCACTTGAAGATTTAAAGTTACATATCGAACCAAAATATCAACTGTGCAGTACTACTGATATCTGTTGACTCAGCTAGTGCTAAAGAAAAATACAAACAGTCTTTTATTTATTCAAGCAACTGATTTTCTTTTTTTTTTCGCTCACTCTTGCATTCTGCGGACACTTTATCTTCGAATTAATTCAAATTATTTACCTGTTGAAGAATATCATCTTTTATTTTTGAATAAAAATTCTCCAACAGAGTTTCAATTACCACAATCAACATTTTTTTTTACTAGTTTAGCATCAGAAAATGATTTCTTTTTAAGCTAGAATCCAAGCGACTTTATAACTAGTTCTATCGATGATAAAAACAATTTTAGGCCTCCCCTTCGTTCATGAAGTTGTGCTTTCAGACAGCTAATTTCGTTCACATCATTATCAACTGGAAATCGTACATACATTAAATTCGTTGTGAAAATTGTTAAAATGTTGCTTTAGGTTATATACTTTATTATTCCTTAAAACTTTGTTACACAAGAGACACATTGGTTTATTATTTGCTTTAATCACTGCAAATTTTAACTCCCAACTTTCATTAAATTGTCGTTTCCCGTTTTTCCAGTCACGCGCCATTCTCTTTTCGGTAGTAATAACAGAATCAATTAAATTATCTATATTTTCTGAGTATTAACCATCATATGGATTCTTTCGTTTTCGAATTATCCACTTATTCATATTACGGGATTAAAAACAAAATATATTTAAACACTTGAAAATTCCATTATAAAAATATGTTTGCAGGCGCATGCAAAACAACACACACTCGATAACAAACATCTAAACCAGACTGACGTTACAAATTGGGCAGAGTCTGTGGTTGTGATGAAGCGCTCAACATTAGCGATGACGTGAGACTGTGCAGTTGCTGATTACCAAATTTGCGATGAAAATATAAATGATGGGAAAAGTTAATTCCTAAACTCGAGCTGGCCACAATTGTGGTATCCCGTGGCCTTGGAGTTGCCCACCTCTGCCCAAGATCGTGAGACCAAGACAAGTAACTTTAAGAACAGGAAAGAAATATGCAGTTTGTTTGCTCATCCTTTCAGCCAATAACATTGGCGTTATTATGTAAAGGCTAATCCAAATATACGTTGATAAAAGATTGTCCCAAGAGTTGACGGTAGATGGTGATGACTAGCTGCCTTCCCTTTAGTCTTACACTGCTAAATTAGGGACGGCTCGCACAGATAGCCCTCGAGTAGTTTTGTGCGAAATTCCAAAACAAACAAACAATATAGTTCAAATAAAAGAGAATCAAATTCAAGACGTCCACTAAAACATTTTATTTATACTTTCAAACATTTAACACTACACCCACATAAATACAGTTTAACTTACTAAGGTTTATTATCGACAGTTAGTTACTTCTATTACCATGATGACTGGTGTTAAGGAATAATGGCATAAATAGTGTTTACAAAGAGCTTGGATATAAAAACATCCAATACGGGGTAAGCCTTACTTTAGATATTACACAGATTGTTCACATAATCTGCTTGTAGTACTCCTCTTCTGAGCTTAGAATTCGATCTGATGGATTAATTAATTATCCACTGGGCCAAACTGGCAGTGCAACTTGGTCATTACTGTGTTGCACTATATCCAAATGTTGAATATGATTCAGGATTGGACTTTCTAAGCCTAGGATCAGGCAGTGGATTGCTTGTTCCTTACTCAAGTCCTTTTAGGCAGTTAGGTAATTGTATAAAATATTTCAGAAAATATAACAAACTTTCCCCTACTGCACCTTTGAGCATTAAAAAGGAAATTCGCTTGGCTCTATTTAGAAGGATCTGTGGTGTTAGAAAAAGTTTCTTCCTTTAAGATTCTTTTCCAATGCTCGGCTAAGATACAGAAAATACGTAAATGAAGAAGTATACATTTTCACTGATTCTTCCAATCACACCAGTAACTAGCCTTCATTTCAGGGTTAATAAGCAGATTAGTTCTTCTCAATAGGTCATCGACAAGCTTTAAGTAATCCAGCCTTCTTCATGAATACACTATCTTTTTCCATTGATGTTTATTGTCTTACCTTCTGGGGAAAATGCCATCAATTAATGGCATTTCTGGTTCTTTTCAGTTGATTTCAGATTATCTTCAGAGATGGGGTTATGTTTCTTTGGTATGTGATGACCTGAAAGTCCCATGGAGACTATTTACATGGTCTCAAATCCACAGGTGCTATCTCACTGTGGGGACCCTCAGTTGTTCATGCTTCCTTTATACCAAGATTGACTTTCAGGAGCAATGTGTAATTTATTATTATGAGTTTACTGGTCATCAACTGATTTTCTTGAATCAGCAGCGATAAATATATTAACGTCTGGGCCTTTACAGTGTCAGCAAATGTCCTATGCTCAGGAAAAAAAGGGTATAGTGAATGTTCTCAAAGTGAAGAACGAAGGATTTTAATTGAAGTATATAAATCTTAGGAACAAGACAAAAACCTTTGATATATTAATAGTTTATTTTGACTATGTTTTCGTTTGTGATAATGATTTTGTGTTATTTTATGCATATTTTAAAACTACAAAAACATTTTTCATTTATAATATAAAATGTGGGATATTTAAGGTTAGTGAGTGCTGTAAGCTAGGAGTTCTGTGATGGCAAGCAATTCAGATGACAGACAAACTTTGTGTTTATTAGTAACATTTTATTACCAAAACAACACATACAAGCATATCAACTTCTTCGTTACCGAAAGCAAACTATAATTACTAGATGGAAAAATATCCCCAATATCATGGTAGGGTTAGCACGTGATTGCAAGTTGTGTTTCTACTAGTAAATGATTGAACTGGTCATAAGCGTTTTTGTTATTTTAATGGTTAATTACGTAACTGCTTTAAAAAGTAAAGATAAATAACAAATTTAAATAATTGATGAAAAATTTGTTTGTTTGTTTGTTTTGGAATTTCGCACAAAGCTACTCGAGGGCTATCTGTGCTAGCCGTCCCTAATTTAGCAGTGTAAGACTAGAGGGAAGGCAGCTAGTCATCACCACCCACCGCCAACTCTTGGGCTACTCTTTTACCAACGAATAGTGGGATTGACCGTAACATTATATACCCCCATGGCTGGGAGGGCGAGCATGTTTAGCGCGACGCGGGCGAATTGATGAAAATGAATCAAGTTAAACCAAATTAGATATATAAAATTGGTTTGAACTTCGCACAAGTCTGTACAAGAGCTATCTACGATAGCCATCTCTAATTTAACAGTGACTACAGGAAAAGCAGCTAGTTATCATCACTCAAAGCGGGATTGTATCTCAGAACGGCTGGTATGGGTACTAACACTTTTATTCTCTCCTTATTAATAAAAGTGTAAAAACCCATACAAGGCGTAATGAGATATATTTTTATTTCAAAAGGGTTTCCCGTCATCAAGAATAGCGGGATTGACCGCTTCCACGGCTGAAAGGGCGAGCATGGTCTGATACGAATGCGCGACCCACAAGTTACAAGTCGAGTGCTTTGACTACAAAGACATAATTGTATAAATCACGTAGAAATTTCAGAACAATAATATTAAAAAGAAAACAGATTATTTCTCTCTTTCATATTTATAAATTTTACTTTATTTTTACATATGGGCTTATTTGAATGTAATAGAAGATCAATATACTGTTGTCAGAGGAACAAAGATTTATAGTTTCATTGAAGAAACTCAATGGTACGCAATAAATAACAGAAACTCTAGGATAAACAATAATATTTCAATATTTATAAAAACAGCATTTCGAAACAACATTTCCGAAATTTTACAACCTCAACTAAATTATGTTTTTTCAAGCACAAACTGAATATAATTTAGAAACTGTGTATCAGATTTCATTTGATTAGCTTAAGTGTGAGAACAGTACAAACAGGAGTGGCACAATCTCTCTCTGACGGGCTGGATAGGTTAAACCTATTATTCGAGTAAGGGTAATAATATGCACGTTATCAAAAGCATAAAACTGTATAATAATATCCTGTGGTCACGTTACCAAAAATGTATTATTTCTACCTGCTCTCTGGTATAATCAGGTTAAACTTATCTCTGAAAAGTATATTGAACGTGGATGCTTTACAACAGGAGAATTATTAAAATAAATTCCGAAGTAAACCTGAAATTAATTATTTTTAAATTAATTTTTGTATACCTCTTTCAGTGTGCCACAGAGTTTAATATAAGCCACAATAGTACCTATTTTTAATTCCAGAAAAACAACAACAACTTATGATAAGAATGTATATTTCATGCAAATTGAGCACACCACGCAAGCAGAGAAGAAAACAATAATTTGATTATTATCTTCTTTTTGTCTTGGATATCTCAGTCTTCTTTGATTTTGTTCAACTAATATCTTTGCACATATTGTATTTAACGATCATATTTATTTCAATATTTGTATCATTGTCGTAATTTTAATCCAAATTAGAATAACAATATTCTGACAATTCAGAAATGTTTACCTTGGCAAACACTAAACCATTTTATTTTTAAATTTTTGTTTGCACTTACACATCCTTCATTTAAGTTTCCCATGTTAAAAAGTAATTAACTGGAGAACGCTTGTTTGTATGTTTGTTTTGAATTTCGCGGAAAGCTACTCGAGGATTATCAGCGCTAGCCGTCCCTAATTTAGCAGTGTAAGGTTAGAGGGGAGGCAGCTACTCATCACCGCCCACCGCCAACTGTTGGGCTACTCTTTTACCAACGAATAGTGGGATTGGCTGTCGCTTTATAACGTTTCCACAGCTGAAAGAGCAAGCATGTTTGGCGCTACGGGGATGCAAACCTGGGACCTTCAGATTACAAGTCGCACATCTTAACACGCTTGGCCATGCCGGGCCACACACATTTTGTTACATAAATTTTATAAAAGTATTAAAAATGTATTGGAGGAGAAAATTACCTTTTTCACATGTAGTACATTGGCGCAATGGCAAATGTACTTTCTGCACTTTGACAAGCAGAAAAGACAGTAAGGCCCAGTTTTAACCGATGGATAAACAGGTAGCAGAGAATCAGCAGTGCCCATATTTAACTGGACAGCAAAGTAAGCAAGACTATCAGGTGTAACTGGTAGCTCAACAAGCCCAAGAGATTTTACATAAAGCAGTAAAACCTGCCACAACAGCTCTGGTAAACTAAAAGAGCCCATCTTGGGTCTGGCCACAAATTTGGGGGAACATGGTAAATAGCTTACTTGTAGGGTTTAGCCGTAAGCCCAGCTTTATCAAGGCTGGGTGGAGCTTGGTACATGCCTATGAGGGTACAAAGGCGAGATATTGAATTCCTATTTGGCGTAGGAGAAGCCAGTACTTTGGAAGACGGTGTAAACTCATGGTTGTTTTAATGTAAATTTATAGTCGTAGCAGTGCAGTAAATGAACCCTATATATAAAGTTGGCATCAAACATGTTAAAGCCAAAACTTTCAAGAGAATTTCATCAGTGCAAAATATGCGCTATAAAACTACTAAAATACCATTGGTGCATTCACTATTAATATCAAAAATATAATTAACAAAACTTCTACATAACACGATATGAAAAAGTGGAACACAATTTCTTTTTATCATCGGTGCATGTTGTGAGACTGCCAAAATAAGTAAAGAAAATTGTTTTGTTATAATGCATAAAACACACAGAGGGTTATTGGTGATATCGATATCCGATTTCTAACAGTATAAATCTTCAGACATACTACCTTGCTACTGCGGAGCTGTAAAAGATTTGTTTGTTTTTTTGGAATTTCGTGCAAAGCTACACGAGGGCTATCTATGCTAGTCATCCCAAATTTAGCAGTATAAAACTAGAGGCTCGTCATTACCACCCACCGCCAACTCTTGGATTACTCTTTTACCAACGAATAGTGGGATTGAGCTATAGCATTATAACGCCCCCACAGGTTAAAGGGCGAGAATGTTTAATGCGACCGGGATTCAAACCCGTGACCCTCAGATTACGAGTCTAGTGCCTTAACCACCTGGCCATGCCGGACACCAAGTGGAGAACGTATGAGTTCGTCAACAAAGTTGGACAGTTGAATGGTATGTCGGTAAGATTTTTTTTACGAAACAAACTCACAGCAATAGTAATCAGGAAACCAGTTGTTTCTTTGAGTAGGCCGATAATCTCCCTTCTGCTTATATAAAAGGGCTTGGAAAATAAGCCCAGGAAGTTACTTAGCTAGTCAGCAAAGTAATTCAGACAGCTCAGTATCTCAGTCAGAATGTCAACGGAAGAACAGGATGTTTTTATATCCAAGCTCTTTGTAAACACTATTTATGCCATTATTCCTTAACACCAGTCATCATGGTAATAGAAGTAACTAACTGTCGATAATAAACCTTAGCAAGTTAATCTATGTTTATGTGGGTGTAGTGTTAAATGTTTGAAAGTATAAATAAAATGTTTTAGTGGACGTCTTGGATTTGACTCTCTTTTATTTGAACTATATTGTTTGTTTGTTTTGGAATTTCGCACAAAACTACTCGAGGGCTATCTGTGCTAGCCGTCCCTAATTTAGCAGTGTAAGACTAGAGGGAAGGCAGCTAGTCATCACCACCCACCGCCAACTCTTGGGCTACTCTTTTACCAACGAATAGTGGAATTGACCCTCACATTATAACGCCCCCACGGCTGGGAAGGCGAGCATATTTAGCGCGACGCGGGCGCGAACCCGTGACCCTCGGATTACGAGTGCACGCCTTAAGGCGCTCGGCCATGCCAGGCCTTTATTTGAACTATAAAACCTTGCATTAGTGCCTATGAGTTCCATTCGTCACGACATCAGCACTTGAAAATAAATTTTGCTCGTGACAGCGGGTAGTATTAGTCGAAGCTCCAATGGCTAAACTCAACCCACTCGGTCAGCCCACGATCCCATTACATGACATTTTATTTGGAAGTAACATTTGATTTGTCAAGATTTCGATCCATCTAATCACTGATCTGCTTAATAGGGTTGTAATTGAGGCTTTGTGGAAACCATTGCATTATTTGAATGGTTCCAGAAACACCTTTGTTAGCTAAGTAATTTCTTCATAGGTTGGATGAATGCCTGGAGTTATTATCTCCTTAGTAGTAAAATTCTTTATCAATTATATGTAAATCACATGACTGATTAGTATTTAATGATACTTGCACAGGTCAATTTTTCCAATTATTTTGAAAGCATTCCCTGTAAAATTAGCAGATAAACACCCGAAACCACCACACTCCGTTCCCCGTGCTGAATGGTTGGTACTGTACATTGACTTAAGTATCTTTCACAGTTCTTCTACAGCACGTACAAGCCACGCTTTAAACCAAATATTTTAAGCATAGACACATCCACTTATAACACTTTTTTTTCCAAATAACAGTCCAGTTTTTGTACTTTTTGTCACATTTTAGTCTCTTAACAATATCTGGAGAATGAAGTAAACGTTTTCAAATGCTACATGACAGAATATTCCATTCTCGTTGAATTCTCTTGATATTATGGATCTGGACACTTTTCTGTCACTTGGTACATTGTAGTTCATCTTATGCTTGAGATCAGTGGCAGTCTTCCTTCTGTCCCGAAGGCTACATAAACGAATATAATTAACACCAGTATTATTGAGTTTAAATTTTCTGCCTTTTCCTTTCCTATTTTCAAATTTACCTGTCCTTGTTCTTGCGATATATGGTGTACTTGATAATGTTTTGGGAGCATTTCAAGTCTGCAGCAATTTATCAGAAAGTCCAACCATCATCTTTTCCACTGACAATTCTCTACAGTTTTTTGGGGCGTGGCATTACAATAAAACGTAATGTATAATGTTAAATATTGTTTCTTTCTTTAAATCAAGGTGTATTTGTGGAGTGTTACTAAAATTATTTTTTCGAACATATACTGATAGCGTTTTCTATCTCCTTCGTAGCCTTTTTTCTTCATAGTTAAGACACTGCATGGGATACCATGACAGTTCTGTCAAACCCTAAATTTGATCATTATTTTCATTCAAGCATAACCCTTACGACATGCTCTTGATAAAAGTAAATGCAAATTCTAAAGATTGATAAGTATCCTAACTCTGGCTCATTTATTGTCGAGAAAGATCAGTAAAGCGTCACAATATTGTTTACATTTACATTCTTGAGACCCATGCTAGTCCAGCGGTAAGTATACGAATTTACAACACTAAAATCAGGGGTTTGATTTCCCTCGGTGGGCTCAGCAGATAGCCCGATGTGGCTTTGCTACAAGAAACTCACATATATTCTTGAACCTTCTAATAACGCCATTCTACGACTCATAGAACTTGTTTGGAATCACAGTATAGCAAATATCTTAAATAAATTTGTGCTGTTGACATGGTAATTAAGATGTTTCTTTGCATGATAATTTATGTGTAGATTACCTAGTTCATCTTTTTTTCTTCTTCAAAATTCCCTAAAAAAATGCCAAGTGTGTCTACTAGATGTATTGACATTTTCGGTGCCTTTGTTGACAACTGGACCAAACGCGACACTTTACTGATTCTTTTTCAAAATATCACCTATCCTTAAGTTTCAATTAACAATCTCTCTTGTCACTATAGACAACGTGAAATTTACAACACATCTTTATTGTAAACCCACAAAATCACATTGGTACTTATGTTGTGATTGTTTGTCACTCCCTTCATTCTTTGTTCCATCTCTTTTCTCAGTTTTTATGTTTATGACGTATTTGCAGTGGTCCTGGTGACTTTGATTATAAATCAGATATATGTGTATAAAATAATACTTTCTTCGAGTGCCTACCCAAAACATATCTTGTATATTGTTTTCAAATAAAGCTTTTCACAAACATCGTAATTGTACAATTAAAAAACTCTCCGAAAAATAGCCAACAGAAATTTATCTTAACGATTCCCTGACGAATAACGTTATCTTCTCAGACTATAAAAGTTATCGTGAACAGTTTTAGTATCCCGCAGATTAATTCTAACTTTAGAGATAATTTCATTTTAAAACTTTTAGTTCTAATAACTACGACACTCGTCTTCGAGATTTACTTCTTTATGCACTTTAACAACTATATTCGCCATTATTTTTATTCCTTAGACTGGCTTTGTTGTTGTTGTTTTGAATTAAGCACAAAGCTACACAATAGGCTGTCTGTGCTCTGCCCACCACGGGTATCGAAACCCGGATTTTAGCGTAGAAGTCCGCAGACATATCGCTGAGCCACTGGGGGGGCTTCAGATTGGCACTTGAACATTTTATTAGCAGACGTGACCTTTGGACAAGTGAGGGTTTTTTTTTGTTGTTGTTGTTTAGAATTAAGCACAAAGCAACACAAAGGGCTATCTGTGCTCTGCCCACCACGGGTATCGAAACCCGGATTTTAGCGTGTAAGTCCGCAGACATACCGCTGAGCCACTGGGGGGCGACAAGTGAGGGAGTATGCTAAAAACGATATACCTACTTATGTAAACGGCAGTTAAGCCTTCTACAACCTCGAATAATTGCCGTAATACTTTCTTAGGACTATTAGGCATATCATCATGATACTCCTTCTCTTATAACACAAAATGTTGTGTAATTAACATATCAGGACGTGTAAATTCGAACTTTAATTGTATTTTCTAAGAAAAGTTGTTATCATATTAATATGCATTTTAATCTGCGTACCAGAATCTGCCATTTACAATTTTTGCATTTTTTTTACAATATTTGCAATATTTGTAACTTGGTGTACATTAAGATAGGTCGCTAAACTGATAACAGATTCCGTAAATACAGAACACATATAATCAATATAAATTTCTTTCAGTATCACAAGATTTTAGCAGCTACAATCTCAAACTTTCACCTACTGATCGTTATCTAAGTGAACGCGAATAACAGCGTCTAATTTTAACGTTAAAGAGCCCTTCTCTATCTGGAGCCCCCCAGTGGCTCAGCGGTATGTCTGCGGACTTACACGCTAAAATCCGGGTTTCGATACCCGTGGTGGGCAGAGCACAGATAGCCCATTGTGTAGCTTTGTGCTTAATTCAAAACAAACTCTATCTGGAGTATTTAAATGAAAATTTTTCATTTTAACACTCCTTCGTTTTTGTTTAGTTTTATTCGTACTCCACCCAATTTAAATTTTTAAATTAACTTACTCTGTATTTATTTATATATGAGAATTTTATTCAATATTTTTACATTTTCTAAAATTTCGAATCTATCTTTTTACTTCCGATGCTTTTTTTTTTATATAAAAACGCTTAAGGACTGTTACAGCATATATTACTATTGTTTGAACAAATCTTTCTAGCTGTTTTTTAATTAAGCACAAAGTTACACAATAGGCGATCTGTGCTCTGCCCACCACTTGTGGCCTGGCATGGCCGAGCGCGTAAGGCGTGTGACTCGTAATCCGAGGGTCGCGGGTTCGCGCCCGCGTCGCACTAAACAGCCGTGGGGGCGTTATAATGTGACGGTCAATCTTACTATTCATTGGGAAACGAGTAGCCCAAGAGTTGGCGGTGAGTGGTGATGACTAGCTGCCTTCCCTCCAGCATTACTCTGTTAAATTAAGGACAGCTAGCGCAAGTAGCCCTCAAGTAGCTTTGCGCGAAATTCAAAAACAACAACATATTCACAAGGCCTGGCATGGCCAAGCGTATTAAGGCGTACTACTCGTAATTTGAGGGTCGCCTTTTCTGCCGTAGGGGCGTTATAATGAGTAAAAGAGCAGCCTAAGAGTTGACGGTGGGTGGTGATGACTAGCTGCCTTCCCTCTATCCCTACACTGCTAAATTAGGGACAGCTAGCACAGATAGCCCTTGAGTAGCTTTGTGCGAAATTCAAAAACAAACAAACATTAGGAAGTGGTTCAACACGTCATGATAACTAGTATGAATTAATATATGAAGTTTGTTAGTAACGTGGGTAATATACACATATTTATGGTAAAAGAAGCCCACGCTTAATATAAAAATAGGGACATTCAACAAATGAACATTATGTAATTTCTTTAGTGCATATTATGTATTAATATTAGCAGTTAATACCAGAAATAAACGACCTTATAACACCAAAAGGTTATTATTTGATATGACACTCAAACGTTTCGCTTTACAGCTTCTTTGTGAGAGTTCACTAAAACATAAACTGAAGGTTTGTACTGTATTTTACAATGCTAAAATCCGGGGTTCGATTCCACTCGGCAAACACAGTAAATAACCCAATGTCTCTTAACAATAAGAAAAACACAAAACACAATAATAACAGCTTGGTGTTACAAAGTCGTTTATTTCTAGTATTAAAATTATTATTTATATACAAACCAATATTTGATACTCTTCAAACCATTTTACCTCATACTAAAAAAAAGCACAATAAAGATTAAGAAAGTAAAACCTAAATCACAAAGTGTAGTAGAAAATGTTTTGTTAATTTTACAAGTTCTGGTGAATAAGTCTATCAATATTTATTTTTTGTTTGTTTTGGAATTTCGTCAAAGCTACTCGAGGGCTATCTGTGCTACGTGTCCCAAATTTAGTAGTATAACACAAGAGGGAAGGTTTCTAGTCATCACCACCCACCGCCAACTCTTGGGCTACTTTTTATCAACGAATAGTGAGATTGACTGTCACATTATAATACCCCCACGTCTGTAAGGGTGAGCATGTTTGACCCGACGGGGATGGAACCAGCGACCCTAAGATTACGAGTCAAACGCCTTAACCCATTTGGTCATGCCAGGCCTTATCTATTTTTAAAAAGATTAAAGTGGAAAAATGTCCTATATTATATGAGTATAATACAGCTAAAACTAGCTAAATTTCTAGTCCACTTACTACAAACAACTTATAAACAAAGATTACTTTATGTCCAACTCTCACATAACGTTTGTACAAACATCTACTTGTTTAATATTTTCAAAAATGTTTCGAAGTTAGCAAGTTGTTTAATTTCTAAACAATTTAAAGTGTCTTAAATTTGCTATCGCCAACACTGAAATTATATTTAAAAAAATTTAAAGTATTTAAACCGAAAAATGATTCATTCAACATCATTTCGAGCCTAAATCCTTCATCAAATGATATTTAAACAGTTCCTAACAAATTTGATGACGAAAAACCAACTTTTTGTTTTCTAAAAACTGGGTTTCTCGTCAACGACTTAAACTTATTACGACGATTATTCGAAGTTATGGAAATCTGAACGGTTATCTTTATTACCAAAGTTGCGTTTAACTCTTTTGGTATGCTCCCTAACTTGTCCGCCAACGTAACTCTGTTATGCAAAAATAACATCCGTTAATTCTCAACTATGTAAAAGCCAAAAATTTTAATCATCTACACCAGTTTACGGGTTTTATTTAAAACATGCGACGAAAATTTTTAAAAGCTATCATGAATTCCAAATATCATGAACAAAACTACTTACAAATAAGCAAACAAGAATTAGGCCTTCAAGTTCCCCTCTACCTCAGACCAGATGATAATAACAATATACCGTCAATCAAATATGATGGTCCATGTTAAATAAAGACAAAAAATCTGTATACAGCAAAAATCTGAAACAAATGAGAAAACTACACCATGAAAGATGATACGTGATGATGACATAATTTTGTTGAAATATTGTAATTTTATAATAATGTTTTCTTCATTGGACATTGAAAATGTTTCCAAACTTTCAGCCGCTTATAAAAGTATGCTAGCAAGGTATGTCTGCAGACTTCCACGCTAAAATCCGGTTTTCGATACCCGTGGTGGGCAGAGCTTTGTTTTGTTTTTTTTGTTTTTTTGGAATTTCGCACAAAGCTACTCAAGGGCTATCTGTGCAAGCCGTCCCTAATTTAGCAGTGTAAGACTAGAGGGAAGGCAGCTAGTCATCACCACCCACCGCCAACTCTTGGGCTACTCTTTTACCAACGAAAAGTGGGATTGACCGTTACATATACACCCCCACGGCTGGGAGGACGAGCATGTTTTGTGCTACAGGGATTCGAACTCGCGACGCACTTCCGAAGGAAACAGTCAGAACCATAGTTTTATCAGAGAGGCTGTGGCCTTTCCCAATTTCATTACTTTCACTCACCAGACGACACTAGTAGTATTGTGAAACTATTAAACACAATGGAGGACGAACTTAGTTGTAAAATTGTATTAGTTATAGAAAGGAAGTAAAAATGAGATCAGAAATTTCGTTCGTACGATATTAAAATTCTATAAAGGCAATTCGTGAATATTTCATTATATTGTGAAAAAGGAAATGTGGAGTCCAACAAAAAATAAGAAGTACGGTGTGGGTAAGCGATTTTTAACAACATAAGTCAGAAGAGAGTTTTGTTTGAAGTTACGGATTTAATTAGTTAATAATATAATTTAGGCTTTGAGTCTAGGCAGAGTCAGTTTTATTCATTTTTTGGTTCGGTACTATACAACAGAAACATAGCGACTGGTAAGTGGTATTACTAACATATTATGTCAACTAATATATTTTTTAGTTTTAGTGATAAAACGGTTATTAGTAGCGATGTTTCATTGGTATAGTACACTGAACTAATATTGAGTAATAGAAATTAATACTAATAATAATATTACTGTTACTAATAGCATGTTACTTTATCTTAATTTAAGCTTGTGTATAACTAAAGGAGGTCAGCTCTTGGTTTATTGGGAGCCTAACCTAAATTATTAATTTAATCAGTTAGATTTTTGGCATAACTTGTATTTATTGGTTTAATTGATAACTGTGTAAATATCAGATGAGTTTCTTCCAGCATAATGTGTTTTTAAAAGAAATGCATATTCTTCAATTTATATTGTAATTTGATTGAATTTAACCTCCATATTCACTGAATTTTGATACATATTATTAATATATGTTTAGTCTAGGCAGAGAAACTGTTAAACAAAGTTTACAATGTATTGCATCCATATTTTTAATTTATCAGTTATCTCTGATAAAATATGGGTTGTGATTGTTTAAGTTTTGTTTTATAATATACGTTTTAATTTGCATCTCAGGTTTAAGTAGAAATAAAACTAATGTTATGGTTTAATACATTTCTTGCTGATCAAACTCAATTACTTGCAAACATCTTTAGTTGCTTTCATCAAATGTATGTAATAAAATACACCTGGAGTAGTGTTAGGGAGGGATTTTTGAGCCTGAATCTACCCTAAAATGTATTTTATTCTCCTTTGTAGTCTCTGTATTCAACAAAAAGTCCAAAAGCTATCATTCTCTCTTTTTTTTTTAAGAACATGTGTATTTTTAATTTAAAATGTTTTGCAAAGTTTTTGAAATGTGTCCCACATCATGTTTTAACTTTTTCTAATTTAGTAATGATGAATATTATTTTATTATCTTACAGTTTGTTTTCTGAAATGTTAGTTTATTTATCTCAGTTGCAAAATATTGAAACAAATTATGCATTGATCAACCTTTCCTAAATGCTCTACATTTTGTAACTATTTCCTCATTTGTGGTTAACAGTAAATCTGAAACTGCATTCCTTCTGATTGGTTCCCTGACTCAGTTTTTGAATCACCTCATAAAAATGGCTATCTCTTTCTGTCAATGCAATCATTATCCCATTATATATGTATAAATTTGATATCTTTTGTGATTTTTGCAGCAGTGTTCTTTTTAGTAACAGCTTTGAACTTATACAATTTCTTTTTGAAATCACCTGTCTGATCAGGTGGCTTTAACAATTACCAACTATAAATTTTCATCCTTGAAACATTAATTGTAACTCTTATAGATTTATCCTGTTGATTCATTTATATGTGTTATCAATTCCAACTGGTTGTGATTTTCCCACATGTAAAGAGCCATTTCCATTTCTATTGTAACCCCTGAAGTTGCTGTGTTTAAAATATTCCAAGAACATCATCTTTTGTTAATAGGAAAATGTTATCCTTGTTGGAGACAAGTTTGAAAAAGTGAACCTCCTCAGATTGTATTATTATTATGTATCCTTATAGTGTTTGTGGTATAAGAAGACATGAGGATTTTTGATGATATTATCACATGACAGCTTTCTTAGTTGAGGAGCTGCTTGTAGAAAATACAGTTCATTATATTTTTTCTCTCTACTAGGTTGATGATTAAGTGACAGATTAGGCACTTGTACTAGCAGGACTGTTTTCATAGGGTAGAGTGGTGAAGAAAGGGACTCTTTTCCCAATAAACAGTCAATTGTAAGAAACAGGAACAACACAGTTGTAAGGAACTCTTTATGTCTACCAGTAGTGTAGTTGATACAACTAGTAATATGACAGACCATTTATTTCCTTGAAAAGGGGCCTAAGGTCACCTGAAGGAATTACCTGCTCTAACCACTTGCCACACTGTACAGTTTTATGTTGTCTGTCAATAAGTCAGTAGAAACTAAAATGTTGCTACATAAAGATTACTTAATATTTTAATTTTTACATCAGTCAAACATGCACCTGCCATGAATCATGAGAAGAATTATGCAGTCTGTAGGCTACAACATAACGTGACATAGGAACTTTAAGTGTAAAAAATTTCAAACTTGTTCTTGTTCATAATTTGGATTTTATTTCCTTTAAGAACAGAAAACTTTAGAGATCCTGCAGAAGTACATCTGGTTTAAGTATTACTCAGACAAAGGATAATTTTTATAGCCTTCATTTATATTTATTTATGGATCTGTAAGCTAGAAAATCAGACTCGCTTGTCATACCCACTTGTCACAGCATTTCTTTCTCAGGTTTTCTATAGTTTCCTGTGATATTTTATGCTATATTGTGTATAATTGCTAAAAACCAAAGTTTTAATCTGTTAAATGATGTATTATGCTATTTTGATCCCATTGATGATCGTAGCTTAATTTTGAAATGTATAGTTAGAAATCCAGAAAAATTACAATAGAAACTGGATTTTCTTTGCTTTTTGTGAGATATTTTTCTAGGTGTTTATGTACATTATTTAAATGAACAAATGACTTATTATTTACTCTTGAAACAGAATAGTTTTGAAACTTTGCACAAGTACATCTAATCCTTCTTTTTGTATGAATATAAAGTCGTCATGATTTAGACAAAATCTTCTTCATGAGATGCATTTGAAATTGTATGTTGCTGTTTTGCTGTGCTTCCACTGAGGATGAAATCAGGTATGCCATGAAAATCTATACTGCCATAAATGTTTTTAAATTTGTTTGTTGAAAATGTCATGAATTTATGATCTGATGCACTTTGTAGAATTTCCAAGTCCATTTTATCTAGTTAAAGTGAAAAAAATGTTCATTGCTGGTGGTTGATAAATAGGATGATGTGTAATGTTTTCATCTTAAGATTATGAAAGAAAAATATGGCTCTATATTACACATTATCTATTTGTATAGTTACTGAAGTTAATTTTAGGATTTAATATCCACTCTGAGATGGGATCATGCTCAAGACTGTCTTCAAGATCAAATTATGAGGTCTTGACTGCTCAGGCCTCAATCTCAATGTCAATTCTTGGTCTTAACATTGCGTTTGTGAAGTTATGAGTAATTTCATATAGTTTGTTTGTGAAAATAGTTTTACAGCAACATGTTTTACCTCTTGTTTGGTTTTATTTGTTGTGAATATAATCATCCATGATAAGAAGCAATGAAATCTACCTTAAGGAGTAGCATCATTGATGCTGTTTGAAAGAAGCAGAGAGTTTCCTTGACACAACAGCATTGTTGTAGGATAGACTGATTAAAGTGAAGGCACTTATATTAGAAATGTGTCCTTTCAGTTCTCTTTAGATAAGATGCAAAGCACTGGCAAACATTTCAAGGACCCATTTGTCAGTTTACAACAATCTATTCTCTTATTTTATTGGCTTGAAAAGTGCTTCTATTTCTGTTTGGGTAGGAAAATTTTTGGTGGTGTTTGAAATAAGGTGCCTCTTCTAAACATCATTCATTATATAAGAAGATATTCTACATCTCTTCAACATAAATGGTAGTTGAAAAGGGTCTCCAGCCAGGGAGGAGGGGTTGACTCTTTTATAAGACTATGTTGACCAAAAGTGTCACCAAAAGTTTTCTCACCTCTAATGCTTTTAAGATGCAACAATCATTTCCAAAGAAGGCTTCAAACAAATTAAAAAACTATTAAAAATAACACTATGTAACACAGATTTTGTTCCTTGATAGTAAGTGTTATTTCTTAATTGCTTATGTTGTAAAAGTTCAGAAAATGACCATTATTCCCTTCATACTTTGTTTTAGTAGCCTGGATAATGAAATTTAGAAATTAACCTATTTTCTGTGTGAAAACAGGTAAATTTGCACATTTTCATTTACATAAGGTCTGAAAAAAGCAAAATATGAATCAAGTAGTGTGCTGCAGTGTTCCTGATGTCCTAAAGGCAAAGATAATGAAAACTTGTCAAAGACTCCTTGGAGACTCATCAGGAATGCCACCATTTTGAAGTCTCTGATAACCTCCCACCCATACTCATCATACTTCAAGACTTCTAGCAAAGTTTGATGCTATTGTATTCCTCTTTGAGGTGCATTGAATGAGTTAGGGGAAGAGACAGATACTTATTCCTGTTACGCAGCAGCATAACTTTGAGGCTTCTGGATGAGCTATCAATGAAGAGGCACCACTCATTTGGGTTACAGGCAATTTCAATTGCCTGCCACAGACCGAATACATTGTGGCAGAAGCAAAGCCCAACCTGATGAGTGAAAGAAGTTTGAAAAATGTTGGTGACACTTCCTCTGACTTGCGACTTGCACACTTTTATTTAAAAAATCCTACTCCTTGAGCCTAGATGTCAAAAGCTCGGCACTCGACTTTGTTAGATCAAGATCTTTGATCAAGTCATTAAGGCCTTTTTGATTGGGGTTGTATGGGTTTCTCTTACCAGCTGCACCTTTGAAATTGTAATCTGGATCTTCAATGTCTACCTCCTCTTATGATTTGCTGCTCTCTTCTGAGGATGGCTGCTTTCTCTTTGGTGAGTGGGTACAAGGAGCTCAGGGCAATATGGCACTTGGGCATTGGATGATGGAGAGTCTGGATGCATGATAGCAGATGCATTCTTGCCAGCCCGATGTTTGGAAGGATCCACAATGCAGAAGTAGCAATTTCTTGAGTGGTCAGTGGGTTCACGCCAAATTCTCGGAATAGTGAACTTCGTGGCACTCTTTTCCCCCCTATACCATTCTGAATAATATCAAAATAAAATTATTATTATGAAGAATAAATTTATTTCATCCATAACTAAAGTGTAAGAGATTCATGCAAAGTCTAATACAGGGTTTTATTTGGAAAAGTTTGTTTTCGTGTTGCTCACTCAAAGTTGACTGCCAGCTGGCACAGAGTCGAGTCGAGAAAGGGATGAAAAAGAAGGCAGCAATAGAGAATGACTGTCATAAGTTGCTGAAGATAGGAGTAGGAAAGTTCAAAATCTGAATCAAGGAGAATGTGAAATGAAAAATATATGTGAAATATTAATGATAAAGATATCAGACAGATGATGCTTATTGACTAAAATGAGTAGGAATAACTCTGATTGGACTGGTGCATATTAGGACAAAGGATCAAAATGAGGGATTGGAAGACAGAGAAGGAAAATTGAGATTACAATCCGCAAGAACTATATGATGATGAGGACTACAGACCTGGAAGGAACATAAATAGATCATGTTGGGCTAGTTATGTAACCTGGAAACACATAGACAGGTAGATGATCCTGAGTAAATGGGAAAGAAATTGGTGTAGGAGACAAAAGTAGTGGAGAAAAGGATAAAAAAAATTCTACCATTAAAACATGGATTACCCAAGAACAGGTAGTGAATACCCACCACAGGGGAAATATAATTGGTTAAATGTGCTTCCACTGAACTGTAAAATACCTGACAGTCATTGGAACTGTTGGCAATGAAATATACAACACTGAGACACCCAGCAAAATTTTGATCTCCTAGTGGATGGAATTGATAAAGGACAGAAGGTTGCAAAGCAAGAAACAGTTACAGGTGAAGTCATGATATCAGAAATAGAGAAACAAACAGTCAAAGTCAAAAGACTCACAGAGTCCACAAATTAATCCAAGGGCTCTTGAAGATCTCCAAATACAAAGTGATCCAGAAGTCACAAAGATAAGGAGAAAGTAGATGAACCTATGAAAAAAGTGTTCATTCTAATAAGATCCTAACAGCAGCAAAATCATGTATTGAAGTATAGGACCAAATAGGACAACAACACTAAAGAGGAATAAGGAGGGAAAATGCAATTCCAAAAAAACTCTCAAAGGATCCATAGAGTGTCTTAAAAGAAGTATGTTGGACAAGTATTATAGGAGAACTATAAGGATAAATGAAGATGAGGAAATTGAGAGAATTATGAGGAACACTTCTCAACAATGGCATAAAATGACTCTAACTGCTGAGAGATAATAAATGGTTCATCAGCATGCTAATAAGCCAAAATATAATGATGAAAAGATCTGTTAACACTAGCCTTCAACTAAGGAATGAAACTCTCACCTTGAACCCTGGTGTCAGGGTAAGAAGAGAAAACAAAGGACCCTAATGACTAATGATAAGTATAATGTAAAAATGGAAGGAATAATATCATATGATATTGGTGAAAATGAGAAAACAGATCACATCTGAGAAAGCAAATCCAAAAAGGCAGAGTTAGGCATAGTAGATTTTGTAAAAGATACATGGGGAAAATATGCCATAATAGAATTTTCAAATTTACCCATTTTCCAGAATATTCTACGTGGATTCAGTACTGAGTAGCTGATAGATAATTTTCTTGAACTTACAAGAATGTTCAAGAACTTTGTCAAATGTTGTAGAACTTACAAGAATTTTCTTGAATAAGTATCTGTCTCTTCCCCTGGCTCATTTGGTGCACCTAAAGGAGGAAAACAACAGCATCAAGACCTTGTTTGAAGTATGATGAGTATGGCTGGGAGGTCTCCAAAGAGGCTTTACCAAGTTTCCCTGTTATCTTTGCCTTTAGGACAGCAGGGACACTGCTCTGCACTACAACAGGAAGCACTAGTCACAATTGTTTGAGTTCTTTGTAGGGAGGCACTATGTTTGATTACAACCTTTCTCTTTTCAATACTGGTTCTTCCATTTATTTTCATGCACCTAATCAGTTCTTTACTGATATTGATCTCTCAGTGTGCTCTCCTTCATTATTCTCCCATTTTTCATGAAGGGTTAACATTAATCCGCGAGGCAGTAATCATTTTCCTATAATCTTGAGAGAGACCGGCCATGGTTGACGCCAGCCAACCCATGTGCCCCAGTGGAAACTGGATCAGGCAAACTGGCTGTCTTTCACTGCTCTCGCAGAACTTGATCTTGCCATCATCCGTAAGCCATCATTAGATGATTGTGTGGCAGCAGTAATTGACTGTATTATATATTAAGTAGCTGCTCAATGTATTCCTAAAACCTCTACACCTTTTTCATGATATTCTCATCCATGGTGGAATCCTGCCTGCCATGTGGCACAAAAGGCTCAAAAACGGACTTGGGATACTTTCCATAGATATATCAAACTCTCGAACCACATAGCTTTCCAGCAGGCCTGTGCACAGCTCTGTGGGTAAGACGTCAAAGCCAGAAGGAATATTGGATTAAGTTCACAACCAGCATATCTTCTACCACCAGTTCCACTGTCATATGGGACAAGGTATGAAAGGTCAATGGGCAATATAATTCTGTCCTCTTCTCGATCTTGCTCTTCCTGTGGCCAGGATGTAGTAGATACCTGGAGCATTGCCAATACTCTAGGTGAAAGCTTTTGCTGTGTATCTAGCATTGTTGCTTTTTCCTCCACCTTCTTCGCCATTAAGACTCAGGCAGAGAAATCACCTCTTTCCTTTTGAGCTGATTATCTCTATGACTATAATTGTCTCTTTACACTGGTGGAACTCAAACTGGCTCTTCACTGGTCTGGTAGTACATCGGTTAGACCTGATAACATACATTATGAAATGCTTCAGCATCTGTCTCCTGCTTCTCTTGCTGTTTTTCTCATTGTTTTTAACTGGATCTGACAGGAGAATCTTTTTCCTGATGCCTGGTGCCAGACTATTGTTCTACCTTTCTCTAAGCTCAGGAAAGAATCCTAAGATTCCTTCAAACTACTCTCTTGACATAAGCAAATGTCATAGGTGATACTGCCCACCTCATTCATGTTTTTACATTTTTCAGAGCCATTGGTATTTTTAACTTAAAGTTTTTATTGGACTATACCATTTAAGCATGATTTCTTTTACACAATTTTTATTTTGACCTTAACCCAGGACTGGAAAGCTATATTTAGGTGACTGACAGCAAGTTTGAACTTAATGCTTCAGTCTTCCTGGCAGGTCTTAATTTTACATATTTTATTTATTTTTACCTTAATTTCCATATACCATTTTAGTATACTACATCTTGCTTGGCATAGATGGCCTAGTAGCTTTGTGCCAATAAACATGAAATACCTACTTGCCTACCTCTGATTGAAATGTTAGATAAATATGTAATTGTAAGTCAATTAAATACCTATGCCATGTAGTGTAGAGTATTTTGAAATAACTGTTGTCAGTTTCTTTGAGGTATACATTCCACAGTAGATTGAGTGGAACTATAACAAAGTTAACAGATGTTTCACAGTTGTTTGAATTATTGTTTTGTAAGTTTATATTGAAATAAATAACATTATTTTTATTGGGTTAATTATAACTGTGTGTGACAACTGATAGATACATTTATAACAGCAGACAACAATGTTTTAACACAGCATAAAAGTCTGAGAAGTAAAGTTGACAGAATCATGCTTTTTCAAAGATTGCTCTGGATTTCAGTATTAATATTTCATGTCAGATCTTGATTTCAATGGTTTGACTTTGACACCATCTTTGGTTTCTTGCTTACAGCAGTAATTCTACAGACTTGCAACGTTAGAATCAGGAATTTGATTCCCCTTGGTGGATTAGGTAGATAGCCCGATGTAGCTTTGCTATAAGAAAACACACACACACACACCATCTTTGATATATATTAGATAGACAAGAATTGTGTACTGTTGTAAACAGCTTTTTGTATTAATCAGAGGTTATATTAAAGTGATTTTTTTTTATATTTGTCAACATATTTTCCCTTAAACAGTTATTTCTTTTCAGTAGTTTCCCTGATATATTTAAATTATTTTGAATCAGCTTATATCCAGATTAAGCAAATATTGTTGAAATTATAGCCAAAAGTCATCATCAGGTATGCATCGGGATTAGTCAACAGCCAGATATGTTTGTATGTGTTCTGATAATAAACTGCACCATTTGATGAGCTGCAATATAGAAGCTTATAGAATGATTCAGAGTTGTTTTTTTCCCAACTTCAAATGTTTAACTCATAGTTTTATCATTTTGTGACTAATTGGAGATCTAATTACAGTTTTGGATTCAGTTAAACCCTTGCAATAGATGTATGTCAGAATTTAAAATGAAAATCTTTTGCCAGTAGTCAGAATAAAAGGCTTTTACTTCATAGTATAAATATATACTGTGTTATTGTTGGGTTTAGGATTTTTCTGCAGTAGGTGTCTATGACTTACTGGCAATAAATGAACAGTACACATTTAATTTGTTTTCAAAATAATACATATGCAGAACAAGTATGCACAACAAATTCTTAATATTATAGACAAATCATGAATACAATGTATAAACAAGTGGAAGCTTAAAGAAAAATAAATGCTACATTAGTTGGAAGAATCCTCAGGGTTCAGGCTATAATATGGGATATAAAATGTACCCTAGGTTTTGGAGGTGACTTTAGAAGTAGGACCAGCACTATAGTGGGGATACACCTGTCAGTCTTAATCTGTGTTCACCAATTTCATGTTAAAAATAATTAAGTAATAAAATAACCAAAGGAATAGAAATAAAAATTAGGAGAGCAAGATATGAGTGCTCAAGCACACAATGTCCCACTGCAAACAGTTATGGGAACGTGACTGCTCTCCAAAAAAAAGGATAAAAAAGAAATAATAAAGAAAAAATAATAAGCTATTACTTCTTGGGAGTAAGTAAGTTGAATAAACTTACCACCTAAAGTTGGTACTTCAATCCCCATTATGATGGTATAGTATTAATAGTGTTTCAGAATATCTTCTGTTCCTTTTGTCAAAGTGCAGTCAAGCTGACATAATTACTTTAGAACCGTGCTTTAATGGAATAAGTTATTCTTTTTACCTCCATTTCTGTTTTTAGTCTTATTCTAACATTAAATGTTAGATTTATCATAATTATTAGGCCCATCAGTTTTACTGCAGTTAACTTCACATCAAATGTTTTCTTGCCTGTAACTTTACTCTCTTATGCTATTATCTGTCTGCTGTTTTTGTTCATCTCGCACAATTATGTCTTTATCACTTAATCATCTGCATGCCTTCAAGAAATCTTTATTATTGACATTCAGTGGTCACAGTATCATTGAATTATAAACATAACTTTCCACAATCATCTGCTTTTAACTTGTATTAAAATAAAAGATAAACAATAGTAAAACGTTCACTCTTAAATTAATAAATTATATCTGAATAGTATTCTATATTATGACTTTGTATTTGACTACACCTGAGGTCTTATACATTAGCTGAATTTAATCATACCAAAAAGAATTTCAATTTTATGTTAGGCTGGTAGAGATCCTGATAAGTAATGAAATTGAATCTGGTGTACGTGTATCTCATTCTTGGCATTGCTGGTAGACAAAAATTTAGTTAACAAAAAGGGAAAAAGATCTTTCAAAGTAATTTACTCTAACCCTTTCTAAAAGAATTTCAAGTATCATGGCTATTGAGGATTATCTCTTGTTTTGTGTAGAACTTTCAATGAAAGATCCGTGATGTTAGTGGTCAAATAAGTCTGCATTGAAAAGGTATTTTCCCTCTTGTTAGATTGGAATGAAACTGATGGATCTTGCAATGTGGCCTAATTATTACTAAAGATTTGTCTAGTACTTTAAAAAGCTTTTACTGAATCAGGCAGAGTGAAACATTGTTCTAACATTCAGAACAAAAATATTTCTTTTCCTCTTAAAATTCAGATCTCACTCTTTTTAATTTTATTACTTTGTTGCTCACATTTTTGCTCATTGAAGCAGTAACTCTCATACCAATAGCAATAAACTACCTAGCAACCCATTAATTGTTTCCCAGCATGTAAATATAAATGCCAAATGACTGTTGGGTGTAGTGTTTTACAAAGTTCTCAAGCTTGTCAAATTTTAGATGTTTTATGTCATTGAAATTTTGTTAAACTAAGCTGAAAAGATCCTAGTTTTTATATTTTAGTTATAATTGTTAAAAATATAACAATAAATAAAATGTATATAAAATGATGATTTGTAGTAGTTATTGAGTACTCAAGTTCTTTTCATTTGGTGAAAAGCTTAGATGATTTTCCTTAAGCATACTTTAACAAATTTAGATGTCCACAAACAAGTGGTTTAAGTTTTAAAAACATATTTTAGAACACAAAGATGTGTCAGTTACTGGAATAGAATGTCCCAGAATTTTATAATTTGGTTTCCTATGTAAGCAATAAAGTTTTATTTTAATACATAAAGCATATATATAAATACATGCAGGTGTGAAGAGGGTATGTTGTGACTTAGAAGAAATTTGGAATGAGTAAGAGAACATTACTGTGTTAGTTCTTATAACATGCAAATGCATTGGTGAGCGAGGTATATTAATATCTACACTTTAAGGAATTTCTCTAAATAAGGAGGTACATTACTTGCCAATTGAATCAAGTGAGGGACACATTTTCATACATACTAAATTCTGCTATAATAATTTTACCTAGGTAAGAGAAACATAGTTTTAAGTAAAGCAGTATAAATCTTTTTATTGACCTTTGGGATTAGGATGAAACAAATAAACCATTGACCTCACAGAATATCAGTAAAGGAAGGTAAACAAACTTTGCATAAGTGAACTCAAGTAGGTTGTTGAGGAACAAATTTTCTATGCATAGTAGTTTTTTGTCAAATATTTACATTCTTGGTATGCTTTGTAGATTGTATGAGAGAAAAGTACCATACGCTGCAACACACACTGTTTGTACAAGGATTATAATTCAGGGTATTATTTGTCTTTCAGCACTGTACAACTATGATGGTAATACAAAGTATGGCCTGTCTCTTGAGATTGGTGAAACTGTGCAGATTTTAGAAGAATGTGGGGGTGTGTATTTTCATATTACTGTTGTAATGTTCCATGTGCTTGTATTTTGGTTCTTAAATTTTCAGTATTATTTTTTTAGAGTTTATATACAGTATAATTTTGTATTAAGTCTTATTTCATGATATAACATCGGTGAACTAGTTGATGCTTAAGTTTTAATTTTGAAGTATTGTAGATGTGACATTGTTTGCATCAGTAATATCTGAGTGGTAAATTATTAACAGATACTCATCAACATCACAGAATATTTATTTTATTAATAGTTTTGTCACAAATGATACAAATTATATTTTAACTTTTTTATTACTAAGCTAGTTTGTATTTTATGTGCATCTTGTTGGAAGATAATGATGTATTAAAGTTGTTTTGGTTATGTTTCAGTTATGTGTAATGACTTTCAAGCATGGCAGTTGTAGTAGTAGACTTGTCAGTTTCTTTGATAGTGAACCTTTTTTATTAAAATACTTCTATTAAAGGTTATTAGTTTATAAATTCATGTGTGATAAGAAAATATTTATTTTTTGTTAGGTTGGTATCGTGGTTTTTCCACAAGAAACAAAGCTTTAAAGGTATGTTTATGATCTCCAATAATCTGATGACATATTTATGTTTCAGATACAGTGCTTATAAGAATTTCTTTTCTTGACTTTTGTGCATGGTTTTTAGTAATTTGATTATTTAAAAGGTTGTATTTATTAGAAAAAGACTTGAAAGTTTAAAATATTTTTCTGAAAGCTGCTTGTTTTTCTAAAAATTGTGTTTAATCATCTCTTCCTTATCTTAATGGTTCTCTATTTTGACAAGGATTTTTAAAATAAAATATATGAAAATATATTCATTTAACTTCTAATGAACTGGTATATACTTAATGAATTTTAATATTGTATAAATATATGTGGCATATAAATATAAAGATCTGTATAGTTTACAGTTATAAACTATTTTAGTTTTTTTGTGTTAAACTTCATTTTCAGGGAATTTTTCCAGCATCTTTTATCCATTTAAAAGCTTTTCGAATAGACAATGAAGGGTAAGTATTCACTTAGATTTATTCGATTTGGTTATGAGAGGTATTTAGTTCAGTCCATTAACACTGGAGTAATCATATAGTAATCATCAGTGGCACTATACATATTCTTGTAATGTGTTCTGCTGTTGGATAAGTTCTGAATTTTTGATAAAAATAAGTCCCATGCATGTAATAAGAGTGAAATAATTTATTGTATAATGTTTGCTACAGGCTACACTTACTTTGACATGAGTTGTAGGTCTACGATCACAAACAAAATTTTCAACTTAATTATTAGGTGAGTCATAAAGGGTCATTCCATGTCAAATCATCCAAGGGCTGCAGGTGACCCCACAGAATCCCTTGAAAAATTCACAAGTGATCATCTACCCATATAATGAAAATTTGCCAAAGATTAGATCAATATCTCTAATAGTTTCTGATTTACAGCCCTGTAAAATTTAGTTAATTTTCTTTTTTATTTTTGGCAAATTTATTTTCAGGCAATTTTGGCTAGTAAAAGGTTGAAATTTGCTACACTGACTGAATTAATCTTACAGAATTCAAAAATAGTCTCAAACCAAGTTTATCTCTTTTTGGATTTGCATAGTGAGGCAGTAAAATGACCTGAAAACCCAAAATTGTAAAAAAACATTGGTTTATGTAATAAGTCACAGCTCTAAGACTTAATATGATACAAAGCTGAATTTTGTGTTCAAATTTCCTATAACATATCAGTTGATAAATTAGCAATTGTTGTTATTAAAAGTCTTTTAGATCTCCTGTAAAAATATTCAGCTGCATGCAACATTTTATGATTTATAAATTATTTATACAGAAACTACTGTAGATCTTAATGCACTAATAATGTTTAACAGAAATTTCATTGATTGATAACAAATGTTGAATAATTTGCTTATTAGCTTACAGAAGCACTCATTTGATGATTCACACATATTGAATACTTTACTGAATTATCAATTGTTATTCAGTAAATTTGCATTAACTTAGTATTTGTATTTAGGGATTGTGCACATTAATCTAGATATTAGTTAAAATTACAAGATTCTTAATGTCATGTGACCTGTACCTAACATCTAAATTAAAACATCAAAAATATAGCTTACAACAATATATTTTGCAGTTAATTCTTGGTAGAAATGGATGAAATATTCTATTTACAGTAAATCTAAAGTATATTAGTGTGAAAGCATGAGAATGACATGATGAACATGGTTGATACTTAATTTCTTTACAAGGCATGCATCTTGCATCCATCCAGAATTGTCAGTTCTTTGAATGTTATTTTGGGTGTATTTGTATTAATATTTTAAGAAGCTTAATTCAACTGATTTTATAAATCAACACATGATTTTTCTTTTTTTTGTTTTTCATATAGATTATATGAAACTGTTACCTCAGTGGATGATTCAACAGTGCGTGAAGTAGCTTGTGTTTTACGAGAATGGCATGTGATATGGAAGAGACTGTATGTGGTGAGTTTTTTGTTATCATTATTCAAAGCAATCACCTTTATTTTATTGATATCTTTGGCTAAGTATTATAAGCATATAAACATATTTACTGAAATAGTTGTGAGAGAGTAAAATATTTGTCTAAACTTGTGTGACATAATTAAATTGCTGTATACTGACTTTTGGTTCTTTTAGTCTCACAGAGGTGTTATTAAGAGTATTGAAATACAAATGATTGTTGTAAATCCAATCCAAATTTATTTAATTTCTCAAAATTAAAGAGCTGGGAAAATGTCACACTCAGCATTTCACTGTGGAAAAATATGATTGGTATGGGTTACTTAATTTTTAATGTCCCTAGTCAAACTGGACAAAACTTAATACAAACTTATTAGTAAAATAATTTATGCTTCAAAAAATTGATTGAACATGACTTACTATTACTAAGATGTTGTAAACTGTGATATTTCTAGAATTTTATGAGACAGTTTTCAAAAGGCACTAAAATAGTTTTTCCTCTTAAAATTTCAATATCTTTTTATTGTCAATCAGAAAGTTACATTTTATATAACCAGTCAGATTCAGTATTTTTGATACTGATTAATACCTCGAGTTATACATTTTTGATACCTTATTTTGCCAATTGAAGTAGTTACCAATTTCAGCTACAAATTATTATAAACAACATTGCAAAAACCGACAAAAATTAGTAACAAAATGTAAACACCTCTTAAACACTAATATTTGATATATATAAATTACTTTTAATAAGAGTTTTTTGTGTAGGGATTTTATTTTAAGTTTTAAAGTGAAGGAAAATGTAATGAACATTTTCAAATCTTCCTATCCACAAATTTTACTGAAACTTGTGATTACTCATAAAATAATTTTCCAAAGTAAAAGATTCTAATATAACACTGGCTTTTATACATTTTTTTCACAAGTTTATATGTACCACTTGTAACTAGGTCTGTATTGGTTTCATGGTACACCACGTGATAATTTGAATCAAAGAACATTTCAAATTGAGTGAAGGAAATCATGCCAGAAATGTGCCACATTTCAGAAATGTGAAATTGGACATTTTATGTAAAGACTTCATCATTTTTTGCTCAGTAAAGAATAAAGATTGTCGACAGAGGAGACTAATAATTAGCAATTTGGAACTACATCATAACTTATGTTTTTTCAGCTATTATCTTCTTGTGCTATTTTGCAGATGTTTTGATGAAATATTTGGCAAATGTACCTTTTTAACTGCCATTTTACAAAGATAACATTCAAAACAAATTTATTTTCAGAGGAGAGAGCTCACTTTAGTTTCCCAACTACAAGGTGTCATGTGGGACCTAATGGAATGGCGACGCCAGATAATAGCTGGCACCCTTACCCAAGATCAGATAAGAGAAGTCAAGATAAAGATCACTGCCAAAATTGATTGGGGAAATAGGTATTTATGTCAGTGTAGAAGCTTTGTAATAAAATTTATAGCTTAACATTTCCTTTTCAGTGTGTATAATGTTTTTGTAATTAAAACAAAATATTTTCAACACTTAAAGAACAAAAATTGGTTATTTTTTATCTTGTTATTATTTTCTGTAGTTTTTTTCTTTATTTCGACTGTTTTTCTTTTGAAAAGAATATGGGAACTTTTGTATGAATATAACTACAGTGATTAGAATTTACAAAGCAGAATGATTTCATAATTTCTCATCTTCAACTTTATCTGTGCTGTTTTGAACTTGAATAAATTTTAATAAATGTTTCTTGGTTTTGTTTAATTTTAAAGTTCAGAATGTAGAAGAGCTACTTAATACTGAAAAGGCTTAAGATGTTGAATTAGCATGCTCTTTTTCACAAATCCTGATATAAAATTTGGAAATCAGAACAAGTAGGATGGCTTTTAGAATTCTTAGGTAGTATTGACAGATATAGGATTATTTCACTGCACCAAGCTTCAAGTGTTCTTTTGTTCACAGTTTCAACATAGGTGTACTTTACAATGCATGGCAAAAAGTTTAGGGGCATCTTGCATTCAAAATTTTATTGAATTATGTTTTGTTTATTTTATACCAATTAATATAATACTTTCTTTGTTGCATAAAATCTTAGCCAACAGACTATATTTTACTATTATAGATGTTTTAAGTTTTTAATTCCACAAGACAATAAAAAAAAGTCCTGAATTTTTTCTAGTATGACACATGATATATTTTTTCTATGCAGTTTGTGTTCTCTAATTTTTCATTTTCCCTGAAAGTGTATGAAATTAAATATAAGTTACTCACTTTTCAATCATTATTGTCCAGACAAACCATATTTTTTATCGTCTTTAATTTTGCTTGGTTGCAGGGCTATCAATAGAAAATCAAACCCTTCCTGCCATGCCACCTATCACTGGATATTTTCATAGTTCTGTCTTACATTTAATTACACATTATGTATACCTGATAGAAAGATAAGGTTTTTGCTGAGCAAATGATGTACTACATAATACTCTGTTTTGAATAGATAATAGTCAATTTCATTAAGAATACATGCAACATTCTGGAGAGAAGCTTAATGATTGGCTTTCATGAATTTGTAATGGCTCTTTTCACATAGTTAGGAAACCAGAAAAATTGAGAGAGGTAGGGTTAATTGCCTACTTTTTGCATGTTATTAGTCTGTGTTCTTTGTTGCATTATTTAATTAAGTAAAAATTAAGTGCATTACTGAAAAGAAGTAGGCTTAAATCTCTTCACAACTGATGGCAAGAAAAAAGTTTAGGTAAGTATTGTATTTCTTGTTTTTCAAACTTATTCTTTATTTATTATTATAAAAGTAATTAAAATGTTAAAATAGGGTTATTTTTAGGTAAGCTAAGGTTAGATTTGGTAAAATAAATAATAAGAACAGAAATATAATAATGATTCACAAGACATGAGAAACATGAGTAATGTAATTCAATAGTGTAACTTGAGCTTCACTTCCTCTGAGAGATTTACAATTTATAATGGTTTTGATAGTAGCTAATTAGACATGGTTCAAAGGGCAATCGAAAGGACAGTGAAACAGTAAAATTTAACTGTAAAAAAGATGTATACTGTTTTGAGCTTAAAAGTACTTTGAATAAATAAATATAGTTTTATGTTACAATTGGAAGTCATTCTAGAAAGAAAAAATGTTTATTTTGATTTTTCTCTTGGTGGTTATGAGGTAAGATAGATTGACAGACACTGTTTTTAGGTAGGCTAGAGAAAAATAACAGATAAAATAAAACATTTTACTTTAAAAAATAATGTTTGAAATGTATTTAGGAGGTTTTAGGGATTACGCATTAGAAGTATGAGATTTTTGAGATGAGGAAAAGTATTTTTCATCTTAACATGAAAATTAATTTTCCCACACATAATATTAAACACAAATACTCAGTGTATTAATGGGAAAACCTATATTTTAGTTGATTAAAAATACTTTGTTAATTTTGTTGTGTTTGTGTGTGAAAGGCTTTTGATGTAAATTGAAAGAATACCAAATTGTGTGAAGATATACATGCTGTATTGAAAGTGAGAAGTATTAAATGTTATAGAAACTTTAAACCATTATAGAGAGGTCACGTGGTTGGTCAGATTGACTGAACCCGTATTGAAAGAGTTAGTGTGCACACCATTGCCTCTTAGCGGCACAGTGGTATGTCTAAGAACTTGCATCACTAGAATTTGCTTTTGATTCCTGTGATGGACAGAGTACAGATAGTCCATTGTTTTACCCTGTGATTAACTTCAAACAAATAAGCTATGCACACCAATACAACAAGAACACAGACTAATATATGATGCTTTAGCAATGAAGTATAGGAATTTTATCATTGAATTGTAAGTAATTCTTAACATATACATATGCTGTAAAAATAACTATAAGAGGCAGTGGCTGAAATGTATGTTGTGGAAGTTGTTTATTGATATCAGCTTTTCAATTGCAAGTTAAAATAAAGAATATGAGTCATTAGAGCTTATCAGATGACATAATTAAGGGGTCATAATATTTATTTGAGAAATTGCAGATAATGTTCTTTCAGAAAAATGAAAAAGCATTTTTAAACTGATGAAAGTAACTGTTAAGCTCATAAACTGAAATTTGTAAAATAGTAATCCATCTTTTTATTTTAATGTTTTTTGTTGGTTCAATGTTTGGTGGTTTATGGCAAAAAGTAGTTAGGCTATCTGTGCCCCTTTCATGAAAAAAAGTAGGTTTATACTGCTCATAAGCTTGTTGATTTATGTGAAGAACTTGCTAATGTGTAACAATAAAAATGTGGCTTTCAGATTTTTTTTACTAGAGGGGGTACACGAATAAATGTTTTCTCTGCTGTGGTGCAGTTGTATTTGCCAAAACATGCAATGTTCCTAATTTTCCCTTTTACTGACCATTCACATTTTATAATTAAAGGGAAGAAATTGAAGCAACTTGTACAACATGTGTATTAGTAAGTGTTTCTCACTTAAGGTAGTGTGTCCAACATTCAAGATTCTATGTTAGGACTTTGTTATTGAGACTTTGCTAATTCAGTATCTTAACATTGAATGATCATTAATCAAATTTAAATTAAGCTGGTTTTTTACTTTCTAATTTATTTTTATTTTCATTTCAATAATATGTTGCAATATTGTATTACAAACTGCCATATATAGATTTTATATTTGCCCAGTTGATTCTAAGAGGTTTTGAGAGTGAAGTTAAAACTATTTTTGGTATGGTTTCTGTGACTCAACTGGCATGGTAATCTGCGGTCAGCTTTAATTTATAATACATAAAAATAAAATGTTATAAATTTTTTTGTAAATTATTTATTAGAACCTTAAAACGATTGTTATAAAAATTAATGGTGAATACCATGATTACTTTATACTGACATGTTACAGTTTTTGTTTAAGACTTCTGCTTAATATTTGTGATAAATCTATTAGAAACACCAAACTTTTACTCTTCTTGTAGGCAGTTGGGACTGGATCTTGTGCCAAGGATAGATAGTGAGGTGGTTGATCCTGAAACACTAAGTCCAGTGGAGCTGTATCATGTGGTAAGAAATTGTATTTTTGTTTTACCATTGCAATTTAAAACAAATATGACACTATTTATATATTTTGTGCATTAGAGCTGTATCAACTCAAAAAATGAATAAAAAATCAGTGTGCTGTCTAGGGATTTTTAATTTGTTTTAGTCTTGTTGATTATGTGTTTATTATCATGTTTTTTTTAACTGTTGAAGTGATGATTAATTTGTTTTATGTTGTTACAGCATTTGAATATATTTCAACAGAAATTATTTACACCTAACAAGTGATGTTATTTATGTTGTTTTTTTTTCCACATAAGATACAGATTTTGTTATAAGAGTATTATTTTATCCAGTTATTTTTCTGTTTATGTAGCATCTCCAAAGCTCAGAAAATGTTTCAGGACTTTTAGTAAGTAAAATATTTCATTAGATTTTATTAAGAGACTTACTCTTTGAATAGTAGTAAAATATATAAATAGGTGTGTGTTGGGATAAGGGTTCTTTTACAGTGAGTGTCTGTGACTTCTTGGTAATAAATTTGAAAATCAACAAACAACACTTACTCCACTTGTTTTCAAAATAATATATAGATATGTATTTGGAAATAGGTCGAACATATGTACAACAAATTCTTTACACTATAGAGGCTATAAGCATATCATAATCACTATATTGCTTCGACCTATTCAGTTGCTTTATAATTTCAACTGACAGGCCTAACTGTTTTTTACCCATTACCAAACTGTCCAAGTACAGTTTATTTTTTCGTTGAGCTACCACAGTCATATCTTATATTTCTAAAATTATCTGCTACTTTTTCTCTCTCTCTATTTTTGAGAATCATCTATTTATTAGTGAAAGTTCACTGCAGCAGTTCAGTTATTTTAGAACTGTCTTTGATGAACTAAACACTCTTTTTATCTCTTTTCAACGTTGTAAGTCTCTGTAATGTATTATCCGTTACGCCTATAATAATTATTATACCTTTTACTCATATGATGATTCACTTTGTAATTAACTTTTCTTTGTCTAAATTCCTTCTTATAACTTTACTTTTCCTTTGCTTTGTCTTTCTGTTTGTTGTTGTCTCACACTATTTATATATTTAATATTTAATTGTGTGCTAACCTTCTAGAAATCTCTGTATTCTTGACATCAGTAAATTTCACATGATGTTAAATAGCCTCAACATCAACGAATTATAAACAGAAGTTCCAATAACCATCAGTTTGTGTAACTCTCTGATTACAAAACAAAACTAAATATGAAATATTAACTCATAAAATAAAGAAATTAATAATACCTACACTAAACAGTCTTTAATATCATAATGCCTTTAATACTATAAAATAAAAAAGGTGCCTAATTTTGATACAAGATTTTACCTAATATTGTAGATATTATTGGTGTGCAATGCCTTTTTTTTTTTACCAATTTTTGTTTTAAAGAGAGCACGTGTTAACATATGCCATAGTTGAGATGTAGAAGTGCAACACACCCTCCTGATGCAGCTGAATCCTTTTATATTGTAGAGCTATGTCATCAGTTCTCATATATGTTGACTGCATTCATGCTAAGTTTTTATTTGATAGTTTGTGCTTTTGCTAACTTTCTGACCATCTTATGCTTGTCATCATCTATATCTTAAAATTTTCTTGTGAAAGGTTTTTCTTGTCTTTTCCACATGATGAATTTTCAATTTTATGTTACAGTTATGGCTTCTGGTGTGTATCCTGCCATAACTGACCTAATCACACTTAACGTTACTAAAAAGCATTCGACAGCGTATGGCACAATGCCATCAAATACAAACTAAATCACCTGCAAATAAATCCCACAATAGTTAAATGGATTTCAAATTTCTTAACCAATAGAACAGCACAAGTAAAAGTCAATAAAACTATATCCAAATTATTTAATATAACTGCAGGAGTGCCCCAAGGATCAGTCCTCTCTCCACTTCTATACATAATTTTCGTCAATGACATACCTTTTCCAAATCTAACACACACACACAATTTTCGCGTACAAGAATCACTAAATAACGTCTCAACATGGAGCATCAAGTGGAGAGTCGTGTTAAATCCAACGAAAACACAAGCAATCACCTTCTATAGGAGATTAAAGAAGCAAAGAAAAAATCTAGAAAAAATAAAACTATCACTCAGAAACACAACCATTAACATAAGCAAAAACATCACATTTCTTGGCATCACTTTCGACACAAAACTAACATGGAAAAAACATATAAGCAATATACACTCGTCAATCAGAAAAAGGATTTCACATCTAATGACTATAACCGGTAAACAACCGAAATGCCCACCAAACACCATTATACAAATCTACAAGGCTTACATCCGTCCAGTAATAGAGTACGAATGTCAAGTAACATACAATATGTCAAACAACACACTCCAGAAAATCCAAGTTCAACAGAACAGAATATTAAAATCTGCATTCAGCCTACCATCATTCATGCCAACAAATTATATACATCAAATTAGCAATTTACCAACACTAAGAGATAGAATAACAGAAATATCACTCAAATATTATCTAAAAGCAGAAAATAGAAACAAACTAATGGCATCACTGTACAAATTATCCAGTGCACCAACAAAATACATTTCACCTTACAGCATATTTCAAGAATCACAAATTACTCAACAAAAAATGTAAATAAATAAACCCATGTCAATAACATATATTCCTTTTTTCAGATACCGGGCACACGACAGGCGAAACTTTCGGCGCCTGTCCTGTGAAAGTGGGTTTTCTCGGGGCACTCCCGTTTCCCCCCACAGCAAAAACTTAGGCATTGGATTTCTAGATCCCAGCCCAGGCAACTTTATTGCCAGACCCTGAATCGCGCGGTTTGATCCGAATTGTATTCAAGTTCACATCTGCTTGACTTCTTCCTTTCGGGACAGGTCCCAGCCATTCTTTCCTGTGGTGCCTTTGTCTCCACCCAAGACAACATTTAGAGGGACATCTTCCACTTAAAGAGTTAAAAATAATAATAAATAAAATAATAATTAAAAAAACACAAAAAAATTTATTCCTAATAATTCACGATAGGGGACGAAGAGGAACCACAACGTTCCTGAACACCCTAGTTGGAGAGAGAACTCTTCTAATTTCTCTCTCTCTAAACTAAACCCCTGCCACATTAGTTTGATTTTGACGCTACTGTGGCTTCAGGATTCATGTAGTCAGTGGAGGAGAACTTGGCTGTGATGGATTGCAAATTATAATCTTACATATAGCCTGCAATGTCTCATTAGCTGTGGTTAGGTCTTTTTTTTTTTCTTGAGAATCTGTTTCAGAAGATGAAAACTTGGACAGCTTTTTTCTACCTCTTGCTTTTGCAGCTCTTTCCCAATCTATTTATGTGGATTTTCCTCAACTTTTTGCACATGTTATTTTAGGTTTTTTACCTCTTTTTCTCTTTCTCCTGTTTCATATGGTTATTCTCTCTTTCTTCTTCATTCTGACCCAATGTCAAATAATTTGGTTTTTCCTTCTCACTAAAAATTTGTGTTAATGCTGAACAATTACTCACTCAGTTGCATTCAAGTACCAGTGTGCTTTGACCTCATGTTTGGCTGATTAGCATACTTTAGTATACATTGGTCAGTTTCCATTTCCTAATTTTCAAACCTTGGATTCAGTGATTAAGACTCTCTATCCTTTGTTTTTACCTTTCTTTTCAGTTTTCTTCTTTTTATCTTATCCTCATGACTATTCTTCGTTATCTATCATCTGCTCACCTCCTTTCTTAAGCTATCCACCATTCCTCTGAGGGGTTTTAGGTAAATACACATGCTCTTTTCTCTTTGTTGGTATATTAATTTTTTGTGCTTTCTCCCTCAACATGTAATGGCTTTGTTATTTAAATCTCATTGACAGGGACACCCTTTTGTGTCAACATTTTAATTTCTTCTTTTTTGTTTTTCATATTTATTAATCCTGTCCTATTCCTGTCTTTCTTCCTCTGTGATCCTCATCTCTAACAGTTACAGCTTCTTTTACATTAGTTGTCAAAGTGACACCTTGTTTTGCTCATTTTGTCTTCAGACATTGAAAGTGCTTTTTAGGCTCAATCTCAGGAAGTACAACTTCTTGTTTGTTGCTACTTGGATTCTCTGGATCTTGTGACAGATTTGCTCTTTCATTCTAATAAGATTCTAGAAATGAAGTGGTCTCTTGCTTATCAGTTGCTCTGATAATTATGCTCACAGCTAGGTACCCTCCTTTTGAAAGTCTTTGCCATTTAGCTCACTACCAAATTTCTTCTCTTCTGGTGTCTGGTTCTGCTTCTTCTAGTTTTGACTGTGGATGTATTCAGTTAAGATATGTCTAATGTCTACCTATATACTTATCCTCCCACTTTTTTTCTTTCTCATGTTCTCTTTCCTCTCACTATGGATTCCTGTACATGGTGAGGAGGACCTCCCAGGGTAGGTTCTGTTCTGTCTGGTTACCTCCTCTGGGATCTAAACATCCACCCATGAGTTTGCCGTGCATGGCAACTTGTGAAGGGGATGAGAGGATCCTGGTGGTTGAGGAGTCTAATCCTAACACACCACTTTGGCCTTGAATTCCTGTAGACGGGCTGCCTAGGAGTGGGCCCCCTTGGGCCAATTGGCTGGTCCATTTGGGCTGGGGTCTACCAAGTACCAGTGTTAGATGTTTTCAGCTGGTGTTGTGAACATTATATCTGATGCTGGTATAGTGCTTACAAAATCCTGGCGTTGCCCAGTGTCCTTGTTTGACATTGTAGTGCATCCCCTTGTAGGGTTCCATGGTGGGTGGAATCAGTGGGTATCGAAATTTCCTTTTTTACTATGGATTCTCCAAATAAAAATTTAAATAAAATAGTGAAAAAAACAGCCAGTAGGTAAACGACTATGTCTTGAAGATTCTGAGCAGCAATCCTCACCATCTGTACAACCTGTTGTACCTCATTTTCTTATATTGCACTGGAGGGGTGGCATTGTTGGTTAATCAGCATGTGCCAACCCTGTATTTGCCACTTGACACACCCTTGGAGGCCATAGCCATCTGTGTTTTCTGTCACCTGTGCAGACACGTGATTTATCAGACCTTGATGCTCTTATTGAACAGTTGCCATCTCCTTTTTTCATTCTGGGGAATTTTAATGGACATCATCCCCTCTGGGAAAGTGCTAATATTGATAGGAGGGGTCGCTCTGGAGAGGATATGCTCTCTTATTACAACCTCTCTCTTTTCAGTACTGGCTCTTACACTTATTTCCATGCTCCTTGTCAGTCCTTTACTGCTATTGATCTCTCAATTTTCTCCCCTTTATTATTTTACCATTTTTCATGAAGGGTTGACAGTAATTCATGAGGCAGTGATCATGTTCCTATAATCTTGAGATAGACTGGCCATGGTTGATGCCAATTGACTCACTTGCCCAGGTGGAAGTTGGATTAGCAAACTGGCCCTCTTTTACTGTTCTTGCAGAACTTGATCCTGCTATTGTCTGTAAGTATTCAACAGACGACATTTACTTTATTATACAAACAGCTTCTCGGTGTATTTCTAAAACCTCAACACGTTTTCCACTATATCCTCATTTATGGTGGAATCCTGTCTCATACATGGCACAGAAGTTTCAAAAGCAAACCTGGGATATGTTCTGTAGATATCCCACACTTTCAAACTGCATCACTTTCCAGCGGGCCCATGCACATGCTCAAGGGGTAAGATGTCAAAGCCAGAAGGAATTTTGGATTAAGTTTACAACCATCATATCCTCTATCACAAGTTTCAAAGTAATTTGTGATAAGATTCGAAAGGTCAGTGGGCAATATCACTCTGTTTCCCTCGATCCTGCTCTCTGATTGTCAAGAAGTAACTGATACCCAGAGAATCACCAATACTCCAGATGCTGGGTATGTAGCACTTCTGCCTCTTCTTTCACCTTCTTAGCCTTGGGCAGAGCAATCACCTCTTTCCTTTCGAGCTGATTGTCCTTATGACTGTAATCGTTCCTTTACACTGCTGGAACTCAAATTGGTCCTTTATCAGCCTGGCAGTACATTGGTTGGACCTGATGATTTACATTATTTCCTGCTTCTTTTTACTGTCCTTCTGGTTGTTTTTAACTAGATCTGGTAGGAGAATGTTTTTCCTGATGCCTGGCACCAAGCTATTGTCCTACCTTTCTTCAAGTCTGGAAAGAATCCCAAGATTCCTTTAAACTATCATCCAGTTGCTTTCACGAGCTGTCTTTGTAAGACCTTAGAGAGGATGGTTAATGCTTGTCTTGTTTGGTTCCTCGAATCAAACAACCTCCTCTTGCCCACCCAGTGTGGGTTCTGACAACAGTGCTCCACCATGGACCACTTGATTTGACTTGAAACAGTGGTTTTTATACTTATCTGTTAGTCTCCCTGGCGAGTTATGATTATTACAGTCAAGTTACAGAAAGTCCTTTACGACTTGAATTACTGTAGTTTTCTCTTGATGGAGACAAAATGTAAACATTGGTTTTATGCTATTTATTTTTTTAATTTTTGTTTTGTTTTACCTTAATTTCCTTTTATGAATTTTACTAAATTTACTTTTACCATTTTACTGGATGTTTGGTGCAGATAGCTTAGCTGCTTTGTCCAATAAAACACTAAATCAGCTAACCAACCAACTCTGTCCAATTTAAGCCACTTCGTTTTGAGTCTTTTTTATTTTCTGTGGAAATCCCATTCTACGTAGGTTTTTTTCTTGTGTAACCCTTACCAGATTACATCTGGTTGGCTTATGTATTACTGTCTGAGGATACTTGTTTTAACTCTCATCAGATCTGTCATTTCACTTTTCCTTGGCTGTTTATTTCCATTGTCATTTAGAGCAGATAGTGCAAGCTTACATGTGGACTGCACTACACATCACACTTTTGTCCTGCCCAACTTGCATCATTTGACCATCTTTACCTGATTTGGTTATCACTTGCTAACTTTAGTCATTTTTCATACCACGTACAGGTTTTGGCAGAGTGAGTTGCTACTTTTATCTCATTTACTTTTACAATGGCTTTTTTATACATTCTTGTTTATTGTTCTGTGGTAGTTGTCCAGACACACTTTAATAAATCTGTAACATATGGCCTTACTTGTCTGTAATGCTCACTGAGGAGATGGGGTGTTTCACAATACTGCTAGAGGTTGCTTCTTGGTATCTTCCTTCATAACTAAAGCTTCTACCAGACTGTACAAACTCTTGAACAGTCATAGTTAAAGCAGTGCCAGGTTTACTGTCCATTCTTTAGGTCTGAGACAAGTTTGCTTTTCAAGACAGGGTTTTTGTGGTAACCCAGTGCACTGTCTTATGGTATTGTATTTCTTTGGATTCCTCACCATATTGTTTTACTCCCTTTCCACTTATTACAGGGGTGGTGGACCATGGAGGCTTTCTTTTGAGTATGATTGATTCTATTCAGTAAGGTTGTTCTATTCCATTGGTGTAATTGCTTTGCAGTTTCTTTTTACTGGGGACCAAAAACAAATTGCTGATGCTGCCTGGTTTTGGAGTGGATGAATCCAGCACATGCAGTTCACCCTTCTGGTTGGCATTCTCCCTTTTTTTGCTGCCTGGAAGCTAGTTCTCATGTATTTGATCATCTGGGGTTGGATTGGTGTATCATCAGCCAGCATAAGTTCTCATATATGTGTGGTTGGTAGAGGCCCTTTCCTTTTGCATGTTATCTGTGGGTCCTGGGTTTAAATCCTTATCTCACCAAACATGCTTGTCTTTTCAGCCATGGGGGTGCTATAATGTGACTTTAAATCCCATTATTGTGATAAAAAAGTAGCCCGAAGGTTGGTGTGGATGGTGATGACGAGCTGCCTTCCCTCTTGTCTTTTACTGCTAAATAAGAGAAAGCTAGCACAGACAGCCTTTCTACAGCTTTGCATGAACTACCAAACAAACCAGACCTTCCACACAGCAGTTGAAAATTTCCCAATGGCACCTGGTTTTGGACCAGAGTTTGCTTTTCCTCATCCAGCTGTTGTCTGGATGTTGTTTACTTGGTCTGCTCATGCAAACGTTTTCTAGTTGTGTTGTTGGAAGGAAAGTTGTTTTTTCTTCTGCTTTCTAGTTTTGAAATGAAGATTGTTTGGAACCTTCTCTTACCATGGATTGCAAGACAAATACGTAATGATGCCTGGTTTAGAAGTAGATTTGACTCACCAGATGTACAATTTGATGTCTCCTAGTCATTCTACATAATCACGTGCATTAAATTACAGGTTGGGTGCATGTCTTTTTTACCAGATTTAGTGACACATATCTTGACAATGAATCCAGCACATGCAGTTTTTTCCCATGTGACCCAATACATTCAGGTTTCTCACAACACTGGCTCTCTTCAGGCATCTTCTGAAGCTTACTCATCTTGGTAATTTTTTCATAGGTCCCTCTACTTTTTTATTCTGAGTAGAGATTAGGTATATTTTTGGAATTTTCACATTTTTCAATACTAAAAATGCATTTCTGGTGCATATGCTCACCTCCTCTCACACTTACTGTCCATTCTATCCACCTCCAGTGCATCTTTTTTGTCTATTCTTGAAATAGTGATTGTGCTCTCGAGTATAGAAGGAGTCGGCTACACTAGGAGGATATATCACAGTTCTATTGGTAGAGTGTTTTGGAGCTACAGTGCAGCTATACCATGTGTAAACATGAGGATAGGTCGGAGCATCAAAACTTGTGATGATTGAAAATAATGCATGTAGAGGGCAACACAAATGAAGAAAAGCTATTATGTGAGAAAAACTAAGTATGTATTGGAAATACATTTTCAATGTAGGAAAATGTTAACTTTTAAATTTGTATTATTGGCAGTATTTTTATATTTATCAAGGAATTGCAGGAAAAACAAGAGGGCATTATATGATTAGATCTTTGAGGTTAGTTTTTAATTTTTTTTAGAAACTTTTAGATTATCATACCTTTTGACACAAATCATAGTATGACAGTTTAATAAAAGAACATTAAGTATTTAGTAGTTGTATGGTATTTTTCTGTACTGTATGAGACAACAATTAATTTTTAGTTTCTTGTGTTTTCAGAGTAGAGGGACCAATAAGAAAAAAAAATCAAAATTTGCCCAAACCCATCACCTTTTCATGCATATGAGGGATTTTGGGTATTCTGTTGGGGAAGATGTGGAAATTTACTTTTCACTTTATGATGCTCAGCAGGCTGAGTTCATCAGGTAATATTTCAGGAATCTTGTTTCTTTGATTACATCCTATTTGATGTCTTATACAGATTTACCTACTTGTAAGTTTTTACAGCTTTTTAATAATATTTGTATAATTGTTTTAATAATAAATTTTTCATGACATTGTTCATGCTTTGTGGGCATGTTTTATTTAAAATCAAAATTTCATGTTATTAATTTTTTGTAGTTGTAATAATTGGAAATCTGTAAAAAATAAAGTGCTGTAATGGGTAGTTTGTTCTTTTATACATCCTTATATGTTTTAGATGAGTTAAACCTGTTTAACTAACATCTTTCTCTTAACATTAAATCTATTTTGTTTGATTGTAAAATAATTTGTTACATTATATTTAATACTTTATTTTTGTATGCATTTGCAGTGAAAGGTATTTAGTCAAGTTAGCCAAATATGGACATTCCAATTTCATGGAGAAAATGCATAACCACTGTACAATATTTACGGTATTTTTTTATTTTATTTATATTTTTTATTTAAGCAAACTAAAGTTTATTAAAAAAATACAAATTTTCTGATAGGTATTCATGAAATTTATGAATTAACTCTCTTCACATTGGCTCTGTCAGTGTGACCTCTTTGTACTTGTACAAAGTCCTTATAGATATGATAATGCTAACATTTGATGTATATTATGTATATTTTCACAAATTTTAAGAGGTTTTTGGTAAACATACAAAAAAAGTATCAGTGAAGTATTTTTAATAAATGAAAAAAAGATGTGTTCAAGATCATGTGAAGTATTTGTTTCGAATAATCCACGTGCAAAGTGATTTCGGGTTAAGATTAAAAATACTTTTTGTCATCTCAGAAATTCCAAATTACATTTGTGTAGTGTCTAAAACATCTTAAATACATTTCAAATGTTTATTTTTAGTAAAACTTTGTTTTCTATGCTCTAACTTTTTACCAAGTTAGTTTGACTGACCCCAAAACCTCCCCATGTTAGGTTGCCATGACTGGAAGGTCAATATAATAATAAATATATGTGCTGACATTTAGTGTTATGAGGCTTAAGCTGCTAAGACTAAACGTTTTCATTTTTGTTTTTTAATATGTAGTCATTTAATATAAAATTTGTTTCTTTTTTATGGTGGATGCAAGGTTGATTAAGTGACAGACCTCACATAGTTAGAGTATAGAAAATAACATGAAATATAAAGTTTTGCTTTAAATAAATGTTTGAAATCTATTTAGGAGGTTTTAGAGTTCAAGCAAATAATGAGATTTTGGGGATGAAGAAAAGGTTTTTTTTTATAACATGAAATCACTTTGCACTCAGATTAGTAATGAAACAGACTATATTCACAAACAAATCTTAAGTAAAAATATTTCATAAAATAATTAATTTATTTTTGTATACAAAAACTTTATATTTACTAAATGTTTTATCAAATTTTGTGAAGATACACATACTGCATCCAAAAGTTATTGTATGAAAATGTAATGCCCAATGTGTATACAAATTAATATGTTATACTGAGCCTTTTGCAAATAGGTTAAAATAACATTATGTGAACAGTGAAGCACCTTTGGAAGTGTCAACAATAGTTGGTTTAGAATGGTGTCCAGTTTGTTTTTGAACAAGTTACTTTCCTTTCCTTTTGAGTGTTTTGTTTCTTGTGCATTTTAAGCTTTTGTATATTTGTATATTAAATAGTATTTGCTAATTTGATGATAAACTAGAAAAAGTGTAGTTATGACAATTTTAATTATATTTTTTCAAACTTAGACATTCACTACCAATAACAGATTAATATGATATAAAATAAGAAAACTCATGTTGGTAATTTTTATCCATTCAGAGAAGATGTTGAATGTCAAATATGACTTTTTGTTTACCTTGTAGTGATTATGTAGATACTGTCATTTTTGAAACATGAATGGTTTTGCTTTCCCAGTCATGAAGTGCAAGCTAATATTACTGTGAGCCTCTTTAATTGATTTATCAGCTTTGAGCAAATGTCTTTTATTGCTGGTGTATTTTTGGGTAGTGCTCTTCAGAAAAATTGTATTTCAATATGATAAAAGATATCTTTTTTTCTTTGGCTGTAGCCAGTTGTAATTTCAGGAATTCTGACTGTGTGATAATAATCAACTAGGTTTATATTATTGAATGTACTTTCTTCACTAACTTTGAAGGTGTTGACAGAATGTCATTCTCCAGTGATCTGACTAACAGTTTTGAAACTTTTAAATTAATTGGTAGAGAGTTTATGAATTGAAGAATCTATTTTGGATGATAGGTCTAGGTGTTAGTGTGCCTGTTTGCTCTGGCAGGACTGAACTATTTTCATACAGTGTTATTTGTGTTTAAAATTTTGCATAAAGTATTAAATATTTGGTTTGATGAATTTGCTTAGAGCTCAAATTGTGAATTAGATGTCTTACTTTCTTATTAATGCCACTAACTCTAGGTATGCCTGCTTTATACATTTCAGCTAAATCATAATGAGAGATTTGAATTAGATATTGTGAACTTTTATAAATTTTTTTCAATAAGTGATAACTCCATGTTGATGCTTTGCTGAACAGGTCATGACTGATGGAAAAATAAAACATCATTTTCCTTTTTTAGTAAGCTGGGCCAGTAAACTAGGGTCAAAGTAGCTATAAAATTACCTACAGCATTTATGGGAAGTGACCAATGTGTAGTTTAGATAGGTTGGTGGTATTGTAAGGCCTGTAATAAATAAGAATTATAGCAGTTTAGCTTACACTTCAAAATGTTTCTAACATAAAAAAAAAAAAAACAGTTTGGAGAAGTTTCGCTGTAGATGAGGTTCTGCCATGATTGCAAGGTTACTAGTGTTAACCAAAGTGTACTATCTGTGGATTTTTGTAGAGCTCAGTGTTAACCAAAGTGTGTGCAAACTTATGTTTACATTGCCTGCATTTTTTATAACTTAAAGTTCACAGAAACTTGTATTTGTTTTTCTTTTGTTTACTTTCAGGACCTAGGAAATGCAGATTTAAATAGAGATATGTATATAATTGTTCATGTTATGAGGATAGGTAAGTATTTTTGGTCTTGTTAAAGATCTTTATGTGGTTGTGTATATTATAAAGACAGTTAAGTATGCTTGTGTTTTGTAGATAAAATATGTTTCTGTAGATTTGATCAGGATGCAGAAGGTTATATGTTTAACAACCTATTCATTTGATTCACAATAAATTCCTGGAAGTTTTTTACCATTTGATAGAATAATGGTTTCAAGACAGACTTTTAAAACTAAAGAAATACCTGTCACAATCTTTCATATGATTTATTTTTTTATATCATGATATTGTCAAATGATTTAGAGCTAAATTACACAATGATTCAAAAGTTGGAGCTTTTAGAGTGTTTCATGAAGAGACAAAATTTATACAGTAAAGCATTTGGAACAATACTGGACTTTAAAACCACATCCAAAGTTAATCCAGAGTAACTCTCTCACGTGCAAAGTGAATATTATGTTTATGAAAGACCTAAATGGCTACTGCACTGAAGATGGAGATGTATTCTGATGCCAGTAACAAGGTGAAAAATGAGAATTTTTAATTGAAATTAACAGGACTCCAATTCAGAAGTTTGCAAATTTTCAGTACACTTTGAAATTATTTACTCTTTTAATCAGACATAACTGAATAAAGTGGAATCATGGCAATCTCAATTAAACACATTGCTTCAAAGTCTCCAAGAAAGTTCCGATGGACTTTAGAAGATTTGGTCTTTGAAGCTGGTGTTTCTCTACAGTGGAGAGAATATGGAAGATTTGCAAAGATGTTTTTTCTAAGATTTATCTTATCTTCAGTGTTTCTCAACCTGTTTAACTCTCTTGACATGGGCTCTGTATATACGACTGACCAAGTGACCTCTTTGTACTTGTTTAAAGTCTTTGTCAATTTAATACTTCTAACTTTCAGTACAGTGTGTGTATCATTACAAAATTTGGCAGTATTTCAATTAATATTGTCTTTAACATACAAAAAAGTAATTTTTTATTGAAGTATTTTTAATAAAATAAAAGATTTTTCCATGCATATATTCAGTATTTAGTTTGAATAGTCCATGTGCAAATTAATTTTCATTTTAAAGTTAAAAATACTTTTCCTCATTTTAAACTTCCTGTGTGTAATCCTTAAGACCTCCCAAATATGTTTCAAACATCTAATTTTGGTAAAACTTGAGAGAATATGTTATTTTCTCCACCTTAACTCAGACTGGATTAGTAAATCTGAGTTATTTCAAAAGTAACAAAACAGAAGTCTAAATAAATCTAAATTACTTTTTTTTTTCTTTTCAAAATGATTTCATATTGTAATATGAAACTAAAGTCATTTATCCAAAGTTGCTCTAAGTTCATAACAGTATACATCTATTTATAATGTTTTTTGAACAGTGACTAACTGCTGTTCACACCATTATAAGTTGTAAGTCACACTTGGGACATACAAATTCAAATTACATTACCCATGAGCTACTACAATTAGTACAAGCAGCTTCTGTGCATGCCTTGTGAAACATTTTTATTATTGTTTATTTTACTTAATCTGATCTTAACTAACCTAAAAGGTCTGCATTTTTACATTTCAATTTTTTTTTATAATTATACGTAAAGAATAAACATGGAAAACAAGAAGTAAAATGTATGTCTAGCCTTTTTTTTCCCTTGCTTTTAGTTGTTAAAGAGAGTTAACCCTATTTTTTTATATTACTTGTACTATTGTAATTAGTAATTTTTATTTAATTAAATAATGCTTCAAAAAATATAGAATAATAATATGCAGAAAGGTAGACAAAGTCCCTTACTTCTTAAAATTTTTCTGGCTATCTAACTCTGTAGCAAGAGTTGTTTGAATTCATCGAAGCTAATTGTTAACTTTCTCACAGGAATGATGTTGATACTAAGAGTAAAACTGACATTTAACCATTCAAAACATAGTTATTCAACACATCATGTGGTAAATGAAAACCTTGAGTTTTGCCATAAGCAGTATATAATTAAAAGTAAGAGAGAACTATTAATGAATTATAATGGAGAGGATGTGATAGGTGGGTGTGGCATGAGAGATCTGATTTTCTATTCGATAGCTCTGTGGCAAAACAAAGTTGAATATATATATATGTGTTTTATATGAGTAATGATGATTTTATAGAGGGTAATTTATATTTAATTTCATACTCTTTGAAAGGTGATGGATAAAATGGGAATGATGACATGCTAAGAGAAAGTGTGTCGTGTGTCACACTAGGGGAAATTCAGGATTTTCTAAAGTATTGTCTTGTGGAATTAAGAACTTATAACGTATATACTATTATTATTACCTAAGAATTTATGATATTCTAATTGGTATAATATAAAAAGTAGTTTAATAAAATTTTGAATGTAAGACTAAAATTTTGTCATGCTATAAAGGATACTTTAGGAAATACAGTTTATACCAAGGACCAATAAGGTGTTTATCATGGATCATTTGGAGAGAAACACTGTTCTGCAGAATTTTATGTTGGTATTAGCAGCAGTGTGAATGGCACATGATCATGGCCATCAAACCAAGTGTCATTTAATATAAAAGTAATAATTGAAGGGAGCACAAGATCCAGAGCATTATTCTTATAATGTGGTTAATTTTCTGTAGGTCAAACAATAAATTAATTTAGATGTTTTTTGTTGACCATGTTCTAACTTCATTGTTAAAGTGAGCAATATTTTTTGATATAAGGCAAATATTAGGTAGAATGAATGTTGGGTAAAGTAAAGTTTGTTTTGTATCTTTTTAAGGTAGATTTGGGTAAAATAAAAAGATTTTCTTTATCTGTCTAAGGAGAATGTGTGGAAAACAAAGCTTTTATCTTTATAGGACGAATGTTAAGTGACAACAAAAAGTCTACAGCTCAACTCTACAAGAGACCACTTGGGTGTGGTGGTGAGTAGTGTTTTCTTTAAATGTGCTAGTTCTAATGTACTTTTACTGGTTATGTAAAGAGCACTTAGACCATTAATGTGTTTGTTATATTGTAGCTTTCTATCTTCTAATATTATGTGAAAGGCCTTGTCTGCACATGGTGTGGTAGTCATGGAGGGTTGATGTTATTATCTATGTTTTCTTTGTTTTTATCTCTAAGATCATAGAATTAATTGATTTTGATTTTTTTTCTTTGTGAATTTTTATGTGATTAAATGTCTAGGCTAATAGAATAGTAATATTTGTTTATGACAAATTTATAAATGGAATCCAGGAAACTGTTACACCAAGTTAAATTATTATTTGGTAAAAGATTAAATAATTTTTATTATTTATAGAATGGAATATTTGTGTTATATTTATATCTGCTTTGCAGAAGCTTAAGTACTTCAGAAAATATTTTTCACAATGCTTAGTTCTAAAGTGTCATGTCTTAATTCTATTTAGAGGTAACTGTACTATGACATTCCCTACAAGTTTGAGATATATGAGTTGAATTTAGTACTTTATGTACACTGTTTTATTCACTTTATTTCTACTATCAGGTTTCTGCCACTAAGAATTCTGAAGCTTTTTTGTAATATCAAGTGTAAATTTACAATTTAAATTTTGAATAAAAGAAAACATTCAAACTTATCTTTCGATATGTTATTATTTATAGTTCCATTTTCGTACTGTATAATTGTGTAGTTACCATGTAACTTTGAGTTAAATATGCTTTTCAGTTGGTTGTTGTGTTCTGTTTATGTAATTTACAAATTTACTCTTGACATTAAAAATTTATTTGATAAATAGATCTTGAATTGTAACTGAAACTAGCTATCAATAACAATAAATCTTGTTTTAATATGATAATGTCACAAATTATGGTACATAGCATGCTAACATCATAAGAACCAAATTTTTGACTTACTGCTAAACATGTTTTCCACTATCAATGAAATTGTGACAACCAATTCTCTATTTGATTAAGACAAGACATGGAGGTGGTAGAAGCTACTGACTGACTGGTCTTTGTTTGGTCAGCATTTCTGAATTTGTCCTTTGTTAATGGGCTTGGTACAGTGTACACGAGTTTATCTTCACATTTGTACACTTTATATATTTGCACTATAATTTTTGATACAGCATGTGTATCTTCACAAGATTAGTTAAATGTTTAGTAAAGATTACAGGTTTTTTAATGCACAAAAAATAAGATACTTTAACAAAATATTTTTACTAAAGATTTGTTTGAAAATAGAGTCTGTTTTATTGCTAGTTGCAAAGTGATTTCATGCAATGATTAAGAAAACTATTCTTCATCACAGAAATTTCAAATATTATTTGCATAATTTCTAAAACCTAAATAGATTTCAAACTTTTGTTTTCTGTACTTCAAATATGTAGGGTCTGTCACTTGAGCAACATTGTGACCATCACAAAGAAATTAGGAAAAAATATAGATTGTGCTTTTTTTTCATACTATTATGACACAAAAATAATGTAACACCATATATGAACACGTATATTTGTTATTTTTTGTTATGTTAACCTTCCCGTCATAGCTTGCATTGACATGGTACACTTCCAGTCAGGTCACATATCCAGTGATTTAAAACTGGCCTTTTGTCTTCCCTGTTTTGGCTGTGCTTTTATGGACTAGTATTTTGTAATATACAGTCACATTTCAGTTATTATACATTTATATAATTTACTGTTATTTAGAAATAAATGATTAAACTTATTTTTCCTAAAATATAGAATGGTAAATCTAGAAGTAAAGCTAATGATTGTGTCTTCTAGCTACAACATTTGAACTTGTTTGCTGCTGGACACAGGTTGCTAAACCTTTTAAAATTTCACCTGTGAAGGATATTAAAAAAAATTGTTTCAGGTTTTATACATACAGCTCAAGAACCAGAAATTATAAATAACTATACTGAGAGTAACTAAGATGTATTTAGATTAAAAAAAAAAATGAAACTTTGAGCAGACTAAAGATACAATTTACCGTCAAGAATTCTTGGTTTGAAAGACCATGGTAGTCTTTTCACTAAGTCTTTTTACTAAGGGGACATTCTAAGTTATTCACATTCCATATATTGTTGTAAGAGTGTATAATTGACCACTGCAAAAAATGGAAAGAGTTGAATGGGATTACCATGTTTAGGTACATAAGCGATATTTCATCAACATACCACATGACTCACTAAGATCAATATTTATGTGTTTTTTAAATATTTACTTTTAAATTAAGAAATTAATTCATATATATCATTGAAATGTTAATTATGATCTTCAATTTGATTTCAAACATATTGACGTGAATTAATAAAATAGTAGTTCATAAACATAAAATTTTGAATGCAAGTCAACAAAAGCAATGATATGGCCTTTGACCCATGATCTGCTGCAAAAGAGTTAAAGATGGCACAACCTTGAGGTCTGTGTTTTGGCTGTTTAATCTATGTCTTATGCAAACAAGTTACCATTAATGTTAGAAATATCAAATACATTTTAGTGGAATAAAAGGATAACAAATCTATTTGGACATTAAAAAATAATTTTTCAGTTATTGGTAAACTTGATTTTTTTGTCTTTTTTTTTAACTGTACAATTGCTTTTGGGTTTGGAATAGTAGGGAAGGTGTTAGCTATTGTTTATGAAATCACCTATTTACCCATTGATTGCTGATTTTGCCATGTAGCATACCACCTGCCTCCAAAAATTGAGTGTTAATGTCCCATGTAGAGTATACAGCATGCAAAAATTGTATATGCATTTATAGCATCAGCAATCAGTGGGTTAAGTTAAACTGTATATGTACATATGATGAGAGACTGACTGGTTGGTGTTAATTTTTTATAATAATTGTTGGATGAAAAATGCTCTTTTACTTCTTAGTATGTACCACTAGTTGGTTTCAAATGCATACTTCTGATAGATGCTTTTTAGACTCAGTGTAAAACTGTTTACCACAGCTCCATGTAAACTTGTATATGACGAACGAACATCGTAGAATAAAACAATTTTAGTGCCTTACCACAATATTATAGTCCATTTCACTGCATATAATGTTTTATTTTATGACTGTGCATCTTAATAGTAGCCTTTTAACATAGTCTTTGTTGTTGTAAATTTGGAATGTACAAAAAACACCATTATTCCCAACGTGGTTTCCATAATCCTGCTTGTGTACATATAGCTGTTTCAAGTGCTCATTTCAACAGCCTAATCACATAAAGTCGTAGTTGCTGCACCTGTAAAAATAATTAGTATTTCTTCTTACAGAATGGTATAAATATTATTTTTATTTTTCTGCAACTTGAGGTATGCAGCAATTGAATGAGAGGTATGACTAGAAACCTTTTAACTTTATTTTGGAATGGAGATCTTTCTTTGTTATGTTGTTAATTTTTTTCCTGTGACCCATGAATAGTTTTTGTTACTGATTGTTTTCCTTGTGGATTCTTTACTGTTACAAGAGGACAGATTTTGATTGTCACAGCAGGAGTGTCTCTTTTTCCAGGTCTCTTTATAGATGTTCCTTTTGTCTCATATTATTTTGCTTTCCATTAGAATTAAATAAAAGGACTGTCCCCATCTTGTAAATTCTAAATCTTCAATCTTAATATGTATTTGCTATTTGAATGTATGAATATTTTGCATTAGAAAGAATTATTGCACATAGCTCTCAAAAATGGTCACTTTTAATGGAATCATGGTATCTATGAAATGTCAAACAATGAAAAAATGTTGTTCTGAAAGAATTTTTTCAACATGGCTTTATGTCAGATGTAGTTGTCACATGACTAGCTGTATTACTTGTTAAGAGTTTTTAATATGAGTGTACGTAACCTTGTAGTTTGGGATTTTTTTTCTTTAAAAACAATAATGCTACTCAGAAAAAATTGTTATTTCAAAGCAAATGGTTTTGAGCAGCTTCATATCCACTGAGACCATTTTGTGCTAGTTTGTTTCTCAGGATTGTGGAAGTAACATTCACACCTATATTTACAGTTAGGTTATTGTAAAGATTTTTGCTGATTGTTATGAGTTACGTAAAAGACATACTCTATATTTTTATGTAACTTTTTAAGAGTTTGGGTTTTATTCTGACCACTACTGTTATCAGAAATACTAATTTTAAATATGTTTTTCAGAGTTTCCATGCAGCTTTTATTGAAACGTGAAATTTTTGGTCACTGTTGCATGAAGTAGCAGTCACCAGCCAATGCTTTACAATGTTTTTGTTGTGTTAAATTTCTATTGTAGATATGAACACACTCATTGCACTGCTGTTTGGAATTGTATAAAACTGTTAATATTGCTTTTATAGGTATTATACTTGTGTAACACTGGCTGAATAATTGCATTATTACTTTATAAACAGTCCACACATCACTGTACTTTGGTGGTATTCAGTTTCACATAGTACATGGAGGAGCATTCTTATAAATTTACATTTTATCCTAATTTTATTCACTATTTCCATAATTATTTACAGATCTACAGATTCAGGTAGATGAAGTGGCCATGTATTTTAAAGTAATATCTATTTTTAATAGATGTAATTTTGTGTGTCTTTCTGTGTTACACCCTCTCGGAGTGAGGTAATACATAATTCTAATAGATGGGGTAAAGATTTATACCATTAAGTTTGAGTTAGGGTTTACAATTTTTAAATACATATAAGAAGAATGATCAGTGATGTAGATAACCCAAGGGTTATGGAATACTAAACAAAGACTTGAAACTGAGGTGTTTTTGTCCATTTCTGATTTTTGTAAAGTTTTGCCTTTAACCCTTTCCAGATAGGTTACAGGTCAGTGGCCATGCCATAGCTTTTGTTGACTCACATTCTAAATTTTATTGAACTACTATTTTTTGGATTTATGTGATTATGTTTGGCATCAAACTTTACATTATAATTCAAATATTCATATTATACATTATTTGATCTCCTAATTTAAAATTAATTATTAAAAAAACACCAAAGCATTGATTTGTGTGTGTTATATGGTATGTTGAATGCAGCACTGGTTTAAATTATGTTTGTGATGTCAAAATACAAAGTTTATAGTTTTCTAGAAATTAGGAACTCAAATTACCAATATAGGCAAACAAGAATGTAAAATAAGAAACTCCTATCTTTTTATTTTGCTGAGATATGGCTTCTTACTGAATCAAACTCAGTAGCTCTGCTCACCTATTTTCATTTTTGGTAATGGTCCCTTGTAAACATTTATTTTTATATATGACATATAAATAACAACTTGAAACCTCAGAATGTCCCTTTAGTGGTTTTCTCAGCCATTTTCAATAATAATGCCATTTTTTTCATTCAGTACAAACCTTCATGGTGGTAAGTTGAGTCTTTAGCCTTTTTGAAATTTCATATTTTATTTTTCCTTAGATCCAAATACAGCTTCATTACTAAGCATGAGAAGTTATAATATAAATTCTGTGATATCAATATAGTAATATTCGATTTTTTGTTATTTCAAAATGTATATGTCAAACAAAACAAAAGTTGTTTATTTTCACACCCTTCACATGAAAAATTTGATAAGACTTAGTAACCTGTGGCAATCTGCAAATGAGTACAAAGTTCATAACTGGAAGAGATAATTATTTGCCTTGTATCTTTATTTACTGTTTTATTTATGCATTTATAATGAATAATAATTGAAATGTGACTATATTTTACAAAAGACTAGTCCACTAAATCACAGCCAAAACAGGTCATACTGTAAAGACTAAATATTAGTTTTATATTATTGGATACAGTAAGATAAGTGCATGTGCCACATCATTGTAACTTCTCTGTTGTTAGTCAGGCATGGCTGAGAGGTCAGTATAATAAAAAATAATATACATATATGTTTATATAAATGTATATTATGAGATTTGAGCTATTTAGTTTAAACATTTGTGTTTTCATATTATAACTTTTAGCCATTCTAGATCAAAAAAGGCATAATTTAAATTGATTTCCTAGTTTTTTATGGTGTTTATGAGGTCAGTCCAATTGACCAGTCTTCTATAGAGTTGGGGTAGACAAAATATATAGTTTTAGTAAAAAAAACAACTGTGAAATTCCTTAGAAGATTATGGAAATTAAATTTTGATTTTAAAGAAAAGGAGAAGTATTTTTAATCTTAATGTAGTAAAAAATACAATGTGTTCACAGGAAAAATCTTTTATAAGAAGTACTTTTGTATAAATAAATATTTTGTTGTGTATGTAGCAATGTTTTATTTGTATTTCTTGTACTGTCTGTGTTAGGAATTATTCTGCACACAATATTTCTGGAAGCTACATATTATGGAAACTTTTAACCATATGCCTCATTAGTGTGCTGAATGCTACAGCATTTCTTGATTTCCAAATTATTAATTTGAGTAATTCAGTTGAAGCATGGTGCTTTTGTTATAAGCTAACACTTTCTGGTTTATATTTCAATTTTGAAAGTTTTCTCCTGTTTATTTTTAAAAGAATTCTGGTCAGTATTCTAGTTCGTAGAAATTATGATATGGTGATTTATTTTCAAGTAATCATTACAAGTTAGGGAGTAGTGGGAAATTTTTATAGAAAAGTGTACTTCCATTTTCTTTGTTGAATGTAGTGATTTAAACCTACCTTATAAAATTTTGCACCCCAGAATTAGGACGTATTGATAACTGTAGTTTTTACTGCATTGTGGACAAGATATTTGAAATCTAAAATGAAAATTAAAAATTACTGTAGTTATGATATGCAATTTGTTTTTCATTTCTGTTTTCAAACATAATTTTGTCTTGAGTAATTTTATTGCTTTTAAGTGCTCTTTTTCTTGTAAACAATCATATGGTTCTGTGATCCATTCAGTGGAAGTATGTATTTAAAGAAATTTCATAAATCAGTCTTACCAGCATTTGACACTTTATCAGTCAAAAGTGCGATTATCTTCATTTTTCAAATGGTTTTATTGTTCTGAACTGTACATTTGGTGATAAAACCAAGAACTGAAGTTGTAGTTAATTTACTGACTGAAACCAGGATTGAGCATCAACCAGTCGACATATCTATTACAATTGGAAATATAGGCAGTTTTTTATAACATTTTACATACATTCTCCCACCATATTGTAACGGTACAAAGTTACGCCAAAAATTTACTGTAAATAAGAATAATTAATGAACGTTAGCTGAACATTTAGTTGTTATAGCCTAATGAAATGAAAATTTTGTTAATGGCATGGTTTGAAAAATAAAAACTTGAGACTGACAGACCTAAATAAACATTGAACTGTGAAAAGATGATTATCTTTTCATTGAAATGAGAACCAGTGAAGTTACATTACATTTGCTGTATGCTTGATAATTAAACAAACAACACAAGGATTGAACAAATGTTCTCTTTTCTGAATTTCAAATGTAATGAGCAGTGACCATTTAATGCTCTTTATGTTTTCTAGTTCTCAGCATCTGTGATGTTCTTTTGGAAAGGCAAGAAGGTACATTAGAGGAAGAGAGGGAATTTACAATTAAACTTAATACGTGAGTTAACTAATGATCTTTCTTGAAATAACCCACAAAGTACATTAGTGATAATCTTTTTTTTTCTGTGTGTTTTACAGAAATAAAAAAAATTAATAATAGAACTCTAGAAATGTAATATTAATTTTTATGAGTATTGAATTCCATTTTTTAATGTTACGACTTTATTGAATTCTGGCTATTGTTAAAAATAAACAGTAAATCTTTTCTTTTCCAGAAATACATTTGTATATGCTTAAGATTTTATAAAATTTACTTTTATCTTGTTAGTCAGTATTAATTATTGTATTAATTTGGCACTGATTTTACTGTTGAACACAATTTATAGCTGAAATTGTAGTTGTCTTCAAAATCACAATCCATCCACATTATAGGAAGAATTATATTTTAATGTCAGAAGTATAATTGAAATTTTAAACATGTACAAGTTATAATTTTTATATACTTATTTAAACAGTTTTTACAACTGTTTCTTCTTTTAAAAGAAAATATGATAAATTTAGATTTCATATAGCAGTAAAGTAGATTTTTAACATTATTTTTGAAATGTACAGAAAGAAACTGCACATTGAAATTACACTTGTGTAAACTTGTATAGATTTTTTACACCTACATCTTAATTCCTTTAACGTGAAGTATTTTAAAAGGTAGGGTTTTATGTATTTTTGTAAATTGTTAGCTTGACAGATAAAGTAAGAATTAATAAAAATAGTTAAAGTGTTCACATGCTGAATAAAGGAACACACACTTAAATGTATATCTTTTCTTAATTTCTTCTTTTACCATTTTTATTTATCTATTAGAATATTTTCAAATATTTCATTCAAACATATTAAGAAAATAGAGAGGAAACTGTTTAATCCTTTATAGTGTGCTCAGTATTGACATTCAATGACTAAATATATTTTTATTATTAGTTGCAATGAATATGAGATTGAGATTTAATTACTCTTTGTAAGACTGAATGCTCCATGTTTCATGATGCTGTTGGAACTGTTTCCTGCCTTGTTAATCATGCTCAATCTGATTACCTTGATTATGCAGTATTGTTTTACATTTAACTTTTATTGTAACAGATTTCTGTAAAGATGTCAAGATGAATTTTGGATTAATTATCTTGATTTACTTCCTCCATTCCTTCCACTGTATGCAAGTACTTGATGTCAGAGTTATCAACTCATCATTTTCTTCTATATTGTTGATTTTTAAATACTGGCAGAGGATAGGAAGTACCATACAGTTACATTATAAAGAGAAACTGAAAAGCCTTTAGACATGTATTTTAGATGTTCAAGAGATAATGCTATATGCAAACTGCACAATGGATAACTATATGTGTTTTCCTCATGTGAAGATCATCTTTGCATTCTGACTTGCCAGAGTCTGAGTAAGACTGGTGTCAGTTCACAGACATATTTTGAGTACAAGTAATACACTTAATCTTATGTGCATAAGAGATTTGTACATTTTATTTATAGCTTGACACATGTAGGTGGATAGGTGCAGTAAATTTGGAATTATGAACAATGTTCCTTCTCTGCTATATCATTGGTCCAGTGGACTAATCTCATACACATTTGGTTAAGCAGGCCATGAGGCACCAATTCCCACTGAAACTGCACCTGGAGACTTAACGGGGATGTGATCAAATGATTTTACTGCAGTTATGGTTTCTCTGGCCTTATTTTTTTTTGAAATTGTTGATACTGAGGTGATGGTTTGAAACTTGAAAGTTGTTTTAAACTTTAATTTTTAGCTTTTAGCAAATAAATAACGTTTAGCATCTTAAAAATGCTTTTTGGATTAGTGTGCTGTTTTTATGCCAGAATTTTCACTTTGTGAATGAGGGTGAAGCTTGAGGTATGGTCTTGAAGTCTGTTATTATCTTAAATATTATGCTGTGAAAGCTTATTCAGTTCTGTATAGGACTTTAAAATGTTTTTACTTTTGATTCTACGTCTTCCAACGTTTTTGAGAAAAATGTACACAGAAACATCTCAACTCGCACTCGTGTAAACTTGCTACTGTTATAATCATGCGTAGATCATTCAAGTGAACTGTATATTTATTGTCTATCAGGTTTCATGCATAAAAGTAAGACTTACCTAAATGTTTCATTTGTTTTTCAATGACTGCTTAGTTCCTAAAAAGATCTAGGTTATTATTTCCATGTTTGGATATTACTTTTTTGTCTTTATCATTGTTTACATGTAGGTGTCACGAGTCAGACTTTCATCAACTTCATGAATTCATCTTCAAGAAGCAAAACAACAAATACAATCTTCTCTCAGGGCAATCTAACTATGGTATGTGCTTATCTGATCAACATTTCTAATTTTTGAATATTGAACTGAATGGCAACTTTAAGTAAAACTCAGACGTTTTGTTTTAGGTGTCAGATACACCTTGAATTGCCTTTATAATAATTTTACAATTATTACTCAAAAAGAAAAAAGAAAAGAAATTTCTTTTAGACACTGTTTTATAGCAATTAAGCACTTTGTTTTCCCCTAGAGTATACTAAATGCCATTTACTATAGCTGGACAGCTTTGTTTAACCAACCTATTATAAGCACAATACTAGTGAATTACAAACATGCCTCGCTTATCCTTGTGTGCTAGAATATTGATTGTCATGAGAAATCTTTCTGATTAGTCTGTTTTTTTATTTAAGAATTTCATGTCATTTAACAAATTCTAATTTTTACTTTTTAATTATTTTGTAATAATAAATAAATTATGTTCATAAAAAACAAGAAATTTAGCATTTGCATATTTAAACTTGTATTTTTGTTACTTATGGTCGAATCATTGTAATTTTTTTTATGATGATGATGGTGGTTCGAAATATTTTAAGTTTTCTTTTTTTTGATTAATTAGGAAGTTACAACAAATAATATCATGCAGAAAACATAGAAAGTCCTAAGACTATTATAACTAACTAATTAAGCTACAAGTAGGTTAAAACATTGCTACCCACTGGGAGCTCAACAACACACAAAAAATCTAAGGCAAATTGTGTAAAATTGTGCACTGAAAAGGAAATAATCATCAGACACTTCTTGTATGGGAAAAAGTTAAAGTTCTTATCCTGTTATAATTGTGTCTATAGAAGAAGGAAATGTATAAATAATTTTGTTTAAAGTTATGACATGATGGGAATAGTCTTAGTGGTGGGTGACACAAATTCAAGAATTTGAAGGATTGAAATTCTACATTGTGACTGGTTGTTACTTGTAGTATGTGTATGAACTCACAACACGAGAAACTTGGTTTCAATACTTGTGTTATGTGTAGCACAGATCACCCAATGTGAAGCTTTGTGCTTAATTAAAAACAAAATAACCAAATGGAATCACTACTTTGGGTATCTGACTAGTGGGCTTCTTTTAACAACCTTACAAGAGAATGGAAAAAATTGAAAGTAAGAAAATCATAGGATAGATGCATCAGGGTAATACACAAGTCAAGATTAAGAATTTATTCAGATATTGCCTCTTGAACATAAGTAATTAAAACATAGATGATAGGATACATTGAATTGTAAAGTATGTTTTGATACAAAATGTATTAACCTGCACTAGTTATGAAGTTTTTAAATTTTTAATGTACTCTATTTAAAAAAAAAAGTGTATGCAGTTTGACCCCCTCTCCCATACTCTTAGGGTTAAGATTAGGAAATAGAATAACATTAACCTTAAGTGAATGGTAATTGTGCTATGCTCTTGTATACTTTCTGTGAAGCTATGCATAACATTGTTTAATTATGATCGTACTAAGTGCATCCTTATAACATTTGGTTGCTGCCAGAAGTTAATTTGTAACACTCAATATTGTTTCAGGAATAATTTTATCATTACGATTACTACATGGTGACTTACCACAACTTCATCAGGAAAATCCACTACTGTTTAGGAACTTGACTATAACTTTCAAACGAGGATTTTCAGATGTCATTATGCCAGGTAAATATTAATATGCCATCATGTAGGTTAAGAAAACAAATGGATTGTGGAGGAACAAATTCAACTAGATGTTATGATTATGTATACAGATAATCTCAAAAAATAATTTTCTAAATTACATAGTAATTTAGTGGTAGCCATTTTGATTTCTCTTGAGAGAAGGTATCACATGTTTTTGGTTGTGTTATTCAAAGGCACCTTGTGCTTTATAGTACTGTTTTTTACTATAGAATTATGTTTAATATCACTTTGTTTACATAGGGAATGGAGAATGAAGTTGCAGTTTATAACTGACTGAAGGAAATCATGATTATAATTGATGAGTTTTTTTCTCATGATAAATAAAAAAATACTGAAGGAAAATAACTTTTGATAAGGGTATATTGTATAATTGATAGAGTTTTAAGAAATTCTACTTTTTGAAGATTGTATATTGCTAATCTGATAAACATGACTTTGATTACAGTTTCATAAAGCCTCATATTAAAGAGTTTCATGTTCAAACGTTTTCTCATTAGAGGATTGAAAAGTTCAAAATAATTCAAGGCAATATTAGTGTTACTGTTTCGAAATTCATTCAAACAAAAATTTTTTGTGGGTATGAATAATCAATTGTTACAGGAAATGTACGAAATGATATTTACCTAAGGCTTGAAAAGGCAGATTTTGAAAGGGGAGGAAAGTCTACTGCCAAAAACATAGAAGCTACAGTAATTCTGGTCAGTGCTAATGGAAAGTTTCTGGAGGTGAGTTGAAGTTTTAGAAAAGGTTTCAAGTTACATCAATTTTAGTTTGTGGTGATGGACAATTTTCCATTTTGTTAAAAGTTAGCTTGAAGGAATTTTCCCAAGCAGTCAAAGCCAGAGCAATTGTTTTTAAGTTAAAGAATTTAAAGTTAAGATATGAGGCCATTGCATGTTTTGTTGAATTAAAAATAATTTTTTTGAAGACAAGAAAGGGTAGAATTTTATATGCAAAAACGGCTCGTTTGGGTTGAAAAAATATTTTACATAGAAGGTGGAAACGTTGTTTGCTCTTCTATGTAAAATATTTTCTCAACCCAAATGAGCCGTTTTTGCATATAAAATTCTCAACAAGTGGGTTTCTCGACATCACTGAAAGGGTAAAATAATTATTTTTTATTTGAAAAGTTCTGTTTGAGTTAAAGAAAAATTTTAGCAGGTATATTTGAATTGAAGTATTTAAATGATTGTTCAGAGTCTTTGTTCTTTTCTTGGAGTGCTTGATGATGATTATGCTGTTTTTATGTAATTCCGTGTTACCTTTTATCAAGAACTAAAAACAAACAACAACCTAACTTTGAAGAATTGACAGTCCACAGAAGCTAAATATTTCTGGTTTTTTGTAGCCCATCTCACCACTGAAAGTTATGGTAAAACATGTGTATCAGAAGAACCAACAAAACAAATTAAATATCAAAAGAACCAGTTTGTTTAAAATCTGTAAACATTTATATATTTTAAAATCTCAAACCCAACTTCAGTACTGTCATGTATAAAAAGATAGGAAAGATTGTTATGTTCAGTTGCTTAAAGTAATAAACCTAGATTTAATAGGTTATATGAATGTTTTTTTTTACCTTGATTTTACATAAAGGGAAGTGTAAGTCCTGGAGCTGGCCATGAGAATGTCACTGAATACCATTCCTTAGTTCTGTATCATAATAACTGTCCTCGTTGGTCTGACAGGATCAAAGTAAGTATGAGCCAGGGGCATCACAGTAGGATTACAGCTTGTAACATTATAAGTGTGATTCACTTCACCAGCTAAGTCTTTGTTAATGCTATTTATGTAAAGTGATATTGAATTAATAGATTGAGAATGAATTGCACTATTTCAAAGTGAGTTTGCTGAATAGTAGTTAGTAAAATTCAGTGTCAGTGATTACTTTGGTTAACTGGTTAAGAGCAAAAATAAATATCTTAATGATATTCCACATTTTGCACATAGATAATTAAAATGTGTAGATTTAGTTTTCAGGAATGTCTGTAAATATCACAGTAGCTTTATCTAATATGAATCTATAAGTTTTAAAATGTAAGATCAAAATAGTGCGACTTGAACATGATTAACTGTAGTTTACATATACAGTTGGATAACAGTGTATGAAGAATATTCTTTGCAGAATGCTTTAATTTTAAATTTATTCTGGATATAGTCATGTTCCAATCCACATGTTTAACTTGATTATATTTATGGAGCATCTCTCGTCTTAATGAAACAAATTGAACATTTTGATTACACTGCACAACAAAGTTTTTGCTTCTTGAACACTGTTGGGTGTTTCTTATAGATTTTTGGCTGCTGATCATGAAAATCACTTCCAAATTTCCCCATCACGTACTGTTTCATCGAAATCTTCAGTTTCACCTGGACATTGCTTCAATGGAAAAATAATATCAGGGCAACTGGAATCCATCAGTGCTCGCTGACTACTGTTGGACACTGCAACGTGATGTGCTGGACATTGAATACAAACGAAAATCAGGAACAAAACACTTTTAATTATGTTGAACATAATAGCATATTAGAAACATAAATGCAATTAAATACGTTATTGCTGGTAAACAGTTAACTGTCTATTTCTCAGAGTTCCTATGCAATGAAGCAAAACCAAACTATATTTGTGCATATTCGCCAGGTACCTGTCACAATCATCAAACACTTTTCAGGAAGCAAAACCTTTCAAAAATTGTTGTGCAGTGTTAATGAAAGAGTAAAGACACCAAATGCAACGTTTTTGTGTGAATGTTAATTTGTTTAAAGCTGAGATACATTAAAAGAGATTTATAATATATTTTACTCAGTTGTATTTTTACTGTTCATGGCATTTCACTTTAATGTGTGTATAGTGTGGTTACCATGAATAGGAATTGCATCCTGGTATTAATATTTCATGTTTATAATTAGTGTGTTAATGACATTCTGAGCTATTTTGAACACATGGTACCAGGAATCACATGACAATGTGTGATTCATCTTCTTACAGCATCACATACATTCTGATGGAATTGGAGTATGATCTTTATGAAAGCTCTCCATTTAGCTAATCCTCTTTCATCAAGAAATGTGTTTACAAATTAAATTATGGTGAATATTGTGTATTAATCTGAAGTTATGTACAATTACACTGACATGTAGTAATATAAGCATTGTGGATATTCTCTCTATAGTGTATGACTAATTCTTTGGATATAGGTGGAGGTCAAAGTGCACATGTTATAACCTTTTACAAAGTTACATTGAAAATATAATTAGCGTATCAGTAATCTCAGCATCAAAGTGTAGTTTGTAATCAAATTTTTATATTACTTAAGATTTAATGTTGTAATTTTGAAAGGAAATGTTTAAAAATTTGTGTAATGGTACTGTGTATTTTTCATGTAAAGATTTTTTTTTTGATTTGTGCAAGTAATTCAGTTTTATCAATCAGTCAGAAAAGTACTATAGATATTGAAAAGTTAGAATGTGAATCTTCAACAACTTAATGAGATATCACTATTTGTTCAACCTACATTAACATATCTGTACCATACTTTTTGTACTTTAAAAAGTGTTTATAAATCTCTGACATTGCTATTTTATATAGTTATAAACAGTAGCAAAGGAGCAATTCCTTTATTAAGTAAATCGGGATCTGCTTTTCAGTTTGAGCTGTACAATTCAATAACAGGCTTGAGATGTTTGTTCTGAAGACATTATTCCAAGAAATAATAAAATATTTAAACCCTGTTTATAGATTAGTTAGAAAGCCAGTTTTCACTAGTTTTCATTCAATCTAATCTGGTGGGTGTTATTTTTTAGTTTCCTAAAATTTATATTTGTGAGGTATGTGAATTATTTTTAGCACAACTAATATAATCAAGAAAAAAGAAGGCTTTCAAAAGCAGGCTTAATTGCAAATTGGTCTAGAACTACAGTAAGTTCTAAATTTCTTGTTGTTGTGCATATTTTTGATTTAGTGTAATGTACATTCTGATAAAGATAACTGAAATGTAAAGGTTGAAACCTAGTAAGTTAGATAAGAAATTTCAATAGAACTAATTAAAATCATTTTTGTCATCACTACTTGAGTAACATGTGAGGAACATTTTAGCAGTTAGATGTACTTGATACAATCTGTGACTTGTCATATAGTTAGCATACCTCAAAGAGAGAAAAATTCCCAAAACTGTTAAGATGATAAACTGTGATTGTCTCTCACATTTTGCAGTTATTCTAGTAAAGAAAAAAGTTTTTTTTTTGTTTTAATTACATTTTTTTCAACATTTGAAATAAATAATATCAGTATAGTTAGTGTTAGAGTAGAGAAAATAATAGATAATATAAAGTTTCCTTGAAAGAAAAATTAATGATATTCATTTAGGAGACTCTAGAAGTTATGCAAATGAAATTTGAAGACTTTGTAAGATGAAAAGAAATACTTCTTATTGTGACTTAGACTCAGTAAATGGTGTGTGAATTCACAGAGAAACCTTCAGTAAAAATACTTTTACTAAGGCTTTACAAATTGTGTGAAGTTACACTTAGTAAATTTAGAATTATAGTAAACATTAACTCTTTAATATAGGTGTCAGTAAAATGGAATGACGCTGAGTATATGGTGTCAGTTAATGGTACCATCTACAGATCTAGAGGTCTCTGTGTTTATCATTACCTACATATGATCATGTCATAGCTTTTTCTATAATGTGTCATACTTATGAATGAAATTATGAATTATTATGAAAATGGGATGGATCTGATATTCTCCAAAGGATCATATGCTTGTTATCTGGCTGAATAGTGAAGCACGACTCATTTGTAAAATAACCATTGTTCTTGACATTAGTCCATTGGATCTTTTCATAGGATCAATGCAGTTGAGCTGTTTTATTCTTTCCTTTAAGTGACATGCATTCCATTGGGAGTTTGACTAGTCTCGGTTTATATATAACTAACAATGCATTTACGTGATGCTTGATATTAATTATGACTGCAAACACTTAATTCTTTATACTGTTACTGTGGCAAACCAGAAAGGTGAGATGGCAGTCACATGTTTGTGTTGTATAGTCTGCCTTGTTCAAGTATCTGACAAATTACACTACTACTTTCAAAAGTTTTCACATTCTTTTAACAAAACTTTGTTTCATTTGGGCTTAGGTGTAGATTGATCAACTTCCATTTCTCAAATATTTATTTACATTAGTGAAACACTTAGATATTTTATTTGAGGTTTATCTATTACACATAAGAGATAGAGCATTCTACGTGGTAGAGGGTCAAGAACGTGTGAATCAACTCAATGTAAATTATACAGTGGATGCTGAATGACCAGTAATTTGCATTTCAAATCACATAACTGTAATTGATACCTGACTTGTCCTAGAAAGAAATGAAGGGAGGGATTTTGATGTTGTTTGCTAAGATTGATTTTGTTATATGTATTATATTGTGTTGTGCAGTGTATGCCTATTTGTTTTCTGGCTATTTAGTTTTATGTACAACTGTAAACTTGTTTGGTGAAGTTTTAAGCTTATTTTGTTAAAAATATTTGAAAAGTTTGAGGATATAAGTTATATTGTTAAATTATTCAAAGCACTTTATTAGATAGGTGGTTAATTGGAAGTTTCAGTACTTTATACATACATGTATATATATTTATTTAGCTTGCCATTCCAATAGAGAAGTTTGATACTGCTCATCTACGGATAGAATATTGTCACTGTTCAAGTAAGTTAGTTACTCATATAGTAAAGTACCAGTATTCTTTCTTTTGTGGTATAAAACTTTGTTAACCTGAAGATTACCTAAGAAGGTTGAAAGATTGTTCTCCACTGTATTTTAATAAGAGTTTTAATAGCCACACCAGCTGTCTTGATATACATTTTTACCTCAAGTGGATTTCTCGTCATCATGAAGACCAGGAAACCTTCTGAAAAAAATTATGAATACATTTTTTTATCCTTTTAATTTTTTTGTTTATTCTTAAATGTTAAAGTCACAAACCATTTGAAGTAAAGTTAGTATTGCCTACATTTGTTTAGCTTACATGATGTTTATGTATATTGAAAATTAGGTTTTCAACAGATTTTATTTTTATTATTTTGAAAGTGGTTAGTATATGTGCGTGTGTGTTTTTATGAAAACATCCTTGAATAAATATAATTTTGATTTGTGAAGTGTCACCAACTTTTTGATATTACAACAGTATACAGTAGCCAACATTTGTTAGGGATCATATTTTTATCTAATAGATACACTAATGCTAATAAAGTTCACTTCTGAAAAGAGAGATTGCTTGGGCATTGTCTGCCAAGTATGAACTTTCTGCCTTGATAACTTTGATCAGTTCCTGGCTTTGTTTTCCAACCATATCCCCTCAAACTTAAAGTTCATACAGTGAAATTGTGACCTCATTAATTTGAGATAACTGATCATAGCATGCTTAACTTTGTTTGATTGAGATTATGTATGCAGGAAATGTTTTATTTAGGTCAGAAGGATCATCCTTTCTCTGCAGAACTTAACAGGGCTGTTGGAATGGTGCAGGGAGTCATGACTTAATTCAAGGTTGATACTGCTCTTGGCACATCTTAAAGTATGTTGTTCAGGTCTTGGAACAGGTTGAGATGGTTTGGCAGAGTTAATAGAAGACATGGTGGAGGAAGGAGAAGACTAAAAAGATAACTACTCGACCATCTAAGAAATTGGTTTGCTTTGTCTGTTAACCTCTGTAACTCCCACCAAAATAACAGGAGTCTGTTTGTTTACACAGACAGTGTGCAAGATGTCTTCAAGAAGCTCATTTGAGAACTGTACATCCTGCTGTTCATGTACCTTTAGGCTGACAGCAGAGGTAGGCATAACCACAATGGGCTATAGAATACAGAAAGTGGGCTGCACAACAGTGGTGGGCTGTACTCTTCACTGATGAATCCTTCTACTGTATGAATGATCTTAACAGATGCAGGAGAGTTTGAAGATGCCCTGGTGAGAACAATTTGTCTCAGAATGTTATTAAATGTGATCAGTTTGGAGGAGGCTCAGTCGTGATGTGGGGAGGCATCTCAATTTCAGGTCATATTGATCTTGTAATAATTTAAAATGGAAATGTTGCTAACTTAAGATACAGTGATGAAATCTTTGCACAAAATGTTTGTCAGTATGTAGGTGCAACATGGCCAGACTTCCTGCTTGTGGATGACAATGCATATTTATACTATGCAAGGGCAGTAATTGTCTTCATGGAAGCCGAAGGAATTTCCAGGATGGAGTGGCCACGTATGTCTCCTGCCCTCAACCCAATAGAGCACATCTGGGAATAGCTACAAACAAGGATACAAGCTTGGCCAGCCTCACCAAGAATACTATGGGGCCTGGAAGCTGCCCTTAATTGAAGAATGGCAAAGATTCCACAACAGTGATTAGCTATTTTGATCATGAGCTTGTGTAGATGTTGTGCAGCAGTCATTAATGCCCAAGGTAGTCACACAGACTACTGAAATTCTTTTCAGTGTGAATTGAACACTTCTTTTAATGACTGTTAATTGTGAAATATTTATTGTTAACAATGTACCACAGGATGCAAAAGTTCTTCAGGCTTTGTTATCCAAGTTAAATGTTACAGAATTTAATAAAGTGCGAAAATGACTTATCCAGGTATTTTTTTCATTGTAAAATATTCAATCTATTCATACCATTTTACAGGTGTTTGACATATGTTCAAAATAAACTATGATCCTCAGCAAATATTGATTGCTGTATGTTAATTTTGCAGCAAGAGACAAGGAGAAGAAACTCTTAGGATTTTCTTTTATTCATTTGATGGATGAGCATGGAGCCATTCTCAGAAATGGAAATCATGAATTGTATATTTATAAGGTAAATTGAAGAAGGTACTAAATAGTTTAAAAAGAAAGTGATTATGGAATTAAATGTGTAAACTGGTGCTTTTATAATATGAGCGTGAGTTTTTAATTAAGCTACTGTGACATGCATTTCTCTTGGTTGAAGTTCAGTGTCACTTTGTTTCAGTTTTAATAAAAAAATGTGTATTTTAATGTGTTTTTTTCCCTTTCTTTCAAAATTATTAGTGCTTTGGAAAGACCTAACTTGGACAGAATTATATGTTACTCTCTAAAAATAATAAGTATTTTGTAAATATAATTACCTACATAAAATTTATTAAACAGCAGTTAAAATGGTATGTATAAGAAAGTTCATTTCAACAATTTTCATTTATATAAATTATTGTTTCTTGATTTTGTAGGTAAAACATAGTGTTTAATGGAGTAACTTCCAAGAATTTTGCATAATTGAAGTAGCTCAAAGTTGCTTCACTTCCTATCATTGGTTTATTTGCTTGTTTGTATTCTGGCTGCTTCCAAGAGTAAACTGAAACTATCTGTGTGTCTGTTTACAGAATTATGATTTTCTTATGTTCAAAGTCTTTCAGACAAGTAAATTATAAATTTGCTAATGCTTTTTCTCATAGCTATTTTTTTACAGACATTATTTGAGGTCTTCCTCTTTCCAAGAAAACAAAAACAACCAGAAACCTCTATTTTCACACTTATGTTAAGAAACATATGGTTGTTTTTTTTTATAGCCCAGCTTCATTGACCTCCATTTATCCTGTTTAACTTGTTCATTATTTTCATTAAATCTTCATATTTCTCTGTCTCCAGCTATTATTATTGGATGTTTTCCAAAGTAATTATAATTTTACAGTTATTCACGTGCTGGAAAATTGTATTGCGCATACTCAAAATCATCATTAAAATTAATTAAATTTCACTGATGTTTTACAAAATAATTAATTGACAGTTAAAAGCTATACATACACAGTAAATTACTATTAATTATTATAATGGTATAATTTTTTTTTTTATTTGATATGCTTGTCCCATTACAAGGCATGTGTATATATATATAAGCAGTTGGTCCACTGAGCCTATTTTGTTTTAAATATAACACCCATGTATTTAGAACTATTGTAAGTAAAATTGTATTTTCGTTTGTGCAGTGTGAAGATAGGATTAAACTGCAGGATCCAAAGGCTTATCTTTTACTACCAGTAGGACCAAAAGATGGAGTTGGCTTCATCCAGGGGTGTGGTTCTGCTGGAGTGATCCCTCCACCACCATTCCCTACCTCGGTTTTGGGACAACCATTTACTCGTAGCCCAAGAGAAATACTTGAAATTCATACATTGCTTTGCTCAACTAAACTTACACAGAATGGTAATGAAATGTAAAAAAAAATTCTGAAATTTGATTGATATTCAATGTGAGTAATTTTTCTCAGGAATTTCTGTATGAAAATTTTAATTTCCTTCTTTAAGTAGAGTAAAATAATTTTTAAGTATAGGTGTAAATTCAGTAGACTTTGACTTGTAATTCCTTTTTTGTGAATTATAAATTTATCAAGATTAGTGAGAGGTATTGAACAAAATCTGTTCAGATTTTATTTTATAAAAGAAAAGTAAGGGTCTGAATTCTGAAACTGAGTAACACACACACCCAATGTGAACATATTAACTCGGTCTGGACCAGTGAGCAACCTTTATGTCTAAAGTGCACATCTGGATATCAGTTTTCAAAATTGAAGCAAAAATGATACTTTCAATTCTATTTCAAACCTTTTGACCCAGAAATATTTCAGAATTGATAATTTGTCATTTAGTAATACTCATGCAGTATAATTCTTGAAGAAAAAGGAAAACAAAAAATTTAAACTTGTACTTATCCAAAATTCTGAGAAGTTTTGTATGTAAAAAATTTCTCTGCCCATTGCAAAGCATTGGCTTATGTTTACTATGAAACTGCTATGTAATATTTTTTTCTCTTTGATGGTCCGGCATGGCTAGGTGGATTAAGGCATTTGACTCCTAATCTGAGGGTGGCAGGCCCACTATTCATCAGTAAAATAGTAGCCCAAGAGTTTGAAGTGGGTGGTGATGACTAGCTGCCTTCCCTCTTTTCTTACACTGCAAAATTAGGGACAGCTAGCGCAGATAGCTCTCATGTAGTTTTGTGCAAAATTCAAGAAACAAACTCTCTTTGATTTTATTTGTACGAAATTTTATTCATACTTTTTTTATAAACTCATAAAATGTGATGTGAAAAACAACAATGAAAGTCAGCTTTTAGAATAACTACTAGCAAAATTTAAATACCAGTGGAGAGACCAAATTATAAACTATTTACACCAAGGTAGAGCCAGTAAAATGGTTTGAGAATTGTTTTATATGAATGGGATTAGATGTAAAGAAGAACAGTGAATATAGTAGGATGTTTAAAAACTTGGGTAATAATCTGGGAATTTTTAATAATTTCTTCAGATGTTCATTTTCGGTTTTGAAATTCTTGTTGTGTTAAATCTTTGTTTTAAAGATATGGAAATTTTCTTTTATAACAAGTCTTTAGATAAACCTAATTAGGTTTATTAAGTTGATGGTGGCAGAATATTTGGAGGAGTCAGATTTACTACTTATTAAATATTATTTTTGAGTTAACAAATTCAAACTATGTAGGTAAGTAAAACAACCTGTTATTTTTATAAATATTTATTAAAATTATTTATTAAAAATTATTTATTTGTTAGGTAAAACCTAACAAATTTCTCAACCAAGAATATTGTGAGGAAAAACAATAAGTGACACCATTATGACAGTTAAGACTGTAGGTGTTTGATAATTCTGTCAGTTTTTCTTTTTCTTTTTAATTGGATATGGGGATTACTGCTGAAACAAACAAGTGTGTAAACAACAGTGAAATTCAATCTGAGTGTATATTTAAAAGGGACCTTTCTGATCAACAATAAAAAGAAGTAAATTCTAAGTTGAAAGGAAGTGTCTCTCACCAAAATTGTGGGAATTTTACAATGTAAAAAACAAACAATAAACTAATTAAATTATGTTAAGTTATTCAAATATTATTGCAATGTTTGTTTCATAGGAGATCTTCTTGCTCTTCTTAAATGGAAAGCTCATCCAGACAGAATTCAAGACACATTATTGAAGGTGATGAAGTTGAATGGGGAAGAGATTGTGAAGTTTCTCCAAGATATTCTGGATGCTCTTTTTTCCATGTTTTCCACCATTGATGGCAATGCTACAGCCCATTCAGGCTTAGTGTTTAAAGTCCTTGTAAGTTAAAATCACTCTTTTCATCATTTGTGAAGCTGTCACTTATAATCTTCTGTTATTTAGACAGGTTGTGCAGATTTGATTTTGCATTATGTTATGAAGCATTTAACTTGGAACGCTGGTGAGAACACAATATTTATTTTACATGCCTTATATGCATAATTCATTGATATGATAAACATAATATTTTACAAGACTTGTTCATATACAAGACAATAGAGTTTAAGGACATTTGCATCTAAATGTATAATAATAATAATCTAGATGTGCAATTTGGTTAATTTTTTTTTAGAAGCAAACTGCATTTTCAGCTCTATCCTTAGTAAAAGCCTGACTCAAGTATATTAAAAGTTTTGCAGGTTATTTTAAGGAGATTGCACTTCTCCATTGCTTTTTTTCCTTTTGAAAATGCACAAATTTGGTAAAAAATAAGAAATGTTTCTGCATTTAAGAAAAACTTTTGAGACGGGAACTATATATGAAATGAGGGGATATAGCAGTCGAGTTGAAAAACTTGGCAGGATTAAGAAAGCAGCTGCATCACTTCTTATTCAAAGAGCCTATTTCACAATATAGATGTGGTCAAGATTTCTACTACATCAATGTTGTACAGTTAATACATTATATTTAACAGTAATTTTGAATTTTGTCTCTTCAGAAAATGATGCTCTTCATCATAAAGTATGAAATGTCCTAAAAGAAGTAATTATGAAATACTTCTCTAATTCAGACGTGGTTGCATATTTTAACCTTGGTACAAACTGGACATAAAATGGTGTGAATTAAAAAAGAACAAGAATTGTAAATAGCAGGAGTGTCTTTATTGTAGCTAAGTACTTTGTTTACCCTGTCACCACAGATATCATTTACTGCACATGATATAAAGTTTTAGTGTTTTATATTCTAACTTTTATTTAACTTCTTTTAATAATAATAATAATCCTTATTTTAATAGTATACATATTTTAAATTCTTAATTTTACAAGGCAATATTTTAAATTCTTAACATGTGACACATTTTTTTTATTAACATGTCATCTGCATTTTTATCTGCTTCTCAAAAATTATGAAATTAAAAATTGTTCAGATATACCACGTTTCTTATAGTCTTCAACATTGTTTGGTTACAGAGTTATCAAATAGGAAAATCAGACCTCCATCCATACCCACCTGTCATCCACCTCTTTCATAATTCATTAATAGTTCTCTGTTGAATTGCATATCTCCTATAACCAATAGAAATTCAAGGTTATCACCTATCAAATGACATGATGTATAACATCATGTTCTGAATGGTTAAATGTCAATTTTGCTTTTAGTATTAACATCATTTCTGTGAGAAAATTAACAATTAGCTTGTATGAATTTGTAATGACTCTTGCTACAGTGTTAGAAAGCCAAAAAATTTGAGAGGTAAAGGATTTTGTCTATTTTTTGCATGCTATTAGTCTTTACTGTTTGGAGCATTATTTATAAAAAAAAAATTATTAATTGCCATACTATGAATAGTAGTGTTAACTTTCTCTTCAACAGCCAAGAGTAATAAAAAACAAGATCAGATAAATGTGTTTTAATTCTTGTTTTTCATGTTTATTCTTTATTTATAAGTATAAAAGTAACTGAAATGTAAAATTAAGGATATTTTTAGGTTAGTTAAGATTAGATTAAGTAAGACTAATAATATAATGAAAGTTTTTCACGAGGCATGCACACGAGCTACTTGTACTAATTGTAGTAGCTTGTCACTAATGTAATTTAATAGCATAAGGTGAGCTGCATGTGTTCTGAGTGACTTGCAACTTATAATGGAGTAGACAGTAGTTAGTCACAGTTCAAAGGGCAATGTGAAACAAAATTTAATTATTAATAGGTGTATGCTCTTGCAAACTTGGAGCTACGTTGTTAAACAATTATAGTTTCATATTACAATATGAAATTACTCTAGAAAGAAAAAAACAACAATTGAGATTTATCTTGATTCTTTTTCTTGGTTATGAGGGTAGAGAAAATAAACAATTGAGTTTTGCTGGAAAAAAATGTTTGAAATATATTTATAAGTTTTTAAGGATTAAACATAGGAAGTTTGAGATTTTTGTGACACCGACTGTACAAAACAAGTGTTTAATATATTTATGGACAAGTTTTTATTTTATTTTATTATAATTATTTCACTAAATAACATGATTTTTTGTATGTTATACACTTGTAATATTAACTGAAATACTGTCATATTTTATGAAGGTATACACACACAATTGTAAGTTAGAAGTGTTAAATTAAAAAAGTCTTTAGCTGATTGTAAAGAGGTCATGTGGTCAGTCATATAGGCTGAGGCTGTATTGGGAGAGTTAATGTACATTTTGGTTATTAGAAGAAACAAGCCAAAATGCTGAAAATTTTAGTTGCAGTCTTTGACTTGTATAATTTTGTTGTATTTTGAGTTTTATTGAAACTCAGCCATTTACAATAGCTACTGCACTAATGATATAGGGTTTATTCAGTAAAATGATTTTATTTTTCAATATATGGTAAGGTTTAATTCTTTCACAATAGGCTTTGTATAGTATACTTGAGTTAAGTATTTATACTCCGACTTTTGATGCAGTATGGTGTACCTTCACAAATTTTGGTAGACTTTCAGTGAAGATGTAAACAGAGAATCAGATATTTTTAATGAAAATTCTTTTTCTTCTAAATATTGATTGACTTCATTTCTATTTAAAAGTAAGTTTATAAACTTATTTTTCTTAAAATATAACATTGTAGATAAACACATATAGTAAATAATTATATTTTCTGGTAACAAACTTTTTATTTGATTGCTGTAGGTTTCTAAGCTTTTTCAAATTTCGAACATGGAAAATATTAAAAGAAATAAATTTATTTGGGTTTTATATATACAGTTTAAATAACCAAAACTCATAATTAATTATATCAGTAGCATAGAATTCCACTATAATTTAAGAAGCTAAGTAACAAAGCTTATTTTCTCTCAAGAAATATGTAATTTAAAAAACACTAAAGAGACATAATCTACCTCCTTGAAATCTTGTTTTGAAATGCTGAGGTGGCTTCTTAGTATTTTAAACTGTCTGATAAAGTGACTAGAGGCACATTTTGAGGCTTTGATTGGTTGTTCACATCATACACTACATGGCCCACAGTATGTGGACACCCCTTCTAATTAGTGGGTTTAGCTATTTCAGCCACACCTATTTTTAACAGGTGCATAAAATGAAGCATACAGCCATGCAATCTCCATAGACAAACATTGGTAATAGAATGGGTCGAACTGAAGAGCTCAGTGACTTTCAACATGGTACTGTCATAGAATGCTGCCTCTTCAAGAAGTCAATTTGTCAATTTTCTCCCCTGTTAGAGTTGCCCTGGTTAACTGTAAGTGCTGGTATTGTGAAGTGGAAACATCTAGGAGCAACAACAGCTCAGCCTTGAAGTGGTAGGCCACACAAGCTCCACAGAATGGGATTGCTGAGTGCTGAAGTGCATAACATGAAAAATTCTGTTCACAGTTGCAACACTCACTACCAAGTTCCAAACTGCCTATAGAAGCAACATCGTACAAGAACTGTTTGTCGGGAACTTCAGTAAATGGGCTTCCATGGCCAAGTTGCTGCACACAAGCCTAAGATCACTGTGTATAATGACAAGTGTCGGTTGGAGTGGTGTAAAACACACCACCATTGCACTCTGGAGCAGTGGAATTGCTTTCTCTGGAGTGATGAATCATGCTTTACTATCTGGCAGTCTGACAGAGCAATCTGGGTTTGGTGGATGCCAGAAGAATGCTAACTGCCTGAATGCATAGGGTCAACTCTAAAGTTTTGTGAAGGGGGAATAATGGTCTGGAGCTGTTTTTCATGGTTTGGTTAGGCTCTTTAGTTCCAGTCAATGGAAATTTTAATGGTACAGCATACAGTGAAATTCTTGAGAATTTTATGCTTCCAACTTTGTGGCAACAGTTTGGAGAAGGCCCTTTTTTGTTTCAGCATGACAGTGCCCCTGTGTACAAAGCAAGGCCCATAAAGACGTGGTTTGCCGATGTTTGAGTGGAAGAACTTGACTGACCTGCATAGAACCCTGAGCTCAGTACCATTGAACACCTTTGGAATGAATTTGAATGCCAGCTGTGGGTCAGGCTTTCTTGCCTGACATCAGTGCCTGACCTCATTGATGGCTGAATAGAAGCAAATCCCTGCACCTGTGTTTCAAAATTTAGTGAAATGCCTTCCCAGAAGATTGGAGGCTGTTATAGCAGTAAAAGGAGGATCAACTCCATATTAATGCCAATGGTTTTGGAATGAGTTGTTCAACAAGCACATACAGGTGTTATGGTTGGGTATCCACATACTTTTAGCCACGTAGTGTATGTTCAATTAAGTGTATGTGAGATTAAAGGGGCCACAGTGTTTGATTCAGTACACGAGTCATATCTTAACAAATAAAAAAGATATTAGTTTCTTATTTTAGCTTGTTTATATCAATAATTTGATTTTCTAATTCATATGAAGCTATAGACTTTATTTGGACATCATCATCATAAACTTGAATTTTGAGTAAGTACTCTATTTAATCTACCATGTAACAGACAAAAATAGGTGTTTTCTTTCAATATTCACATTTAAATTATGTATGAAATTAACTGTTATATAAAATACTGAAGTTTGAATTATGATCTGCAATTTGATACAAAACTTACTGATATAAATTTATAAAATAGTTCAATAAAAATTTGAATGCAAGTCAACTAATGTGATGACATGACTTTTGATGCATGACACCTCATCATAGGGTTAATATGAATTCAGTTTCCTTTTTACCGACTAAGTTAGCATGCCAAGTGTGGTCTGGATTAGTTAATTTGTGTGGGAGGAGATACTTTCACAGACAGATAGAAAGCTGCCTTGATATTGAATCGGTACTTGTATGGCTTGATATGTATAGAGCACATGTGAAGAACACCTGTACTCCAATTTTATACTAATGCTGCTTTACTGCACTTACCAGCACTAGATAAAATATGTAATTTTTTAAGTAGATATCTTTAAAGTTTAATCAATTGACATGTGTATGTATATATATGTGGGTGTATTTTTGTGTGTATGTGAAGGAAACAAAATTATAATATTTCTTTATCTCTAGTGTACCAGTTTCAAATAATGTTTTTTAATTTATTGTTATGAATTTATAAACATGGACATTTTTTTAGGTTCACATACTTAGTCTTTTGGAGGATTGCAAATTTCAACATTTCAAGCCAATCATTGATGCCTATATCACAGGCCACTTTGCAGCTGCTCTGGTGTATAAAGGTTTAATAACTTGTGTTAAGAATTCTGCAGAATTGGTGCGTGATAGTGAAAAACAGGAAGCTATTCAGAAATGCTTTCATTCTTTAGATTACATATTCAAGTTTATCATACAATCAAGAAAGTTGTTTGCAAGGTTAGTTAAAATTATTTATTTATTTTTAAATAGAAAAATAATTATTAACCTTCCAAGCAGGGACCTCTAAATTTATGCAAGGTTGAAAATCATGATACTTTACATATTAGAACTCTGAATTTACTTTCAGAGTTTATTTTCAGAAAATTCAGCATGCTTTTGTTAAATATACTCTTCAAAAAAAGAAACGTAAAAGGCAAAATTTGAGACAAATTGTTAACAAGTTTATTCCAGGTAGTTTTGTATATGTGTAAAACTTTGCACGTTCACTGCTGAACATCGAAAGTCTGCAAAGGTGAAGTCTACGCTCACTAGTTGAAATTTAATGTCACTCAACATTAATAACGAGTTTGTCCCCCATGAGCATCAATAACTACTTGGCATCTCCTGTCCATGGAAGCAATGAGATGACAAATCACATCCTCTAGAATGGCTGTCCACTCAGCCTGCAAAGCTGCTGCAAGCTGAGGTAGAATCTGCAGTTGAGGTTGTCGCCGTCGCAGACGTCGGTCCAACTCGTCCCAAAGATGTTTGATGGGGTTTAAATCTGATGTTCTGGAGGGCCATGGAAGAACGTTGGTGTTGTGGTGTTTCAAGAAGACAGTGGTGAGTCGGGCTGTGTGAGGACAGGCGTTGTCTTGTTGAAAAACGTTGTTGATGTTCACCATGATGGGTTGCACATGGGGCCTAAGAATATCGTTGATGTATCATTGAGCTGTAAGATTCCCTCGATTGTGCAAAAGGTCTGTTCTGGCATTGTAGGCGATGGCAGCCCACATCATGATGCTGTCACCCCAAATCTGTCAACTTCCTGTACACAGTTTGCTGCAAAACTTTCACCTTGGCGATGGTAAACATGGGTCCTTCCATTTTGCCTACAAAGCATAAAACGTGATTCATCGCTGAACCAAACATGCATTCATTGTCGATAAGGCCATACCCAATGTGCTCGAGTCCACTGCAGCCGTGCTTGACGATGTTGCTGGGTGAGGATGCCGCCTCTGACTGGAAGTCGAGGTCAGATTCCTGCATCTTATAGACAGTTGTGTATGGTCTGATTGGAAATCCTATGCAGTCCTGGTATGGTTGAGGCAGTAAACGTCGCAGTGGTGGTCCTATCCTGAAGGTGACATAACTGGATGTAGCGTGGTCACACGAGGCCTGCCAGATCGTGGATGGTCACGAGTTGATCCATGTTGTTGGTGACGATTTCATAGCCTTGTTATGGTGCTTGGGTAGACATTCACAACTCTGGCAACATCTTATTGAGATTCACCTGCTTCCAAGTGACCAATGGCATTGTTGCGTTGTGCTTCAGTCAGTCTTGGCATAACTGTATTGTGTGTTGGTGGCTTAACACTGAGCTATGGAAACCAAGAACTCATCACTTTTATAGGGATTTTGCACATGTTGCACTTGCAGAACATGCAGATCTCTCAAACAAAATTGTTGGACACGACTGCGTTTTGGCGAAAAATACGATGTTTTACTCCATTTTTAAAGTGCACAACTTTTATTGTCATTTTGGTCTGACAATCAGTGCCTTAATACATGTAACATCACATACTTTGAGCTTGTAAAGTTATTACATATATTTCTCTTTAAAATAAAAAAAAATATCTCTTTTGCATTTCTTGTTTTGTAAAGAGTATATTATGACTCCATTGTAAAGAGAAAAAAATGAGAACTCTAAATGGAGTATTTATAGCAAAATTTTGTTTGGTTAGTCGATCTGAGTACAAATTGTTTTTATACTAAGAATTAAAATGTTTCATTTTTGTGTACAGTTTTTATATTTTGCCTGCTTAATTTCTGGAACCTCCTATCCTGAATGAATATCAAAAGTTTTTTAATGTATATATTTTATCTGTTATTGTCTGTAACATTAACTGTAGCTAAAATATCAGTGTTAAGTGAAACAAAATTTTGAAAACTATGAAGTGAAATGAACAATAGCCTTTTTCTTCAGATTAGTTAATTGTTGCAATTACTTCCAATTTTCATCATTCTAAGACTTCTGTTTTCTTTTTCATATATGTTTAATTTTATTGTCTTACTGCTTTGTTTGTATGTTTTTCTCATTGAGAGAGACAAATTACATGAACAGACATCCACACACTATATATATGTATGTGTGTGGATGTGTGTGCATTCAGCCTTGGACTTGTGCCTAATTTGTTTCTACAAATCTTTATTGATAGAAAAATTAATTTACCTATCAGATATGTGTTTTAAAGTATAAGATGCAAACTGCTAAGCTGTTTAAAGTTAAAAAAAAATCATTAAATGATATGAGCACCAACTTCCATACATATTAACTAATAGGCTTTCAAGGCTTGGGCCTAAAATACAAAAATTTGAGTGGTACATGTTAGGAAAAAATTTGAATAAATTCAAATTAAATATAGATTTTAAATGTTTTTATGCTAAAAACAAATTTTCTGTGTTTTTTTTCGTTTTAATTTACTGTTGTTCTTGTATTGATGGATAATTTTCCTGATGAATCATTGAAGAAGGAATGGGAGCATTTAAATTTATGAGCCTAGAATGCCAGTTTTAACCTTATTTTTGCCTTTACTTGTATGCCAACACTCAACTTATAAAATTCTTTACAAGAATAATGCCTATTTGTGCCAGTTTAAAGATGATTATTGAAGGCTTGAAGTTTAAAATAATATATATTTATTGAATTTAAATGTGTATAACAAGCAATAGTATTTGGTTTTCAAAAATACTTTGAAAATTAAGTATAAATAGCAGGGCTTCTGTCATGGGTTGATAAAATTTCTCACCACAGGAAGAAGTTTGTGTGTTGAACCTAATCTGATCTTAGTGTTTATAGTTTGGGATAAGTCAGTATAGTTTGTATAATATTCAGAGTATACAAACTGAAAGAGGAGAATGCAGTATGCACATGCATTACATGTCACATAAGTGAATATTGGGATTTTTTAGTTTCTCTCATTTTGGAAGTAATGAAATAGACCTTTGGTAATATAAAAATTTGAGTTATAAATAATATCATGATGTTAAGCTTACATATATTGGTCTTAACTACATTTTGAATGTAACTCTATGAAACAATGCGATACAAATGAAAGAGCCAGGCCTGTATTTAGAGGGTTAATAAGAATTCACTCTCTTTTTATTATTATCTACGTTTTGAAAACCTTGTTCTTTCTTTATATTTTTAAGCTTGAATTTTTCCTTTTGTTTACAAATTATATACACAAATGAGATAATTAGTCAAAAGTATATTTCAAAAAAAAGGGAAGAATGTTTGAATTTGTTTTGAGAAGCAGCCATTACTGTAAGCATTTGTCTAAACTGTATCATATGAATACAACAGTATATGTAACTGGAGATAGTAATACTTTGTGTTCATTGATGCTCACATTCTAAGTATGTCAGATACTGAATTTAGTAAGTACATGTTATTCTTGACTATTGTTATTATGAATTGAACCCACATGTTAAGTCAGCTTACAGATGAGACCTTTTCCTACTTTCAACAGAGCAACTGGTAACCAGAATGAGGAGGGATTTAAAGAAGATTTAGATGCATTGTTCAGCTCCTTTAGATACATGTTAGGTTTTAGCAACATTAAAGGCATCTTATTTACACAGGTAAGTTCAAAAACAGTTTTCATATTAGTGTCTTAAGCTGTAGTCATATTTTATATACATGTTTTAGTTGAGGGGTGAGACTAATTTATGTGAATATCTTGTCATTTATTTCAGATGTTTTATGTCTGTTTCTATGGGCACTGTTATTAATTTTTAATAAAGAAATTAAAATGTCTGATAATTTTTGAGATACAGTTAATTTTTTTATTGGCCAAATTTTCTGCTATTGGATTTACAATTAATTATAACAGGAGAAAATCATGCCAAACATGCTTGTTGATTTTGTCTGACCCTTGATTTTTTAACTATGTATTTTGAGACAAAAGGTTAGAGAAAAACCATACTTTGATTAAAAACAAATATGTAACAATTGTGTGTTCCATCTTGTCTGTTTATTAACAGGTAAGTAGTATATTTACATATTTATTTACTATTATTTATGTATGTAATTTGCAATTCCTTTTTGCTAATTATATGTTAAAAATGTGTGCATATTTAGTTTTTTCCCATTGTATTGCTCATATATATGTGGATGATTTGTGTCACATAAACATGTTTATCCAGTGTTTCCTGAAAAGGTATCTTGAGGTATACTTTATACTATACTATCTCTCCTCTTGCTTCCTACACATGCCTTGATGGTTTGACAATATATTTTCTCTTCAGGTAGAAAAAGTTTCTGCCCCCAGTGGCGCAGCAATATATTTGCAGACTCATGCTGCTAGAAACCGAGTTTTGATATACTTGGTGGGAAAAGTGCAGATTGTTCATTATGTAGCTTTGTGCTTAATTTCAAACAAAACTACACTTTTCTAAGATTATTTGCGTGTGTATGGTCCTTCAATTGGGTCTGTTGCATGTTTACTTGCTATTACTAGTAGCTGGTACATGTTGTAAATAAGGTATATTACCATGCTCAATAGCTTTTGATTCATCCTGTTTTATGGTATTTAAATGTTTGTAAAGGTTGGATAGGTAAATATAATCATGCCAACTGGATTTTGATTGATCCTGTTGTTTTGCTATCTAAACATTGTCTTTACAAAATTACCTGCAATAGACAAGAAACATATTTACTGTTGAAATTTTATGTATATTGATCAGTTACATAAAATATATAAAAACTGTTCATTTAAAATGATAAAAACAATGAAAGAATTTATATTATACTTTTATAGCTATTAAATGTTTGAAGTACAAAACCAATATAAGTTTTGTTATTTCAACAGCACAACGTAAAACATGAACTATTTCAGAGGAATTAGATAAAATATTTCTTTCAAAGGGATTTAATTTTTTGTATATAACAGCTTGATTTTAACACCTAGTAAACACTTTGACTGTTTCCCTCATCCCTTTTTTTTCTAAATATGTTGTAAGCATCATTTTTTATCATTCTTTTAAACTGCTATGAGCATGGTAAAACAAAATATTGTGTTATGGTTTGTTACCAGTTTTATCACATGAAAGAAATGTAATAATGCTTATATTATAAAGCTGAAATATCTTTTTAAATATGAGAAAAATGTAAAGAAAATAATATATCTAGGTTTATTTGCATGAAATACCTTATACATGCAGGAAGTTGCACAACTATGACACATAAACAGAAAGACAATGTGTCAAGAAAATAAAATATATATAGATTACAACATATCAGCTAGATATTTCTTGTAGTATGATACACTTGGAAACAAGATGCGACACCTCAATCTGAGTGTTGTAGGCTTCAATCCTCATCTCACAAAACATGCTCACCTTTTTAGTCGTGGAAGCATCATAATGTGATAGCAGTCCCATTAACGGTTGGTAAAAGAGTAGCTTAAGAGTTGATGATGGTGATGATGACTAGGTGCCTTCCCTCTGGTCTTTCACTCTTAAATTAGGGTCACTTAGTGTAGGTAGCCCTTGTGTAGCTTTGTGCATAATTCAAACCAAATATATCAAAAGCTGGCTACTAAAATATTTGCTTTTGTTGTCATTGTAACTGATGTAAAATAGAATTTCAGATTCACATCTAGTTTAATCAAGTGAAACATTTATTTGGGAACAAGCAAACTGATTAAAAATGTTATAATTATTTTTAATACTACTTGGCCTGACAAAAGTGTTTTTTTTTAATAAAATAAGATACTCAGAATGCTGTAAATGTTTAGAAAATTTCCCTTCATTTATAAAATCTTCCACATGAATTAAACTACATATTCTAGTATATGACATTTAAGAATTATGCGTATTTGAGATGTTTCTTACATGAAAATTATGTTTTAGCCATCTATTAATTATTTTTGAACAGTGTCCTACTGAGTTAAAATATCAAAACACAGCACGACTGTTTTTAGTAACAAATGTTGTAATGTAATTATATGTAGAAGGCCTGTATATTTCTTTATCATAAACGCATTTGTCTTTTTAACATTATTTTCTGTACTGGAACTATGACCATTAAAACTGCTTTTCCATTACATAGTTTCTTTTACTTATAACATTATCATTATCAAATGTATAAGAAAGATTTTATGTAAAACATAACATGATTAATTTTCATGCTTGATTTGATTTGTCTTAGAAATAATTCTTATGTACTTGTTCTTCTAAAACGTAAGTTCAAAGTGAAGGATGCACAAACAATTGTTACATCTGTTTTAAAATGCTCTCTTACATTATAGTTATTAAGAATATATATTTTTTTAAATTTGACATTCAGGTTCTCAGATGGAAAGCAACTAAAATGTAAACAGAGGTCTGCAATTACAATAACATTTGTGCAAATATAACAGGTCTTGAAAGATAAATTGTATTGGCCACAACCTACACAGCATTTCAGATTGAAACACAAAACAAAAAAGGACTCTTTTACATTTTTTATTTCATTTTAACTGAAGATTTACTTGGAAAGCTTACTTATTTGATAAATGAAAGGTTTATAATGTCATAAATAATATTGTGATTGATACATTTTCACCATGGGTGTACCATACTATAAATTGCTTGTTCTATTTTTACTTGCTTTCCAAAATATTCTTTTATTCAAAGTTTTTGGAATGTGAGGTGTGGAAGTTGAGGATTTACAACTCAACACTAGGCTGAAGGTTTAAGTTTCACTGTGTACCATTCATTTTGACTAAATTTAGAGTTGAACCAGAGTTGTTTCAAACTGCCAAATATACAGTTGGCATATAATCAACTAGAGCTGTATTAAACCTCTAATTACATAGTAGGCATATAATAAACTTGTTTCCTTGTATTAGGTCAAAATAGGATAATCTTAAAACCTAGCATTTGTTCTTGGTGAGGCATTTGGCTTTGGGAAACAGATTCTAGTCAATCTCATTCCCAAAGACATTAAGTGATCTGTTACCTGTTATTACCAGTCAGTAAATGTTTTATCCCACCACCTCTCTTCTGTTTTCATTTTTACTATAATCTGGTTAATTAGTATTGTCACATAGTACATTTATACTATGTTCTCCAGTTATTCTAGAATGATAAAAAGCATAATTTTTATTTATTTCCTAATTTTTTCATGGTGCTTACAGAGCCCACATAGTTAAGGTTGGGAAAATAATAGGCAAAGTGTTACTGAAAACAAACATTTGAAATGTATTTAGGAGGTTTTTAAAATTACACAAGTAATATATGAGGTTTTTGGGATGAAGAATAGGTTTTTAATCACAACATGGAAATCACTTTGCATTCAGACAAGTAATGAAACAGACTCTATTTTGCAAACAAATTTTTTAGTAAACTTATTTCATTAAACAAATTTATTTTTTGTATACAATACACTTGCAATTTTTATTAAAAGTCTACTGTATTTTGTGAAGATACATTTACTGCATCAAATGTTATACAGGGTGTTTGGAAAGTCACAGTGTAGTTTTGTAATCTTATTTTGTTCAGTCTGTTTCAAGCCAGCAACTGATAGCGGTGTTTAGAAACAAAATTAGAAGGATCCAGGCCTATATTGATGCCAAAGGGGATCACTTTCAACATTTTTTATAATTGTCATTCATATTTACCTCCTGTATTCTATATTGAAACATGTCTGTTAATAAATATATAAATGCACAGTGACTTTCTGAACACCCTGTAGTATAAGTCTCGAAAAATGTCTGTATGAACTTGTGTTATATAGAACATCTCATGAAAGGGTTAGGTATATAGTTAAAGCTTTAATAAGTTGTCATACATTTATTGTGAATCGAAAATATATGTGAGATATTTTTCAAGTGAAACAATTTATATTTGAAAATCACAAAACCTTAAATTCTATTAATGTTTATTTATTTTAGTTGATCATTATGGAAAAATAAACAAATAAAACACTTTTGGGGAATAGGTAGTCCATTTTATTACATAACTACAGTTAAAGATGAGGATTATATATAACTTTAAAACTTCAAAGAATCTTTTTGTATGTATTGCCACTTTAAAACAAAAGTACCTGAAATGTTAAAAAATCATAATTATATTTCATGAAGGTTTTGGACATTGTTATCATTAGTTCTTTTAAATTACAGACATCACCTACTAAAACTTTGATATTATTTTGTTGAATATTTCTGTTGCCAGTTTCAAGGGTATGAAGAATTGTTCTTTTTAGTTGTGAGGATATTAGTTTTGTTGTTTGCACCTGTTGTGTTTGAATATTTGTTTGTTTATGCAGATATCTCTAGTTAATAGTCTTAGTGCAGTGTTTGAACAACTGTTGGAAGTTTTGCATGTGCAAGAGGTAGCTGTTGTTATTAGAGACACAGTGGGACAGCTTCCTGGTGACCTTCCTATCCCTCTGGTCCAGGCCAAACTTAAATGTATGCACCATGTGGTCAAGTCTCCAATTTTTAAGGACCAAAGTAGGTAATTTTCATGCCATCAAGTCTAGAAAGTTAACTTTTGTTGTCATGTAATATTGATTTAATTACTTTCTTCCTGTTACAGCAAGTTACAAGTTTAATTCAATAATATAAGTAAAAAAAAAAATTTTTTTTCAATAGAGGAAGTAAATGTTGGCATGGCACAGTACATCAAAAAGAATGCAAACATGCAAGATGGAATTTGCATGAATCATTACATAATAGCACAGGCAAGAATTGACACATAGCAGTATAATTTTACCCATTTTTGTCTGTTAACATTCTTCTACACTGTTTTTGTGCTATTATCTAGAACCAATGTAAATGCTATCCCTACTATCTTGTTTGCATTGTTTTTAAAGGACTGATATTAGACATTCCTACATTTAGTTCCTTTCATGAAAAGTTTTTCTTTACTTGTTTTTTAATGCAGTGTTTCAATAGACATAGGAAGTTTGTATTTATAACCAACTCCTGAATAAAATGATGTTCCAACAGTAATATTTGCTTTTTAACATCTTACTGGCTGGTAATTCCTGTTTCACCCTGAATGGCAAATTTGTATAAGAAAGCTGATGTCTAGGGGTAATGATAACATTGTTTATATTATAATTTTGATTTTAATTACCAGTAAAATGTATAGAAGTGGATACTCTATATGATATTATGACACTTCAGGGAAATTGTTTGACCCCATTGTTTTGGTTTTTGAGTTATCGTGGAATTAAAATAGAAGAAGGAAAAAGGAGAATACATTCAAACTTTTTACTATAATATTTACAGAATTTGTGATTCAGTTATTACATAAATATTGTTATAGAAGGAAATATTCTATAGTATTGTAGATTTATTATAACCTGTTGAGTAGATATTTAAAATATCACTTCAGTGAATAATCTGAGCCATCCTTACACAGGCAATGCTATCATCAGCCTGATAATGTGTAGTTTTATTTAAAAAAAACAACTCAGGCAAGTTTTTTTTTCCACATCTTTCTTTTGTTCACTAAACATTAATTCTTAACTGTACAAGGTTGTATGGTAGTGTATAAGGAACTTGATAACTGTAATAAAGATTTTTGTTAGATGCTGATTGTTGTTATATTGCATTAATATTGCTGATTTATAGTGCTGTTTGTGTGTAAATGCTGTATATTTTATAGGGGAGGATGCATCAAGCAATAATTTTGGTTGTCTGACCACTGATATCTGGTGATACCTGTACAAGTTTACCACTTCACTGTACTATAGTGGTAAACTGTGCTGTTCTGCTTGAATAAGTGCTTGAGACAGTGAATTACACCCTCTAATATCCTGCTTTGACTGTTATTTGTTTGGATTATGTTTGTCATTACTGTTGCTACTGTGACTACCTGTTGTGAACAGTTACAACATAAATGTTTGACATGATGCTCATTTAAACTATATCGTTATTTTTCCTATGACTTATGTCTGGTTTTCACAAGATTAATATCCAGTTGGATCAGATTTCATCGAATTGTGCAGTATATAATTTGGATCAGATACTCAATCTGTCTGTGATTATAGGTGATTTACAGTTCCTTGTATGTGATTTATGTGTTATAAAATTAAATATTTTTATTTTACTTTTATTGGTTGGGAATATGATCATGTGATAATTGATTTCTCTTGTGTAGTATCAGTACTGTTTATTGAACTCTGTAGTACTTGTTGAACATAAATATTTGATTGTATCACAATATTTCATTTGGTTTATGGTATCAGTCATAAACTTTGTAGGTATATTGAGTTTTTGGCTTTCATTGCTGTAGAATCTCGGCAAGATTTGTTGGAGATCTTCATGTGGCACCTTCAAGATCATATGTCCCATCAGCAAGAGTTGCGTCTGTGTTCTGACATGCTTGGAGAGATTCTTACCTTCCTTTATCGAAAGAAAGACCAACAGCAACAGAATCAACAGTTGAATGGAATCAGTGCCTTAAGTTTTTCTGACCATTTAGTAACCCAAGAGACAGATATTTTGGTCATTGGTATATTGGAAACTCTCATCCGTAGTGTGAGAGATATTGACAGAACATCCACTGTTGTCGTGAGTGTTAATGATATACTTTTATAATTATAATACTCTAATATTGACAGGACATCCTTTGTTGCCATCACTGTTGAAGTTAAATGGCTGGTGATATTTTGTATAACTTAAGTTAAAGATAGTAATGAGACATACTCTACTATCTGAGGTCTTTAAGCTATTAGCTTTCAATAATTTTAATTAAACATTTTAAATATAAATGTGATGTTTATGTAAGTATTAAAATTAATTTTTTTTCAAGATATACTAATTTTAATAATTGACAGCATAAAAAGATTATAGGGCATCACAGTTCTTGTGAGTGTATTGAAGCTTAATATTTGATGTAGTTTTGAACACCTAAAGTAATAAAATCACAGGACGTTTATGTCCTGAAAATGCTACGTTTTGAGTCTTTTATGTGTTCTTAGTATGGTGTCTGTAATGTAGAGAAATTGATAAAATGTTTATTGTTTCTGGACTATCTTAGGAATTAAAGAATAAGTAGTAAAATAGCCTAGTTTAATATATTTTTTATTTTGAGAAGATTATGTTTTGAGCTAGTACTCTTCATCAAATTGTAAAACTTGAAAGCATTTCTACTAATTGAGAATTGCACAACATTTTGAACATTGCTGATAAAATATCTGCAAAATTATATTTTACATGAATATTACAAGACGTAAAGAGTATAAGAAATAAATAGATAAGAAAAACTAATTAAAATTGAAAATTATGAAAAGAAATTCTATAAGAAAAGAATGTTGATTTGAATCAGATGGTTCTAGTATTCTTAGATTGTAGATTTAATTTTTGTATTAGTCAGTGTCTGCTGGAGCACTTGTAAGTCTTATAATTGAAGTCCTCAAATTTATGGTAGATATAGAAATGTTTGACTTCTGGTATATTTGGTTGTGGAGTTTAACCTCTCTGCAGGGGTATCATTTACTGCATGCCACTATATTTTAGTGACTTACATTCAAAATTTTATACAACTGCTTTTTGTTTGTGTTATTCCAACTGGTATAGCATAAAATAATAGCTAATAATTCATATTTTATTAATATATAATCCTTAATTTCTTCATTTGATCAAGCAATGTGTAAGAAAATCTTGAATGTCTCCTAGTGAGAAAGATGGCATCCCATCTTCTCTATTTTCTTCCACTTATTCAATAAGTATGATATTTAATGTAAAATACTCATGATAAATTTATCATTGCTCAGACAAACCATAATTTTTATAGCTTTTAATTTTATTTGGTTTCAGAGTAATCAAACTTCTTTTACCATGCCTACCTGCAACGACTTCTCTTTCAGGATTTGTTAATAGAAAGCCAAAATTTCATCTGTTAAATGATATATTATATTACATTGTGTACTGAACAAGCTTCATTTGAATGGGAAAGATAATGACTGGCTTAGATGAATTTGTAATGTCTCTTATCACATAGTTAAAAAGCCAGAAAAATTCTTATTGTTAGAGAAATTTGTGTTCTTATTTTATAGTCCTTGGTGCATTGTTTAATTAAATATGTGTACTACTGCCATTGGTATAAAAAAGTAGGGTTATGCTTCATTAACAGTCAACAAAAAGAAAAGACGTGTAAATATTTTTCCTTTCATGTTTATTCTTTATTTATTGTAATAAAAGTAACTAAGATGTAAAAATTAGAGCCGTCTTTAGGTTAGTTATGGTTAGATCAGGTAAAATAAATAGTAATCAGAATATAATAAAAATAATTCATGAGGTATACATATGAGAGTTGAGAATAGCTTGTAAGTAATGTAATTCAATAATGAAATGTAAGCTGAACATTCTCCAAATGATTTACAATTTATAATGTCAGACACAATTCAAACACTAATCAGAGGACAACAAAAGAATAAAATTTAGTATTATATAGACTTACAAAGTTGTGTGTTTAAAAGCTATTTAGGATAAATGAATGTAGTTTCATTCTCGAAAGAAAAATAGGGTAATTTAATTTTATTTATTTATTTTCTTCTTTTTTTATTTAGGGGATTACTATGAGGCCAAATTGACCACATGATATAGAGTTAGAGTAGGGAAAATAATAGATAAAATATAAAGTATTATTAAAAACATTTGAAATGTATTTAGGGGGTTTTAGATATTACACAAATGAAATTTTAGATTTTTGAGATGAATACAAATATTTTTGCTCTTCACACTTTGCACACAGGCTGTTCTAAAAACACTATATTTAGACTTTTTAGTTTACTAAAATGCTTCACTAAAATATGAATTTTTTTTATATGAAAGACTTGTAATGTTTACTAAAAGACTGCCAAATTTCATGAAGTTAGTTGTATTGAATCTTTAAAGACTGAATTAGTTCAGAGAAGTCATGTGGTTGTTCATGTTGAGTGATCCCATGTTGAGGTAATACAGTCTAGGTTTCATGTGCATTATTACTCATTTTATGGCTCTATTCTCCAATGTAGAAACTACAGTAAATGTTACATTCAGTAGCACACATAAAAGATTGTTGTGTGTTCAAAGTTATTTCCTTGTATATATAGTGTTGTTTATATGTGATTAGGTGGCAAATCTATTTGAGTGTCTGGTTTATCACTTTGGTTTTATTTTAAGATTACTGAGCATCTGAATCTGTTTTAGATTTCTTTGTGTCTGTAAGAGTGAATTCTTGAAAACAGATTTAGTGGTTGAATCTTCATAAAGTATGATGTATAATATCTTTGACCTTCCTGTGAGTCTAATGGTATGTTAGTACAAGTGGGATAGTGTATATGTTCTTCTTTGGTACAGTTGAAAGTTTGTTCTTGGATATGAACTTGCTTTGGAGTTTGCATCGTGGAAGGAGAGAGTTAGGATGGTGTTGCTTGAAAAAGAAATTTTATGTCTTTTGTTTTATATTTGTAATCATTATTGTCAGTACCTAGTTTGAAAAGTCAAAGAAATAATGAATTTAGTATTAGATTATTGTTAATGTACGGGTGAGAAGATTAAAAAAGAATGTATGGGTGTTTATTTTTAATGTATATTAGTGGTCAGATAGTCATCTTATGTTGAGAAAGGGCAACATCATAATCAACATTTCCCATGTAAATTTTGAAAAAGGGTGAAATGAGTTAAAATAGTGGAGAAAAGTTTCTAAATATGAATTTGACGTGAATACAATCCCTAGTATATCATCAGTATTCCAGTGATACATCATGAATACTGGTTCATTGTATTGATTAACATATGAATTTCAGTCTATACATCAAATAGGCTAACAGTGGGGGAATCTATTTTTGTATTTACAACAACCATGTTTGTAGTAGTTACCATTAAAATTAAATATTTTAAACACAGTGCTGCTAAATGTATAAGTGTGTGTGTGTGTTGGTATTAAAAGTATGGGTCTTTGATCTAAGAAATATTTTAGCACAGTCTAAACCTTCATTGGATGGGATAAATGTGTACACTGGTTTTGTATGAGTAGTAAAAATGTAGGATATTTTTAGAGTTATGTGTATGCTCTTTATTAAAGTTAATTTATGACAAAGGCTGATAAAATACTTGATGATGAAAAGCTCAGTTGAAATAAAAATATATCTCGGAATGGCTGGTATGGGTATTAACACATTTATTGATAAGAAGAGAACAGTGTTTCAACCTTTTTTGGTCATATTCAGGTTAAGTAAGAGAGTTTGAATGTAACCATTGATGGACATATGTCTTAAGGACAAAAGTATACTCAGATATGGGATTGTAGGGGGTGTTGCAGGTTATCTCATGTTATTAATTATTATAGGTGTAAAGGTGTACCTTTATATTGGTTTAATTTTTGTTTTAGTTGTATAAGTACGGCTTCTTTGATTTTGCATTTGTTTATATTTGTTTCCCTACTTTATATCTGGGTGTTTTCTGTGGTTATGTTGTGTTTATTTGGTTTGCAGTGTTCAAAAATGTGTGGTAGTTTTTTGTGTTAATTGAATCTAGTTTTCCATTTTCTGCTTAATTTTTCAATATAGAAGTTGTGGCAGTTGTTGCACTGTTTTTGATAAATTATGTTGGTGTTTTTTTTGTCAGTATAGTTTTGTACCTGGATTTTGAGAATAAATTTGGTGTTTACTGGAATATTGTGTTTTGTTACAAGTTTTTCCCAAATGTTGGTTGTATTTTTGCTGATATTGGGAATATATGGAATACAGCAATGTAAGGTTTTGTACCTTGTTGTATCTTGGGATTTATTATTATTTATTTCAGTGATGACGAGAAAACCCACTTGTAGTGAAAAATATATAAGTGGCTGATTTGGGATGAGAACATTTTTATGTAGAGGAGCGAACAACGTTTTGACCTTCAAACATATGGTCAGCTACCGGTCAGTAACTCTTTCTTTGTAAACCTGACTATGACCGAAGAAGGTTGAAACTTCCTGCAAAGTTGTGTCATAATGCCTCACATTAAAGGGTTTAATGTTTAAAGCTATTTAGCAAAAAACAGATGTGGTTTTATATTACAATTTGAAGTCATTCTGGAGAACAGAGTAATCAGATTATTTTTTGTCAAATTGAGTTGTGGTAGAGAAAATAGCAGATAAATATTTAAATTTTTACTGAGAAAAACATTATTAGGAGGTTTTACAGATTGTACAGATAAAATTTGTGATTTTTAAGAGGAAGGAAAGTATTTTTAATCTTAACATGTAAATCACATTCTGTTTGGACTATTATGGAAAAATACTATATCTTTGTGAAGATACAAATACTGTATTGAAAATCATACTATGGAAACTATAATGAGTACAAAGTGGTTATGAGATCAGTCACTTCAACTGACTGTGAATTGAAGGAGCTAAAGCTAATTTCTGTGCACTTTTAAAAAAAAAGAGAAACTGGAACAGTGAGAGAGCATTATGGTATTACTACAGTGTTGAAGGTAAGCTTTTTATATGCTTTTTGTAGCACGTTGACCATAGATATTCTTAAAAGGATATAAGTAGCATTGTTCTAACTGTTGAAGTAATATATTTTTAGGATATCTCATGTAATTGGATTGTTTTTTGTTGAGTCTGTAATGAATGTTATTTTGAATATTTCAAAAGAAATTAAACTGCAGCTGGTTAGAATTCAAACACATGTTATAAGCTATACTTTTTGATTCGTTGATTACAAAATGCTGAATTTGTCAGGATTTTTGCGTTAAGATAATTAGTTTCTGTAGGTCAAAATCTGTATATTTTTATATGCAAAAACGGTTCGTTTGGGTTCAGAAAATATTTTAAATAAAAGAGCGAACAACGTTTCGACCTTCTTTGGTCATCGTCAGGTTCGCAAAAGACACTGACAAAATCTGTATAGTTGTATCTTTTTAAAATGTTTAACTATAGAATCTTTAAGGGTGAAATGAAACCTGAAGAAACTTTTTTCCAAGCAAACATCATCAGGAAAATCAATGTGTTGTCCTTGTGCATTTGTCTTGTTAGTCCACTGAATGTGTCTGATTGTGTGTTTGACAGTAAACTACTAATCGTCATCTCGCCTTTTTCATGCTATTGATTTTGGCATTTCAATTTAGTAACAAGAAAACGGATGGACAAAAAACTGTTCTACAAAGTGACTTGATACTTTCATAATTTTTGTGTCTTTTTATATAATAAAAATACTCATGTTTTGTATTGCAGCCACAGTGCAGAAAAATATGAAAATATGATTATTTTAAAATTTCAAATTTTCTCAAAGTACATTAACATAAATAAATAAATAGTTCTCATACTGTCAGAGGGATTAATTTTAAACAGGCAATTAAATCAGCACTATAAAAACAAGAATGAAAATAATACAAGTTGAAAAGGTTCACAAAGAGACTAAAAAGTCAAAAATTATTTTTCACTACCAGTACTTGTTATCAGGTAATTCATAGTGAAATATGTCAGTGGACATAGCTTTCAAGCACGATTGAGATATTCCATCTGTCACATGAGATCCAAATGCAAATGTTAAACTTGTCAGCAACAATGGAGAATCAGTTAATGATTTAGAGTTGAGACATAGAACCCACAACTTCCCAACTCCTACTGCCTTTTGCTATGGGAAGGCAAGCATCCTTAATAATTAGATATAATTTCATAAACTATCCTGTATCTCTACAATTTATAAGATTTTTTTACCACCACCTTTTTAAAAAAAATAATGACAATAATTAGATGTTTTTTATGTATTGATGACAGCAACAAGGACTGATAATGAAAACATAAATGTTTTTCAGGTTCTTTGTCAACCTTTTATATATATTGTTTAGTAGTAATTGCCTTTTGGAAAATGTATGATCCAGTGACTTTCATCCAAAAATATTCCTTTGAATGATTTATACTTCCAGTTATGTAGTTTTAACTTCCTTAGAAATAAGTTCAGAGGGTGTGGACAACTCCATTACCTTACTTATTGACAGACTGTGATATTTTCTTAATACTAATATATTTGTTAAGCTTGTAATTATTATTTTATAATTTCCTTTAGGGCCCTATGGTTGCAAATTTAGTAGCTTTACTTCGTTTAATGGAAGAACAACACTACTTCCATCTGTGGAAGAAGTTTGATGACAGATGTCATGTTAGGGACCGCAAGAAATTAAAAGATTTTCTACTTCAAGTATTTCTTGTGTTTCGGGATCTTGTGAAACAGGATGTATTTCCTCAAGACTGGGTTGTTATGAAGATGGTTACTAATCAGTAAGTCATAAATGCCTTTTTATCAATTAAGAATGCTTTAGAGGTTATTTTTTAAATATAATGTTTATTTTATTCTCTTAAATTTTGGACTAATGTAACTTAGTAATGAAAAGAGCAGTATTAAGAGTTTTCAAAATAATTTAGTCAAATAGTGTAGGAACAGTAACTAATTTGTAGCTGTGTATAGCTCAATTAGAAGCCAGTATTTAATTTTACTGAATTAACTTTTCTGAACATGACATCTTGTACCTACTGTATGGCCACAACATGTTACCAGTTGTTACTGTAGTTTTCAGTGAAATTTCACTATAGGTAAGTCATTTGGGTTTCTATTTTTTATAGACAAGCTTTAGTGAACTTAAATTTTATTTAATAGCTGTATAGCTAATTAGTGCATTTGACTTGCATGTTGTGAAAAAAACACACGTTATAAACGTAACAGAAGTTGTTTAATTTAATATGAGATTTAAGACATATTAACGTACACACAATTAACAGTGATAACATCACTGATTGAATTTTTTATTTTACCTCTGGCAAATTAAAAAGAATAATGGTCATTAAACAGTTTGATGTATAATATTGAATAATAAGTTAGACACAATGCTGTAATATTATACACACACACTTAAATTAATTTAGATTATTATATTGTGAGCTTAAAAAGACTCAAAAACCACATAACTATTACACACGTACCATCATTATAATAAGTCTGACAGTGTTTCTTTGGTTTGTTGCCTTAAGTAGTTTTCCACCAATGGGCAAACAACACCACTTTTATCATAACCAGTTCTCCCTTTACACCTGCACTCATTAATCATGTTTTGATTGGCAGTCATACTGTGCTGATGTGCTAGTTATCAGTTATATGCCAACTTCATTTTTCTTTCAGTTTATCACAATTTTCACATTTTGATATTGCATAAGGTTGTTTGTTTGTTGGTTTTTTTCTTCAAATTTTTTTCACTTTTCATGGGATGTTTTTCTTTTGTATCTTGAATCCTATCCTGTGGCAAGTGGTGACTGATCAAGTATACTTTTTTTCTTGAAACATTTGCATTGTCCATCCTGTGATCATGCTAGTTGTAAGTTACATTGTAGCTCTTCCTACTGTGGACTCATTGTGCAATTCCAGATGTTGGTTGTGTGTGTCTTGTTTTTTTTTTATCAATAATAATTTCATTATGGGTTTGGGTTATGCACACTACGGAGATGGGGTGTTTTGTAGAACTGCTAATAGTTTTCTGTAGTTGTATTTTGCTTCAAATATGTTTGTTCCAGACTATACACTTTTAGACTAATATGAGTAAAGAGATTGCTACTCATCTCTGATGCCATATGGCATTGAGTCTCTTCGAACTATGGACTTGATGTACAATTCCAGATGTTATAAAAATTGTGTTTTTACAGTCACTTGTTGTATTGTCTCTGATATGGTCCTCCGGACTATTCAGTGCACTTTTTTACCCTTTTCTTCTCATGGTGTATCAGAGTTTTTACTGGTTCCTAGCTGCTGGGTTGATGGATGGAGGCCTGTTGTCATGAGTGATGAGTTATACCACTCATTTGGAAGTAGTATGGCAGTGGTATTCTGCAGGTGTTGTGAGCATGTATCATTTATTACCCTGCACCTGATGTACAATTCTAGATTCCACCTGGTTTTTGTTGTTGCACTGAGCTGTATTTTTTCCTGTATATATATGTATGACCAGTTTTTTCTCTATTGTGTGGCACCCCTCTTATTTAGAAACTGATGATCAATTACAGATGCCATCAGGTTTCTGTTGAAGCACTCCACTGTTCCATAAATATACATCTAAAAATACAGATTGCTTCTCAAGCTGAGACTTTCATCTTCAAGATATACATTCCTGGTGAATCTATTGTGTTGGTTGGAAATGATCCAGCTAAGTAAGTCCTCACGAGTTCTGGCCAGTTTATCTCGTCCTAGTGGGGATTGGACTTGCAGCCACTGCCAGGTTTTGGACTGCAGTTGCACTTCAAGTTGGTGAACTCTATTCCTATCATCTACTGGATGTTAGATCCCAGCAGATTTGGTGTTGGTTGTAAATGGATGCAGTGTATCTTCCTGCTTGTGTACAACTGGATGTTCTCCTGTTGTGGACTGGAAGTACTGTACCCATTGCTGTCATGTTTTAGACTAGTTATGTTACCCTGTTGGGGCTTTCCACTATACTACTGCCTGTTGGCTGTCTGTTCTCAGCAGATCTGATGTTGGTTGGGTTGAAAATGTGCACATGTGGTGATAGATTTCAATGCAGGAACCTCTCTTTCCTACCTGTTAAGTGTTTTGAGGTGAAGAGAGGTATTTCTTTACATACTATGGATCTGATGTACAATTCCAGATATTGTCTGTTGTTGGTTAGGATCAAACTACTTCTATGATCTTTCATGTTTAAGCCATTCAACACTCAAGATTCTCATTCATCAGTCATATGTATCCTGGGATTCCTTTATGTTTCTGTTCTTTATATTCATGAAATTGTCGTCAAAGTGAGGGAGTATACCTGGATCAGATATGGTTTCCCATTGAGGTATGATGTTTTCTTTTATGATTCTACATCTGGTTCTTTTATGAGCATTTCTTATTGGAGAATCATATATTTTTATTGGCTATCTTCCTGTTCAGTGTGGGTTTCTAGCTATTTTGTGAGAAGAGGCAAGATATCATATTGGAAGGAGCACTTTGTTACTCTGAAAATGTACTTCCAGTAGATACTTACCCTTCTCACGCTTCCCATCCATCATCCCATCATCCACTTGCAACGCCCCCTACAGTCCCATACCCATTTATGCTCTTGTCTCTAAGACATGTCTGGCAACAGTCGCTTTTGAACTCTCTCTTTCTTAACCTGAAAATGACCTATGAAGGTCGATCTTTATCAGTAAAAGTGTTAATACCCATACCAGGCATTCTGAAATACATTTTATTTCATTTATTGTAGTTTTTTTCTATCAGTTAAGGAAGTTCCAGCATAGCCAGGTGGTTAAGGCTGGGTTAGAGTTGTGGGTTTGAATCTCCTTCTCACCAAACATGCTTGCCATTTCAGCCATGGATCATTATAATGTTACAGTAAATCCCACTATTTGTTGGTAAAAGAGCTGCACAAAAGTTGGTGTGGGTAGTGACAACTAGCTGCCTTTCCTCTGGTCTTACACTGGTAAATTAGGAATAGCTTACACATATAGCTCTTATGTAGCTTTGTACAGAATTCAAACCAAGCCAAGGATCAAGTGGGAGGACAGTACCAATGGTACAGCTGAAATCTAATTTGTGCAAAATTTAAAAAAAACTAAACAAATAGTTAATTAAGGCTAGATGTACTTTCACAAGTGCTTGGATTATCTGTTTATTTCACATCTGATATTACTGAGTTATATTTTAAACCTAAACAATTAAAATTGGTTCATTGTTAATACTATACTAACAATGATACAAATATTTGTGACATTTATTTCATACAAATTAGAATAAAAGGTTACAGGTGTATAAAATTTTAAATGCTGGATAGTTTTAGGCCTAAGTTATATGTGATAGTCGATTATAATTTTTCTTTAAAGCTGTAAAGATATTTTGAATAACCATTTGGTTTGGGTATTAAAATAAAGTCTCGTTTTAATACAAAGTTGATTTAAAATAAAGTTTAAATCCACTGTTATTAAACAACAACAAATTTAGATGGATAAAGTATTGACATTTTTGTGTGTGTTCTTCAGTCCATCATTTGAATATGAGAGAAACACATACATTGTTCATTGTACAACAAAAGTTGAAGTTCCTTAACAATCAGGAAAGCATGGGAAATTTGAAAATTTTCTTTAAACACAGTGAATTTTGCCAGCTGAAATACATTTTTCAAAATTGGTTATGTTGTTCAATTCATTGAAATTCCAAGTTATGGGAAAGGGAAGGATGTGTGTAAATATTAGTTACCTACCATTTTTAAAGTATAAAATGGCTACTGTTTACTTTGCACATTTTGTAATAACATTCTGAATACGCATAATTTAAAGTCAAAATGAAAATGAGGAATTGTTACCTTAGAGATCAATATTAATAGTGTGTCAGTTGAGTATTAATTATAAAAACAAACCCAATAAGATGTGGAAAACTTGAAAACAGCAAAAAATAGAAGATTCTGTAATATGAACACAGAGGTGATTTAGAGACATTAATAATTTTAAATCTAATTCTGACTAAGTTTACGTTATTCTCACGCTGTTGAAGTTTGTGAAGCAGCAGCAGTGCAGTGTGGATGGTTGATTCAGGATAAGCAGGATGTTCTTAATAAGTATAGTAAGCACTTCTGTATGCAGACAATATGTATCAACAACTACGAAAAAGTGTTGGTGTTGTATTAGTCCTCTCACATGAACAAGTGTGTGTGGAACAAGGTTTCTCTGTGAATGAGGATATCATGGTACCAGAGATGAAGAAAGAAACTGTTTGCACAACATGTGGTTCATGATAACTTGATATCTCAAGGTTTTGAAGTTCAAGAATTTGAGATTGCAGATTACTCAAGTAATGTAGTTAAGCACATACTTGATATTAGCATATGCTTATGGCTTAAAAGACAGCAACCAAGAAGGACAAATCTAAATGAGAGGCAGAATAAGCTGTGAAAGAGTTTATTAAAATGCTGGAAGATAAAGCAAGACAGGCCCTGAAAATTGATGACAGCATGTTAGTAAAGTCAGTAACCATGAAGAACAAGGCTGCTGATGTGTTTAAATTGAGATAGCAGAGCAAAAAGAAAAGCTCTTGGTGTTATCGGTGAAACTTCTTCAGAAATAAACTCAAAGAGTTTGCATATCATTCTTTGAATTCCAGCTTGCAAAACTGCATAGACTGTTGTTTCTTTGTGTTGGTCTTTTTTTAGTACATACCTTGATTTTATTTCATTTTATGAAATATACTCTGCCTACTGTTTTGTAAATGTGTGTTCACTATTTATTAAGTTAACTTTCTTATGTTCATTATAATGAATGTGTGTGCAAAAGGATATTAATTAGTTAGTTTTATGTTTTTACATTTCATTTTGAGTGCTCATAATATGATTTAGAGTTTCCTGCTGAAAACATTTTTTGGTAACAAGTTTATTTTCATTAAAAGAGGATGGAAAAAGTGTATCCTCAAATTAAATGATGTGGTACAGTTTTGTTACAACTGTTTTGTTAATCTTAAGAATGCTACTTGTAATTTTTCATGCATGGGCTTTGTGGATGTTATAGAAAAGACTAATACTGGTGTTAGGTGGGTAGTAGGTGTAATGCATTTTGTTTTTGTGCACCTTTGTTGTCTGCAAAGAAATAGACAAAAAATTAGAGTAAAATATATTATAAGTCCTGTTGTGTCATGGTGGAGAATGTGCAGCAGTGATGGCTGGTTGGAATCTTCAGTTAAATAATATATATTGTATAGAAGACTAATACCCAACAGCCTAGTAAAACAAAATCAAAAGGAAAGACTCTGATAAAAATAGCAAATACAAATCTCTAACTAATTATATTCTGATAAACAAAAATCAAGAGAGAGATGCTTCACAAATCAAAAGGATATCCAGGGTACAGGCATTGTAATGTGGGATGTAAAATGTACTCTAGGTTTTGGAGATCATTACAGAACTGGGACCCACACTGTGATGGGAATACACCATTTTTCAGTCTTAACCTCCAAGTGCCAGTCTCACATGAAGAAATTCACAGAAATAAATAATAATTACAAAATATTCAAAAGAAAGTATTAATAAAATAATCAAAAGAAATAAATTAGGAGAGTGAACTGTGGGTGCCAATGCCCGTACCATCCCACATCTGTATTCTTCATTGCCTGCGGACAACTGTGGTAAGGTGATTACTTTCCAAAGTAAAGAAGGATAAAATAGAGAGAAAAAATAAGAAATAAGGTACTACCACCATGTGCAAAGTTGGACAAACTTATTTTCTGAAGTTGACATTCCAGCCACCCTTTATAGTGGTAAAACTCTAATTATTACAACAGTAAACAAATTATACTACTACAGAATTCCAACCAAGTTATCTAAACTATTTAATATAACTCCCAACCTCCATCCATAAAGTCTACTGTAACTATCAATTTTAGTCTATAAAGAAGCCTTTATATGCAATAAGGTGTTGATCCACATAAAAATAATTCCAAGTTTTTTAAATCATCTTATTAACAACTAAAAATACTTATCAGAAATGTTTGGTAAAGTCACCTTAATTTTTACTTTATTTAATATTTATCACACACTAGTTTAATAACTTATCCATTAAATATTAATGTTTTGCATCAGTATTACAATATTTTCATTTATTACAAATATTACAAAACCTGAAAAAAAAATGCCCGCGTCGCGCTAAACATGCTCGCCCTCCCAGCTGTGGGGGCGTATAATGTGACGATCACTCCCACTATTCGTTGGTAAAAGAGTAGCCCAAGAGTTGGCATGGGTGGTGATGACTAGCTGCCTTCCCTCTAGTCTTACACTGCAAAATTAGGGACGGTTAGCACAGATAGCCCTCGAGTAGCTTTGTGCGAAATTCCAAAACAAATACTAATAGCAAAGTAGACCAATTATACTTATATAGTGATAATACTTTATTTTGTTTTTATATAGGTTATGTGACATTTTGAAATGTCAATGATAGTGTGACTGATTCATAACAATTTAGTGTAGAATATTATACTTATGAAATAAAATTTGATATCAAAATTCTTTGTGGCTGGTCTCCCATCATTCCAAAAGCAAATGGTGAGCTTTGCTTGTGTACAATTTTTGAAATAGGAGAGAGAAGAATACATTGTGGCTCACAACATGTAGATATGGGTCATTCCATGCCAACTCATCCAGAGAACTTTTCCCATGCAAAATCTTTAAGATATACTGCATGGCTGAATAAATCAAAATGTTTTTGCTTAAATTTGTTCAAGGAAATCTTGAATACAATTTTCAGATGGTTACTGTGTGTTGCAAGCTTTATCAAAAATTACATTGGGAGGAAGGAAAAAAGTATTTTAGGAATAGTAACCAATAAACAGTGTCATTTTTTATATGAAAATAAGAATAAAATACCTTGTGCAAATTTAGTTCAAATATTGTGGCTTTAGAAAAGTGTCTGAAAAATAATCTCAGAGTTGTTTACAAATATTCGACAGGTGTCAAATTTTTTTCTTTGAACAAATTGCTACCTGAAGATAATAAAGACAGGGTGTCTATCAGTTTCCCTGCCAATCCTGTGAAAATTTTAATGTTGGAGATATGGGTTGAGATTCAGATATATAACTTGCAGAGCATAATAAGGGTTTTAAAAATAACCAAACAAACAAATGCTGCTTTTCCACATTGTTATGTATAAAGCGTTTGGAATGCCATGTCGTGTTGTGTTTGGATTTCCATATCTATCGGTCGAAAATTTATTTGTTGTTGTTTATATTATTGTTTCGAAGTTCAAATCAATAAAATATGTTGTTATTCATGTAGAAATTTCTAGAATTAGGTAGATCGATCATTTGTCTATAAATAAAATGCATTTTGTCCTGGTGTCATTATGAGACGAATCCAGATAACTCTGAAATTCTGCGGAAGTTACGCGATTGTTCGAGAATACAGTAGGCCTACTAGTATATAAACAGACGGCGATGCGAGAAGAGTCAGTCAGTCATTTGTTTTCATTCGATTCAAGAGATGTTGTTGTCGTTTGAGAATTTTTCAACATTTGCTGTGTGTTTATTCAACTTGGATTTGTGACTGGAGCTAGATCTACAAAAGCTGTGATTTTATTTCGTCAATATTTACGATTTATTTGAAATGCTGGTTATACTGAAGGTCAACACATACAGGACTGTTTAGGGGAGACCGGGGCAAGTTGGAAAACGACAAATTTGAGACATTCATCAAAAACATTGTAAAAAGAACTTTGTCAAATTTATTGGACTGTGAATTGTTTCTGGACTTCTCCATTCAAACTTCGGAATTTCTTCTTGGGACCAAATTCTCCCCCTAAACTGGAATTTTGGATTTCTCATTTGGACTTTTATTCTGGATCATTATATTGGACACAGGCCAGTACCATTTTGTATTGTAATTAATTTTGAAGGTTGAAACTGAACATCTGTCATTGTTATTATATAATTTATGTTATATCTGTCACATATATAATAGTTTATTGTAATAAATTATATAAGCTGTTATCTGTGTCTTTCTGTTGCGTTTAGTCCACATAGAAAAAACAAAACGTAACACACATGAATGGAATCTTGATGATAAAATTACCTGGGAAACAACCAAATTAATATATGAACCAGAAATGATGTCAAAAAAAGGTAAAGTTCGTCAATTCACAAGTTGCAAGATTTGAACACATCTAAAGGTCACTTTGAGTTTAAACTACTTCCTGATGTCATGTGCCATTAAGGAACTTTGAATTTTCATTAAAAAAATAAAGTTATGTCTCTCATGAACATATGATGGACTGGAGATGTCAAAACTTGTTTCCATAAAAATTTAGTGGATGTAAATTTTATTTTAGATTACATTATATTGTGTATTTACTTTTTATAAGACTACCTGGAAACATTTGGATTTTCAACTTGTACATGCATGATATGATGTGTTGTAAAAAACGTTTTTTTTCAGTGTTACATTGTGTGCTTTGCAAGAATTTGCTCAACCACTGACAGTTGATTTTTTGGAAAATGGATCATTTGATGCCCAGGTATATAGAAAAATTTTGAATAGAAATTTTAACTATAGCATATGTTAAATTTGACCAGTCAGCTTATATTAAATAAGATTAGTGAGTTGAATGTATGCAGAGCTTGTAAATCTTAAGTTCTGAAAATCCTTAAAACAATTTTCAAGTATTAATATTGATGAGGGAAAGAATTTTTATTTTAAAGAACTTAAGAAATAAAAACTGAGTTTTAAGTAATAATTTGCTAGTTCTCATAATGGGATTGTCAACTTTGTTGATATTTTTTTTATCTTTCTTTTGAATTCACAACAGACACACAATCAGTTTGCTTTACTTAAGTTATGGATATAAAGACCTTGAAGATACATGCAGTGACATTAAGTTTCAGGGAATTCACTTTGTTAAAAATTTGTGTAGATTTCATTTAACTTTACAGCATTTATTGATTGAAACAGTGGACATCTGCTGCTTCAATTTATATTGGTTATTAACTGATGAATACAAAACATGTCTGGTCCATGATTCTGACTCGGAAAACACAGTATTGCAAGTGTGGACAAGTTAGCCTTTAAATGATTATGAATGGTAAAAGCCTACAAAAAAATTAAATTTCCAAGAATGCAGGGAAGTGACGAACAAACCTTAGAACAGGCATTTTACTTGGTTGTTGAAGTCAGTGGTTGTAATTGTGTGAATAAACCTTAAAGATACAGCTTTGAATCATGTTTTATAGGTGCTTGAGTATTTGTGGGCAAAACAATCCATTGCGTTTCATTACTTTTACATTTGTGAGAACATCATGGAATTATCCCAGAAAAAAATTTGTTTAGCTAATATCATATTTCAAAACTGTTAAATAAAACTTTGCACTTGGAAGAGTTTTTTTGTTTTTATATTACAAAATTCTGAATTTGAAAATATGAATTAATAATCTAATGTATTTGTTAAAACATTTGATGAGGATATAAAGAAAGTATCACACACATTATGACTAGGAATTATTTATCATACCATAGAAGAAGACATAACGAAAATTTTATTGTTCTGCTTTAGTTGAATCTTATAAAGATGGTACAGATGTCTGAAACTAAAGTATATGTTAGTGATTTTGATCAATATTTTCTTAAAATAGATAATTGTAAAAAAATTTAAAAAATGTCTTTCCTGATTGATTTAATTTGATCTAAGAGTAGTCGTATTTTTTAATTTTACCTCATTATTTACATTTTTGAATATTATTAATTTAATCTACGTATATTGGAAGTAATGGTTTGTTTTAGTCACATATATTTATTGTGTGTTATATACATTCTTTGTGCATGAATTTTTCAAGACTGAATCATAAGCTGTTGACAATAAATATAGATGGATTCTTAAAACCAGTGTCATAACTACTGCAAGCCTTTCCATCTTGTTGATAGGGCTATGTGGCATTGCAACATGTTGAAACTGCAAAATGTAAGATACCAAAAGAAATAATTAGTTGAAGTTGGCAGAGTGGCACATAGTTATTTAATGACTTCACTTAGTGTTTCTGTATCTCTGTTACTTAGCATTTCAAGACATTTTTGTTGAAAATGTGAAAAAAAGGTATCTTTGTTTTACTATTTCTGTACACTGATTTAGAGAGATTTGTATGTGTGTTGACTTATGAACCTTTACATCTGAAATGACCTCATCAAGACTCCAGACAGTTTATCAGACCCTCTGAAAATATATATTGCCAAACAATTATCATATAAACTGTGCACAAATAGTAATATTGGATTCAATGCAGCTCCTAAATTGAAAAAAAAATAAATAAAAATGCTTTGCAACTGCGAAAATATGTTTATGTCATAAGTTCTATCTGGACTGTAAAATGTGGCTTGTTGAAACTAAGTTTCTTCTCAGGTCATCACTGAGTAGCTGAAACTGTTTTAAAGGCTAAGAAACGAGATTATTGCTTAGAAAAGTTTCATTTTCTAAGCAAACTTGTCTTCAGCAAAATGGTTAATGAAATAATCTTCAAGACAAGTATGAAATGTCTATACAAAAAGTCGTCATTGGTAATAAACCACAGTTATCAATTCTTTAAAACCATTGAAAAAGATTATAAATGCTAAGCAATTTCAATGTAGACCAAAGATAAATATGAATGTGCTAGTATGCTAACCTCAAGAGATTAAAAATCTAGTTAAAAATAATGACAAAATACTATGGTGTTAGTGTGAATAACAGTGTTGTATTTATGTATGTATTGATGAATATTTTTGTTTTGAAATTGAGAAACAGTGCATATTCTGAATTATTTCAGAATTTCTGTAGGTATCATGTATAAAGTTTTTTGTAGACTCTCACATGAGCATGTCCCCCACTGGTACAGTGGTAAGTCTACGGACTTATAATGCCAAGATCAGGGGTTTGTTTCCCCTCAATGGACTCAGCAGATAGCTCCATGTGACTTTGTTATAAGAAAACAAAGAAACACACGAATGTCCTGGAGATTGCACTACTGAGGATAAAAACAATTTTGACTTTCTAACATTTACTAAAATCTGTTTTGATTATCATCTGCATTATAGCAGCATGAGGTTTGAAAGAAGATAACGACCCTGGGGATTTGAATTAAAGTCTTTGAAAAGTGTGTGAAAATGGTGGAAGTTTGTTTTATATGGCAGAATGTGACTTCAGTGTGTTTGTATGTGTACGTATATATATATATATACCAATAACATTGAATAAAGTGAGATGGTATTTTTAGATGTGTTAGAGCATCATTTAAGTTTAGTATAGTGAATTACATGTTTATTGTAGTAAAGTAATTCATTGAATATTAGTTAAGTTAGGATATCACTCATTTTTAACAGTTTATTTCATAGTTTTGTTTAAAACTATCATTGATTTCATATAATCAGTTATTAGTATAAAAAGACATCATTAATGTTTTATAATTTAAGCCTGTTTAAGTCTAAGCACACCACTGAGTTTTAACAAGTCACTCGTTAATTTGCTGCATGCAAAGTTAATTTAGGTTAGTTCATTGGTATAATTATTAAAAATATCTTTTAAAGCTTCTGGTATATGTTTAAGTAATGTGGAGTAAATTGACATTGATCCAATGTTAAATCCATTAATTTTCAGTAAATTTTGATTTTGGCATACTGAACATAAAATAACACTACAGTTTATTAAAAGGAAACATAATCGGTAACATGTGAGTATTCAGTATGATGAATTGGAATGTATGAAATTGCATGCTTTAATATGTTAGATTTAAGAACTAACACTGCAGCATTACTGTTAATAATTTAACAAGGCATGATATATTTGTGGCAGAACACTGTATATTCATAATATTCCTTTTAGAATTGTAGAACCTATTTTCAGGTTTTTGTATTTAATATGTTTATAATACTTGTTAAAGAATAAAAGTTAAAATCTAAAGGTTCCTTTAGATTTATTTGCAATTGATTTTCTTTATGCTGTTTCTTTGAAACTTTGAAGTTATAAGTATTAAATATTTTACACATCATTACAAAGACTTTTTTAGTGATAAATGTAGGCTGTGCAATCAGATTAAAGATGCCTTTGTTTAGTTTGAGAGTGAATGCTACTTTATGTTATCATTAATAATTTACAAAATCAGTTTGTTTCTTTTGCAGTTACTGTTATAATTTGAATTAAGAATATTACATTCTTAATTAAGTACTTTTTGCCATCATTGATGGTTACAATGTTCATTTTCAGCTGTGGAGTAATTATTTTACCCTTGCTGTTGCCTTCCTCACTCAACCTTCCCTGCAGCTGGAAACATTTCTGGAATCTAAACGAGATAAGATTTTGGAGAAGTGAGTATAATACATAATATTATAAAATCTCAGTCTGTTTGTTACTTGGCTTATATGTGTATCCTCCATTTGTTTATAATCATCATAATACAGTTGGTTTTATGATTTATGTGAAAACCAAATTTTTTCATAATAGTTTTATGAAATAGCTGATTTTCATTCAGGGAAAACTGTGTATGGGAAAAATAATCCAGATGTCAGAATGGAACAAATAGTGAATTTTTCAATATCACTGTTGGTAGTATGATGGAACTTTAATTTAATAATGTACAAAAATGTATTGTAAGTTTTATGAAGAAAAAAACGAAATCAATTTCTTCATCACGTGTAAATATTTTGGCCGAAAACTGGATCCTGAAAACCTATCTTGAAAAAGTCTTTAACTCCAGTAATAATAATAAACTAGTAGAAAAATAAACTTGTATGTTAATATATGTTATTTTTCTTATCTTTTGGAAATATTGTCAGCAAAAACAAGTGAGTGGTTTATGAATGGGAAAAAACACAGTAGGAATGAAATGTAAAAATTCAGGACACTCATGGAGGAATAACTTATAGAAAAGATAAACTTCCTGAATGAAGCTTACAGAGCCTTGTATTACTTAATGACAGATCGTGTTTTCTTTCTTTTTCTCTTTGTGTTCAAAATAAGTTTGAAAGGGAAAGATATCTATCAAAAAAGTTATTTGAAAGTTACTGTGTTATTAGATTCAACGATTCAAATCAATTAATTAGCTTAAAATCACATTGTTGGTAAGAAACTTTCAACAGCCATTGTGATGCCAAGTTGACTGAAAAGTGTGAAACTACACCTAGGTAACTAACACAGTTGATAGTAAAACTCTTGTTCAGTATTTAACTTAATATGCTGGTTTATTACTGTGTAGATTATTTATATAATTTTAGAAATTTATTAATTTAATGCTTGTTTATTAATTTATGTTAATCAGTGCAACAATAAAATTAATTCTCATCTCTGCTATTAGTTGGTTGCTTTTAAGGCACTGGTAACTATAAAATGGGCATTTCTATTTTGAACTTAAAATTATAGATTGCTAACATAATAACTTATTAATAATCATGATTTATTCAATAAATTTAACAGTTTGCATCAAATATTTTTGCATGATGATTAGATTTTGAAATTTTTCCCAACTGTTTTTTTTTCTTTTGTAATTTACAGAACTGTTTAACAATAATAAACATTCATCTCCATAAGCATATACAATCAGTTTTGTACTGCATATGAATTTTTTTTCTCAAGTTGTTTATACTTTAATGATGATCCAGTAAAATCTGTTAATAGCTTGGAAAAAAACTTGAATGTTTCGGTCATGACATTGGCATGTATTCTCATTGGTCATTATACATTTTCTTCTGTTTTACTTGTAAAATTTTGAACAATATCTGATTATTTGTTATTAGTTTATATTTGGTGTTTATGAAGTAAATATCCTTGATATGCTGTCTGATTCTTGAACATGAAGATTGTTTATATTTGTAAGCACATGATGTTAATGTAATAGTAAATTAGTAAATAACTATTTGCAAGCACAATGACGTTTGTTGCCAAAAATTACTCTTGTGATTATAGTTTACTTTGGAACAAAAAATATAAATCAAAGAATTGTCAATCCACAGATGAATAAACTGTGTTTTATCCTCACCACCATGTCTTCTGGTTTGTACAACTGACTTTGATAAAATCTGATGTATGGTAGAGGCTTTTATTACTTACATATATTGGTAAAGGTTGTATTTTTCCATCTCCTTTGAAGTAAATTAACTAAATTTCATTTTAGTTCTAAAATGTATTTATATTTTTCATTCTGATTTGCATTTTTTGTTTTTTCTTTGTAGGTATGGAGACATGCGAGTGTTGATGGGTTTCCAGATTCTTTCCATGTGGGATAAACTAGGTAGTGTTACACAGACTTGTTTTTTTAATTTTATGTGAATTGGCTGTAAAATATTTTAAAATAAGCTTAATGCTGTGTACAAGAAATAGGACAACGGGATCAAGCCCATATTTAACCCATTAGATGTTGCAAAGGGAAATTATTGATACCCTTGTTTGTGCAATAAACTCAAACATTAAGGTTTTTTAAAAACATATTTTGTTCTTTCAGAAGTAAAGAAGAGTATGCAGAACAATGGGCAACATCATTTGTCTGCCTTTGTTTTGTTGTTATAAGATTGGGAATTTAGCATATTGATTGCTGCTGGCAACCCTGGTGGCACTCTGTAGGAGTGACAGCATGGTGAGGTGTTGCAGGAGGAGGGTGGAGGGGTGGGTAACTTTGTGCTCTTGATTTGACTTTGCTGTTGCTTATCATTTCTTATTATTATGTATCTTGGAATGGCTGGTATAGGTATTAACACTTTTATTGATAAGGAGAGAGAAATGTTTCAACCTTTCTGAGTCATCGTCAGGTTAGCAAAGAAAGAGTTTGCAACTTACTGTTGCCAGGAACATGTCTTAAAGACGAGTATAAATGGGTACAAGGTTGTAGCGTGCACTGCAGTTGGATGTTAGGTTGTTAATTAGTATATGTATAAAGTTTTTCCTTTACATTGGTTTAATTTTGGTTTTAGTTGTAGAAGTAGGACATATTTGATTTTGTATTTGTTTATATTTGGGTGTATTATCTGGGTGTTTTCTGTGTGTTATTTAATTGTATTTATTTAATTTGCTGTGCTCAATAACATGCAAAACTTTTTATTGTTTTCTTTTAATCTAGTTTCCATTTTTCTGCTTGTTTCTCCAATATAGAATTTATGGAAGTTGTTGCATTTTATTTTATAAACTATGTTGGTGTTGCATTTGTTAGTGTAGTTTTTACATAGTACAAACTTTAGTTTTGTACTTGTTTTTTTTTTAAAAATAGTGTATACTGAAATGTTGTTTTAAGTTTTTTTCCAAATGTTGGTTATTTTTTTGCTGATGTTAGTAACATATGGTATCCAGCAGTTTAAGGTTTTGTGGTTTGTTGTATCTTGGGGATTATTGTTGGTCAAGATGTGTGTGTCTATAATTTTTTCCACAGTTTCTGGAGGAAATTTGTTGATGTTGATGAAGTATTCTTTTATTTTGTTCATTTTGTCATTAATTTTATTGGGTGAGCATAGTTTTGTGGCTATGTTTAGTTGGTTTCTTGATACTGAATACAAAGACTATCTTGAAAATTGGCATGAATCATAAAAGATTGCTCAGAATAAGTACATGTTTTTAGATTTTCTAAATTTTCTTTAAATGATGGGTTGAGATTTTGGAAAGTTTAAACACATTTCAGTAGTTGATATGATAATCAGTATGATCACACAATTATTTGAATATTTTAATTAACTGTCATTAACTGATGTTTTTGTCAATTGTTTTAGTATGTATAATATACACATATAAGAGCAACCAGGATAATTTTAGTTGACAACAATAATTGATATAACTACCAGTAATTAACTCAGTCATTAATACCTGATGTAAAAACTAGCAGTTAGTGATGTCATATTATAATCACTATATATGCTTCCAGGAGAACATAAAGTGTGCTTTATTCCTGCTATGGTTGGACCATTTCTAGAAGTAACACTTGTTCCAGAAACTGAGTTAAGAAAAGCTACCTTACCAATTTTTTTTGATATGATGGAATGTGAACAGAAGACTCGAGGAAACTTTAAACAGGTAGATTTGTGGAATGAAAAAACTTAATACAGGTCAATATGAAATTATAACTAAGATAAAAATTATTTGTACCTGGACTGTATCTTGAAGGGTTACAAAAACAAATATATTTTGGTTATCTCTGCTTGTCTGTCAACTATCTGTCAATTCCCAAAATGTATAAATGTTTGAGGTAATTCCATATTTCAGTGAAATAAATGTAACTTGTAATATTTTTAGATGGTATGGTGTTTGATAAAATGTATTAGTAAATCTAATAAGATATATAGTTTTCTAATCAAATAAACAATTTTGTGTGAAGTAGTCTTCCAATAATCTAATATTTTGATGAGTTTGTGTTTCTATGTGTTGATTTCTTTATGTAGCATGTTAGATTTATTTTGTTGCAATTATTAAAATTAAGAATGAAATATTTGTATTTGCTCTTTTAGGTGGAATCTGAACTAATTGACAAATTAGACATTCTAGTCAGTGAAAATAAAGGGGATGATGAATACAGGCAGCTGTTTAATACTATGTAAGCTAGTGGCATCCTTACATAATTGCATAATTATTTATCATTTATCTAAACATCATGAAAGTTCTAGAAAAAAAGAGGTTACTACAATAATATCTTATTGAAACTGATTAAATTTTGGCATATTTACATAAGACTTAAAAGACAGAGGGTTGTGTGTGAGAATATGAAGATTGTTTAATTTTTCATAGAACTGTATGAGTTTTGAATCTAATTGTTTTCATTTTCATTGTCTCTTTGCTTCAATTATCTGTTTAATCTATGGTAGAAAGTTTTCTTTCCTGAGAGTTTATGTGTGGTGCTGTATCATAGAGCTTTAGATTGTTCAGTTTTGCTGAAATATATATGTATTTAGTGTTTGAGCACTTGTTTGGGTGACAGTTTTATGGTTTGACCAAATCTTTGTTGTTGAACATTTTAAATTTTAATGAATATGTGATTCGTTTTGATTCTAAATGATGTCATGACAAAGTCATTTTCTCTTTTTTTAGTAGTTGGTTTTTATGTAATTATCAAGATATTTCTAAACACTTGGTCAAAAACAGGTGTGGTAACTAGTTTTTAAAGTTTGTATTTTGTTTTTTATCGTGTATTAAATACTGGTTCGAGTCTAGTGTTTTTACGTGCAATAATAGTTGCATAATTGTGCCATAAAACCATCATGTATCCAATAGAGCTGGGAAGATTGACTTTGTTAGTAGATATTACTGATTACGTTTGAGTATCAATTAAATCAATTAGTGTTAAGAAAATAATAAATTAATGGCAATTATGATTCAGTCAATTTAATGCCATGAGTATAATAATTCAACAAAAATAGTGTTTCTGATCATTGCTGTTTTCCAATTATTCCAACTAGCCAAGTTACTGAAATATTGCCACACTAATTTTTCCTTATTATTTCCATTTAATGTAAGGTTCTTCACTTTTATAACTTATTATTATGATGCACAAAAATAATCAATTAATCAAGATATGTTTCTGATTATTCCAACTATTCAAGTCTCACGGGATAATAACTGATTAGTTCAGTGTAATGAATTAGCAAATTCTGCTAGTTGCTAAGTTCTTATATCTGCTATGAATAGCATGAACAGGACATAAAACTGTGATAAAAAAAAATACCAGTCAAGATACACAAAAAGAACGTTTAAAGATCTAGTGAAATTGTGATTAAAGCACATATTACTTTAATACTTAAATAAACTGAGTTACAAGTTGAATGTTTCCATAAAGCATGAATGAACAGTTCAAGTCCCTATGAAAATTTCATTGAAAAGTAATTTTTAAAGTAAAATAGAAATGTGCATGATGTGAAACATAAATCAGCATTGTATGTTTTCATCTGCAAAGCCTGGACACCATGATTTGTATAGTCTATGATAGCTACTTACATTAAAACTCAGGTTTCCATTGTAATAGTGAGTATATAGTTGACCTGAAGTATAATTTAATTTGTTTTTACTGCTTTCCAAAAATATTTGATCGTGAACACTTGTTTAGCATCTGCTTAGAGATTAAGATTTTATTTTGTGATAATTTAAATTAGTTTTAATAATAGAATATTGAAAGTTTGTAATAAAAATATTCAATAGTTTAATTAATATTATTGATTTAATTATAGACAAAGTTGTTGTGTGAAAAATGTCAACATTGTTCAAATGACTATCTGATTTTTATAATAGGTATTATGTTGGGTACTGTTTATGTAACTGAATTATTATTTTAAGGGCTGCTGTCTTGGCATTTAAAATAAACGTGTAGACAAGTTGAATTGTTTCATTGTTTCAATTTGTACAGTTACTGCAGGTTCAAAGTTATTGTTTAAATATTACTAACCAAATCATTGGGATTTTCATTTTCAATTTTAAGAACTTTTCTAAACTATTGAAATGAAAAATTAAAATTAAGCTTTTTTAAAAAAGTTAAAACTTAAAATTCCATTATATTAAACCTATTGTTTAGAAATGATTGTTTTTTTACTTTTTATTGCTACATCCAGGGAACATTTGAGTGCAGTGTAAGTTTTTCCTGTTGTTTATAAGCATCATTAAAATGCTAAAGTATGTTAATATTTTATTTATGAACTGTTAATAGAAATATCTCTTTTTATAGAAGTTTCTTCTGACTATATTTATTAGAAATTATAAAGTCAGTTAAAACCTTATAGTTATAAAAAAAATGAAAAAACTGTTTATTCCAATATGATTACCTAGTTCCTCCCACAGTTACAGCTATTCTCTATTTGACTGCCTTCTATTGCACAGATGTTTGCTCACCACTTGTCTTGAAACTCTTCTAATTCTGTGTGTATACCACATTCTTCAGCTACATTTAAGCTTGTAAATTAGCATGCAACAGTACTCCATGAATAGGAATATGACAAACCCTCCTACTGCAGCTGAATTCACTTTTCAGTTTGACACAGTGTTAAGATCTAGTACTTGATTTCAACCATTTTTTTTTTGCTAGTGTATTTTGAAAATACTCAACTGCTGAATTTTTTTATTTCAATGTGTTGTTTATAATCTATCACTGAGTTGGATTTCTTTATTTGATTGTGAATTATATTTCTCATTTAGTAACCAGTAGTCTAAAAGTATTTATGAATTGAATATTTAATATTAAGGGTACAGTGATTACTTATTATGCAGGCATTCAACAGTTTGTGATAATGGCAGCAGGTACATTATCAGTGGAGAAAATGTTGGCCATGGTTCATCAGTAGATGTTTTTTTTCATATGGCCAGTTTACTAGCAATTCTGCCATTACCAAAAGACTTAGATCAGGAAGACATGGAGTTGAACAGCTGTTCTTGCCCCCCCCCTTTTTTTGGCTGTTTCAGCATATTCTGAGCCTGTTTAACCACCTAGTCCTCAATCACCATTTCTTGACTTAATGTATAGATGTCTTTGTCACATGTACCATTTGATCTTTCACCCTTTTATTCACTGCAACACTTAACTCTGAATTTTATTTTCCTTCCTTTGCCTGATGCTGGATTCATGCTGAACATTTTGCCAATAAATTATCTGCAATAGTAAGTATGTTGTGTCCCTAATGTACTGTAGAGATTCATGCACTTGCAAATTTTTGGGTCATTTAAGTTTTGTTAAAATGACGTCTCTCCTTTTCCTCATACCTGTTGCTTTGTACCCTGCCTAAATTCCTCCCTCCTCTCAAGATTTCATTTTCTGCTAACTTCTCACAAAAGTTGTTTAAGACCTTTTAATGAAGAGTGCCATCAAACAGGTTTTTTCTCTACTTCCATGATTCTGTTCTAGATTTTAATGATCCTCAAGAAGACTGGTATTGGCAAATGTTTTTGATTTTCTTCCTTTGAATTATTTCTTTGACTTGCCTTTGTTTACCATGTAAACCTGCCTTTCTCTCAGATGGACCTTTCATCCAGGGCTTTGGATGATAAGATTTGATATGTCTGATATTTATTTTACATTGCTATTCCTTGATTTCACATTATTATTTATGTTTTGTCCACAGGAATTACATTTGTTAATTAAAGCTCTTTTGTGCAGAAGCTGGCATCCTATGCTTTGTGTTGGGTGGTCTGATTATTTACTCAAATCCCACATTTGGCTCAGTTTACATATTTAAATGGTTAACTGGCTTTTTCTGGTTCCATCCTTTCCCAGAGTCTTCATCATATATCCAGCTTCTCATTATGTTATCAACTTTGTTCACTCCACTCAACATTCTGTCCCTCTGGGAGGTCCTTTTTTTAAATTTACATTTCAGTTAAGCCTAGTTTTCTCGTAGTATGTTTAGCTAAGTGGGCACTATCAGTGCATTTTCTCTTCCAGCACAAAAGGTTCTATATCTTTTTGGAACTTGAGTATCACTGGAGACTTATTTCTCTGGGCTGTGACAACTAGTTAAACCCAGTTATTTCAATGGCTATGATATCAGTTGGATTTTTCCCAACTGGAAGCATTTGCTACTTATTTGTATGTTAAGATACCTCTCTTTTGGTTGGCAGTTCCACATCATTTGGCTTTGGCCATGGATGCATTTAGTCAGGATTGAAAGAATATTTTCCTTTGTACATACCTTCACATTTGTCTTCTGCCCTGAATAGTTTCTTTCATCTAGTCCAATTTGTGTTGGTTCCTTCTTGTAACTCCTTTTTTCTGGCTCAACAATGGTTTCTGTCCTGTTTTTTTTCCAGAAACAACTTTCATTACCTTTTCCTCTCTTTTATCCTTCTCTCTCAACCTCATTTGAGGGTGCTTCATCCTTCTGATCCTGCACTAAATCATCATGTGTGGTTTTTGTACTTTCCCTTGTGTGAGGTCTGGGACTATTCCTACATCTAGCATCCCTGTTGTCTTATATAATCTGTTTTTCCTCCATGAAAGTGTTTGATGTTCCATTGTTGGTCTGTCTTGTGTGGACCCTCTCTTTCTATTCCTGGAGTATCTGATTTTTTTGCATAGCTGTCTAACAAAGGTCTGTCCTTTTCTAACATTGTACATTATACCTTTCACCTTTGCCATGCTTGTTGTGTGTTTTCCTCTCCAGTTTTTTTCCTTCCTTCAATGTTCTATATTTAATCTCACTCTGATTTGCATTATCTTTTGTGTCTGATCTGTATTTTATAGTAGTTCACAGCACTTTTCCATGGCACTTCTTTTTGTTTATCCATTGGAATACATTCATTTCTTGTGATAATTTTCTGATCACCCTTATTGGTTTGACTTGTCAGGTTTTGCATATTGGTTACTTCTCCCTTTCTCATAAATCTTGTCAGTTGTTTTGTGTATATTTCCATCAGATCCATTTTCTCACACTCTCCTTGACTGCTTATTTTTCTCATCCTTTAGAGGTAGTTGTTCAGACTGATGTGTGAACCATTTCTCACACTTTTGAACCATGCTACTTTCACATCTGCCAGAGCCAGATTTTGTCCTCCTCCTGTTGCTATTATCAACACATCGGTATAACTCTGAATTATTAAATTTCTTCATGTTATAGTTCCCACTCTGTGGCAACTGTTGCCTGTCTAGGTACACTGATATTCAAAATCTGCACACTGACATCTAAAAGATCAGTTTTGTTCACTCTTGAGAGGACATGTTGTACAAAGACCACTTGCAGGTTCTTCCTTGTGGCATACTGCTTCACAACATGGAATAACATGAGTAAAACAGAAAGACTGCTGAACTAGGAACAGCATGCTTTTCAAAATATGTTTTTATAGTCATTCATTGCATTTTCTCTGGTGATGCATTCCTCTGGATTCTACCTTTTATTTCTTCCAGTGGAGTATGGTAATCCTTATTACTTACCAGGTCCGAGCTGTTGGGGTTGTTGACCATGGAAGAAGCCTCCTGAGGGTGTGCAGAATTCCACTCATTTGGGATTAAGGCAGTAGAATTCTGCATATGATGAAGGCATGACTATTTTCCTGCTGCACACTAGGGGGCATTCACATTGAGATTAGCTGTGATTATGAGAAGAGGTAAGAATCTCTTGGAAATATTTCAGTGTAGGAAAATGTTAACTTTTCATTGTACACATAATTGGGATAAGAATAGTGTTTATATGTTGATGAGATTTAATTTCTAATATATTTATTGCTTTTATTATTATTAGACTCCTTGAGAAAGTTCGATCAAATGACCCAGTGTGGAGAAATAATGGCATTGCATTCATCAATTCAATTACCAGGTTGCTAGAAAGACTTCTAGATTACAGGTAACTGTGTTTTATTGAAAACTTGTTTGTGTTAGGTGTCATTCATTGATTTGCATGTTTATAATATTGAAGGTAAAAAGTTTTCAATATAAAATTTAGTTTAACTGTAACTGATATTTATGCAATTAGTATTTAAAATTAGATATTGAATTAGTATTAATTGAATTGAATAGTATTTAAAAATTTATTTTTATTGTTTTTTTTAAGCATCATATGATTTTTTTTCAGGAATGTTATGGAAGGTGAAGAAAATCGAGATAAACGAATGAGTTGTACTGTTAACTTGCTGGTAGGTACAACTTTAAAATTTTCAGAAATTTTGTTTTTTAATAACTTATGATTTTGCAAGTTTCAAACCTAAAGCTTGGTATTTATGAACTATTTGATAGTTGTCACAAGTTTAAAAGTTGTGCACCGAAAAAATATTGCATACAGTTGAGCTTTAAAATTAAATATTGTAACTGAAGAGTGGACTTATGATTAGCTATATGATTAATCTGTGAGCAGGTTAGTGCATTTTTAAAGGTATTTCTTGTTCAAAACCTCTAGTGGTTTTTAATTTAAAAATTTGTTATGGTATAGAAACTAAAGTAATTGAATGACAACTTTCTGTTTTTAATGGTTCTTGAAATCTGACTGTGATTGCTTATTTTGGATGGATGGGAAAAAGCAACTCAAAATTGGCTTCTGTATATTAACAGAGATATTGTAGTTTTAATTTGATGCCATTTTCTGTTTGTGAGAGCATAGATGCCCTCAGGTGACTCAAGGGCATTATTAGGGCTTATGATATCAAAAATTGGGTTCCTGTACTTGTTGGTGCAGCACAGATAGCTTATTGTGCAGATTTGTGCATAATTGTGTATGGAACACTGGCAGTGTTAAATGAAATACTTCTTTTGAATGTGAAACACCAGTGGTGTGATATAAGATGTGTCTGTGGGATCATTGTACATGTACATAAGATACTAAAAATGCACGAAGTAGGTCCTTTACTAGTGTATGTGAAATACTACTTATGTAATATGTAATATTTGAGTGGTCACATAGTTGTAATATAGTATGGTGTGGTCTATTTTCTCATAGACTATATCTAAACAAGGATAAATTTATATTGGATAAAGAAATGAAATGTGAAAAGAAGTATTTTTATAAATAAATATGTAAAGTCTGACATGAAATCATAATAATGTGCTGTTGATTGCTTCTCAACTTGTACATGAATATTTTCATTTTTATAATATATGGCACTTTAAGAACCTTGGATTCCAATACAGTATCTTACCTCCACTCACTAACAGCTTTTGTTGTCCAGTGCTGTCCTTTTTTTTTTTGCTTGTCACTAGCTCTTAAACTCCCATCTACTCCCTGTTTAACATGATCCTGCTACATTTTCATAGGCAAATGAGCATGCAAAAGTCCTCCACAAATAGGAATGTGACACACTCTCTCCCAGTGCAACTGACTCCATCATGAGACTAGCTGTTTACTTCTAAGCTCAAATTTTACTTTCTTTGTATGTTGCATCTGGGCAAGTTCAAGATGATATTTTGTTTTTCTACCTGCTCCTTTGGCCATGCAATCATAAAGTTCTGCCTGTGGGTGTTTCCAGTCCATATTTAGCCTTTCTGGTTATGTTGTCACATGTGTGATTCCCTTTATTTGTATTCTCTATTTTATATTATTCCTTTCCTTCACTCCTACATTTGTCCTTTTTACAGATTACCTAATTTTTTTTTTCCTTTTTCAAATATTTCGATCCATACTGACCAAGTTTTTGATGTAATTTCATTTACAAAGGTAAAGTGGGGTTGGAGCAAGCTGGATTTTATATTCTTTTTCCATTTTTTTTTGCTTATCTTCCTTGGTTTTTTTGTATATTCAACATGGTATAATTGGAATCATGAGTAAGGACAGATTTTTAGCTTGCATACACTTGCACACAATTTACGTATGTATCCTATGGTTAATGCCATTTTTCTAAACGTTAGTTTTTGCATTCTTGCCACATTATTGCTTTTAAGGATGGTGATTACTCAACAACACTTCTCCTTTGGGTTTTGAATTTTTTTATATATTTCTGAATTTCATGCTGCCAATAGCACTAGCAACTATTTTGTGAATTCTTGCAAGTTGAAAACATGTTGACAGATTATGCTCATGTGGTGCTTTTTCACCTTGGATTCTAGGGTATTTGGATAGGGTGGTCTTACAGTTTATTCCTTACAACATTCACCTTCTTTCTGTTATCTCCATTTATACATCCTCGATCCTCTTCAGACATCTTGGTACAAAAGCTATCTCCTTTATACATTTTACTATTTTATTAGAGTTTGAATCAGGACAGACTGTGTGTCCTGTGCAAGTTCTCAACTATTGTATTTCCAGCTTGGATTCCTTCTGTGGTTCCTGTTCCCAGTTATATATTCACTGGTACCCTTCTTCTGAAAGAGATATTTCACCCATTTCCCAGTTCTCAAAGTTGTTGTTTTTTTTTGGGTGTCATCAGACTTGACTTTTCACCTTTTACCTTACAGTACATTGTTATCCATTAAAGATAATCCCAGCTGGCGTGTGGACTACACCCAGCATGTTCATCTCCTATTACCTCTATCATGTGGTCATTTCTTACTTATATGGATATTGCATTTCGCCTGTTGCCACACTAAACATGAGGATAGTGTGTTGCATTCCTATTAGTAGAGGATTACCACATGCTTATTTTCATGTGAAAATATAGCATAACTATATTAAATGGGAGTATGTGGGAATTTCAAGACTAGTTGTGACTGAAAAAAATGTGCATGTATAGAGTGCAGCACTAAATGAGAAAAGCTATTATGCGAGTTGAAGTAAGTATTTATAGGAAATGTATTTTCAATGTAGGAAAATATTTGTGTTTTTAAGTGGTTTATTTGGAGGGAGAGATGAAAAAATATTTTTTACCAGTTTTAATTTTTGTTTACCTCTGTTCTTATTAATATGTAGTTTAATGTTTAAAATTAACTTGTTTTTCTTGTTTCAGAACTTCTACAAGAATGAGATCAATAGGAAGGACATGTATGTTCGTTATATTTACAAACTGTGTGATCTTCATCTGCCTGCTGAGAACTACACTGAGGCTGCCTTTACATTGAAGTTACATGCAGATTTGTTGTCATGGTCAAACTGTTCTCTTCCAGGTGATCAAAGATACAGAGAGCAACCAGAGTGGCAGAGAAAAGAAACTCTTTATTTGAAGATCATTGAATATTTTGACAAAGGAAAGGTATGTAAAATATTCTGTGTAATTAATAAGTGTACATAATGATAGGTGATAATTTCATTGTCAGTTGTATTATTTGTTTTTTAGGGTTAATGAAAGTTTCAAAGTGAAGAACAGTAGAATGTAGGTAGAGTTATGATGATGTAATGAATTATTATGTAATGTAATAGGAGTAGGAACGAAAAAGAAAGTGAGCAGTGTGGCATTTATCTTTTGTTATACAGCATAGCACTTTTCATGTATCAAGTGAACATTTGAATACCAAATTTCAAAATTTATGTAAAAATAAATTTATCTATTTCAACAATTTTTTGCTGAAAATAATATAGAATTGATATTTTTTTTTATTATATAACATTTATACAGTATAATTCCCAAAGAAAAATCATTAGAAGGTTCTTTCGGTACATCTCTAGGAAGACTTGTTTATAAACAACACGCATAGTAACTTTTTAGATTCTTTACCCATCCTAAACTGTAAATCTATTTTTGCTAAAAGGCTATCACTCCTTGAAAATATAATTGTCTATGTTTTGTTGCTCACATGATTTTTCCTTTCTTTCACTGGTTTTATTAGTACAATTGTCACTTCTTTTTCTGTTTTTGATGTCACATTGTGTGATTCGATGAACTACTAACAAAGCTCAGTTTTGAAAAAAGTTAATTGCAAAGTTTAATTACCAGTGAATATATCTTAGTGTAGAGCAAATAAAGTGGTGTGAAAAGTAATTTATGTGTATGTGTGGAAGTAAGTAGATGTAGTCTGTGCAGATAAGAATAATTGAATATTGTGGGAACCTTAGAAGCAGAGGCATTGCTGGGCACAAGGTCTGTGCCCTTAATACCTGGTTGTTGTCTTGAAAAATCAGAATGAAAAACTATGATTATTATCATAGTGAAACACTGAAAATTCCTGGGACTGTGGGTCTGAGCCTAAGTTGTTTTAAGTCCCTAATTATGCCTCTCCTTAGAAGACTAAGAAAGAACCACAGATTTTTGATGTTCTTTTACCTCATGAAAATGTGTTTGTGTATATTTGTTTGAAGACTCTGAAAATATAACATGTGATAAGGTATCAGGTAAGCTTAGAGTTTTCAGATACAGTAGGAAGCAGCAAAGTATTTCAGTGAGTAAAATATTTCTTATATATTGTTGTTAAGTTTATTGTACTAAATGTAAGTTAATCTCAACTAAGAGTATCATTTGCAAAGATACTATTTTGAAAGGTCAGGTCTTATGTCACAAGTAAAACTTTGTCAGTTTCTTATTTATTTATACATGAAGTAGGGACTACTGTATTTTGAAAAATAAAACATTAAATAATACTAATCTGGTTAAAACTGGTTGAATATATAAAATGGAACTTTCTCATCAAAATACAAAAAAATAAATTATTAAATGAGAGAAAGAATATTTTTATCAAGCAATATCTTAACAGCATGTTGAGAAATTTATAAGAAAACTAAATTGTGAAATATTTAAAACCAAAATTACTATGTTAGTAAGTGTATTGTAAGCTTTACCTAATTTGGTTAATATTTTAAGTGTCAGAAGGAATAAAAAACAAAATAGGGAAATATCATTGGTGCTTCCCCAGCCCAGAAAAAAGTTCAAATGTTTAATTTAATCTTAATAGAACTATAAATTTTAACTATAAATCCACTATATATTGTTTATTTGTTTGAGTTAATTGACTATAGGACCCCTAGTTATCTAAATCAATGCTAAAAAGTATGTAAAAAAAATCAATATTGTAACTAATCTCATTAACTTCTTTATGGGTCTTCTTTCTAATCCCGTATCTGACTAGATCCTCATAGGAATTTTTGTCTATAAAATCTTGGGTAGACATTACAAAAAGCAGCTCATCATTTTTTGCTGCCATTTTGCAGAATAACAGATTTCTGAGTAGCAAATATTGTACCTCGTGAATCACTGCACAGTGTAATCTGATTTTGGTGCCAAATCATAGTTTTTTTTGGACCAAGAAGAAGAGTGAAAAAGTTTCCATAACAATCAGTTGAATGGAAATTGCATTGGAAGAAAGCAGGGATTTTTTAAATTTGAAATTTATATTTCAGTATGGTAACTTACCTGTTCTCAAATGTATAGATAACTGTTCTCATTTGATGCTGCCCTCTATATGCAAAAATTTGTGTTAACATGTCTCATGATCAGTATGTTCATTGTCTCACATGCAAATCATCATGCAATAATCAGTATATAACACCCTTCTGATGTGACTCCTGTTTGATTCTATCAAACTGTCACTTCTTGTTAGGCAGTGAATAGTGCAGGTATTTTTCAGTTGTGCTCTCTCTTCATGTGTTTTTTTTTCTGAGAAGTAGTGATTCAACTATTCTTTTGCTACAGTTGGTTTTCTGAAATGATTTTCCATGACAACTTACCTTTCTTTAATGATTTTTCCTTCTCCTCTTTGAATTATTCTGATACTTTTAGCATTATTTCAAGTGCTATTACACATGGAGGGGTCTCTCAACTGAAGATTTGTTTAGCTATTATTTGTCAAGTGATTGGCTGTTGTACCAGTTGACCATCTTTTCACAATAATGTTCTGGTTCCTCTTGAATTGTACAAACCTATTCCTGATGAGGATTATGACAACCCTTTTTTTTTTCACCTTACTGTGCTATCTTTCCATGCCTATCCTGCAGAACTTTCCAGGTGTAACTCAGGATTTTTGGATATATTTCAGGTGTTTTCTGTTTCAGTAGTTTCATAAATTTTGTGTGTTCCTGTTTCTTTTTTTGTTACATGACAGCCTCTTCTACGAGTACCTTGTTTCCTCTTCTTCTGACATCAGAGTTCTTGCTAAGCATTTCATTTTTCATTTGAGGTCTTGTGTTAGCCCACCTTATCATCAAGTTGATCAACTGTTTCTTAATTCCCAGAAGTGAGAGGTCCCTTTGTTTGTTTGGGTAGCTGACCCTAACAATTCTGTTTCTTTCTCCCAGTTTCAGTTTTCTTACATTCTTATCTTTACATCTCTCATATGGTATTTGTCCATCATACAATACATCTTTTTGAGCCACTCCTCTAATCCCCTTAAGGATTTTTAGGAGATACTTTTTTCCTCATTACCTCCATGTTGGTATGATTGTTATTCTCAATCTTATCCGTTCAAACTTTGTTTGTGTGCTATTTGGATCATACTGGGAGCAGTGTTGTCTTGTCACAGGTTTGTGAATTATGGATGGCTTCTTTACTCCATATATCTATTTTTGGAGATATTTTCCTGAGCATTTGGAATCGCATGTAGAATCTGTGAACCACTATTCAACCCTTTCATCTTTGGTTACTCATTTCTCTCATTCTGTTCTTTTAACATCTTCCATAACTGTTTTTTGTCCTGCACCTTCCTATCTTTCACTGGTTCCTACCATAAGAGTTTTGACCATTTATCGTCTCTCTGGATGTAGGATAGCCACCAGCTGTTCCAGTGACTGTCAGGTAGTTTCTGGTTTAAAGGGGGTGCATTTTCCTGATTTCATTCCCCTGTATCAAGAATTCACTACCAATGCTTGGGTGATTCAGGTTTTGTCAAAAAGATGTTTCACATGTTTTCTTCTCTTATTGTCTTCTGTACCAGTGTCCAACCAGTCATTCAGCATCTATCTCAAACTGTGCAGATTTTTCTACTACAGAGAGTATCAAGCCTTCCAACCAGCTTTTCCTAGAGGCTTTTGGCCATTCCCCCAAAAAAGTGGGGACTTGTATCCTGTGATTGATTTGCTCTGTCTCAACTAATTTGTGAATCTTCCCTGCATTACCATGGATCCTTTCTTAGGTGCGGTTTTTTCTCAGGACTGTGGGTGAATAAGGTAGTCATCTCAAACAAATTCTTATCTACATAATCTTATTTCTCATCAGTGCATACCCTGTTTTTAATTTGTACAATATAGAGTTGTGTGTCCGTTTTGCAACTTTTCCTTTGGGCTTGCTTCAGCACCACACGTATTTTGTAAGGTGATGAAAACCTTTACTTGATTTTTGCATGCTTGTGGGTTGCATTTGTGCTACTACCTGGACCAGATAACCCCTCTTATCTCCTTCCAAACTGGTCTTCAACACATTTGCTATTGAAAGAAGCAACTTGTATTGGTTGTATTTTCAAGATGAAGAACTCTTTCTTTTATCTGTCTAATATCTTTTCCACTTGAGTTTATTTTTCACCACCTACCTACTTTGTCTCCATTCAATGGAGCTTTCAGTTTTCTGTGCTTTTGCTGCTTCCTCTTTTTCTGCACTTAAGATTCTGTTACTTTTGGGGACTTGGGCTTCTATGGAAACCCTTATCTCCTTGAATCAGGTCATATGCATTTTCTTTAGTGAATTTTGTTTGGGTTTTTTTTTTTTTGTTATGTGAAACTGACTTATCAGGATACATTCAGACAATTCCGTAGTTGTGGTTTATATCAGTCACATAGGAGGCACCCATTCCTGTTCCCTTTGTGGGTGAATACTAGAACTCCTTTATTTGGTCCACTCACTGCAAATTAATTTCCTTGCTTGTCATGCTCCTAATGTTTTCAATCTATGATGGATTGATTTTCCAGAGAGTTGGTTTGTTTTCATTATCAGTTTGTCAGGTCCTTCTTATCCTGGATGTTTTTGCCACTTTTCTCATCATCAAATTACCTCTCTTTTAGTATTTAATTCCTCATCTTCAAACCCTGGCTGTAAATGCTATCAGTCAAATCAGAACCAACTGGTACCTTTATATTTATCCTCCCATCTGACTCCTTCCCATAGTGACTTCATTCATCCATGTCATTCTGTGTCAGGTCCTTCTAATTGCTCCTTACTTGCTGGTCAAATCTTGGTTCTCTCATCTCATTCAGATTCAAAGTACACCTTAATTGTTACTTCTTTTCTCTCAGTCGATACTCTCTCAGTGTTAGTCACTAGTCTTTCGTCCCAAATTTCACACTCTTCAGCTTCTTACCTGGCATTTATCAGGTTTTTGGCAAGGTGTTCAATGTTTAGGCATGCCACCTCCCTTTCAGCTTGGGCAGACCTTTCTGTCTTGAGATTTATCAACACAAATGGACCTTCTTCCTTTATTGGTTCTTGAGTCCTTTTTCAGCCCATGGTTCCTAATATTACTATATCTGATTATCAAGCAGCCTTACCCAACCCTTCCTGTTTTTCCTGGAACCATTTAGTGTTTTCCTCTCCTACCATCTCCCTGTCATTGAATTTCTTCTGGATACTAGGACTTCTCTTTGGGCATTTCTTCTGAATTAGAATATCATTCTTGTTCTTTTCTGTCTTACACCCTGTCCATTTAAACCTTTATCATCATATTTTTTGTTTCACCTATTTCATAATACTTATTTTTGCTTGTGGGCATTGTCAGTGATATTTTTGCCATCATTGGTTCATGTACTTTGCTTCATACGATGTATGTTCTCCTTTATATACATTAATCTTTTCTACCAAAACCTTTGACAGCTTATGAGGGAATTTCATCTTACAGTTTTAACTTGCAGCCATTTCTCACCTTTATTCTTGATCTGATCTGTATGATCTTTTTTTTTCATATGCCTTTTTCATTGTCATATAGCTTGCACAGCTTCATTCTGTTGTTCCCACCTTTTCATACCCTAGCAACAGTCCTCTGGACATTACCTTTCTCTTTATATGCTTACAAGTTTAGTTTGACAATCAACGTAGACTGTCCACATATGTGAACTTTTTCTCTAATCTGTACTGTACAACCAAAATGTAAACCCATGGCCAATAATGCACACTGCCAAGATGGGGGTGTTCAATAAAATCACTAGTAGATTTTCCTTGTGATATATTTGTTTCATAAATATATCTATTTCAGACTGTACAAACTCATGAACGTGCATGGGTAAAATAAAAGGGAATAACTGCCCATCCCTGCCATCTCTTCAGTGGAATAAACAATGGGAAGTATACTCTTCAAAATAAAGTTTTTGTGGTAACCTCTTTTTCTGCTTTTTCCTCCCCTTTCAAAAAATCAATGCTTTCTTTTCTCCATAATCTCTAAGTAATTGTTCAGTGGGAATGAATAGAGAGTCACATGCTTCACAAGGGTATGTTTCTCTCCTGTTGGTGGAGAGTTGCTGCATAATAACTTACATGTGAGATACAGTAAACCACGTTGATCAAGTTAGATCATCGATGACCGAAGAAGGTCGAAACGTTGTTCGCTCTTCTATTTGAAATATTTTCTCAACCCAAACGAGCCGTTTTTGCATATAAAAGCAGGGAATTTATTACATTAATTTGTTATTTTTTTCTTAGAATACGAAAACATTAAAAAAGAAAACAGGATGTAGGTGGACTATTTGAAGGCACGTGATAAGATAGACATCTGACATTATAACTTCAATTACTTCAATATAGGAATGTGTAAACTTTAATAGTTTGTAAAGTGTAAAACAAAATGAAGATAGTTGAACTTCACGTTTTGAAATTACATTCTTTTTTCAGAATTTTAATGTTTTCAAATTATTTGAAATAGAAATAAGCAATAAATATATATAAGACCATCTGGTGCAGGTGTATATTGTATTTTTGGGGAGATTTATTTAAATAGGTGAGTATAAATACGTTACTCCCCCTAAAAATTATAGTTGGCAGGAGAAAAAGAAATCAAAATTTAGGTTATCAGTTTAAATTTTTTTTAATGACACTACCAAACATGTTAAAATTTGTATCATACAGAATTTTAAATTTGGACATTTCAAATATCATTTTATTTGCTGTTAATTTGAGGGTGTGAAGGATCACGTAGAGCTTTGAAAATTTGATGTTATATGCCTTCATAAAAATAAAATAAGCATAAGATATGAGATGAGAATGGGTTAATAGAACAAAGGAAATCTACCAGCTAAACTTGTATTTTTTTAAATCATTATTATAAAATCATTTATTATAAAAAATGTTTGTTTGATTATTTTGTTTGCAAAGAAATTGGAGTATAATGGGTTTTAGTGTAAAAAAGTTAAATTAGTGTTTTGATTTTTTTTTGTGAGTATACAAATAAATGGATATTTCAGTATTACAAAATAATAATGGGTGTTAGATGATGTGCCTTTTGAAAATGATGTGTGTCACAATGAAGAGAAAAATGGCTTTACAGTGAGGTTTTCACACTTAACTGTTGCTTTAAATTTGCTGCCAGTAATTTATTGGAATTAGAAATAATGTACCCATTAAAAAGTTCATAAGTTTGATTTTTACTTTCAATTGATCAATGTGTAGTGAATAATAATAGTGAAGTTTTCTTACTGTAGTAAGGTATCATACATGATTAACTGAAAACTTTGTGTACAACACTTTGTTACATCAGTGAACTGAAATGTTCCTCATTATCACAGTTTTGTGAGTAATCTTTACATATCATCTTACATAAATGTGTATTATTCTTGTAGTTTGATGTATTTAGTGTTGGTTTTGGCAGGGAAATGGATGCAATAAATTACTCAGCATATTCTACATATTGGACTGATTAAAAGAGCACTAGAAGACAAACATTTTAAACAATTCATTAATAAATGAAAGTCATTACAAATTATTAGCAGTGGGAATAGTTAAAGGAAAGTTATGAAGTATGAGTATTTTGGGGATGATGTGTACAGTATATCCTGAAACATTTATTGCAGTGCTGGGAAGAAGGAACTCCTCTCTGTAAAGAACTGGCTGAATTGTATGAAAAAAAACTTTTTGATTATGCTAGGCTAAGCTCAGTCCTGGTAAGTTTCTTAACTTATAAACATTTTTACCATGAAAAATTAATAGTTGGTTAAGGATGTGTTTCTCTTCTGCAAATAAGATAACTGTATTGTTACTGCCCATACACTTTTATATAGTTAACAATTATGTTTTTATTTATACTAATTGTATTTTTTAAAGTGATAAGTAAAACTTTTAGTGAGTGTTATACTAATAGACGTAGTTATTTCATTATTTTAAAATAATTATAAACACAGTAGTTCATGTAAAATTGATATGAGCATTTGTAGGCACTGTTATTGGATTATACATTGTATATTAACTCAGATTTTGTATCAGATTTTTAAAAAGAAATTTTGTATACTAAAAACAAGCTTTATCCATTATTTGCAAGTGTTTGTTTTATGCTGTTTGACATGAGAAATATTAAGTTTGATAATTTTATAAAAATAAGTTCAAGAAGCTGTCAGTTTTAATTGGCATCAGTGACACTTTGCTTTGTTCATTAAGGTTGGTAAAATATTAAAATAAAAATAGTTCATTGTCAGTGATTGGAGAAATATGTACCTTTGATATGTGTATTGAAACTAATATGTTGTTCCAGAAAACTCAGGCAAAGTTTCTGGACAATATTCTTAGCCAACTGCGTCCAGAACCAGAGTATTTTCGAGTTGGATTTTATGGAATAGGCTTTCCTCTGTTTCTACGGGTAAAATTAACATTAGCTTAAAATTTGTTTTTTCATTGTATTAATTTTACTGTTGCTGACCATTTTTATTGAGTAGGTGTCATTTCAGTTGTTTTAATGAATAAAAGTGGTTTGTTATGTATATACATAAATTCAAGTTATATGCATAAGGTTTTATTTATGGTTAAGCATTTATTATTGTATCTCTAATTTTTATACGTTGCCATTGTTGTTGAAAGTAATATACCCTTCAAACAACAATTGTGTGTTATTGCAAAAAACAAAGACACTTTGTTGTGTATTTTCATCATATTTATTTGAGACCATCATCATTCACAATGAAAATAGAAACTGATTGATTTTCAAATAAAAATCTAGTTTCATTGAAAAATGGGAAAAAAAAATTGTGTTCAAGATTTAAAACTAAAAATAAATTATGCTTATGATATTTACCTAAATGAAAATTTTACTTGTCTCTGACTGGGAATGTATTATTATTTTTATAATAAAAAACGTTTCAGTTTTTAGTACACATTTCTTTGCTGTTTAAAAAAAGTTTACATTCAGTACAAATTTTGTCTATCATAGAATTTAATGTTTTGTCCTTTGAAAATGCTTTCATGTCTAAAAGCTAAAAACTCAAGATTTGTCAGTCTTTGCAGCTGGCTTGTTTACTGTTAATCATATGTGAAAACAGAGAATTTGGTTTACAACTTTTGTTGGTTTATACTTTTTTGTATATAGCTTCCTGGTAATATTTATGCCATGACATTTGGGAAAGTTTCAGAGGAGCTTAGAATTGTGACATAGTTTAAAACAGAGGTAGTTCTAAAACATTTGCTTCACAATCAGTACATGTGTTTTGCAACAAATTATTGGTGTTTTGTGGCCAACTTCACCAAATTAGCTGCCCTGTTGTCTGCTCTGACCAAAGGTGATGCATATTTTAAGGGGCCCGGCATGGCCAAACGTGTTAAGGCATTCGACTCATAATCCAATGGTTGTGGATTCGAATCCCGGTTGCACCAAATATGCTTGCCCTTTCAGTCATGGGGGTGTTGTAATATTATGGTCAATCCCACTCTTTGTTGGTAAAAGAGTAGCCAAAGAGTTGGCGGTGTGTGATGATAACGAGCGGCCTTCTCTCTGGTCTTACACTGCTAAATTAGGGACGGCTAGTGCAGATAGCCCTCGAGAAGCTTTGTGCGAAATTAAAAAAAATATTTTAAGTGGGCTGAAAACTGAGATAAAGCATCTCAATCACTGTTTTAATTAAGAATTCAGCATATTTCAAACAGGTGATAGTGAAATAGTTGTGGTGTAGGTATATTTGCAGATTTTGTACTCTGATACGATGTGACAAAGAGAAACACCCTTCAGTTTTAATGTTTGTTAAATAGCACCGTCTCTTGTAAAGTTTAGTGTTTTAAACCAGAATATGAATAAAAAAATGTTGGTCAATAAGTTTATCAAAATGTTAACAGGTATTTGTTTAGCTTCTTCAGTTATTAGGATTAATAAATATGAGGAAAAATTACTTTATATTTAAATATTTCACATTAAGAAAGAGATAGACATTGACTGAAATTATGTGAAAGATATTTTTTTTAATTGAAAATAAATACTAAAACATGAAGACAGTTGCTTAGTGACAGAGTAAAATCTACATTTTCATTTTATCTGGAAGTTTTAATACAAAACAAACAGACACTTAAGAATTTAGTATAATTATGAAAGTAAATGTTAATAAATATATTAAGTAAATGTATAGGTCAGGGGTGGTAAACTTGCTTAACCTAAGAATTATATATGATAAACTTCAGGTGTTTGAGAGGTGCAAGACATGAACACATATTACACACACGTTTTTATTGTAACATGCACATTTTGTTTTGTTTGTTTGGAATTTCGTACAAAGCTACTCGAGGGCTATCTGTGCTAGCCATCTCTAATTTAACAGTGTAAGACAGCTAGTCATCACCACCCACTACCAACTCTTGGGCTACTCTTTTACCAATGAGTAGTGGGATTGACCGTCACATTATAATGCCACCACGGCTGAAAGGGCAAGCATGTTTGGCGCAACGGGGATGCAAACCTGCGACCTTCAGATTACAAGTCGCACATCTTAACACGCTTGGCCATGCCGGGCCCCACACATTTTGTTACATAAATTCTATATAAGTATTAATAAATACATGTGCATAATAATGTATTTATGTATGCAGTTGTTAAACTGTTAATTTGTGTTAGTTTCAATAATCACAAAAGACACACACCAAATGTTTTCAAAATCCTGGCTGATTATTGTTTTAACTGTATTGAGCATATTTAATTTAGTAATGAACTATGAAAACATCTAAGAAAAATTATCAAATTTGCACTTCATTAACATTAAATGAGACTGCCAAAAATAAAAATAAAATAGGTAAAAACTGATACTTTTAATGAAATTTGTCTTAGTAAATATTTGGTCAAAACATGGAGGAAAGTATGTAAATATTAAAATTAGAGATATTTTAATCAGATACCACCTAACAAAATTTTAATCTTTTCATAATATTTTTCTAACACAGACATTGATACAATTATCAGGCTCTTTTCTGCTAGTAGAGGTCTTTTGAGTTTCTATCTCAGTTGTGAGTCATTGAAATTCTGGCTGATATGCTGTCAAGGCTGTATGAATTAGCTCCATCAGGTATTGATTTTTTAGGATTGTATGACACATTGACTTCACAAACTTCATTACAGAGTACTGTGATTCACAGCAGTATGTAGTCTGAAAATTGAGATGAGTTACACACTGGTTTTCTTCAGTTCAGGATATTTTATTATTGGAACTTGCTTTCAGAACTCAGTTGTGGAATGGGATTTATGGATCATCATTAGACCCAGATCCTCCTCTAGTTCTATGAGTTCCATTTCTCAGCAGATGATTTGGTAACCAGATGTTTGAGAATTGGACAACCATCATTGATCACATCAACCATAAATAGATTTACAAGAAAGACGAAGCAGGGCTATAGCTTCTGCAAGTCCTCAAACTTGTCTAGGAAATTATCAAGCAGTCCTTGTAATTTATCTTTGTGTTCTTCCAGTTTGTGGTTTTTTATTTCAAGGAATGTATTTACTCTTATTTTGACATTGGTAAGTAACTGAAGTTTCTTGACAGTATATCTCTTTCAAAAAGTCTTATTTTATTCTGAAAGATGAAAATTGGCTAAGTAAGATCAGAAGCAACCTTATCCTTTCCTTGTAGTGCCAAGGGAGAGTCTGTAGATGATTCATTGTATCAGTAAGGAACATTAGATCTTGCATCCATTCATCATTTCCCAGTTGAGGATAGAATCTTTTCTTTTCTTCAAGAAAAGTAATAATAGGCTCCAACAGATTCACAAACTTATTTAAGACATTGCTGGTTGACATACATCTCACAGTGCAGTAGAAAGAGACATCACTGGGTTTATCTTCAGCCTCCAGTTCTTCAATAAAATTTTTGAACTGTTGGTGGGTCTTCCCATTTAATCATATGAAATTGACAATTTCAAGAACAAATTTCATTACATCTTCATACTTGAAATATCTGACTGCCAGGTGTTTACAATGAATAATGCAGTAAACAAGGAGAAAGCTGGAATCACTTTTCATAAGTGCAATTAATCCTGCATTTTTTCCCACTTTTGCAAGTGCTCCATCTGTTGCAGCACTGACGAGTTTATCCAGTGGAAAATCAGCATTTGCTAAGGTTCTGTCAAGTGCATTTTTAATGCCAGTACCACAAGTCGTTTCTTTTCGTGCCAGCGTCTCTTCTTTAACAGTTACATCAGAAGAAACATAATGAACAAGTATTGCCAGTTATGGGTTGTATTGTATATCTGTAGATTCATCAACGGCTAAGCTGTATGCAAGGGAATTCTTTTAATTATTTTATATTTTGCTTGCAACATCTGCACTGATCTTAGAGATGCATCTCTCTGTAATGTGGCATGAAGCTGGTGTTTATGTAATTAGTCACTGAAGTTTTGTGTTATTTGGATCTAACACTGCAACAACTTCAGCTATATTCTTAACAAATTCACCATTAGAATATGGGCATTTGGCACAAGTAGTGTTCCATGATATAACAAAACTAGCTTCAATTGTTGTATCAACTACCTCACTGAAAACTGTCAACAGTGTCTGCTGGCTATTTAGTGGTGATTTTAGCAGAGTTAACTTCTTTTTCAGTAATTTTGATTTAGGTAGACAATCAGACAAAAAGTTTTTTTGATTTATTTCGTAGTGGTGTTTTAAGTTACTGGTCAAGTTACTGTAATGACTGAGTAACATATTGCAGATAAGACACAAAGGCATACCTCCTTTAACGGTGAATGCAAAATCTTCCTTCCTCTCTGGCTTAAAATTTCTGTTTTCATCTTCACACTTCCCTTCTTATAATTTGTTGATGCCATCTTCTTTCACAAAATTTTCACAGACACTTCTAAAAAATTGAAGTGAAAAGAAACAATAAGCACCAACACATGCAATACAATTAAACTCTGCAGTGCCCAGTATCACACTAACACTCTGCCAATATCACTGCCTGCAACACAGCCACAATCATGCAATCACAAACCACACCCATTAAAAGTAACATTGTCAGCATTGACTTGTATGATTACTGATTCTTCAGTACAATTCTTTTGTAATCCTTGCTGATCCAAAATTGCTTTTATCCCTGAATTAAATCTAGTATTAAAATTAGGATTTAAATTGTTAAATGTATTTACTTACCATGAACATTAAACTTATGTTTTAATCCAGTGGACTCTCTGTTTATATCTGGTAAATAATTATAAAGCTTGAAATTTTTGTATTTGCTTATTGTTTTATTTATTTTGTGACCCAGAAAAGGAGCTCAGCTAACATATATTCATGAGCCGCACATTATATGCCAGGTGTGGTTTGGCCACTCCTGGTATAGGAAATCAAGTGTTGTATAGTAAATTACAGTTCGGAAAATAATTTATTTCAGGAGAATCTTGCACCTTTTGTACCTGGAAGTTTCCTAATAAAAATAAACACTGTTTTTCTAGTTTAATATTGGTATTTTAATAATTTTCTAAAAACACTTATTTAATAAAATAGAGTGTGGGTAGATTGGTATTTTAAGATCTGTTTGTTGTTTATTTAGATAAAAGCTTTAGAGATCACTTTTATTTAAGTTGGAGTCTCAATATAGCAAGTCATTACAAAAATAATCTAACCTAGAGTAATGATATCAAAGTTAACAATATATCAATCAAATGTATCACAGTTATATAGAAGTTTAAAACTTCTCAATAGTCAAAACATATTTATAAAGTTCTGGGGCAAAAACTGTGGATAGTAGTTAAATTCTTTGTCAGTAGTCTGTTAATGTATTTTTTTTTAAAGAACTATGAAACACAACTTTTCATCTTATAAATAAATGTAAATTGAGAATAAAAACTAGTAAACTACTAGTTTTAAGGTCTTCTAGTCAGTTGCTGATGTTACATATAATATTCTCACAATTGTGAAAAAAGCCATTTCATATAAATTTTAAGATTATTCAAACTATTATAATACATTTATACTGAACTTATTTCTTTAAAATTCTTTTTTTTGACTATTTTTGCAATTCAGTTTAGTTCAGTGTGCTTTTGGGTGACTTTATTAGTTTTGTTTGTACACACAAAGAAAATGCAGTTTCCTGTTTTATTAGCAGACTCTCTGTTTTACATATCTTTATCATTGGTTAGTTTGATCAAATGCAATTTAAATAATTTAAATCTTTCCATTTTTGTAGAAAATGTATTATCTTGTGAATTTAAGTTATTTACATTTATTAACAATAAAATATTTTAGTTTTTATAACCAATTTCTTTTTGAAGGTACAATCACTTGTAAAATTATTCTGGAAGCCAAGAAAGATAATAGCATTATCCATTTTATTTTTCTGATAAACAAAAATTTTAGAACAAAGTTTTTGTATATCGTGGTTTGGAGTATGAACGTGTCGGAGCTTTCACCCAGCGACTTCAGACAGAATTTCCACAGGCACAATTTCTCATGAAAAACACACCTCCTGATGAAAGCATAATGAACTCCGATGGGCAATGTATCCTTTTTTGTCACCAAAACCCTTCAGAATGAAGATGTTTTTGATATTTTTTCTCACTTAAGCCCTATAACTTAGCAACATATACCAGAGTTGTGTATGATGTAAACAAAGAAGTTTTAGTTTATATCTTTCAGTGGAATTTATTTTTCATTTGTAATACATAACTTCTCGACAACATATTTTTTCTTCTTGACAAGTCACGTAAAATATTAAATATTTTTTTAGTTTTAATAAAGTCTCTCATTCCTTGGTTTTAAAAAACAGTGTGTGGTTTTTTCTAAATTTATTTTTTGGAGTACATGCTACCTGTTTTAAATCATATTCTGTAGTAAAAAAATAATAATGCACCATTTAGTGTTGTGTGCATTACTTATAAGACAGAACATCACCCTATAAAGTTGGTGATTCTGTTACTATTGGCACTAAATTTTATTGAAATAATTAATTCTTTGTACTTGGTGATTGGTGTTGTATATTCCTGTAAAAAGAAGAAAGAGTAAGCATCTGTTAAGTTTTCACTGAGGAGTGAGAATTACTGAAGACAAGAACAATATATTCACAGTGGAATGCTTTTACTTTTGTGAATATCAGTGTAATTAATTAGGGCACCAAAATTAAAACATTTTGGGGTTTTATAGTTTGACCAAAAATCAGGTAGTTATATCTTCACATGTATTGGTATAACCATATAGGCTGAAAGGAGATGGATTCATTTGTATAAAAGAAAAATTCAATGAATAACACACAATTTTTGTATGCAACTATAATAATTTTAAGCAAAAATTTACAATTATGATGATAAAGAAAAATCTTCTGGTGGGTGTACTTTATAAAATAAATTTATTGGAGTAATAACAATTGTTATTATTGCAAGACACAGAAAGACATTAATTGTCTAGTGAGGTTCCTTGAGTTATTACTTTTTAATTTCTATTATAGCATGCTACAATCCTTTCCAAGTCTTTCTTTCTGCTCACCATTAATAGCTAACCTATTCTTTAACTATTTTATTAGATATTCAGATCTGTAATGTGAAGCCAATTCCTGAGCTCCGGCCTGAATTTGAAGGCCAACACGTTCCAGAAAAGGTGTTAAGTTACTATCTAGTCAATGATGTACGAACCTTTCAGTTTGATAGGCCTGTTCACAAGGGTCCTATTGATAAAGACAATGAGTTCAAGGTACATGGGACTCTTCAGACATTTGTTTTAGTGCTTGAAACACAGCAAGTTTGAAAAACATTTAAAGTAGTTTTTGACATTTATTTTCCAGTTAATTTCTAATTTATGATTTTTTTTCAATCAACATTTACAGGTATTGTATTAAGGGGTGGTTAGTAATATTTCTAATAAACTGTGCTATACAGTACTGTAAACAGCTATTTTTCAGTTGCCATTATTTTTTCTTGTGCAGAAAATTTAAGCTTTTCATCTTAATTGTTATTAATTAACTTGTCTAATAAAAGTTATTACTTTTGCCACCCTAATATAGAGTTTATGGATTGAACGCACAACTCTAACCACAGCTTCTCGTCTTCCTGGAATCTTACGGTGGTTTGAAGTGATTGACCGCCAGTTAGAAGAAATTTCACCAATTGCACATGCTTGGGAAACTGTGAATCATATGAACAAAGAACTGAGACGACTAATAGCTCAGTACACCAGCGATCCTAAAAGATCCATTAGTCCACTTAGCATGAGACTTCAAGGTGTGATTGAAGCTGCAGTCAATGGAGGAATTGCCAAGTATCAACAAGCATTTTTTATCCCTAGCTTTGCCAGTCAGAATCCAGAACAGGCTGAGTATATTGATCGACTCAAGATCCTAATACTAGAGAAGGTATGATTTATTCTTTGAAAATTTGTGCTAATTATCCCAAACTTAGTTTTTAAGATTTGATTGGGTGCAATATCTTTATTAAAGGCTCATTACTTATGTTTTTGCCATTTATGTACAGATATACTGCATATTTATAGCTGTTTATATGATTTGCATTTCAAATATTTAAGTTTCCACATCTTTTTAATTTTTTTTAAATAGATGCTTTTCCATGAATATATTTACCCATATTTGCAGTGTATTTCATTTAAACACGAGTTTTAAAAAAATCCAGAACTTTTTCACAGTGCTCGTATGTTTATTTAGTTTTCAATACAGAGTTTGTATAATTTTCAAAGCATTGATTTTTAGAGTTCACCTGTTTCACAGGTTCAGATACTTGAGGGGGGCTTGTCTCTTCATGGAAGACTGGCTCCACCAGAAGTCCTTCCACTTCACCATCGACTAGTTGACAGATTTGCTGTTATGAAACAGTCAATAAGGGAAGCTGGCTCTCCAAACATGGTGGCTCGGTTAAGCCTAGGTAGAAAAGGCGAGTTACCACCCACGCCAGTTGCTGTTGGAGAATCAGGAGACATGAGAAGGCCATCGATTGTTCAGTATGTGATCATGATTTATTCATTTTGTTTTATCATCATAAATGTTACAGTATCTTCCAGTTACATTATAATTTTTGTTACATTTTTCATGTTCATTCTTTCCAGTTTCATCAGTTTATTCAGAAATACTTTATTATATCAAGCCACAAACACATTTCATAGAGTGTAATGTCATTCTAAACCCATTTTGACTTTGTAAGAAGTATAAGGTTTGTGCCTCTTTGAATGCTTTTAGAACATGAGGATTGTTGTTTATAATTAAGCACAAAAGCTGCATAAAGGGCTTTTATGTTCATAACTTTGGGGAAGTAAGAAAAATAATTTGGATTATGAAAATTAGTAATAGCTTTTAAATATGTTTTTATGTTGTCAGAATCTGCATCTTTATTTATTTTGCTTATTATGTTAAAAAGAACAAGAGAGAGAAATATCTTTATTTTTTTGTTTGTGATCGTGAAACATTTGAACTGTATTTACTGGTTGTGATTAATTCTTGTCCACAAGATTTTCCAATAACAAGTAATTATGGCAATGAAGGTAACATGTTAAATTATAGTCTGCAGATTTTTGAAGTGGGTGGTCCATTATAACTCAAGAAATATTCATTCAAAGATACAAAAAGAAGTTAATATTATTGAAGAGAAACAGCTCAATAATATATGTACAGAACTACATGAAACTAACAAAAAGTAGAATGAAAAGAAAACCTAGATGATGGTGGAGACTTAAGAACTAAGAACTTGATGCACTGATGTGTTCGCATATCTTGTACTGGTGTTTCTCAAATCACAAATTATAGTATTCTAATGACAGCTGGTATGGGTATTAAAACTTTAATTAAAATAAGGTGCAGTTGCAACTTCTCTTTGCTAACCTGAAGATGACCTATGAAGGTCAAATGTTATTCTGTACTTTATTTTAATTAAAGTTTTAATTTCTTTTCAAGTGGGTTTTTAATAATGAAAGTGAAGTATATTTAAACTAGACAGGGCTTGTTGATAAAATCAGTATGTCAGGCCATATTTTCATTACTTTAAACATTTCCTAATTTTTTATTTTTATGTAAGATATGATGGTTCTTCTTTTTGACAACCAGTTCATTTAATTTACTGATTGACACTTGTCCTTGATTCTTTACATTTCTTATTGATAATTACCCAAAGCTGTTATTTTGGTACAATAATTACTTACTGTCAGTGATTGTAGCTTGACATTTTGATTCCGTAAGAGACAAATGTGTTTCACACTGCAGATCAGTAATCAGAGTGTATTCCAGTATATAGCTTTTTATGCTTTAATTACCACAATTAACAGATGTATGTGTTTGTAGCTCATTACACTAAACACATTGCTACCAAGATTAGTAGAACTTCTTGCCTATCTAATGTTACATATACAGTGGAACTCCTCTAAGTGGAACCCCTCAGATTCAATCACCCCTTGAAAGTGGTCATTCAATTACAGCCTTTTTTGTTGTTTACATAATCCCTAATTATGTACAGTGTAACCCCTCTAATCAGGCCACTTTACTGCATGACTGATTACTGTTCATCACGCTGATGAATGTGTAAACTAATAGATTTGATTTCTCATATGTAATATTTAAGCTTATTTTTGTGTGCTGTTAGTACTCCATTGCCTCCAGTTCCAGCAGAAGTCACGTTAAAGAAACCTCCACCAGACTGTGCTAGCAATCGATCTTCATCTTCAGGGTCAAGTTTGTATGGGCAACTTTTACCAGAAGGATCTGATGAGGATGATATTTACACCAAACCTCAGGTGTGTTGTGGGCAGTGTAGAAACCTTATATTTGTTATGAAGTAAACAAAATTATAAGAAATGGATAAATATTTATATAAACAGTGGATTATTTTTTGTCTTTTTGTAAGCAGTTGGTAATGATATATATATATAAATATCACCTTTTTTTTCCCCTCACTCATTCTTTTGAATACATTTTTATATGATTCTGCTACACATGTTATTTACACAATTTTCCACTATACTTATGTTTATTGCTCCTTTATAACGAGAAACATTGATACAGTTTTGGCACTATTTTATTTATCATAGGCACTGAAATAGTGTGATTTACACATTTTCTTTTTGTTTAACTTTGTACTACCTTTTATAAAATGCACCTTGCTTCAAAGCTGTAGCACATATTTATATACATGACAGATGTGTTGTGTCATATCTGTGTATGAATGCAATTAGAAAGGAAGTGTATTTATGTGTTATAAACTGTAAAACTAACCTCTTTGTTCTCAACACATGGTGATGATATTGTATGGTTGTAACATAGATAAGGATACATCTCTATGTCCTTTTGTCAGGACTATGCAGAGCCTAGGAGTATAGTTGACAGACCACTACCCCAACCCCCTTCACGAGCCTCTGGACCTTTAACCCCTTGTGGTCCCCCACCACTTCCTACTCGACCCCGTTCAGTGACCCTGGGGCTCTCAACTGACTCTAGGGTAACTTGTTTCCAAGTGCTTAAATTGGATGATGATGTAGCTCAGTGATGCTTTCTTTTGCTCAGAACACTGCATGATCATCTTTGCTGCCTTAAATTTTTCTGTCGTGTTCTGTGTTATGTTCTTTATTTTAGACTAAGAAACACATTTTTATTGATAATATTATACAACTAGTCTTATTTTTGCCATGTTTTTATTTTCTCCTCTAGTTCTTCTCTGTCTAATTTAAAAAAAACTGCTAACTTTTTTGGTTTTGATCATGCACAATACTTTAACCAATTAGATTTCTTTTAGTTTTAATTCAGTTTTGCTCTTAAATTTTACACTGCTTAAACTATACATTTGGTTAATTAAATTAAAGTCTCTTAAGTATAATAATAATAATAAAAAAACTATCCAACCTTAACTGTTCAAATTGTCATTTTATTTGAGTATAATAATGTACATTATTTTCAAATTTTTTTACTTTTGCCTCAGTTTTTTCGATTATTTTACTCTATTTTTAAGACTACATTAAATAAATATAGATTTGTTCAGCATGTTTTCCTTTTTTTAGTAACTGTAGCATAACTGTATTTTAATCAGTTTTTTTTTAACTTGTTGATTGTAATGTCTTTCATATTTACTTATGCATATTCAGTGCTATTTTAGTCAGTATGTGCTTTGTATAGATGAAATAAAATTCATTGTATTCTTGATAATTTCTAAAATGATTTTTAATTTTTGGTACTTTTTTTATTTGTTAATATGCTATGCATTTTTCAGTGGAAAAGGTAATTTATAAGAATCTTTTGTACATTAAGATATAGTTTATATCCCTCTTTGTAAAAGATGTCTGTTCTAAAGAAACCATAATTTACATTTTAGGGCTTGGAGCGATCTTCTCGAGTAATATCTCATTCTCGAGACCTTCCACCTGCAACTTTGGATCCAGCTGATGAAATCCTTGGGTATGCTTCACCATCTTCACACCAACATGGATCTTCTAAAACTTCAAGTCCAAAATTTTTCAGTAAGTGGCCTCACACACCTGAAAATATTTCTCCTACTCCATTGACGCGTAATAGTTGGTCAGAACCAAGCTGTTCAGAGGGAGCTCCACCATTACCACCACGTTCTGATAAAGGTCAGACTATGAACTTGTAATTATTGTAGAATAGAAGAATAACATCCACAGCAAATTTTTTTTATACATTTTTTGTTTACTATTTTAGCTTTTAATATTAAACGTGAATATGTAGTATTCTAATTGCACAAGAAAAACTTTCTTTTTCCAAAATGTAATTATACCTTAAGAGAAACATTATATATTAATAACAAATACTTAAGTTTCTTTTTAAGTATTTTGATAAATAAATAGTACATTTATTTCCCACAGACATGGAATTAAGAGCTTTGTGTTTAATTTTTCTTCATGTTTCTTGGAGTTATCTTTAGATATTATTGAGATTGTTATAAGAATTTTTAATATGAAAACTAAAGTAGTGAAGTCAAAAATAACAAATCATAGGTCATTTTATTGTTGAAGACATTGTTATTCACTATTGATATGTATAGTTTAAAGAACAATTCTGAGAAGATTAACTGTGATATTTTTGTTGATGGATATGCAAAATTAAATTTGTAATGTTTTCATGTTGAGTGAATATATAACTTCCTATAAACTAGTTTTAATATTGAAGGATATATGTATGTATGTATATATATAATTATAAAAAATAACGTAGAAGATGAATTAGTATTATGTTGGATAAAATATATTTTTATGTAAGAACATGAAAGGTGAGATAATTTTATTAATGGTATGTATAATTTAAGACGAAGGGTTTTAATTAACTGCTTATAGTTGTTATGTATTATATGTATTAAAAAAGAGTATTTCTAATAATGAGGTGTATATTTGTAGTTTGATAAGGTGAAATTATTTGCAATCATTAGCAATACATTCTTGATTTAATGTGAAATGATAAATTATTAATAATAGTGAGGGATGTGTAATGTATGTTGAGTTTGAAAGATAGAACTTATAAAAATTGTTGTTTTAAATAGTGATAAACTAATAAAAAATGTATTAGAGCATTTACTAATAATTGTTACACCAAATTGGAGCAGTTAGTTGTAAAAATCTCAATGATTTTTATTGATTAGAAACTGTTTGCTCCAAGATAACATCTGACTTTCTCCATATTATACCATTGCAAAAAAAACCAGATAATCCTTTATATCACTTTAAATCCTTTGTGATCAGTTGAATTATGACATATAGTCCATGTTACTGGGTGAGAGAATGATTTGATCAAGTATTTTCATTATGATTTTTGAAATTTATGAACTATTCCCCATCATGGCTTTTAATCTTACCTATTGGTAACAACGAATTCTGAAGTTTTGATGGAGCTTAACATTGTAAAACATTTCTAAAGAAATCTGGCCTTCACTCAATTATGTTGTGATTTGTCCATTGATTTAACTGAAGTTTAAATGAAAGCCAGCCATTAAATAAAGTGAGTATATTTGTTTAAATCTACAAGAGACTAATATGACAGTCTTGCATATTTGTTTGTTGCACAATAAAAGTTATTTTTTTTTACCAAAAATTAATCTTTGCAAGAGTTAAAATGTAAAGAGATGGGTTTGTCATGCTGTTAGAAATTGGTTAAATGTATGTTATAATGATTTTTAACAGATAATTTGATTTCCTTTGCAGAAGTGTGTTCAGTAGAAAACATTTAAAACCAAATAAAAGCAGCATAAAGAGAGTTTGTTGTCTAGTAAATATAAATTATTTATTCTCTATGCTGTTTTACAAACAACTTATACAGCATTATTATCCACATGATTGGAGATTTTACATTGCTAAAAATTACAAGCATGGAAACTTTTTCATTCTTGAATATCTATGAAAGAATTTTGAAGAAACCCGTAATTTTAACTTCTTGTTGAGGAAATAATCACAAGTGTTGTATCAAAAACTTCATTCATATAAGTTGTTAGTTACAAGGTGTGTAGATTTTTAGCTCCCTTAAAGTATGTTACAATGAATATGGTTTGTTACCCATTGTATATTTAAAAGTTGGTATTTATCATGTTGGAATATTAAAATATTTTATGTTTCTACCTTATTTATATCCATTTATCAGAATTTTATATTTTGTATCAAAATAACACCGCTAGAGGCCTTACTGATTGTCAACTTATTTTAGGTTTATAATAACAAATTTCAGTTGATTTGTTGTTTATACTTCTGAGTATAAACTGGCAAATAGAAGCAACTAAATATAAAATACTTTATGATATAAATGATTAAATTAAAGAGATTAAAAGACTGATATATAGAAATTGTAAATCAAGGTAAAGAAGTTATTGAAGTATTTTATAAAATCATCAAAGCTTTTCAAGTTGTTCTTATAAAAACTGCATCTATAACAATAGTTGTTACACTAAACTTTCTGAAGAAGTCTGGCATGTATAATATGTTAACCAAGGGTTAGGAAGTTAAACTGGACTCTCCAAGTTATCATTATAAAAATTGTATCTGAAAAATAGTTGTTAAACAGTACTTTGTAAAGAAAGACTGTTTCAACACTAATTCTACAGATGTTAAAAAATAAGTACATAGTTCAAGACCAGCACACTAGTTGCAGGAACAAATTATACTTGTTGAGGACAACAAGAACACTTTGTTATAAAGAAACCAAATTCAAAACAATCAATGGTTTTAGTTTAAAATAGTGATGGACATTACTTAAATATTACAAAGTATTGAGTGTAAAGAAATAAATTGATATTAAACCTGAGATGCAATTAAATAGCATATCATTAGATCTTAGGGCTTTAAATAAAACTATCACCTAGATAACAACCTTGTCAGGAAGAAGCTCTGTTGTGCACTCACTATCAGTGTAGAGTATTATACTTAGTTTTGTGATCTCTTTAAATTGATTTGTTTCAGAACTTAGTGCTTGTTATAAGTTTCTCTCTGAACACATTTGTGTTGGATATGGCCTAGTGGCTAACATGTCAGACTGTTAATATTAAGTTCCATTGCTACAGAATTATTGTGATTTACTCATTGAAGAGGTTGTACGAGGGCTGTTCAAAAAATACGCGAACTGACGTCATAAAACAAAATGTACTTTATTTAGAAATTAAAGGTTTGGGATCCCTTCAAAGTACTCTCCTCCCCAAAGCATACACTTATCCCAATGGTGTTTCCATCTGTTGAAACAGTCCTGGTACACTTCTTTTATAATGTCCTCCAGCTCCTTCGTCACATTTGCCTTAATCTCGGGAATCATCTCAAATCTTCTTCCTTTCAAGGGTCTTTTGAGTTTGGGGAACAAGAAAAAATTGCAAGGAGGAAGGTCAGGTGAGTAGGGGTGGTGGAGAAGAACAGTGATTTAGTGTTTGGTCAAAAACTCACGAGTTCTGAGGCACAAATTTCACAGCAATGCGGTGCATTTTCAATTTTTCTGTCAAAATCTTGTAACAAGATCCAACTGATATCCCACACTTTTCAGCAAGCTCCCTGACAGTCAGACGTCGATTTGCCAACACCAGGGTGTTAATTTTGTTGACGTGAAAGGACATCCAGGATGCTCATCATTTTCAATGGACTGTTGACCATCCTTAAAACGTTCATGCCACTTGAAACATGCCGTACGCTTCACAGCAACATCACCGTAAGCTGTGTTAGGCATAACAAAAGTTTCAGTCGCAGATTTTAAAGGTTTTCTATAAAATATCACAGCAAGTCGTTGCTCCTTCAGGTCATTCATTCTGAAATCTGCCAAACGAAAAAAATCACACTTCACTTAAAACCGCACAGCTAATACACAAATGAAGATATCTGCAATCGGGAAATGGTGTTCTAATAAGCTGATCTGTGCAAACATAGCGACACCAAGCGGATTCCCCTGGAACCAACTGGAGCCGCGCAATTCAAACAGTCCACATATTTTTTGAACAGACCTCATATGTAGCTTTGAGCATATTTAGAAAGACATAAACTGAAAATTCTCTGTTCATCATAACAGTACCTGACCTTTGATTGAGTAGATTACTAATTTTATTATTGTTGGATTGCAGTGCTTTAAGATATTTAATGTTATGCATGTTTTGATATTAAATGTTTTTTATTATATGAGAAACAAAATATCTACTAGTGTGATATAAAAAAATTGTTAAAATATTTTTTTATGTTTCTCCAGTGTTAACCTGGCATCATCAGGATAATACTGCTGAAATACATGTGTTTTAACAGTCCTTTTATATCCAGTTTTTAGTTGTTTTTCATCTTATTTATTACCAGTTGTGTTGTGTGAAATAAACTGACTCTTTCAAAGAAAAGTAGAACAAGATAAGTATTCAAAATTGAGTAAACGTAACTGTGAAACATTGGTTAAATTGCAAAAGATGTTTTGTTTTGATGGTATAAAAGGTTAATTATGTTTAAAGTAATTAAAATGAAATCTTGCCACTCATTTTCTATGTTTGTTTCTCAAAATTCTTCCTGTTTCTTTTGTAATGCTTCATCTTAAGATGTTAACGACTTTTGTTGCATTTTCCACAACACTGTGTACTTATATTTTAGTTATTTTACTTGGTAGTGACACAAGAATAATATAAAGCCCACTGAAGAATTTACTAATCATTGCACGTGTTTTACTGAGGTGCAATATTGCTATCAGTTTGTTGAACTGAAGATAAATTGTTATTCAGAATTTGTGGAAGTCTGAAAATTGTAAAAGTAAGTTAAAAAAGTAAAATTGTAAATTACTAAAATTTGATTCCCGGTCTTTTCAAGCTGTGAACTTTTATTTTTTATGTCAAACCATAAATGTTATTTTTGGTTGATTTTGATCAGTAAATTTGTAGTATAAACAAAAATAATTGTTAAAATTTTTTAGTTCTTTGAATTTTTTTTAGTTTTTAGCATATTTATTTATGTCTTGCCAGTTACACGTTTGCATAAGTCATGCAACTTGAATGGTTAATTATTATTTTCTAGAAATTGCCTTTAAAAACATTTTTTTATCGTTAAAGGAAATGAAAAACGAATGGCCAATACATCAAATGGTTCTATAGTTTCTGATGACTGTAAACCAGCACTTCCTCATCGTCTAGTCAAAAAAGTAAGTTAATAGTGTGGGTACCAAGGTAACCGTTTTTTTTACAATGTTGTATAAAATGTAAATCATGAATAGCAGATTTAAATGGATTGAACATTTAATGACAAAAAAAAATCCTGTATTACTATTAGCAATTTTTGTTGATAGAACACTGGTACTGTTATGATTAAATTGTGTGCACATAAAAATGTATACTAGTTATCTGTAGATAAATGGTTATTAAGCAATGATAGGATAAATAACTGGTATTAAGAATCAGTTACAATACAGAACTGATAATATCATTAACAGTAAATAAGAAACTTTGTAATTGTCATCAGGCTGTTTGATAAAAGAAATTCTGGTGATATTTGTATCTATTGATACATAAACTGATACTGTTAATATCTTTCCTAGTAAAAAAAGGGAATTGTGATATAATGTTTGTTGGTGGAAGAACTTGTATTAATATTTTCAATATCTGCGTGTAGAACATGATACGATGTGTAAATATCTGTCATAGAAGGACTTTAACTAGTTTTCTATTTCCATTAATTAAATAAGTTAAACTTATAATAAACTCTAGATAGAAGTGGTATCAGTTACCAGTTTGTTGATACAACTTCAAATAATATCAGTATCTACATGTAGGAGAAAGGTAATAATTATCAATGTGTGAAGAAAAACTCGTACTAATTATTTATCTTAATAAACAGAAGTTGTCACTGTTCTTTGTTAATATAAATGTTATTGATGTGGTAAACACTTATAGTTGTAAGAACTTGTAGTATAGTAATAATTTTCTTGACAGAAGAACATACAGTAGTTGTCAACATTCCTTAATAGAATAACTTGTACTAGTATGCTTGATATGTTGATAAACAGACCTACAAATGATATCAATGTGTGTAAATAACAGAATTGGCACTAGTGATATTAATCTTTGAGATGTAAGAACCTATATTAGTTTCCAGTTTCTGGGGGTATACCTAGTAGCAGTTATCAACATCTGTCGTCAGAATAACTTGTAATATGTATGTATTATGTGGAGTAACTTATGCTAGTGATATTAGTCCATGAGAAAGATGAACTGATACTATATGCTGTTATAAGGACTATTACTGTGCATGTGATTATTTTTAATTGAGGTGACAATAAAACTAATAAAGTAATTTGAGCTAAATTTTTACCCATGTTTTTGTGCATCTCTGATCAAACCAGATTGTATAATGTATCAGCATTTAAGACTGATCACCAGTTCACTGGTCATACGTGAATATTTTCTCAAGCATAGCTCAGGCATAATGTTTGATGCCTGGAATGTAAAAGTGAGTTCTCTCAGAACATTCCTGTTTCCAGAACAAAGTTTTTTGGCTTTGAATTTATAGATCCCTGCAGCCCTGAAGGACCCATGTCCCATAGTGACCATTTGGTTTGTGAAATAATAAATTCTAAAACTCCAATATTAAAGGCTCTTTTGACATCTCCTGACTGTTTGAAGAATTTTCAATTCTGCCATTTTAACATAATCATCTTTAATTAAGCTAAAAACATAAAACTAGTTACAGCCCACACCGCCATCATGTCAGGGGCTTAACTTTGGAAGATCTCGTACTGAAATTCCTACCATTTATTGATTGATTGGCCAAATGTGTCAATATACTCAATATCCTCATCCAATTGTTGTACCATTTAAAGCTTAAGTTGGTGGAGCCTTCTGCTGCAAAAGTTGTCTGGACATACAGCTTTTCATACTTGACTTATACCAGGTGATAGATGCAGATTGAATTGGTCTTTTAAAGAATACATTTAGAGCAAAAAGAAAGATAAGATGACATAGACTTTCATAAGTATCAGTAACTAACTGATTGTAAGTTCTTTAATCTGACTGGATTGATGATCAAATTTCCTTTTAATTGATAGGCCTACAAAGAATTCTATCTATGAGGAATGCTTTTGTAAGTATCTTTGTGAACCTGTTTGAAGATTTTTCTTTGTTAGATTCTATAGGAGGGTTTTCTAAAATTCTGAATTTCAAAAAGTAATTTTAATGTAAAGAAAATTGTAAATACACTCGGTGCTTTCTGCTTCGGTGAACAGTTTCATTTCTTGGTCTTGTGGATTAGAACATAATCAGCTACTAAGAACTGATATCAAACTGTTTGTATTCTTGTACAGGATCTTCTAGAAGAAAGGAGCAATGATGTTGCCATTCTGATTTTAAGGTGATGGACACAAATACATAAAAAAGTGTTAAGTTACTGTATTCACAGGCAACTGATACTTGCCAAACCAATAATGATTGCATCTACTGTTGGATAGGTTATGTCTGTCTTTGTACCATAGTTTGCTTGTGGACAAAGTAAGGATGTATCATGTGTTATAAATGATACTGAGAACATTTTTACCAGTAGGCTATCAAATGTTGTGTCTGTTGTGAATGAAGAATTTAGGAATGCATTTTATTGACTTTACAAACTAAGTATGAAAAGATATAGATGACATTCTTTCTACAGAAACTGCATAACTAGTACTTCACAGAGGATTAAAGCTTTTTAAAAACTTGTCACACAAATGCATTGGAAAATATAAACCACAAATGGTTGAACAAAACAGTGGAAACTATTAGGCATGGTATTTACTGACCTACATTATCCTTTCAAAGGGGTTATGTGAAAGTTTTGTTATATTCATTTGAAATTACAATAGGCCTGCTCTCATGCAAATTATAAAGTTAATTATGCTTCTGCAACACATCAAATACACAAACCATTGAAACAAAAAAACTCCAGTTGTGTGCAGAATCTGAAGGTTTAAAGCATAATGGATCAGTGTGGAAATAACTTGATGTAGATGATATGGTTTTTAGACTTTCCACATTGGTTTGATATATGTCACTAGGTTTATATCAGCTAAAAATTTTGTATTTCAAATAAGGTGTACTCTTTCTGAAATCAGTATTAGGGTTAAAGCGACCCATCCATATAAGCCTATTTCTTTCCTGTGTCATGCATTTGCAAGAGTAGTGTGATGCTGTGCACATTGTCAGTGATGTTGTTCCTGGAACTCAAGCAGCATAGGAAATACTGGCTAATAAGACAAGTTGAAGGTGTTCAAGGTGTTGCAACAATCCTTGGTGACACTTATAAGAAATAGAACAATGATTGAAGGTGGAATATGAATGTGTAATTATATGCAGCACATGAAATGTGACATTTTTATAGTAATATTAAAACTGGTTTTCAACATTTATGAGATAAGGTAAACAAAAGTAATAAAAAAAAAATGAGAAGTGTATTTTATAGACCTGGTAATACCAGTTTCTGAAGAAGAAAAAACTGGCACTAAAAATATCAGTTTTTGTTGATGAAAGAACTGGTATAGATGTTGTAACGTCTGTCAGAAATATAAGAATTATTATTTTTATGGCTGCTGTTGGTATTTTTTAAATACATTTACATTAAAGATTATTTTCCAAGTAACTAAGTAATTAGTTAAGCAATTTCCAATGTCCTAGATTTTTAAGCAAACCTAATTTTTTAAGAATAAATTACTTTTATATATAATTCATCTTAGCATTGCAGTAATCTCTTTTAGTATTATCCAAATCCTTGTTTTTATCGTTCCTCTGAGGCATCCAGTTATTTTAGTTGATTTTATTGGATGCTGTACATTTGGTCAATCCACACTTAAAAGTTGTGTAACATTTATTATTGTATTGTTGATACATTATAATAATAATAATTCTGAAAATAACATTTGACTGAGTGTCTGAACTTTATAGTTTTTCACAAGAAGTTTATTTTTGACATCTTTTAAGTTACTTATTTTGTCAAGAATTTGTGAAAATAACGTTTAATTCTTAACAGGGATCAGCTTCATCATTTATGCTTCAGACTCGAGAAGTTCGGTCTTTGCCAGTTTCATGGGAGATCCCAGATTCTTCAACTTACTCCCCATTACAAACCAGTGAGGCCACTCTGTCATCCTGTTCTCCGTTGCACACTCCAGAAGCTTCAGTTTCTCCAGCCCGAGAGTTGCCTCGACCTCCTCCACCCATCCCAGCCAAAAGATCATCAAGTTGTGGCCGATGTAGCAATCCAGACACACCTCCGAATTCTCCACTGGTGACTCCAGACTCCCCATCTCAAAGCACCTCTTCTTTGCCATCTTCTCGGACTTCTGCATCTGGCCAGAGTGCCTCTACCTTTAGCTGCAACTCGTAACCCAAGTTGGAGTGACTACTGTTCCACATATCGTGCAGTGCTACTTTATGTAGGGCCACAAAACGTTCCTCATCTCTAAAACTGAGAAATTGGATAGATATTGATGTTTTTTTAATTAGACTATGCTCATAATTTTGTTTGTAAATTCCATCGAGAACGTATGTGTGTGTGAATGTTGCAAGTTATGTTAGTTTTCTTCCCACTAGATGGGAGATTGCTCTGTTCATCAATCACTCTCTTTGTTTTTAAGTCTTTAAAACTGATGTGAATAACCCTGTTGCTACATTCCACAACTCTTTCTAAAATTTTGTAGTTCAGAGCAGCAGAGAAGTAGGTTTGAAGTATCTGATACAAATAAATGCCAAGAATCTATGAATCTAGTATATGGGTTACGTATAAACAGAAATATATATTCACATATATTTGTGTAGTTCATGTTAAAATATATACAAATATTTTAAGTCTGAAACTGTTGTTTTTTCCCAAACAATACACTAATTTCTTTAGAAATACATAAACAAAATTTGAACAACAACCAAGTAATTTAATATTTGTTTTCAGATATCAGTATTTAATGGAAGGTACCATAAAAATCCGTCTACATTTCCTCAGAATCCTGTATAAAGAACTAGTATCACAACATTTATATATTATCTTTGATTCAAAAAAAAAACCTTGTGTTTAATTTTCAAAACAATTTTTAAGCATTTTACCCATTATTAACCTTGCATATGTTTGAACCTTCACACTATATTTGTCTTGTAGTAGGTCAGTTGTTATCAACTACAACTTAAATAAATCTAGATGTATGTGAGAACATTACAAAGGTTGAGTAACTTTATGACATTTAGTAATTTGTATTTTTAAGTTAAAAAAAGTGTTACTGACTTAAGCATAATATCACTTTGGGACCACGTATTATTATAACAGTGCTTATGTATTTCCATTAGTAGGAATGCAGAGCTGGAAGATATTTGAAAGTTTTTTTTAAAGATGCTGCACCAAAATAACAAAAAAATCAGAAGTCTAATTTGAATGAAACAAGTTTTAACCATGATGAATTAGAATTAACCTATATTAAGAAAAAAAGTACAAAGTCATTTTCTGAATAAATGTATACAAGAGTACTGAAGTGTATTTGTAGTCAATAAGGTATATAGTTAAGTATTTATACTTTCTATGTATTTTATTACTGGTAATCAGACATTAAAACTACTTTAATTAGTTGTGAAAAATTTTTTAATTGCTTGATGTAGTATTGTTTACCATTTTTGGAAGGATGATCTTGCTTGTGTTTTGAAAAATAATTCTTTTTTGTTCCTGTTAAACTTTGAGTTTCATTGCTTTGAGAGTTTCCTCATCACCCTTTACAGTTTTGGTAATTACAGAAAAAAATTCGAATTCATTCAGTTTTTTCTGTATTTAGCGTATCAGTAGTTTAAAAGTAGGTCTTGGAAGCTCAACAATAATATAACAATGAAATTCAATCACTATTGTTGACCAAAGTTTTGTGTATTATATATTGTTTAAATTTGTATTCATTTAAAATTTATAAAGGTATGAAATCAAAACCAATGAGGTTTTCATATGTTAGTCTCCAAGATAAAACATGCTACGTACATAGCCTGTGGATTACCAGCAATATATTGTAGCAGATTCTTTTGTCGGGAAGTGTTGATGGATTATCCACAGAGGAGAAACTACTTCTACATTATATCACTGTGAGGGGGAAATACTGCAAACTCAAGGATTATATAGTCAGTTAATTTTGTATTATATATAAAGAGAAAAGTTAGTTTTGTAAAAGTTACAGTGGTCATGTGCTAGTCATTACTGTCATGTTTTCAAAGCAAGTTATGTAAGAATCTGCAAGGAAGTATAGTGGAGCCTTTGTTCTTGCTAGATAATATTACGAAAATTTAAACTAGGTTGGAAACTAGGACCAGGGTTTGGTGCTTTTATTTCTGCATAGAAATCATAAACATATCTCCAGATTCTATGCCATTAAGGTCCTCCCCCTCAATAAAAGGATTATTGAAGTAAAATTGTTTCATGATTAAGTTATCCTTAATTTATTATTTAACAGTCTTTGATAGAAAATTAAGATCAAGTGTATACACGGACTGTAGTATATTGTGGCAATGAAGAAAATTAGACTGAAGTAGCATGTTTCACCTTCATTGTGGAGGCCAATATAACTCATTTTTGTGACAAAACATGTCTGACAACATCCGAGTGATTGAGGAAACAAGTTCAGATATTTTATCTAGTTGAAACTGTATTTTTGAGTTTATTGTTTGTGTTAGTTTTTTTATTATTATGAAAGACAGCTGAGTGTAAACAAAGTAGCACGCTCAGGACTCAAATGTAATAAGAAATGTATTCCTTGATTTACTTTGTTAAACCTTTAACAAACCAGCAACTATGAAGTAAACCAGTTTCAAAGATTTGTGTGTAGAATGTAGTTTAAACTGTGTTTGATAGTTTATTTTGTGGTAAAAAACCCTCCGTGTACTTGAGCGTTAAATAAGCTTTATGTAAACCAGTTCAAACTGTTTTGTATATTGTCAAGAACATATATTTGGACAACAACTTTCAGATATAGCACTAGTTGAATAGTTTCCTTGTTTATTTTGTATTTAAAACATCTTTAGACAGCTATAATAGAAATCAGGTTTAGAATTTGGCAAATAATTGAAAATGTATTTGGTGTATAAGTGATATGGTTCTCTGTTAGGGAGTAAGTAAAGATAGCCCATTGTACAACTCTGCACCAAGAAAGCATCTGGCAGTAATCAATATGTGATTCAATCTTTATATTATTAAAAAAAATTATTTATTTGAGATTAAACTTTTTCAATTACATTAAATAAATTAGAATAATTTTAAAGTAAAAATATATTTGTTTTCAAAGGATTGCTTTGGACAGCTATGAAAAATAAAATTTACATTTTTTTGTGGATAGTATTTGCTGCTGGAACTTTACACAAAAAAACAAAGTTCAATCGTTGAATAAAATCTAAATTATTTTCGAGATATTTTTGAAGAGACTAGAACAAAATCGGGTTGATAAACTGCACCAGTTGTTTTACTTAATGGGGTTATAATTAAAAGAAAAAAATACTTCAGTCAAAACGGAAATGAATACGGTTTATACTTGCAACTATTTTTTGTGAAGACATCTGTAGAGAGAAAAATCTTTTTGCTCTGCTTCATTTTGTCACTTGCTGACAGATACTAAATAGTCTAATACGCAACTGCTTAGTTACTTTTCCAGCACAAGACAATAAATTACAGTGTAGTTTGTTCTAAAATTTGCCAACTGCCTAATAAAGAGAAGAACAAACTTTGGAAAAATCTTTTGTCACTGTTCTAGAACCAATAAACAAAATGTGCTTTTAAGGATTTTCTCTTTAAACTATTTTTCAACATTCCATCTCAGTTGTAACTTCACTGATCAATGAAATGTGACTACAGTATTACTTTATATTTTAGTAGAGTTTATTTTTCTTATTCTAACCAAATTTATTACATGGAGAAAGGCTTGTTTTATGATTTTCATAAATTTATTATTGTTAATTATGGATGTTGCTTTTTAAGGCCTTTCCAACCATCACCTCTCATAGTGCATGTATTTATCATAACCTATTTCACCAATAAAAATCTTGCTAAGTCAAGGGTTCCTGTATCAAATATCTTCTGCTTTTTCAGGTGTTTAAATTATTATTGATATTGCACAAATTATGTGAAAGAGCAGTACTATTTATATTACACTGAATTTACCAAAGCTAAAGAACATTAAGGCGAGGTTAACACAATTTCCCTGTAAATTCTGTCATTAATTTTAAAACATTTAGGTCACAGCAAATTTCCATACATATAATTTAAGGACAACGGCAGATGTTTTAGTTCATTTTGGAGGTCCCATCCACTGTTATATGCTGAAATAAGTCACACATTTGAAGTTAGCCTTTTTATTCAAATATTTATCAAGTCTCAGCTAAAATGAACTGCATCTATCACATCTAAAAGTTACCCAACCCCATTAGAAAAATAAAGTTGTTTAAGCTGAAGATGACTCCTATCCTCCCAAACTTTATACTTGTGGCCTTTATTCTCACCATTAAATGTCATGGAACAACACTATCAGTTCCTTTTACAATCTTAAAGATCTATATTGGAACCCTTTCCATGGTAAAGTGCCTAAGACAGAACACAGTGCTCCACATGTGGTCAGATGAGGTAAATTCTTTAGACTTGTACTCAATATTTCTGTAGTATAACCACTGACAACAGTACACTGCTTAGATGACTTAAGAGACTGTATAACCAGAATATAAAAACCATTATCAAGATTATTTCAATTAAAAATTACACTCCCAACTACAACTAACAATACATTGCTTTGGTGATTTAAGAGATTGATCAACCAGAACACCAAGATATGTTTTTCCATAGCACTGGTAAGATTATTTACATAAATATTGTACTCTTAATTCAAACTATGATATCCCATATGCATTCCCTTATATTTATTCACCCAATTCAATAAATATAAATTCTTCTATATTGCACCAGTATCTAAAATTTCAATAATTTATTGACCATTTATGTAGTTTAAAAAAGTAGCAATGATCCTAAAATTGAACCCCAAGGTACCTCACTTGTGGCATGAATCCAGCTTGGTTGAACTCCCTTTATAAAAACCTTATGAATTTCTTTCTTCCAACCAGTTTTCTATCATATGAGCCAACCTATTTGCATACTTACAAAACTAAGTTTCCAGCAAGCCTTATATGGCATCTTATCAAATGCTTTCTGAAAGCAACAAAATGTATGCTTCTAACATTTCCAAAGAATATCAAAAAATTAGTAAGGCAAGATTTTCCCACAGTAAAACCATACTGACTATCCAACAAAATTAAAACTGTTTTATGATTTTGTAGATAATATTTTTTGGACTTTCGAAAACCTTTCCAAACACTGATGTTGGGCTTATAATTAGTGGGTCAATATTGAACAGATGCTTTGAAGAAAGAAAAAAAAAGTAAAATTAATCAACTTTCAATCTTCTGGCATCTGCTCACTATTAAAACAAACTACAGTGAATGACTCACATATCCAATCATTAACTTCCTTTAAAACCCTTGGGTAAATATTATTTGGCTCAGAAGCTTTATCATTCTTTAAACTTACCAATTTTTTTCTTTTAAAAGTTCAGAATGAATTTGATTATCATATTCAATCTCATTTTAATGTAGCAATTATTCTCAAGATGAACATTGCTTTAAAAATTGAAAAAAACGAATTTAATAATCCAAGTACTTCAAAGATATTATTTTTCCAGAATCATCCCTAGAAGACATTATTTCCATCCAAACGTTTTGCTTAACCTTAATGTATTTAAAGAAATTCTTGCTATTAAGTTTAATGAATTTAAACTTATGTTTATCATGCTTTAATTTTTCTTGTACTTTCAGCCTCCCCTCCTCTTTTTTTTCTTTTCATTTTTCCACATTTACCAGTTTATTCAGTTACACTATTCACAATAGTTTTCTTGGTCTGTAACAAATCCAAACAGATTCAACATTATTGTTACAGTTGTAGAAAACAAACAGCTTATAATAGTGTAATTAAGTAAAATACACATTAACTGAATGCATATAATAGATGATAACTAATAACATTTCTTCCCATCCAAGCTGTCTTTAAAATTTTTATGAAGGCTGTAACTGAACTTGAGTACAAGACAATGCTTGAAGCATTCTACAACTACTAATTTTTCTTTTATAAAATTTACACAGAATAGTCAATATTTTAATATATTTATTGTTCACAATTAATGAACTTACACTTAAATTTAATTTTTCAAACATACTTATTCAATGTTTAAAGTGAAAATACCACAACTTTACAATAAACACCTAGTTGAAAACACATTTCACAAGTGCAATTCTATTTAACACAGATTTTTCTAAATGATTCCAGGCTTCCATATTACAGAACTCAAACACAATAAGATGGTTTTTATACAGCAACACTTCACCAGCAATAACATGCTCAAAACCTTACTTTTCTTGATCAACAAACATATTTAAATATATAAACTACTTTCACTTAAACTCAGTTTTATTCAAATATGTATACAAATAGATTTAGCACAATCAAGGAGTAGGTAATCAAACTATTTAATTTATGATTATAAATGTATTTCTGTAGATTTTCCTCAAATTCCTGAAACAAAGATATGAGTGGATTAATTAGACTAAATGCTTATTAACAAAAAACATCAAACTGATTATACACATACTTTAAATCAATGAGAGAAACTTAAAAAAAATTCCTTATGCTATAGTTTTCACATTGCACTAGGGTGACAAGCATCTTGGAACTAGTGCTAAGATTCCTATATTATGGTAAACATATTGCTAGAACAGTTACCGTTTTTCTTATATCATAAGTTGATCAGTACTGCTATACTATTACAGAACAATAAATTAATGAAATCACAACAACTAAAACTATTCTTATGAAATTTGTGTCACTCTGTTGTTGGTACCATAATAGGTTTACCCTTTGGATCATCAAACCTATCCATTGTATGTATTCCAAATAGTAACTGAATTCCACAAGCAAGGATGACTGAGAAGATTAGTACCACCAATATTCCCATCCAGGTTGGAATAGTAAAAAAAGTTGTACAATCAAAACTGTCTGAAAAGACACCCTGAACATCAAACACCTGAACCTGAAAGAAAGATTCCTTGTCAACCAACTGAACAATGATACAAATTCACTGTAATAGCAAGGTTAAAACTCAAACAATCATTTAATGATATTAAGTTCGATCTTACTACACACACTCAAATGGAGATGATTATCATTATTTTCAGTGAATATTAAAATTTTTACCTCTTACAATGCACTAAATTTGAGTTTATAAAAAAGGAATTTAATGGATTTTGAAGATGCAAAAGGAAAAACAAATTTGAAACACTTCTACATCTACCATTTTCATTTATTGTTATAATAATATTAATATATTTATGAAACAGCTTGCTTGTTAAAATCACAAACAATACTTCTAACATTTTACTTCTTTTTTTGATGCTAAACAGTAGCATTTATAAAACACTTGTTTGTTCAAATATAGGTTGCTGATGGCCTTACAAAATATCTATTTGTTTCTTTATCAAAACACAGAGAAAATAGGAACAGTGAAAAAAATTTAATCAACCAGGAAGTGTAGTCTAATTATAAAGTTTTCTGTGCAATTCTAAAAGAATAAAAGACAGACTTGAGTAAAGTAAGTAAATTACCAATCTTCTCTAACTTTAGGATACTAAGACTGTCTGCCCAACACCAGTTGTTATATAGTAGTCTATCAAATATTTATAATCACGAACAGAACTTGATATTAAAATAGGCATTTTTAATAGCTCACCTGAAAAACATTGAACTTAATCTGAACAATCACTTCATCAGATAAGTTTGCATTCTGTAATAACAGCGATCCACAGCTATAAGAAAAACCACTTGCTCCTCCAATGTTTTCTGTCCTTAAGGTAACATTTGTTTCAGATATGTCACTTTTATTACTGGAAACTGTAACCATAGCTTCTTCCAACCACCAGGATCCATGGGGGTTACTGAAGTACAGTCTGTCAAAAAAAAACATTTAACTTGCAAAGTTTCTAAACATAAATAAAAAAGCTGGATATATACAACTTACTAATGTTTAAATATGTAAAAACAGCAAGTTAGTTTTCCTATCAAAAAATATTTCACAAAAAAAAGTTATATAAGCCATTTTGAAGGCTTGTAGTATGGGCTTCACAAGTGAAATTTAATACCACTGAGAAAAAGAAAAACAAAAATTAGTATTAGAAGTTAAAAACAGTCAGTTTGCTGTTATCTACTTTCATTGTTAACAATATTATAGTCAATTTTCCCCATTAAGTTTCAAGAGCACATCTACATATTAAATTGGATAATTTAAATGAACAAAAACAGTATTTTATTCTGTTACAACAGAGAAAAATGTTATAACTTTAATTTCTGCACAGCTCCATTTTTTCCAGGCATCAAAGAATATAGTTAATATTTACTAAGAAACTATCATCCCCTAAATAAATATTGAATCTGGTTTTCCACCTGATTTTTTTTTCTGTTAGTGGTTTTACCACTGCAGCCTATAGCTGACTTTCTTTAATGTTACAGCATGTGGTCTGAAGAATCAGTGATAAAGCTAAGTTTTGAAAACAACTACAAAGAGTTGAAATGGAAAAATTAATTTTATTTATGTCAATGTAAAAAACTAAGGTGGATACAAAAGTAGTCTGTGGTTTAATGGTATATTAGCTACCAATAGCTTCAACAAAGGTGAACAAAAGGAGTCAGTAAAAAGATGGCTAGGATCAAACAACATCAGAAGTTTTTCATAGAACTTCCTTCAACATTCCTTTCATTGCTAAGAGGTTTTTGTCTGTCAACATTAGCATCTCAGAGCTTCCACAGAAGGTGAACAAAAAATAATGCAAAGTTTACAACAGTTTTTAAAAAAAAAACGAGATTCAGGATTTCTTTTTGTAGATTTCTTTGATTCCTATTTTCAATGTGTTAATTACATATATTTGAAAGCTGAAGGAATACTCTTAAATGAAGTTTAGTTAGATGTCATGCATATGTAAAATATATCATAAAACTTAATGTAATATTGAGAATAAAATACATTTATTGAAAATCAGATGATCTTAACCAAGAATAATATTGGTACAAATAAGGCCCAACAAAGACTCTAGAGATGATTTTAGAAAGGTGAAATTGTTGTCCATTGGTAGAAGTTTGATTTTTGTTGTTTTTATGACCAGAAGTAGTGACTGCTTTAATTAACAAAATGGTATCAAAAGAAATATAATGATAAATATCAAACAAGCTAAAACTGGCTGAATATATAATAGGGAGTTTTCTGATTAATATATATAGTTTAAATTCTAATCTTTTGTCAAAACAGTTCTGCAGCATTTTGAGATTTACAACCTGAGAAAAGAAAAGAGCAAGTTTGATACCTTTCATTTACCAGTGGATTTCTACATTTTAATACTGAAACTGGTCACTTCTAGAGTTTTCTGTAAATTCAAGAACATTTTAAATGTTTGTGTGTGTGGGAAAAAACCATAAAATTTGCAAGGTTTGTCAAATAGCAATAAGTTATAATGAAAGGAAATGATTGCAACTCAGTACTTTTCCAAACTATGCAGAAGAAATTTTTAGTACTTTTCATTTACATGTAAGCACAAACATCGTAGTAACAATGAATTTTATTAGTAATTTTTACACAACTTTAGCTCTTGACAATTCTAATCTCTCAGTTTTGTTTTCATGCAACTATTAGCTTCTAAGCTCCAAAATCTGATAAATTATAGTGTGCTTCAATGGCACTTAGACACTAATATCTGATTTTTGGTTATTTCAAAGTGTATATATATATATATATATAAATTGATTGATTGATCTAGTGTTTTATGGCACAAACCAACGAGGATACCTGCGCCAAACAACCGATAAAAATGTAGTAAAATACATAAATGGAAATGAAAGTAAAACAAAAAAATAAAACCAATGTTGACACCTAGTCTACAACGTTAAGATAGAAGGCAGAGTGTAAAAAGTTGTAAGGTATTTACTCTAGCAAAATGGTATAATCATAACCCGCCAGGAAGACTAACAGGCAGGTTCAACACCCACCGTCAGTCACCTGAAGTTGGTCTTTCCAGTCCTGGTTCTGGGTTATGTGTCATAGCAACCAGTATCAAAATGTAAAAGAATAGAAGTATTAAAAGACACACAGCAAAAATCGCAACAACGAGTAGCCAAATGTTCAGTAAAAAGAGAAAAGTAACGTAAATGGAGTAAAATTTGTAAAAGTAAATGAAGGTAAAAACAAAACAGCAATTAAAACAGAAAATGGTGTAAAAACCAATGGTGACACCCAGTCTTCAAAGTTATAAACTATTTACTCTAGCATAATAATAATGATTATAACCCGCCAGGAAGACTAACGAGTAAGTTCAAGAACCACCGTCAGTCACCTGAAGTTGGCCTTTCCAGTCCTGGTTCCGGGTTATGTGTCATAGTAGCTATTATCAAAATGTAATAGAATAAAAGTTTTAAAAGACACTCAGCAAAATCGTAATAAAGAGTAGCCAAATGTCCAGTAAAAAGATAAAAGTCAAGTAAATGGAGTAAAATGTGTAAAGGTAATTGAAGATAAAAGCAAAATGGCAATTAAAACAGGAAATGGTGCAAAAACCAATGTCGACATCCAGTTAACAAAGTTGTAAAGGACAACCTGTAGCAGAATGGGAATGATCATAACCCGCCAGGAAGACTAACAGGTAGTATATAAACCACCGTCAGCCACCTGAAGTTGGTCTTTCCGTCCTGGTTCCGGGTTATGAGTCAATATGGCCAGTACAAAAAGATTGTAAAAATGTGAAATGATATGCAGCAAAAGTATAATAGTAACTCGCCAGGAAGACTGACGAGTAGTTCAAACAGAAGCGTTAGTCACCTGAAGTTGGCCTTTCCAGTCCTGGTGTTGAGTTATTTAATGTTCAGGCCATTGTTTAATGTCACATTGAATGAGAGAGATTAAAACTGTAAAAAAGGAGCCACAATTAAAAAGGTGTAATGAATAAATATGCAACCCTTAAATGAGATGAAAAAGATTAATGGCCATTAAAAAAATTAAAAACATTATTAAGGTGGACAGAGTCACCATCACCAATAACTCTGTCCAATGTTACAGACTGACCCTGGGAAAAAATATGTTTAAAGTATTGCCGTCGTTGAGAATTGTAACGATGGCAAGAAAGTAAAACGTGGCTGATAGTGATTTGAGTGTCATACAAACTACACATTGGTGCATCAGTTAGAGATAAAAGAAAATGATGAGTTAAAAAACTGTGACCAATGCGTAGCCTAGTAAGAACAACTTCCTCCCTCCGAACTTTACGGAAGCTAGATGGCCAAACTCCAATTTTGGGTTTGATTTGAAAAAGTTTATTGTTGCGTTGTTCACTCCAAGTGGACTGCCAACTGGCACGAAGCCGAGCCTTGAAGACAACACCATAGTCCATGTACGGAATAGGCATAGGGGTGATGGTGCTGAAGCAGACATATTTAGCTGCCATGTTTGCAAGCTCGTTCCCACGAATACCAACATGGCCTGGTATCCAGAAAAACTGGATTGAAGTAGCTGCTAATGAGAAATGGGCCAGTCAGTTTTGAATATCTGCGAGAATAGGATGTGAGCTAATGTGAAGCGATTCCAAGGCAAGTATAGAACTAAGTGAGTCAGTATAAATAGTGCAGTTGGAAAACTGCTCAGCTGCAATATGATCCAGGGCAAGAGATATGGCATACAGTTCAGAAGTGAACACGGAAGCTGTAGAGGGGATTCTGCGCGCAACTACTGACCCATAGCAAACCATAGCAAAGCCCACTGAATTACCTGATTTGGAACCATCTGTATAAATGGGAACTGAATGATTGTTTGAAAGATATTCATTGAATAAAAGACGGTACTTCCAGTCTGGAGTACCTGCCTTTTTTAGGTGACTGAAAGAAAGGTCACACTTGGGGGCTGTAATAAGCCATGGTGGGATGCGTCAACCTGTTGAATCTGCAATGTTATCCAAGGACAGACCCAATTCATCCAATTGCGCCCAGATGCGAAGGCCAAACAGAGCAATGAGAGATCGTCTGTTCTGAAAAAGTACTGCCCACCGAAGAAGGAAAACACATTCCCAGGTGAGATGCTTTGGTGAGGAACGAAGTTTCAAAGTACACTGTAACGATAGTTGCAAACGGCAAAGGTGTAGAGAAGGTTCATGAGATTCAATGTATATGCTTTGAACTGGAGACGTACGGAAAGCTCCAGTGCAGAGTCGAAGTCCTTGGTGATGAATGGGGTCCAGCATCTTTAAGGCACGAGGCTCTGGCAGAGCCATAGACCATTGATCCATAGTCAAGTTTCGATCTAATAAGAGCACAATATATCTTTAACATTGAACAGCAATCTTATATGCAAAAACGGCTCGTTTGGGTTGAGAAAATATTTCAAATAGAGAAGCGAACAATGTTTCGACTTTCTTTTTGAAATATTTTCTCAACCCAAACGAGCCGTTTTTGCATGTAAAATTCTCAACAAGTGGGTTTCTCTACATCACTGAACAGCGATCTGCCCCCCATCTGGTAGAAGAGAGGACACGGAGGATGTTCAGTGCTCTTGTGCATTTGACCAGAAGCTGCTTTAAGTGTGGTATAAAGGTCAGTTTACGATCAAAGATAAGCCCAAGAACTTTGTCCACTGGGAGCAAAACTTCACCGACATGAAGTTCAGGATCAGGGTGAATACCTCGTCGAAGGCAAAAGTGCATGCATACAGTTTTGGAAAGAGAGAAATTAAAGCCAATCACCAGAGTCCACTTCCAAACACGATTGAGGGCAGTTTGTAGTTGTCGCTCAATACATCTCATGTTTGACGACTGACATGAGATGTGAAAGTCGTCAACATACAGCCCATTCGTAACGGTGAGAGAGAGTTGTTCAGTGATGGCATTTATCTTTATACTGAAGAGTGTGACACTCAATATACAGCCTTGAGGGATTCCAAGTTCCTGTAGAAAAGAACAGGAAAGTGTCGAACCCACACGAACTTGGAATCTCCTGTCCATTAAAATTTTTAAATAAATATGGGTAGATGGCCACGTAACCCATATGTATGGAGGTCTCGCAAAATGTCATACCTCCATGTTGTGTTGTAAGCCTTCTCTATGTCAAAGAATACTGATACAAGATGTTGGCGGTTGAGAAAGGCCTCTCTGATAGATGTTTCAAGACGAATTAGGTGGTCTGTGGTGAAGTGCTGTCGACGGAACCCATACTGGGTGGGCGAGAGGAGGTTGTTTAATTCAAGGAACCAAACAAGACGAGCATTAACCATCCTTTCTGAGGTCTTACAGAGACAGCTCGTCAGAGCAATTGGACGATAGTTTGAAGGAATCTTCGGATCTTTCCCTGGCTTAGAGAACTGTAAAATAATAGCCTGGCACCAGGCATCAGGAAAAACATTCTCCTGCCAAACCTGGTTGAAGATAATCAGAAGGACATCAAGAGAAGCAGGAGATAGATGGTGCAGCATGTCATAATGAATATCATCAGGTCCAACAGATGTACTGGCAGACCGATGAAGGGCCATTTTTAGTTCCACCAGGGTAAAGGGACAATTATAGTCAAAGAAACAGTCAGTTCGAAAGGAAAGAGGTGATCGCTCTGCCCGAGTCTTGATGGCCAGGAAGGTGGAGGAACAAGCAGAAGTGCTAGATACCCGGCAAAAGCTTTCACCTAGAGTGTTAGCGATGTTCTGGACATCAGTCACCTCCTGACCATCAGAGAGCAAGATCGAGAGGGGAACAGAATTGTAGTACCCATTAACCTTTCGAATCTTGTCCCATATGATCTTGGAACTGGTGGTAGATAATATGCTGGTTGTGAACTTAATCCAAGATTCCTTCTGGCTTTGATGTCTTACCAACCTAGCATGTGCTCGGGCCCATTGGAAAGCAACCCGGTTTGAAAGTGTGGGATATCTACGAAAAGTATCCCAGGCCCGTTTTTGAGCCTTCTGTGCTAAGTGGCAAGCAGAATTCCACCATGGATGAGGATATCGTGGAAAACGTGTCGAGGTTTTAGGAATACACTGAGCAGCTGCATGTATAATACAATCAGTTACCGCTGCAACACAGTCATCTATTGATGGCTGATCTACGATGGCAGGATCAAGTTCTGCGAGAGCAGTGAAAGTGGATCAGTCTGCCTGATCCAGCTTCCACCGGGGCACAAGGGTAAAGTGGCATCAACCACGGCCAGTCTCTCTCAAAAGTATCGGAAAATGATCACTGCCTAGTGGATTACTGTCAACCCTCCATGAAAAATGGGAGAATAATGAAAGGGAGCAAACTGAGAGATCAATAGCGGTAAAGGACTGACTAGGAGCATGAAAGTAAGTGGAAGAACCAGTATTGAAAAGAGAAAGATTGTGATCAGAGAGCATCTGCTCTACAGATCGACCCCTTCCATCAATAACAGCACTTCCCCAGAATGTACGGTGTCCATTAAAATCCCCCAGGATTAGAAATGGAGATGGCAACTGTTCAACGAGAGCATCAAAGTCTGATTGATCACGTCTCTCCAGGGGACAGGTACAAAGAACAAACAGTGATGGTATGACCCAAGGAAACACGGATGGCTACGGCCTACAAGGGATATATATAAATAACCTAAAATAACTCCCCATATAAAATTCGATAAGGCTTAGTAACCTATGGCAAGAAGCAAATAACTACATAATTTGTAACTAGAATACTACTGTTTGACATACTTCTATATTTACTGTTCTATGTGTTTAGAGAAATAAATTTAGGAACTAATTTGTAAATTGTAATAATGCATACACATATATAATTTATTATAACCAAATTGTGACTGTGTCTTATAAAATACTAGTCCACTAAAATACAGCCAAGACAGGTTACTTTGTAAATTCCAATTTTATATTCTTCGATATAGTAACGTGAGTGCACATGTACCTTGTCATTACAATCTCTGTAATGTTAGCCAGATGTACCAGAAAATGTCAATATTGTAATACATATAAAAGTATAATGTTACAATATGTAAGTTATTTAGACTAAACATTTTTGTTTTAATGTTATAAACTGTAGTTATTCTTGAACAACAAAAAAAAAAATTTATATTCTTTTCCTAATTCTTGATGGTGGTTATGAGGTGAGTCAAGCTGACAAACTTGATATAATTAGGGTAGAGAAAATAATAGATAAGATTAAACTTTTACTAAAGACAAACACTTGGAATGTATTTAGAAGGTTTTAGAAATTACACAAATAATATTTGAGATTTACAAGTTGAAAAACAGTTTTTCATAACAACACGAAAATCACTTCACACTCTAACTAGTAACAAAACAGACTTAATATGTTCATAAACAAATCTTTAGTAAAAATACTTCATTAAAAAAATCTAATTTTTTTGTGTACAAAAGACTTGTATTGTTTATTAAAAGTCTATTAAATTTTGCGAAAATCCATAGACTACATCAAAGTTTCAAGTTGAATCAGGTGGTTCAAGGTGGAGTGCTATTGATGGAACCTACATTGGGTGGATAAGAGATAGCTAAGCGAATCACCTGGACAACAATTAGAAGGAATCTCAGGATCATTCCCAGCCTTTGGAAAAGAGAACAAAGCCTTGCACCCTGTATTAAGAAAAACATTCTCCTACCAAATCCAGTAAAAAACAACCACAAGAAGAGCAAGAGAGGCAGGAGACAGACAAAACAGCATCTCATAATGAATGTCACTGGTCCCAAGAAATGTACTGCCAGACAGAAGAAAAGCAAGCTCAAGTTCCACCAGCGAAAATAAAAATGATTATGGTTGTAAAAAAAACCAGCCCAAAAGGAAAGAGGCAATGAGACTCTGCTAGAAACTTGATGGCCAATAGGACAGGAAATATACAGAAACATCAGTGAGACAAGAAAATGACAACCTGAGAGTATTGGTAATGATCTGTATATCAGCAATTTCCTGGACATTGGAGAGCAAGATAAAAGCAGATGGATAATAGACTTCTTGTTGACCTACCAAATCTTATTCCAGATGACTTTGGAAATGATGGTGAAAGAAATGCTGGTTATGAACTTTATCAAAGATTCTTTCAGATTCAAACATTTGACCAACCAAGCATGGGCACAGACCCACTGAAAAGTAATGTAGTTGGAAAGAGTGGAATGCCTGCCAAAGGTATCTCAGGCATATTTGTAAGCCTTCTGTATCTATTGGCAGACAGGAGACCACCATGAATGAGGATATTTTGGGAAACATGTAAAAGTATAATGGATAGAATGAACAGCTGCTTCAACTGTACGATCAGTTGCTGCTTCCTTGCAGTCTTTAACAGATGGAAGGCTAACATCAGCAGAACCACATTTTGATAGAGATAAATGAGAACCAGTCAACTAGCTCTAACATTCACAGTGATACTCGAGTCAGGTGGCATCAACCATGGCCAATCTTCCTCAAAACAATGGGAAAATTATCACTGCCACATGGGTCACTGTCAACCCTCTTAGGAAAAAGAAAAAAATGTGAAGGGGAACAAATAAATCAATAGTAGTAAAAGACTGACTGTGTGCATGAAGATAGGTAAAAGCATCAGTACTGAGGAGAAAAAGGTTGTGTTGAGAGAGCATATGTTCCAGAAAATGACCCTTCCCACTGATATCAGCACCCCCCAAGAGACGACTGTGTCCATTAAAGTCTCCTAAGGTGAAAAAGAAGATGGCAATTGACTTACATCAGGCCTGACTAATTGTAAGCTGATCTGCAAAAGAGGTGGATAGAACAAACAGTGATGGTATGACCCACAGATGGCAACAGCTCCCAAGGGTGTACCGAGTGATACAGACAAGGTAGACATATGTGCTGCTCAACTACCAGTGCAACACCTCCATGGACTTGACCATCACACAACTTCTTTCGGTATACAGAAAACCACCAAAAAGTTATGGTATTAGCAAGACACAGGATTTTTTTCTGTAAGGAGAGACATGAGGGATGATAGGAAACAATTAAAGTCTTAATGTCATCCAAATTAGAAAGAACACCTCAACAGTTCCACTGTATTAAACTGACCATTTTCATTCAGATGAAAAAAAACTGGGTAGAGAACACTTCATGCAACCACTCCATTTTTTTTTTAGTTGAAGAAGGTTTGTCATCCTCCATGGAATATAGTCTGTGTTGATTAGGCAGACCTCTGTTGCAGGATGGAGAAACCAGTGAGTGAGAATGTGACTGAATAATGGTCCTGTACCAAAAGGCCAAAGAAGATGGACCCAAGCAATTACTGAAAGCAATGGTTGGGGCAGAAACAGAAGACATTGACTTGTTAACAACTCATGTGATCATGAAGGACAAAAAACCTGTGATATGGTATGAGAAAGACTTGAATGGAGGAACAGTTGTTGTTGTTGTTTTTGAATTAAGCACAAAGCTACACAATGGGTTATCTGTGCTCTGCCCACCACGGGTATCAAAACCTGAATTTTAGCGTGCAAGTCCGCAGACATACCGCTGAGCCACTGGGGGGCTGAAGAAACAGAAAGATCTTGCTGTGCTCCTACTGTTGCAGGGAAATGTAATACAGTGAAGTGAAATAGTGGACAACAGCTTCTGAACCTCAAGGTAAGAAATGTTGTTGACAGTATGTTGATGTTGCACCTTTCTCCTCCACCCACTCAGACAAAGACTGAAAGTAAGAGGTGAGAGAATCACCAAAATGTGATGCAGTGAGGGTCCAATTGACACTCATAGGTGTCATAGTCTAACAACACAACAAGCGTACATCAAAGAACTATGACAAAATGCCTTTGCATGCCTGAACTCCTGACACTAGAAATAGCTGTGAAGGTTAGAGGTTAGGAATAAGACAGTACCATAAAGTTAAGATAACCTGGCATTACAGAAACAGACAGATATTGCATTGTAAAACTCAATGCAGGAACACTGGTAGGCAGCATAATTCCTTTTTTACAAGTGAAGATATGTCAACTTGGCTGAAGAAACCAATAAGTATCTCAAACTAGGGATGTTCTTCAAACCCCTCTCATAAATAACTCCTCAGGAGGAATTCAAAGTAGTATGGAGAGTATCCTCAGTGACCTGTAACCTTAGAAGTTTGCTGTGTTTCATTGTTGGTGTTTCTAATGAGATCTCCCCAGAACACAGCTTTTTAACTATCTTTGGAAAGACAGCAAGCCCTCCTGTAATACAATGAGTAAAGAAAAAAAAGAAAGAAAGAGAGATTTGCCTTAAAGATTTGTCAGGCAAAGAATGCAAGATGAAAAAATGAGGTAAATGTACTGAATGGGGTAGAGACCATTGTTCCGAGTCTTCTAAGTACAGTCACTTACCTATTAGGTGGATTTTGCTTATTTCTTTAAATGAATTTGAGGGATCTATAGAAAACAAATGTGACTCGATACCCACTGACCCAACTCACCATAGGGTTTAATTAGGAGATGCATTACAATGCCAAACAAGGATATTGTAGCAACTTTAGAGCTTTGGGAGCACTATACTCAAACATCAGCATCAGATATAGTGTCCCTAACACCCATCTGAGACTGTCCAAAATTGGTACTTATTTGTAGACTAATAGGTCCAGCCATCTTACCCTGGGGAAGTCACCCCAAGACTACCAATCAAAGAGGAATTCAAGGTCAAAGTGGTGTGTTGCAGTGTCCCAGACATCAAACCATCACCAAGACCCCCTCCCCATTCACAAGTCACTACATACAGCAAATCTATGAAAAGATGTTCAGATCCCATAGAAGATCAACTGAAGATACAAAATCTTCAAAGAAGATCCCCTCATCATGTCTAGGAATTCATATCAAGGGAAAATCTCAAAAGAGAGGATGCAACAGCTGGGTGTAACGAAGAAAGGTTTCATTTTCTATAACCAAAATGAGTTGAAAGCTATAAAAATTTGGTTTGTCTGAGCAATGATGATTTTATAGTGAGTAATTTATATTTAATTTCGTACTTATTGGAAGGGTGGAAGATAAAGAGAATATGCTCAGAAAAAAATGTGGCAAGTGTCACATTAGAAGAATTTCTTTTAATACTGTCTTGTAGAATTAAGAATTTAAAATGTATGCACTATTAAAATATGAATTATTAGCTAAGAGTTTATGCTACACTAATCAGTAAAGCATAAAAAGTGGATTACCAAAAATCTGAATGTAAATCACCAAAATCTCCTAAGATATACAATAAAGGATGCCCATTGGGACAGAGTCAATTTGAGAACAAATATACAATAAATACATAAGTATTTCTTAGCAGTAGTTACTGTAAATTTACTCAAGAACAAATAAAAGAAAATATTAAAAGAGCTGATACAAGATAAGCAGAACAAAAAAGTGTTTATCAGGTGCTGTATAGTTACTCAAAGAAATATTTAACACAAAAAACAAATTACTGTACAATGTTAGTTACACTTACTTGAGAGCAAATGTGAGATAAAACTTAAGAAAAACTGTATGATAAAAAGATGAATACTGTTCAGCAGTAGTTATCATATACTTACCTAAGAACAAATTTTGACAGACTATCATCTTCTGGCTTGAAGTCAATGATCAATCTGTAAAAGACAATAGTACTGAGAATACATTATATATTGTGTCAAGTTATTCAGGAATTTTCCTAGCCTTCACATGACCAACAAAATAAATATATATAAGACATAAAACTTCTGATGCTAAACTGCTATCTCTACTGAATTTGCCATGTATACTGAACAGGAATGTTTCGAGTTTCAAGTTTTGAAACTTAGTGCTCAACTATTAGAGGACACAAGTTATAAAAAATTTCGTTTCTTTGTTTGAAGTTAAGCACAAAGCTACACAATAAGCTATCTGTGCTCTGCCCAGCACAGGTATCAAAACCTGGATTGTAGCACTGTATGTCTGTAGGCATACTGCTGTGCTACTGGAACGCATAACAAGAAACAAATTTATAAATGAGAAGAAAAAAAGACATGGAGCTTTCTTCATGATAAACAGAAATATATAAATAAATTATACTTGTTTAATAGTTTTAATCTTCTCACTGTGAGTAGCCCAAAGTATGTATTATGACCTTTCTTAGAATTACATTGAAAATATAAACCACTTTTTTTATCACATTATGTAAACAAAGTTGGGATCAAAATGTAGTCAACTGAAATTTTAATGTTACATAAGATTTATTTTTTTAATTTCAACATTAAAAAATTCTCATTCTCCACTTGTCTGTCGCATCACATTTTACTCCAAATTATTCATCTTAGATTCTCTTTCTACACCTTTCTGATCCTTTAAGTCTCCCATGAATTACACTCTTATAAATATCCAAAATTGCCAAAATGTCAATGTGTAGCTTTTAAGATTCTTGCTTCTCTGAGATACCAGCAATAAAGTGAAACCCATAGGCCATTCTCCTCCCAACACAATTGTCTTTCAACAATCTCACTAATTATCTTTATAATTTACTACTGAAAAGAGATTTCAACTTATTGAATGCTTACAGGCTAGGATTGTTCAAAAGACAGATTTTGATAATTTCTTGTCAGTTTAACTTGCTGGAATTCAGCTTGATCAGCTATAAGAATCATTATAGCTTAATTTGAAACCAGTAAATAGTTTTAAAACTTTCTACTTTTTGTGAATAGCAATATTTCAAATTAAATACTTGAATTACAAAAATTCTTTGCGACATAACACTATTATTATAAAATAGCAAGCATAATGAATACTGAAGAATTCTTACTTCTGAATCCAAGAGCTTGAAAAAGAATACATTTCAAACTTAAGTATAAGATTTCTGAATTTTTTATGTATATCTTTTATCTATTGCTTTAGAAGCAACAAAAATGTAAAATTTAGAAACTTATGTTAAAATAAGAAAGCTTAAATGAAAAATAACATTTGCAAATTAATCATGATTGCATGCATACATCACAAGTTCACACTTTCAAAAAGCTGTCCCACATAAAATATTGTGTTCTGTGTACTCTGTAACGATCTAAATGCATTTGTAATGAATGAAATGAAAGGAAAAGTCTATTAGCTTAGGTTGTAAAAATAAATATTATTTGTATGCTGCAATGTGCAGTCATTCTAGAAAGAAGTGTAATTTAGATTATTAATTTTTTTATGTGGTGATTATAATGGTTAGACAAACTGACCAAGTTGATGTATAGTTAACGTTAGGGTAGAAATTTAAAGATAAAATACAAGTGCACTGAAAAACAACCTTTAATATTCATTTAGGATATGATAGAGGTTATACAAACAAAACATGAAGACTGTAAGATGAAAAACAATGCGCCTTTTTTCCTTAAGCTTAAATTGTCTTGTAACCATCCACACTGTCTCAGTAAAGGATCTGTAAATTATGAGACAATTATTTTAAAAAAATCATGTTTTTTTGTGAAGATGTACTTACTACGTACAAAGATATGCAGTGAAATTCCACTGTAATGCAACAGTCTGGGTCCAAAAATGTGGGGTTGTGCTATACTGGGAACTTCCCATCCCACAACTGCCCACGCTGTCCTCTCATTCCCCATCCACCAAATATCCTGTCTGTTCCCACAGTTGATTTTTTATTGACATTCACACAGCATGCTAGGCTATAAACTCTAATTAGTGCTCCAAAGGCAAAAGTCACCTTTAGTATAGGTAATTTTGTTTATGAAATACTTTTTGCAACTCCTTAGGATGGCTTCACTATCTCAATATTTTGGTCAAGTTGTATATGCTATGTTCCCGTTTTTCTTTATGACTAAGAACCCATTCCACTTGCAAAATGTAGATCCCACGATGCTCAAAATTCTCCCAGATATTTCATTTCAGTTTTTAGTAACAAAAGCCACAATATGACATTGGCTCAGTGGTAAGTCTGCAGACTTGCAATATTAAAAATTGAGTTTTAATGCTAGTGGTAAGCACAACACAGATAAACTATTGTGTAGCTTTATGTTTAACTACGAAAAAATATGCTTTAAATAGAAAGCTTTGTCTACCAAAATAAGTGATTACATAAGTAAAAAATACTACTTGGATTTAAGTCGAAATTTATTGTTTACAAAAGGTATAAGAGAGCCTACTTAACCCTTTGAGCCCTGGGTTACCCCACCAATTTTCAACAATTGTGGAAAATATTTTTAATTTAAAAACTAAGAAAAGTTTGCAAAGTGGTTTCCCAAAATGTTACAACACAACTTTGGGTCTATAGTACAAAACAATGAATTTACTTATTCATAACATTTCTCATAGCATACTCATTATTGATAATACAGTTCAGTGATTTATCACCAGAATTAATCTTTGGAATGATAAGCCTCAAATCAGTTCTCAATGTCAGAACCATTGCACAAAAACAATTATAATTTGCACCAGTAAACTTTTCAGCATGTTTCAGAAGGTCCTTGTCTTTGGCTTCTGAAATTTCCTCTCTTTGCCTGCTTGTCTTTCTCTGCACATACAATACAACTGTTGTTTAAAGCTGCTATTTGTGGTCACTCAGTCAGGTGTACAGGGACACTTGGTTCATTCAGTAGTTCTGTTTCATCTCAGCTGGACTTTCAGTGTGATATAAGGACCTGTGTGCAACAGTGTATCCCTACTAATTCACAACACAGTTAATAAACAAACATACAAAAGGTATGAACACATTTTCCAGTTTCTTTGTGTGGTATGTAGCAGTTTTGTATGACATAAGCATTATAGGCACACCAGACAAAGGTTTTCACCATAAGCCATCTTAGCCAATTGTCATGGCACCTATATCATTGCAGCTTCATTATCTGGCCATTCTTTTTGGTGCTGGCCATATACATGTTATGGGCTTTCTTTTAAGTTAGGCACGACATTGGTATTCATTTGTGGTCCTTGTTGTCACAACAAATACAGTTAAATCACCATCACTAGTGTACTTTGTTGCCAAAAGTAAACTGGCTTCTTGTCACATCATACAACAGCAGCTGTCTTACCATTGTACAACAATGAATGAGAACCATGATCTGCTTCCTTTTTAACACATTCCTTAGAAAATTTCTTCCTGTTGGTCAAAGCTGTACTGTACCTTGTTTCTCCAGCAAGTACTCTGCAACATTTACAGAAGTGTAAAATTGATCAGTATATATGCAGTGACTGCATCCTTCAAATGGTTTGCACAACCAATCCACCAAGCACCTTGTCATACCCAGTGCTGTCTACAGTGGCTGATCGACATCAACATTTACCATATACTCTTCTGCATTCGCAATGTATCCACTTTTGCTTTCGCAGACAAGAAATGTTTTTAGGCCCCACACAGTCAGTTTGTCTTTGATATATTGCTTTATGCTCAGTGCATTTTTTGTGGATATCATTCCTTCACACAGTGATAGTTCACAGTCTCCCACATAGTATCATTGAAAGTTAACCACAGTGATGACAAAAATTGATCTGCTCTTGTATATTTTGTCCAATTTGTCAACATTGGGATCTCTTTCATTTATACGATGCAAAAATAACCAAATAACTAGAAATAGATTGAGTGAAAATCTTACCAAACCCAAAGGTAGATGTAATCCAACTATCCTTTTTCTAGTACATCTCATACCTATCTTTGTAGCTCAGCATCTTCATAGCAAGCCAACACCCAAAGAAAGCTTTTTGCTCTGGAACAGTTCCAAAATCAAATGATTTACTAAATTAGTTGTTAGGTTTTTTTCTTCTTTTACATATTCAGCTTCACAATTTGTTTCCTGTGCAATTAGGTTCCATACAGATTCATCCCAAAACAATGTAAACAAAAATCCAACAGCAAACTCTCATTAAAATTGAATTTGTGATGTCTTTTTGACCTACATTTTACAATGATTTAAATTTGGTATCTGTAGCTAAAAATGAAATAATGTTAGTTGACGAAGTCGAATGACAATTATCAAGAATGTGATGCTGAAAAGATAACTTGCTATCAGAAGTCTCAATATCACTATATGTACTTTCAAAGTCATCACTAATATAGTCAGTCTAGAATGTTTGGATTAGACTTCAACAATTCTCTAGTCTGTGTGGTCATAAATTTGTCTTTTTTTTGCAATTTCATATCACTGCTCTCTTGTTTCTTACCTCTTCTTTCTGTCTCACTGGATTGTTTGGTTAGAATTTTATATTTCAGAATAATAATGCTGTTAAAATGATGGTAAAATATGGTGGATTATTTTCACTTTTTCAACAGCAGCAATTAAGAGTCAGTCTATTTTCAGAATGGAAAATCCAGCAGACGTAGTGTATATGCTGAGTAAATGAAAATTTAGAACTGGTTGCTGTACCAATCCATAAGGTAATGCTAATAGATGGTCGCACTAGAAAGCCAGCCTTTTGAGTAGGCTGGTTTTCTGACCTGTAGGATTAAAAGGGTTAATATTAAGCTGTTTCTTAAGAAAGAAATTTCTACATGAAAATTAAATTATTACAAATAACTGAAGGCTGTATTATTTCATTAGCTGCTAAACTTAACTTACAAAAGTTTAGTTATTACATTCACTTAATAAAGTGTACAGCTGTATTTTTGGCAAAATATGATCACAATAATTCATACCCATACAAATACAGGTAACATATGAATTAAATTCTAACTATGTCAATATATACATCTGTGGAGTTTTTTTTTACGATAAAAGACTGACTTTGCTGAAGTATTTCCACAGACAGAGTTGTTGTTAGGAGAGGAAGGGAGACTAAGTGACTGATTAATGGAGAAAGCATTTGTTCCATCTTTTACATCAACTGTAACCATCAGGTTTTTACAGTACATTAGCATACAGCCAGTGTAGTTCATGAATCCAGGTATGTCATCAACTTTTGCTCCAAGTAAGCTTCGGCCATGGCGTATATAGACTTCTTTTGAATCTTGAGCATCCTATTAAATACAAAACGTTTTATAAGACCAAATTACACGATCAGTTTCATCACAGGAACATTTTTGCAGAAGATATTAAATTGTATGCATTATGCTTGGCTTAAACTGCATTTAAAAGCTTTCTAATATCTGTCAGATGACCATGATGGTTTAATTGCAACCTCTATAAATCTATATCATCTACTGACAAGTATACCTTTGATATTTAAAACTACACATGATGTATAAAATCTAAAAACTGTGATAGATACTGATATTTTATGCTCTACAAGAAAACTATTTTTTATATTGTTTTACAACAGAAAATTCAACATCACAACAGCTTTTCTTTTTTCTAAGGTCTTCCAATTTTACACGTGAAAAAGTAAGATTGGGTCATTCCATGTTAAATCATCCAGATTTTGGAAAATTTTCCAGGTGACACCCTCAGAATGCATTGAAAAAATTCACGTGCTCATCTACCCATGTAATGAAAAATTGCCAAAAATTAGATCAATATCTCTAATAGTTTCTTATTTACAGCCCTGTAAAATTTTTTTTTTTTTTTTTGACAAATTTATTTTTGGGCAACTTTGCCTGCTTAAAGCTACAAGAGTAATTGTGGTAGAAAGATGAAATTCGCTACTGACTAAATTAATCTCACAGAATTAAAAAATGGTCTCAAACCAAGTTTATCTCTCTTAGGATTTGCATAGTGAGGCAGTAAAATCACCTGAAAACCCCAAATCATAAAAAACATTGGTTTATGTAATAAGACATATCTCTAACACTTAATAAGATACAAAGCTCACATTTCCTATAACATATCAATTGATAAACCAGCAATTGTTGTAATTAAAAGTCTGTTAGATCTCCTGTAAAAAAGTGTAGCTGCATGCAACTTTTTATAATTTAGCTAAAAATAGCCCTACTTCAGGCCACAGTTTGACCATGTCACTAGTTATTCAGCCTTTTCAGATTTTTACCATATATTCTTACATCTCTGAATATGATCTACAAAAAAATCAAGATGGTGTTCAACCTACTTTTTGAGTTATAATTTGTTATTTTTAAAAAAATCAGTTCAGGTGTGTCACTGTGTTATTTTATAATTACTTTGAAAGAACTGAAAATAATAGTATATTCTAATGATAATATCCTACACTTTAAAACCTTTTTTCCAGCATTAATGACAATTTCCATGCCATTAGAGACTACGAATGTAACAAATCCTTTTAGCATATATCTAGCACATAATGTCTGAACAATTGTGAAAAAGTTAAAACTATCACTATAACTCTATCTCCTCAACAATTCCCGACAATTACAGTGACAAAACATAAATGTTTCATGTTTCTATAAGATTTTTTAAAAACATTAGTTTAAACACACATGCATTTCATAAAGTTCTCTCTTTTTAATTAAACATGGATTTCTTTTTAATATTTACATCAAACCACACTCCCTTTTTTGTAGATTTAAACAAAAGATGTATGACGCTCTGAAAGACAACATTTAATTTCTAATATTGCATTAAAGTTATTACAAATTCTATTAGATTTTTAAGGTTCATGCTTCCAACATGAGTTGAAAAATATTTAGACATTATTAAAAATACATGAAAAACATTGTAAAATCACTACAAACAACTATTAAAGATGACAGTAAAATTTTATTTGTTTCAGATGAAAAGTGTAAAACAGAGTATATTTGCATATCTTATATGACTTTACTAATATATACTGCTTCACTGTAGTCAACTTCTCTGTTTCTGTCTCACAACACTATCTACTTCTTTTAAACTGAAAATCTATGACTATAAATAGTTTGAATTTATGACTGCAACAGTGATAGTTATTCAACAAATGAAATTCTTCACGTTTTAATTTCAAAGGAGTTGGAGGTTTCTTTTATTACAAAAGCTTTTTATCATCACAAAGCTTTGACTATCCAGTTACAATTTGTATTAAAGACTCTGTAGCCTTTATCTGAAGGAAAATATCTTGGAAAGAAATGTTTTCTACCGATTTGATTTTTTTACATAAGATGCATTGAATATTTTTTCAAATGTTATCAATTATTGATTAATAAAGACAAAAATCTGTAGTCTCATATAAGTACATACAATTAATGAAAATTTACTTCTATTAACTCAATAAACAAGATCATGTCTTTTCACTCATTTACACAAAAATTTCATTCATTTACCATTTACAATTCAAATAACAAAATTTGGAAACTGAATCCTAATTATTTCTTTGTTTTCACCTGCTTTACCATTCCTTCATGCTGTTTCATGACATTTCTTAGTAATATTTATAATGGATATATTATCAAACATTTCTCTTAATTGAAGATGCTTTGTAAATTCCATAAATACAAGAGTGAATGACAACTGATTAAATGCAAAAGTTTCATTAAATTTTAATTGTTGTGTGAAATTGTCAAAAATTATTCTGCACTTTGACACGAGAAATAATCACACACAAAAAAAGGTAGAGTTGTTGTAACAATGATGAACATCGTGATAAATGAAATCAGGGTTTTTATTTTAATGGTAACAGTGAACTTTAAAATATTTACAAGTTTTTAGTAAACACTATACTCTTAAATACGGTTAACTTAATAGTAAGCTAACACTTACCCAAGAAGGTTGAGGAGCTGTATAAATTGCAACCAAGTTTTTTTTTACTCCAACAACCTGATGAAGGATACTGTTAATAGACTGGTCTGAAAAAAATATTTTGCATTAGTTTTTCTAGCCAAATAAAATTTAAAAAAATTCACATGTGAAATGAATAGGTAACTCAGGAAATTATATAGGAACTGTTTTTTAAAAACTTGACAAATTAACATTTAATTATTCATGACATAATTAAACAAATGATTATTTTGGATTCACATATATACATATATAAAAATAATACAAAATTGTTCAGAACCATTAAAACAATTTATACAAGATTATAACATTTGTCAGAATTACCAGTGAGGCTTATAAGCAGAAACAGAGAGTGAACTATATTAATACCTTGGAGCTGAGTATACTGTGAGAATTTTATATCTAAATATTAGTTTGAATGTTTTTTAAGATATTAATTAAATAAATATTAAGAAGGAATATTTTTAAATGAAAAAATGTTTGTATCTAATTAGGCTAGTAAGTTTAAAAATCACAAAAATTTCAAAATGATAAACAAGATAAAAGATTTTATAATTATGTTGCAGTATATGACTGTAAGACTAAAACAAAGCTCTGTATGTTATACTGTGTGTTGCTTTCACCATTTTTATAAAAGCTTAGCTCTGATTTATTAAAACAATCTGAACCAGGAGCTGCAGTATGCGATACTTAGGCCCTAAAATAAAATAGTTTCTTTGCTATTGGTTATAAACCCTCCTAAAACCATGACTCAAAATACTTGGAAAAGATATTTTTTCAGATTGTTTCATGAAAATATTTTGAATGAAATGAGAAAAGGTAAAGGGTCTGACAATCATTTCTGGTGATCAACAGATCAAACACTATGAGGTGATATAAGTGATCCAAGTGTGAATGCATTAAGTTTTCCACATTTCAGTTACTACACTTGTTTTAAATAAAAAGAATCTAACTATCTAACTATAACTTTAATTCTGTATTTCAAAAACTTTGATCATGCCATAAAAACTGAAAGTTCATTCATTCTCATGTTGAAAATAAAAATACTATCATTTAGTTTAGAATTTTTAGGTACATGATATTAAATTGCACGACATGGGTTGGTTAGTTTGGTGTTTTACGGTGCAAAACAACTAGGCTATCTGCACCAAACATCGTGTAAAATGTTAAAATTAAAGTAAAATTATTACAATTTCTAAAAGAAAATTACCTAACAAAGTTTAATATTTGAATTAAAAACATGAATAGCATTAAATCCAATTTTTAATCAAGTCTACAGCAGTAAGAGAAAAACTAGAGTAACACAGGCTGTAAAAGACTTTTTGTAGCATAACTGTAATTATCATAACTTGCCAGGAAGACTAACAGCTAAGTTCAAAAACCACAGTTGGTCACCTGAAGTTGGCCTTTCCAGTCCTGGTTTCAAGTTATTTGGCCCTTTTCAAAAAGTAATACAAGTTTTAAAAGACTTGCAGCAAATTTTTATTACTATAACTCACCAGGATGACTAATGGGTAGATCAAACAGCAGCATCAGTCACCTAAAGTTGGCATTTCAAGCCTGAGTTTTGAGTTATTTGACATAACAGCCATTTTCTGATTTCAAATTGAACTAGATGTACTAGGATTCTTAAAAGTTAATTACATTAAGAAAAGTATAATGTTATGGACAAATCTTGGGACAGAACATGCTTATAATGGTGCCATCACTGTGATCTGAGTATTACACAAGCTACACACTAGTACATCAGTTCCAGATAAAGGAAAATGAGTTGAAAAACTGTGACCAATGCATAGTCTATTCAGAACAACTTCCTCTTTCCAATCCTTACAGTAACAAGACGGCCAAAGTTCAATACAGGGTTTTATTTGGAAAAACTTGTTTTCATGTTCCTCACTCCAAGTCAACTGCCATCTGGCATGGAGCTGACCCTCGAATACAGGATCATAATCCACATATGGATCAGGCACAGCAGTAACAGTGCCAAAGCAGACAGATGTAGCTGCAGTGTCATTGAGCCCATTTCTGCAATTACCAATGTGGCCTGGTATCCAGAAAAACTGGATAGAAGTTAATGTTAAAGAGAAATGGGCCAGTTGGTTTTGAATATCTGTGAGAACAGGGTGACAACTAATGTGAAGCAATTCCAGGGCCAGTAGAGAACTAAGCGAGTAAGTATAAATACTGCAATTTGAGTACTGCTTAGCTTCTATATGATCCAGGGCAAGTGAAATGGCATACAGTTCAACAGTGAACATAAAAGCTTTAGAGGGGATTCTGAGCACAACTACCAAACCCACAACAAACCGTGGCAGAGCCCACAGTCACCTGGTTTCAAACCATATGTAAAAATAGGAATGGAAAAATGATTCAAAAGATGTTCAGCAAATAACAGATGATACTTCCAATCAGGAATATCCACTTTTCTCAGATGACTTAAAGAAATGCCACATTTGGGGATTGTAATAAGTTATGGTGGGATGGGTTGACCAGTGGATACAGCAATGTTATCCAAGGACAGACCCAATTCATCCAACTGCTCCTAGATACAAAGGCCAAAAGAAGCAATGGCAGACTGTCTGTTCTGAAAAAGCATGGCTTACCGAGGAAGGAAAACACAACCCTAAGTGGGATGCTTTGGTAAGGAATGAAGTTTTGAAGCATACAGTAAGGGACAGTTACAAACAGCAAAAGTACAAAGGAGGTTCATGAAACTCTGTGTATGAGTTCTGAACTGAGGAAGTGCAGAAAGCCCAGGTGCAAAGCTGAAGTCCCTGATGATGGACAGGGTCCAGCAACTTTAAGGCTGAGATCCTGGTGGAGCCATAGATCAATAATCCATAGTCTAGTTTCAACTGAATAAGAACAAAATATATCTTTAGCACAGAACATCAATCCACTCCCCAAGTGGTGGAAAATAAGATACAAAGGATGTTTAATGCTCTTGTACGTTTGACCCATAGCTGCATAAAGATAAGCCTCAAGAACTTTTATCTCAGGGTGAATACCCCATTAGCAGCCAAAATGCATGCAAACGGTTTTACAGTGAGAGAAGTTAAAGCCATTTGCTGTAGTCCACTTCAGTAAACAATTGAGGGCAGTCTGTAGTCCCTACTCAACATATCTCGTGTCGACAACTGACATGAGATGTGAAAGTCGTCGACATAAAGCCCATTTGCAACAGTGAGAGGAAAAATTCCTCTCCTCTATCATAAATACTTATGATACAACTTGGAAGTATGGCATTTTGTGATACCTCCATTTATATGGGATACATGGCCCTTTGCCCATTTTTATTAATTTTTTAATGGACATGCAATTCCAAGTTTGTGTGGATTCGACATTTTCCCATTATTTTTTACAGGAACTTGGAGTCCCTCAGGGCTGTGTTTTGAGTGTTACACTTTTCAGTATAAATATTAATGCCATCACATTAATGGACTTAATGAGAATTAAGTCTGATTGTCTGATTGGTGTTAAGTCGAATCAGGTGGGCCATGGTAGCGCTGTCATCAGAACCAACACTGGGTGGGAGAGAGGAGGTTGTTTGATTCGAGGAACAAAAAAAATGAGCATTAACCGTCTTTTCTAAGGTCTTACAGAGACAGTTCGTCAAAGCAATTGGACAGTAGTTTGAAGGAATTTTGGGTTCCTCCCTAGGCTTATAGAAAAGTAGGACAAAGCTCAGGCATCAGGAAAAACATTTTTCTACCAGATCCAGTTAAAAACAATCAGAAGAATAGCAAGAGAAACAGGAGATAGATGACACAGCATTTCATAGTGTACATCATCACGTCCGACCTATGTACTGCCAGACTGATGAAGGGCCAGTTTAAGTTCCACTATTGTAAAGGGACGATTATAATCATAGAGACAATCAGCTCGAAAGGAAAGAGGTTATGGCTCTGCCTGAGTCTTGATGGCTAAGAAGGTGGAGGATAAAGCAGAAGCCTGCAAATGCTTTCACCTAAAGTATTGGTGATACTCCAGGTATCAGCTACTTCCTGGACATCAGAGAACAAGATCAAGAGGGAGACAAAATTATATTGCACACTGAACTTTAGAATCTTGTGCCATATGACTTTAAAACTGTAGGTAAAAGATATAGTGGTCCATCACAAAGCCCATCATTTCTGTACAAAAAAACTGATAAAAGGTGACTGTATTGCTAGGTTTCAGAAATGTTTTCTGTAAGAAAAGACATGCAGGATGGTAGGAAGCAATCAGTACTTTGATATCATCCACATTAGGGTGGAAACCTTGACCTATAAATAAATCTTTACTTATGCGTAGGCAAATTGGGTTGAAAACTATTCTGTTTATGACCACTTCTTTTTCTTTACTGTCTTTATTCAAGAAGGTCTGTCAACCTTCCTGGATCCTGCCCAGGGTTAATTGTGCAAGTCTTGGTTGTTAGAAGAGAATTTCAGTGACTGAGAATGTGATTGAATAATTGTTTTGAATATTGGGGTGGGAGAAGATGTGGATCTTGGGGTTTGATGGAATGTATGTTAGGAACAGAAATGGGTGTTGACATTGGATTCATCAACTTTTTAAATCATGGAGATCAAAAGACTTTTCATTTGGTTTGAGAATGATTCTTTTGGAGGCACAGAGATATTAGTCTACACTCCGACTGTAGTAGTGGAATAAAGTGTAGCAGCACAAGTCCAAGATGAAGTGGTGGACAGCAACTTTTGAGTTTCAGGATAAGTAATGTTTTGAATTGTTTTCAAATGCTGCACCTCTTTTTCTTCCAACCATTTAAGGCAAGAATGAAAGTAGGACCGGGTGAAAGCTATTGTAATTGATGCAATGAGAGTCCTTTTCACACTCATAAGCATCATGGTCCTTGTTTCTGCAATGAGCACACATCAAGGAACCACAATGTAATATGTTCAAGTGACTGAACCATTAACACTGGAAACATCTGAAAGGGTTTGGAATGTATGGCCGTACACTACAATTAAAATAACCTGCCTTGATGGTGGCAGGTGAATGCAGTGATGTAAATGTTAGAATGAGAACACTGGTCGACCTCATAATTCCATCTTTGTGAGTGGAGATATGCCTCACTGCAGAAACTCCTTGAGTGGAGAAACCAGTAAGAATCTGTGACTCTGTGACATTCTTCAAATCCCTCTCAACAATAACTCTTCATGATGGATTAAAAGTAGCACGAGGTAAAACATCAATAGAAATATCCCCAAACTGCCTTTGAATGGAAGAGGAGTTCACTATGTTGAGATGGGGAAGTTTCCACTAATATGTCACCAGAACAAAGCTTCTTTCACTGACTTTGGAAAGCCAGCACATCCCTCTAGTCCCTTCTAAATGTAAAAAGGGAGACATCTGCCATACAGGTTTGATTGAAAGAGAATGTAGTATAAGAAAGTGAGGTACAGTTGTTACAGATGTTGAAGACTGCTGCTCAGAATCTTCAATACGTGGTCATTTATTTAGTGACTCTTTTTTTCATTATTTCATTAAGTTTTTATTTGGAGGATCCATAATAAAAAAAAAGATATTTCAGTGCCCACTGAACCCACCCACAGTGAAGCCCAATGAGGGGATGCATTACAATGCCAAACAAGGACACTGCAGCAATGCCAGAGTTTCGTGAGCACTATACCCAAACACCAGCATCAGGTACAATGTCCACAACACCTATTGAGAACATTCAACACCAGTACTTGGTTGACCCTAGCCCAAGTGGACTAGCTGGCTGATCCTAGAGGAACCACCCCAAGGCTGCCCATCTACAGGAATTCAAAGCCATAGTGATGTGTTACAGTTGGATCTCTCTAACACCAGGATCCTCTCCTCCTTTTCACAGGTTACCACACACAGCAAATGGGTGGATGTTTAGATCTCAGAGGAGGCAAATTGAAAGAACAGAACTTTCCCTGAGAAGTCCCCTTATCATGTACAGAAATCCACACCAAGGAGCATGACATTGGAAAAAATATATATATATATAATATTGTGTTTTGCAAGTAACTACTGAATATGGCAAACAACAAAAAATGCACACTTAGAATTTGCTTTTAAAGTAGAAACTGTTGATAGTTTTAATAAAGTTTTTAAAATAGTGTAAATATAAAACATTTATTTTATTTAATTATTAAATTTAACCGTTTTTTTTACTCTTATGTGAATATGACACTAAAGTTACATTACAAACAGGAAGATATTAATAACATGTTATTTTTAATGTAAGTATGTCGCAATAGAAAAACATATAATCATGACACTATCTCAAATGACTGGTATGGTTATTAAAACTTTTATTAAAATAGAGAACAATGTTTCAACCTTCTTATGATACTGTTGACAGCATGGTCGAAACCTTAAAAATCTAGGATGAAAATATTAAGTTCAAAACACTCACTGAAAAAGTAAAGAATATTTGGTACTGTCATTTATACCTGGTTTGTTTGTTTTTTGTCAAATAACAAAGCAATGTAGTAAACAAATAATTTTTTTCCACCATATAAACTGATAAACGTAGTGAGCTAAATTCTTTACATAACTAAAGCTTATATTGATTTAATATAATGGAAAAATTGGTACATATAAAATATGTGAATGTAAAAAGTGTATACTGGTCAAATTAACTTAACTGACTACTTAGTTATTTGTTTGTACATGCAAAGTTTTTTTTTTTTGAATCAGAAAATATATCTCAGATATGTATTTACTTTTGTGCACCAGTAAGAGCTACTATCTTGTCAGCAACTTCTATGAAATTTTCTGCACATGTCACAACCCTTGAACAACTCCCATCTCTACACATGTGTATTCTGTGATAGCCCTTCACCAGTAGAAGAGCAGCATGAATTCATGCATAATCCCTGTAAGTACTTACACATTATTATACACTCATTCTTGATGAGGCAAAGAAAAAATGCACTTAAAGTTGGAAGGAAGGGTGGGAAGGTGGTGCTCAGAGTTAAGTATCTATCTAACATGCATTATCAAGTACATAAAATATTAACATCAGAAATATTATTTTATTATTTGCACCACTAAGAGCTAGTCATAACTAAGAGTGCTAATAGTTACCAAAACAAGCTCTTTTATGAAATTGTTACAGAAAGGCCAATGGGGATCACCTAGTGAAACAGCATCAGATGGGACTGCATCCTTCTCAAACAAATGCCTCATTTGTTGTTATTTATTCTTTTTTTATATTACATTTACATCACAGAGAGATTTACAGTAAAGGATGTCAGGTAAATCCAGTATCAAGTCGTGACATGTCACAAAGATGAGCTAAACATCAGCTGGGAAAGAGGGTCCAATGAAGACTGAGAAGCCACACAAACTGAAATCAAGGAATAACGAGAAAGTGATATAAAAAAAAGTCAACGACAGCATGGGGATGACAAAAAAGATGGAAATAATAGCCCTGAGTGGGGTGGAAAACAGGTTATATATCTCTTGCCACCGGTAGGTAGGACACAAGTTCTAAAGATGATGAAATTACAGAGGATTGATGGGAACAGGACAGAAAAGGGTATGATGAAAAATAAGTGGAATATGAAAGAAGAGAGAAAGAAATCAGAAAAAAATGTACATAACCCTAGGGCTGATGAAGAGAGATCAAAGTGGCAGACACAGGCATTGATGGGACAACAGCACGGGATAACTTTCAAAGCCACTTCTAAGAGTGGTAATAGCTAACTGTTTGAAATAACAAAATAAAGCAAGAGAAGAAGTGAAAGGAGAATGTTAGTCCAATGTGACTCCCAAAGATGTAGGACAGAGGAACCCATGGACCAGTGTCTTGAAAAAATCAAGGGAAACAAAAAAACTGTAGCAGAGCAAAGTCCTAAATTTCCAAGGAGTCAGGAAATCCTCTAAATATAAACTTGTAATCAAAAGGAAAGACAAAGGTCTTGGATATGAGAGGAAAAGATAAAGAAGCCAAACTGAAGAGATCACAGAAACAAAAAAATGAAATCAAAATCAAAACAGAGAAGAAAAAGAAATGGAAAACAAAGAGGAATAGATAATATTTACTGAAACTATAAGGGTTTAATGAAGATTTTCAGTTAGGAGGAAGAAAGAGTTGAGATGAAGGAGTATGATAAAGACATACAAAAATTATTAGCTAGTTCAAGAGAAAGACAAAGTGGAAGAAAGAGCATTACTCCAAGGAGAAACAAAAAACATGAGACAGTGTGGATGCAAAGATATTAAAGAAGTTGTAAAGATGAATAGGACAAAAAATGTGCAATTACATGGAGTTGAGATAAAAGGAGGCACACAAGGTAAAACAGCCAAAGAGACATTATGATATACAGGTATAAAAGATAGAATGTCACAAATCTGGTTTATGAACACAGTAAAAAATAAAAATATCAGGGAGAAAAGAGCCAAAAACAAAAGTCAGAGGTGGAACAGCTGACCAAAATTATCCATAAATGAGGCAGACTCCATAAGAGGCAAAGCAGCAAATCAATTAGGGACCAGAACTGGATAAGAAACAGACTGAAAGGAACCAACCATCTGAAGCATAAAAGAAGAATCATTATCAGTTTAACTTGTTGGTACCTTAGGGTTCATAACAGCTTCATAAGAATTAATATTATGGACTATATAAATTATTACAAAGTATCTTGCCATGGTGTAGAATCTGAGGCACGTTACACTCAGGCATGTGCTCTTCCTAAATGAGCTAAAAGAATAACAAATGAATGTCAGGCCCACGAACATAGAAAATTACCCCAGTTACTATTAATTTACTTGAAGAAAATACCTAAAAACGGATGTTTGGATCTTAGGACTTCTTATATGTATTTTGTTTAGCAAACACTGTTGAAAGTAGGGTAAAGTACAAACTGAAAGCTAGTACAAATGAAGCTGCAATCAGGCAGATGGAAGAAAAGTGCAACAAAGACAAAAACAATACAACACAAAAGAAAGAGACTAAAATGGCAAGAAAATTTTAAAAAAAGCATAAGAAAACCACATCTGAACACAAGAACAGGCTTGTGATTATGTGCTGATGCTCATGGGGATTACTGGTAATGGTTGAAAGTTACAGTATTATGATAACTACATCATAAGCTGGTACAACATAAACAGAAATATAAAGAAGTTAGAATTTTTCCAAGGCTTGAGGCATACTCAAGAACTTCTACTGTAGTTATGCATGAGGTCCATATTTGTATTTGCCCCTTTAAACTGATTTTTATGTAATAATCTATTTCTACTAACACAAGCATCAACATGTTTGCACACAAGTTTTATACATATTATTGAACCAATAATTCCAACTCTACATTTTATTCTGTGCAAGTATTAAAGCACTATCTCACCAATATGTTTTAATGCCTCTCCTCTGTCTTCTACTTGTGTTGATGGTAGTTTGACAATCAGCACATCGACATCTTCCAATGATGACCTGTTAAAGTTGCCGTCACCTACAATCAGCTCTTTTACTCGGTATTGAGTAGTTGCTTTTTCAAGACTCTGGACTGGTGAAGTAACTGCTGGTAAAACAACTGATGGATGACTGTCTAGTTGGCCCTATAACAAGGTTCTTCAGTGGTCAGTATTAACATTACATTTGACAAGATACATTCTCAGAATGTAAAATGTGCAGTGAATATCAAAATTACCTATGAACCTCAGAAAATGAGATATTATTTGAAAAAACAAAACATTCTTTTATGTGTAGTATTAAAACAAAAAATACAGTATTTTGACTTTTCTTATTACTAATAACTTTCTCATCCATCATTAGTGTAACCATGCTGAAAAGCAAGTTTTTGCATAACTTTCTAAAATTCAATGCAATTCATAGAACTTGTAGTTTTATCGGTATTACTAATGACTTAAATTATCTCCAGTTATCATTTTCACCACATGTAACGTTTTCACACATTAATCTCCAATGAAATTATAAAAATATTTTCTTCACTTTCTACAAACAAGGCATTTTAACAAACACTAAAACTTAATTTTAATATTACAATGACATTTTAATACTTTTTTTCATATATATATATACTTCTTTTTCTAATACTGTATTCTATTTCCTTGCTGAAAAAGAAATATAATGTTAGTTTGCAATGAATATTTTAGGTTTATACAAAATAGAATATCTTGCAGCGATGTACTGAACCAAACAGCTAATTAGACAACTAAATAACGTTTCAATTAACAAATTCTTTTTATAAAAATCTCTAGTGACATAGAAATGTGATGAGATCATTATTACATCGAACAATTATATTCCAAGAAAAAAATATTCTTGTCACATTTTGTTAACTTTTACATTAGGAATCAATCAATTCTGGTGGAAAATAATGTCTGAAAATACCGTACAATTTTGTACAAGGCCAAAACAAATACTTCTATGAATAACCTGTACAAGAACCAATCTCATGTTTTGAACTGTAAAAAACTCATCCTGAAAAATAATAAGTTTTTCAGTGTGCATTTTCTTACTAAACAAATCAGAAAGTCTCAAAGAGAGAGAGAAACATGATGCTGAAGGTCTAGTTTTATATGGTATGTTAACTTGTTCTATACGTACTATTATTATCCAGAGAGAAGGAACAAATTATATAAATTTAATGGGTTCTGCAAAGTGAAACTTTTCAAAAAGTAGCCTTAATGAATACTGCCTTAATGAATACTGTCTCATTAATTAGGATGAACTTATTCTTTATTATCATCTATTGGAATAATCAGTGTATATCTTATGCACTTGTCTAAGGTTTTAAACATGAAACAGTGTTATCATACTAATCACAGAAGTTTAATAAAAAAAATGGATAAATTTATTACAGCAAACAATTTATCTCTACAAACATCCAATTCTAGAAAAGGTTAAGTGTTTCTTTGGAGTACTGTTTCTTTATACAGAGCTTTCTTGCAGTAGAGCTATGCTGGGAATAATAGCAAAAACAAAGCCTGTCAGACCTTAAAGTAATAGCAATTGTTTTACCATTTATTTTTTATTTTTCATTGTTTTGTTTGTGTTTTTTTTTTCAATATGTTTCCTAAGGAACTGCAATTGTCATGTAAGAATATTATGATAAATTTGCCACAGGCATGATTTAAGGAATATTTTCCAATGAGATCCAGTTATTATGTCTTTATATTCAACAAATCACATAGTTTTTCTAAAGAAACTTAATATTCATTAGAAATAACTTTATGAATTATAAATCATTACAGTAAGAAATTTATAAAAACCTAAAACAAAGATATTTTGTTCTGTGCTGTTCTGATTTAGAGATTGAAAGATTAAGTCCTATACTGCTCACATGAAAAGGTGGAACTAAAATAGACAAAATTAAAAATTTTACTAAATTTAATGTGTGAAAATATATGGACAGAAATTTTTATTCAGTTCTTTATAATCTATTTACTTTGTGGATGTAGAAACAACTGCTGATTATAATTTAAAGTATATAACATTGTTTTCTTGAGAAACTAATAGTTCCATGTATGAAATGAGTAATTACATACATTTATGTTCAAATCAAACTTGAAACATTTTCAAAATCAATTCTCAAATAGTTAATTTTCAACCTGATAGTAAGGATTAACAACAAACACACCTTTAGAGTTGTGAAAATGCTGTCTTCATTTAATCTGTTGTTATCATACTGATAGAAGTCTTCCAGGCTCAACTAAAATGTAAACAATTTCAAAATTTTAAAAGTACTGTCTTTACAATTTTATTTCACTACTTAAAATTTGTGCAATGAACTTTTCTTAAATATATAGTACACACACAAAAGAAATTTTGATGAAATGTATGAAATAAAAAAACAATATCAACACTAAATTTAGCATATACTTATCAATTAAAATAGTTCAAACTTTTGTATAAACAATTTTTACTTATTAAAACCTCTATGTTAATAATTCATAAGAGTTTAATATATACAATTCTTAACCATTTCACTACAGATACAACATATTTCCTAGTGCACTTAGAATTGTGTACCCTCTATGCAGTCAATGTGTTTATAAAAATATTTTTTTAAATTTTTACAAGGCAAATGAGGATTTTATTCTCTTCAGCACCAAGTATATTGACAATTACTTGCTTGTATTTCAAGTCCTTTGTTTTCTCTATAATTTTCCAGCAGTTTGAGTTTTCAGGTCCTCTTCCTTCTTCTATAAATTTTACAATAATCCTATTTCTGGTTGTGTTTCAAACTCATGTGGTAAATTATATCTACTAAAATATTTCACCACAAGTTTGAACTATATAATAACTGTCAAATACTTTTCTAATGATTATTCTGCTCCCTGCTGAAACTTGTGGTTTTATCACTATAACTGGAGATATACTTTACTCCTTAAACTTGTCCGTGCTTTAAGTAACAAGTTACAGGCATAATATAATATTCACAAAAAACTGCAAAGCTCTTAATGTTCATTTCCTATCTGCAATGTTTTAAAGTTTTTGAATGTCTTAACTGCACAGCAATTTACCTTGCACAGTAAACAGCATATCTTTTCTTTTTGTTTATAATCACTCAATTATTTGAGATTAGTATCTTGAATATGACATTTCCAGTTTCTTTGCAAATGTAAAAGGTACTGTCTAAGATTAGATCAATATCCATCAAGAAACTACTATTTTTGAATAACTATGAAGTTCATATTTCCACATCTTTATTACCACCCTTTTCTTCACTGTTTTAATCCTCATCAATAATAGTTAATTCAAAATTCTTATTGTGACTTGCATCTTCTCTAGGAGTTGAAACCCATCGTGTATACTAATGACACTTCAAATCCTGCAATTTATATCATAGAATCTCAAAAATGGATCAACGTATTTCTGGACAAGGAAGATGTAATGATTAGATTTTTTTTACCTTTCACAATGACAGTACTTAACCAAATTGCATGAAAATGTTTAACCAATGCAGTTTCTTGATTGAACACCATTAAAAGGACCTGATTCAAGCATTCATTAGGTAATATACCAGTTTAAAACAATGCTATTTGAACAAATGCTTAGAGTTTTATAAATATGTCTATATTATTTTGAAACCATTTAAGGTACCACTGACTCTTAAAACTGGCAAATTTATATGCTGTGGAAACAACGTTAAACACTTCTTATAACCTTCAGATAGGCACAAAGCAAAATTATGATGCTGCAAACTCTGAAAATATGCTTTCAGTGATACGCATAATTAATACACCAGTGATAAGTAAATACATAAACTCTTTCAAAATAATAAAAAAACAGTTAAAAACTGATACATATGCTCTTTGTGAATATCCTCATAGCCTGACTTAAAAACTTTGCAAATTTTTGCAATGCTAATAATTTATTGGCAATTCATTTTAATTAGTGCCTTTGTTTGTGGTAATTAGACTCATAACAAGAAAGCTGGTAGAGATTTTTGAATTTATACTTTTCTATAGCTTAAAATACCTTAATCACAATGAGTGTGCTAAATTTCATGCTCATATTGGCTTTAACAGCTATTTTCACAAAATGCATTTTCAATGGGGTTACCAATTCATTAGCCTAACTTCACCATTAAAGCCAATTTTACTATTTCACTTTATCTTTAAGAATTTTTAAATAATGCTGTTCTTAGTACTTTTTTTACTACAATCCTAGATGTTTATCCAAAAGCATGTTCACTGTTGAGTCTTGGCATTCTTGTACACTTAATGGGGAAAATTCTTTCAATATTAACATCTGAGTATCATCTTCAAGTCTAAAATAACAAAAGCTTACTACTTTTAACTTATAGCTTTCTCTCTGTTCTTTGTAAGAGCACTCTTTATCTACATCTTCTTGATAACTACCTTTTAATGGATAGTCTACCATGGTTACATCCTTGTTGCTTTAAAGTTGCAGTAAATGAAATGTGTTAAATAAATGACAAAGCACTGAATAACTCCCACATGTATCAAAATTTGGTTTTCAAGTTAGTCTTCAGTTTTTCCACTATGCATTGCAGATGGTGTTGAAAAGTAATCAAACATTCTCTACGTCAGATACTTCATATATAATACTCTGTGACAGAAATTTAAGGTTGAAATAAATAAATTACAATATTTCAAACACCATTTAGCTCATCAAGAATGCCCATTTTCCAATCTATTTTTTCTCTCAACAAACAAAAACATTAATCACTCCCTGATCCCTCAAATATTCATAAAGTATTGTATTTAACTCTAGCAAAGTTGCAGCATTTACTATTACAAATGTATTTTTTTCATTTGTAATATTTACTATATTACAAGACACATAAAACTGTCTCATCTGGAGATAGGGATGATCTTTCCAAATCTTAATGTGCAATCTCCTGCCCTACCACCCTCAGATACAAGAAAAAAAAAACATGCATAAATTCACCTCATCAATTTCTTTGATAATTTTGAATAATTCAATTAGATCAACTCTGGTTGTTCTTTTCTAGAAAGACCAAGAAATATCAATATTTCCTCACATGACAACTTATCCCTTTCCTGGAATAACACTTGTAAATTCTCCTCTCAACCTTCTCCAAGAACTCAAAGTAATAGAAACTACTAAGATAAGAATTATTTTAAAATTTATAGTTTCAAAATATAATACAAAACAAACCTTATCTTGTATAAAAGCAACCAACAAAGTTTCCGAGGACAAAATTTTCTTCAAGTACTTTGTTTCAAATTCATCTTGTCCAACTGAATTTAAAGCTGAAGCTGGAGGATGACCATCAAAGCTATCAGAAATTAGGAAACATGTTAATATATTCTCCGGAGCACTAAACTTGGCATTTCATTGAAAATTATAACTTCTATAGATACATTAAAAACATCTTAAATTTCATTTTTCTCACAGATTTATTTTAAATTCATTTTCAATAACAAAATATTTCGTTAGAATGAAAAATTTCAGTTTTACACTTACAACGTGAAACATTCTCAATTAGACACAAACTACAAAATGAAACTTGTAATTTTGAAAAGTCATGTATTCATTACAAGAACACAATACCTGAGCAACTCAAGTTTCATACTTGTGCAAGTTTATAAAACTTGTTGAAATAAACACTCAAAAAGGAATTTCAAATAGAACTGGCATTGCAGATTTAAGTAAAATTAACAAAACCTACTTTTCATAGTCAATGCAAGTCTGTGTTTTAAAACACACAATGCACACCATGGATCGCAAAATTTTCTGATATATTGTCAATTTCAACAAAATGTTAACTGTGAAATTTGAACACTGAAATAGGAGATTTTGCACTAAAATGGAACAGTAATAAATATTTAAGGGAGTTTTTATTTGTTTTAGACATAAATACTCAATTTTATAATCATTTGAAATTTGCAATTTTAGATACATTTTCCAGAAAAGTGCATCCTTTTTCATCCATTTTCTTTTTGTTTCCTTGCTATTTTGCATTCTCCTTCTTTCTTTCATGCAAATAAATGACAATTCTTTTATGACTCAGTTGCATTTCAGGATGACTTGTGTTGACCTTCAAACAAATACAGAATTCATAAAGAAACATCTCCCTGAACTCTTTCTTCAGCTGCTTGCCTTTCCTTCTTTTCCTCTTTGATTTGGCTGATTTTACTTTAATTTTTCTCATCAAAGGACTCTACAATAAGATCTGCATCCTTTATCGTCTTGTATCTTTCTTATAGAATACTGGTAGAATTCAAGAGTGTTCAGGAAAACCTCAGATTTAGCCCTGTTACTTATGGAAAAAATAACAAAGTTTAGCCAATTATCTTTTTTTCTGGCTTAACTAGTCCTGTTGAACCGAGAATAAATTTGTATGCAGATATGCATTGGATGTTATAAATACAGAACATTTATTCTCTTTTACCTTAAAAAGTTGAATACAAGGGCTGTTCAAAAAATACGCGGACTGATGTCATAAAACAAAATGTACTTTATTAAGAAGTTACAGGTCTGGGACCCCTTTGACCCCTCTCCTTCCAAATGCACACACTTATCCCAATGGTGTTTCCACTTGTTGAAACAGTCCTGGTACACTTCTTTTGTAATGGCCTCCAACTCCTTCGTCGCATTTGCCTTAATCTCGGAAATCGTCTCAAATATTCTTCCTTTCAAGGGTCTTTTGAGATTGGGGAACAAGAAAAAATCGCAAGGAGCAAGGTCAGGTGAGTAGGGGGGTGGGGAAGAACAGTGATCAAGTGTTTGGCCAAAAACTCACGAGTTCTGAAGCACAAATTTCGCAGCAACGCGGTGTATTTTCAATTTTTTCTGTCAAAATCTCATAACAAGATCCAACTAATATCCCACACTCTTCAGCAAGCTCCCTGACAGTCAGACATTGATTTGCCTGCACCAGGGTGTTGATTTTGTCGACGTGTGGGTCGTCAGTTGACGTAGAAGGATGTCCAGGACACTCATCATCTTCAATGGACTGCTGACCATCCTTAAAACATGCTGTACAATTCAAAGCAACATCACTGTAAGCCATGTTAAGCATAGCAAAAGGTTCAGTCACAGATTTTCCAAGTTTAGCACAAAATTTCACAGCAAGTCGTTGCTCCTTCAGGTCATTCATTCTGAAATTTGCCAAACGAAAAAAATCGCACTTCACTTACAACCGCGTAGCTAATACACAAAGATATCTACAACTGGGAAATGGCATCATAATTAGCTGATCTGTGCAAACCTAGCAACACCAGGAGGATTACCCTGGAACCAACTGGAGCTGCGCAATTCAAACAGTCCGCGTATTTTTTGAACAGACCTCGTATTTCTCATTTATTCTTATTTTAAACATTTTTCTGAGATATATGCATTAATCACACATGATAAAAGGTGTGTATATATCAGGAAATGAAATGGCACTGAAAGGAGTAAAAACCTAGAATACCAAGATGATTTCTTCCTGTTAAAATAATTTAATCCTTTCTCAGTTAGTGAGGTTTTAATATCTTTTGCTCTCAGTAGAAATATGTAATCTAACTGCATGAAAACTAGTGTAAACTTAGTGAAACATTCATATAATTGGATTTACTTATTGATGTTTCTGTGAAATTTCTAATATTTTGATAAAAATACAATTTCTAATCAGAAAGTTAACATTTTCCTTTCCTCAAACTGTATTTTTAATAGATACCTGTCAGTAAAAAGTACCTATTCCCTGCATATCTGCCTTTAAGTATTTGTCCATATTTATAGCCTTGAACTATCTTCCATCTAAGATGCATGTTATGTGCTAATACACAATGTAATCATCAAGCATCAATAGGAGAGTGACACATCCTTCATGTACAACAGATCTACATAAATACTTGTACTCAAAATTGACTTTACTCTCAGATGAGACTAGAATAATGAGCATCAGTAATGATTGGAGAGGTGGTAAGGTGTGCAAAGAGGTCCATATTCATTAGAAATGTATTGTAGTATAAGGATATTTTTAACTTTTGAAACAATATACTTATCTCTCTGCACACAGCTGCTAAAATCCAGTAATGATGTGGTGAAAGGGCTGGTGCAATTGCAAGAACCTAAATGAGCTTCCTTGGAGAACTCAACTGAAGAAGAAAGTTCAAGGAGTGTAACACTGTTGAATGGATACTTACTAAAGAGTAGTAACACTCAAAGGAGACTATCCATCTAATACAGGATGTATTCTTTAGCTGGTTGGAAGTAAAAAAGTAAAAAGGCAAAATGAGTCAATGTGTTGCAGTGATAGGTAGAAAGAGGTAGAGTCAAGTGAGCATTACACAACAGATTAGTTGAATGCAAGATGTAGTGTGGTATTGGCAACGATCAGATCATGTGACTTGGTATGTGCTCTTTTGTACATTTTGCTCATGTAATACTTTACCATCTTTACAGGACTGAGATCAATGAAAGAGATACAGAGAGAAAGGTACAATCTCCTTCCAAAGCTGTCCAAGACTTAAGAAGTAATGAACATTCAAAGAAATAAAATCAAGGAAATTCTCTCAAACAATGGGAGATATCCAATGCACAAAGATCAGACCTGCAATGACCAGAAGCAAGAAGGAGAAAGAGAGAGGGGATATAAGAGAAATGGTATGAGAAGCAACTGACCAAGGAACCAAACAGGGTTTGGGTAACAATGTGAAAGTTCCAATTAAGGTTTCAGTCAAGTGAAGGAACTGAATCAAGGGGACAATGACTTAAGAAGGACCAGAATAGAGTAGATAGAATTAGAGAAGGAATCATAACAAAATTGGTAAGAGGTAGTCATAAAGGCTCCCTAATAGTATAAAATGGTAGAAACCAACATTCTTTTATGAAATAACCAGGTAAATATATCCAAAAGGTGGGAAACAGTAGAATAGCTTGGTAACAAAGAGTGGTGTTTAGACAAGCAGCAAAAACATCCCACTTTCAATAACAGCTAAAGAGAGTAGAAAAGTTGTTGGTTGGCTGGTTGATTTAGTGTTCTTTGGTATAAAGCAGCTAGGCTACCTACACCAAACATCCTGTATAAAGTTAAAAGTAAACTTGGTAAAATTCATAAAGGGGAATTGAGATGAAACAAAACAAAGTTTAAAAAAAACACACATAAATAGCACAAAACCAATGTTTACATCTAGTCTATAATGTTAAGAGAAAAACTACAGTAATTTAAGTTGTAAAGGACTTTCCTGTAGCATAACTATAATTATCATAACTCTCTAGGAAGACCAACAGGTAAGTATAAAATCCATCAGTCATCTGAAGTTAGCCTTTCCAGGCCTGGTTCTGAGTTATTTGACTTTATGGCCATTTTCAAAAAGAAAAGTAATAAAAGTTTTAAAATACTTGTAGCAAAATTATAATAATAACTAGCCAGGATGACTAACAGGTAATTCAAACAGCAAGGTTAGTCAACTGGAAAGTTCCGGTCCTGGTTTCATGTTATTTAATGTTATGGCCAGTTTCTAGTTTCAAATTGAACCAGATGAACTGTGATTTTTAAAAGGGAGCCCCATTAAAAGTGTGTAATGTATAAGTTTAAAAACTTAAATAGCATTAAAAAGATTAATGGCCTTTAAAAAACTTAAAAACCTTACCAAGGTGGACAGTGTCACCATCATCAATAACACTGTCTAACCTCATGGACAAACCTTGAGACAGAACATGCTTAAAATGATGCTGTCGTTGCGAATCATAATAATAAGAAGTAGAATGTGGCTTATTGTGATCTAAGTGATACAAAAACTACGCATTGGTGCATCAGTTCCAAATAAAAGAAAACGATGAGTTAAAAACTATGACCAGTGTGTAGTCAAGTTAGAACAACTTCCTCTTTCTGATCCTTATGGAAGCAAGACATCCAAAGTCCAATATGGGGTTTTATTTGCTCTCTCCAAGCCGACTGCCAGCTGGCACAAATACAAGCCTTGAAAACAGAACCATAGTCCATGTATGGAACAGGCACAGCAGTGATACTGACAGAGCAGATAGACTTAGCTGCGTTGTCAGCAAGCTCGTTCCCTTGAATACCAACGTGGCCAGATATCCAGAAAAACTGGATGGAAGTAGATGTTAAAGAGAAATGGGCCAGTTGGTTTTGAACATCGGCAAGAACAGAGTGTGAACCAACGTGAAACTATTCCAGGGCCAGTAGAGAACTAGGCGAGTCAGTATTAATCATGCAGTTTGAATACTGCTTAACTTCAATGTGATCCAGGGTAAGAGAAATGGCATACAGTTCAGCAGTAAACACAGAAGCTGTTGAGGGAATTCTGCATGCAGCCACTGCACCACAATAAACCTTAGATTTAGAACCATCCTTCCATTCGTATTTATACCGATGGTTCAAGATGTAGAAAAGAATAGGAAAGTGTTGAACCCACATGAACTTGGAGGCCCCTGCTCATCAATAAAAATGGGCAAATTGCCATGTAGCCCATATATATGGAGATCTCACAAAAATGCCATACCTCCATGTTGTATCATAAGCATTCTCAATGTGAAAAAACACTGATACAAGACATTATCGTCTGAGAGAGCCTTCTCTGATTGGTGTTTGAAATCGAATCAGGTGGGCTATGGTAGTGTTGTCATAAGAACCCACACTGGGTGAGAGAGAGGAGGTTGTTTGATTCGAGGAACCAAAAAAATGAGCATTAACCATTCTCTCTAAGGTCTTACAGAGACAGCTCATCAAAGCAATTGGATGATAGTCTGAAGAAATCTTGGGATCCTTCGAAGGCTTAGGATAAGGTAAGACAATAGCCTGGCACAAAGCATCAGGAAAAACATTCTTCTGCCAGATGCACATGAAAACAATTACATTGCCCACTGACCTTTCAAATCCTGTCCTATATGACCTTGAAACTGGTGGTAGAAGATATGCTAGTTTTGAACTTAATCCAAGATTCCTTGTGGCTTTGATGTCTTACCCACCTAGCATGTGCACGGGCCCCTTGGAAAGCGATATGGTTCGAAAGTGTGGAATATCTACGGAAAGTATCCCAGGCCCAATTTTGAGCCTTCCGTACCAAGTGGCAAGCAGGATTCCACCACAGATGAGTATATCATGGAAGACGTGTTGAAGTTTCAGGAATACATTGAGCAGCTGCTTGTATAATACAGTCAGTTACTGCTACCACACAATCATCTATTGGTGGCTGATTCACGATGAGAGGATCAAGTTCTGCAAGAGAAGTGGACCAGTCTGCCTGATCCAGCATCCACCGGGGCACACGGGTAGGGTGGCATCCACCATGGCCAGTCTCTCTCACAAGTATAGGAAAATGATCACTGTCTAGTGAATTATTGTCAACCCTCAATAAAAAATGGGAGAATAATGATGGGGAGCAAACCGAGAGATCAATAGAGGTAAAGGACTAACTAGGTACATGAAAATAAGTGGAAGAACCAGTGTTAAAAGAGAAAGATTGTGATCAGAGAGCATACGTTCCACAGAGTGACCTCTCCTATCAATAACAGCACTTCCCCAGAGGAGATGATGTCCATTAAAGTCCCCCAGGATTAAAAAGAGAGACAGCAACTGTTCAATGACAGCATCAAGGTCTGATTGATCATATGTCTCTCCAGGGGACAGGTAGAGGGAACAAACAGTGATGGTATGACCCAAGGAAACACAGATGGCTATGGCCTCCAAGGGTGTGTCAAGTGACAAAGACATGGTAGGTACATGATGATCAACCAATAGTGCCACCCCTCCATGTACTCATCCATCACACAGCCTGTCATTTCTGTACAAAGAAAACTGCCAAATGATGACTGTACTAGCAGGTTTTAGAAATGTTTCTTGTAAGGAAAGACATACAGGATGATAGGAAGCAATCAGTGTATTGATATCAGCCAGATTAGAACCTAAACCTTGACATTTCCATTGTATCAGGTTGGCCATTTTTATGACAAGTAGGCAAAGTGGCTGGAGAACCCTTCTGTTTATGACCATGTCTTTTTTCCTTACTGTCCTTATTCGGAGGAAGTATATCAACCTCAACCTCCATGGATCCTGCCCTGGGTCGATTGGGCAGGTCTTTGTTGGAAGGGAATTCCAGTAACTGAGGATGAGAACAAATGACTATTTTGCATCTTCGGGTGGGAAAAAAGATTTATCAGAAGAAATGCCTGTATTGGAAACCAAAGGACATGGATCTTGAAATTTGTTGGAATGTATGGGAGGAACAGAGATGTGTGTAGAAGTTGATTCATCAACCTTTTTAACCATGGAGGTCGAAAGGCTTTTCATTTGTTTTGAAAACATTTCTCTTGGAGGCACAGAAAAATCTGTCTGCACTTTCACTGTAGTTATGGAACAAAGTGCAGCAGAATATGTCCGAAATGGAGTGGCAGACTGCAATTTATGAGCCTCAGGATAACTAATAATATTTGCGGCTGTTTCCTGCAAATTAGATAACTTGCCTTGATGGTGGCAAGTGCATGTGGTGATGTAAATGTCTAAACAAGGACATTTGTTGGCAGTGTAACTCCATCTTTACAAGTGGAGATGCACCTCACTGCAAAAACTCCGTGATGATTTCAAGATAGCATGAGGGGTTACCTCAATAGGTATATCCCCATTTACCTTTGAATTCAAGAAAAGTTCACTGCATTGTGATGTAGATGTTTCAACCATTGTCTCCAGATCGAAGCTTCTTTACTGACTTTGGAGAGCCAGCAAGTCCTTCTAGTCCCTTCTGAATAAAAAAATGGGGAAATTTGCCCTAAAGGTTTTTCTGAACGAATGTAATATAAGAAAATGAGGTACGTGTGTTTCAGATGTTGAAGATTGCTGCTCAGAGTCTTCAAGACATGGTTGTTTACCTATTGACTATTTTTTTCATTATTGTAGTTAAAGTTTTTGTAGGAGGATCCATAGGAAAAAAGGAAAATTTTGGTACAGACTAACCCCACTCACCATGGAGCCCTACAAGGTGATGCACTACAATGTCATGCAAGGACATTACAGCAATGCCAGGGTTTCGTGAGCACAATACCCAAACACCAGCATCAAACACAATGTCTACAAAACTCGTAAAGAACTTCCAACACTGGTACTTGGTTAACTCCAACCCAAGTGGACCAGCCGATTGATCCCTCAACCACCAGAATCCTCTCCTCCCCTTCACAAATCGCCACACACGGCAAACACATGGGTGGATGTTTAGATCCCAGAGGAGGTAAAATGAAGTAACAGAACCTTCCCTGGGAAGTCCCCTCACCACGTACAGGAATCCACACTGAGGGGGATATGAAACAAGGAAGGTACAAAAGAATCCATTTCATGATGAACTAAGGTTGTAAGGTCTTCCAGTCACTGAGATTCTAGTGCCAAGAGACAGTGTAAGGAGAGTATTAGCAACAACACCAGAACCTCAGTTGGAGGTAATAGTCACCATAACTTAACAATTCATATCTTTTGTAGCAATTCTGTAGATCAGAATTCTTTTCTGGTTATTTAGGGGTAATGTAGTTTTAAATCAAAGTCAAAACAAACTAAATGGAAAATAAAAAAGTTAACACTATATAAATCAGTACAAATCTCATAAAATTAATTGAACTTAAAAGAACCATGTCCATTCCAGATGGCACATAGGATAGAAATGAAGTTTATTTTGAGTGAAAGTGCTTACAAGGATCTACTAGTGAAGGGCTATTGTTGCATGATAATTTCATTATGCATTAGTATCGTTCCAATTGTATCTCAAGTAGAGGATAACTCAAAGCTTGTGACATGTGCAAAGGCAGACACACAGGAATAACTACTGTGTACATAACTGTGTAACTTAGAAGTTCCAATTTAGGCACTCAAATCTAACTTGATTTCTATTAATTTACCTACTTATTTTGATACTTTATATTCTAACCAACACAGTCACCACATCTGTCTATAAAACATGAAAAAATTGGGCAAAATTTTACACCAGGTAATTACCATTACCTTTGCCAGGCAAGGTGACAATATTTTATTGGCAATATTCTTAGTTGAAATTTAATAGCTATAACCTCTTTTCCATACAAAAATACAATATATATATTATTTAGATATTATAATCTAATATAATATATATCTATATTATATATATATTATAATATCTAAATATAGTAAACCGAACAATAATATTGAATAAATAAGGATTTTAATCATTTTTGTCAAATATATTTTACTGAACTAAGCTTACTTTTTTTCATAAAAGAAAATTTCCATAGCTTTCAAACAGATAAAATTTAATACAAATACATCTTCATAAATTAAAAACCATATAAAGATACTATAAAAACTTTGTGACTCTTTGTTCTCAAGCCTTCTAAACCTTCCATTGGATTCTATTATTCACCTTCAAAGAGCTCTATCTTCTTACCTTCCTATAAACTAATTTATTACTAACACCACTTTATTTACTCTACCATGTCATTAATAGTTTATAATCTGCTCTATTCAACATTATTTTTACTTTCTTCTAGCTATTTTCAACACTGCAATGAGTTAGTGATTGTTCAAGACCACAAAACATCACAAAAGGATAGAAATAAAGGACTGTGATAAATTTCAAATGGAAAAGAAAAATCAAGAAAACAAGACATGGCTAATTATACTTTACAGAAATGATAATTTTTTAGCAAATTTGGATCTGTGCTTTGAAATAGGTAGAACAGTTCTTAAAGAAATGTAATTTAGTTTTTGGTGAACTTTCTCAAAGTTATACAGAAGTGTAAGTTGGATCTATTTTTAAACATTTTTTTGTGTAAAGTACATTAGATAAATGTTACCAGAAGACAAAGTATCCATTATAAAATACCTCTGAGTTAAAAATTGTTGAAATAGAATTAGCATTATTAATTTTAGTAAAATTAATAAATTTAATAGGCAAGTATTAAATTTAGTACTTGAATGGTGCTCATCTGTTGCGATATGGTTAAACTCTTGAAAAGGCTTAAAGTTTTGGACTTGTTTTTCTTCAATAAAGAAATAAAAGACCTGATTGAAATTTTTAAATTTGTAAGAGATATTCTCCTGCAAGTACCTTGACTGTTGGAACAAACATGAAAATATGAATTTTAATTGTAAAGGTAATAAGTTTAAGCTCTGGAAGTCTAGATATTCACTTGCTGTTCAACAAAATTTATGCCACAGTTAAATTTTGTGAAATATATTATGACAATATGTTAGTTTGAAATACTATTAATTGGTTTTGGGTTGGGTATAAAAAATGCTATATTTAAATTGAATTAACCTGGCAATATTATAAATGGTGAAGGAACTAAAATAGACTTTTAAGATATTCTATTATTCTTTAAATGAAAAAAAACTATTCATAACCATTTGCTGTCTATCAAAAAATCTTATTTTCTGTTTGACTCTTAACTTTTCTACCATCTCTATAAACACCCTAGTTGTAGATAATTTCTTGTGAATAAAAGCAATAAATTACTTGGTGTCAAAATACACAAAATCAACTGGGATATCCTCAACAAAAAGCTGCATAAGGCAAAGAAAAAAGATCCAACAAACCACTAAAACAAGCGTGTTCAATATCATTAGAAATAGCAAACTCTTCAAAAGCTTTTATAAGTAGGTTCTGATAAAAGATGCAAATATCCTGCACACAGATGTTGGTTAAAGTGCACAACACAACATTTTATAAGCTGCCATTCAGCACGAAATTATGTATTTGATGTCAAAGATTTTACCAATTCATTTTACTCTACATTACTGACTTAGTTCATGGTACAGGAAAGTAAATATCAAATATAATACATAGGAATACTTAAAATAGCGGTATATATGCACTTAAGAGACTTTTGAGGATATATAACTAAAATGTGCAAATTATACAATGAAAAAGTAGTTATTCTTAAAATAAACATCACCTTGGGCATTGATTTGTAAATTCACAGGTACGTCTTCAGTACCAATTTTTTAACACATCTGATTTCATGTGTATAACAGATTTGTACATTTTACGAAAAGCATACCACAGTATTCCTTGTCCAATACACAGCAATCTACTGGACTGCACTTCCTCACATTACGCTAACAGAAGTCAAATCAGTAATACTAGTATTAATAATAACCCTGTAGTTTATCACTTTCTCTCTTTGGCTTTATTTATAAACAGAGCACATTTACAATCTTCCACTTATAAAAAAATTCTCAATTTCAAGAAACATGAAAATTAAGAAACTGCTACTAATAATAAACCTTTGCAGAGCTTCTTGAGGGTTTTACTTTTTGGGTAAATGTTGTCTTAACTAGTAACTTTATCCACTAAAAATATTTAAAGTTTTATTGAAATTTTAATGCATGTTGTAGGTTTTAAATGGACGACATAAAGAAAAATAACTAATGTAACACCATGATTACCAAATACAAATATCTAAAGAAAACGATATAAACAGTTTTAGCACACACCCAAACTAATTCATCAACTTGTAATTAGTTTCAGAACGTCCTGAAGCAGAATTTACTTTCCTTTTAAATTTACTAATAGTATATTACTATTTGTTCTGTATATAACGAGGCACAATCTTACTGCAAAGATAGCTACCACAAACAGTAATGAGCGGTGACGACTAAAAACAGTAAAGTGTACTATTTACTCTTTGAAAGCTTTGCAATCTGCTTCGTTTTCGATAGTCTCTGAATCATTCAAATACACTTGACTTTACTGTTTACAGTTATACTGCAAAATGATTATATTGAATAACACGTCTTATGGGAACAGTCAAAAATAAATTTAATCAGCTATCATCCACTTAAACAGACCTTTCATCTCCCCATATTAATACCGGAACTTCTAATGAGGAGACTCGAGAAGTAAACGAACAAATTATAACAGCAATAAAAATACATCCTCCAACAGCCATTTTAGATTCTCAGGTGACTTTAGGAAATGTTTTCACTGCCATCTGGCGCCTAACATGTTAACTAATTTATATCGTGTTTAGAGTACGGCCTAGAACACGACAGGCTAATATAGTATATTCTCTATACAAGAATAGGAGAAAGATTAAAACAATATGTTGAAATAAAATATTGCACTTAAAAATATTAGAAGAAAAACTGTTTCTGCGTTACTTAAAATTGCATAATTTGAACATAGTTTTGATATTTAAAACTTAAGACTTCGTTAAGTTGGGATTACTGTCAAACAGGAAGACATAAGCAATAAATTTGGAGACAATATTTAGTTGAGAGGGAAACTCAAGGAATAATTGAAAGGAGTTTTGTTAAGAGTTACAATATCTACAAGAGCGTGTTGACAAAGCTCTATGATTCTATACTTTTGTAGCTTAAACTGTCCTGGACGTTAACATGTAATAGCTAGTCCGTCATTGCTTCTCTATGTAGATCCTGATAAACACCGTTAGTTGATTTTTACAGTCTTGACTTGACAGCTAAGACTGGATTTCCTCATCTGCGATGATTATAGAAGTCACTGAGCACATAAATGTTTAGTGTGGATCTATTGTAAACAAACTTTCGCATACTCTACAAGACTGAGTACTGACTGACTGAGGCTGGTTCACAGTTGAAGTTTAGTTGAAGACAACTTGATGGCGATGGCTACTTGAGTGATACTTCTGAAGTTAGTTTCCAGTTGTTAATATTGTGTTTAGTGGCTTTAAAAGGTATTGTGTTTTCTATGGTTTTATGTAATGAATGAAATATTTCAATAAAATAATTTTCTAAATATTACATTGAGAAAACAAACGACCGTATGCTAGGTAGGAAGTTATTCAAGCTATTCTGAAATATTTTCAAGTTCTATTCAGAAAAATCACGTATTTTATGATGCGAAACAGTTCTGTAACATTACCGATTACAGATAAGTGGAAAGAAAAAGGGGTTACGGTCGTCTTCAAATAATTTTATGTACACTGAAGATTGCAGTGAGTTGGGTTATGGTAGGAATTACTATTACTAGGCCAAAAATGATTTGCTACCCATTAAAACAATTTTCATCCCAAATGGTATTGCATTTTACAAGGAGTAAAAAAAGCAAATATTTATTTTGCTTTTTTAGTTAGAGGAACAGCCTAGTATCCTCTTAGCAGGTCACATTTTGTGGTATATCAGGCTTTTATAGCTTTATCACTACAGTCCTCTAATCTTGATATGAAATAGGTATTTGTCTTTTCCAAAGCATTTACTTTGCAAATGTATGTAACCAAATTGTCAAATAATTGTCAGTAGATCAGATAATTCGCGTAAAAGCTTTACTTGATGGAATCTTCAACAAACTGCTGCATCATTGAAATTTTCCCCAAATATTGTGATTTACACCCTAGATCGTAAGACCTAAACAGGTACAATTGGAAACGGAAAGGAAAGAGACAGAACACCTAAACTAAATTATACTGACGTTAAATGTCTTCTTTGGGACGAAAGGAAGACTGTCACTGGACTTTAGCATGAGATAAATGATAATGTACTGAATGATAGAAAAGGGTCTGATTGCAGTATCAAGAAAATTCGATGAAAATAGAATATTTGGTCGTGTAGCAGTTAAAAACTGCTACATTTTTCAATCTTCAATTGTTTTTTTCAATCTCCAAACATTGTCAAGAAACAGGAAGTTCCTAAAAATAGTGCAAACAACTGAATTATTGGTGATTACAAAAGTTCTTGTGTAACTTTGCGTTTCACGCAAACAAACAAACCTTTCTTTCGCAGGAAATACAACCTACACGAGAACTATCAGCGCTAGAGCATTCTTAATTTACCTGTGTAAGACTAGAGCATAAGTTGGATCTGATAAATCAAACATGTGATGAAAATTACTTCTAAAGAAACTTTATGGGAGTATGTTAGAGATATTTGGAGTAAAATATGTTACAACATTGTCTAAAAGACTGTTTGCAGTTATTAAAGAAAAAAATAACTACTTGCTAAACTCAAGCAATTCCATTTAGTTTCTGTTGTATTAAATATAATGATTAATTAATTTTTGTTTCATCTGTGATTCATCCTACATTGTTCTCCGAAAGTAGCCTGAAATCTAGTTTTTGGGTTTGTTCGAACAATTTTGTACAGTACTGTAAATATTAGTTCTATTAAATTATTACACAATTTTATAATTTTTGAAAATTCCCAAGGGACTTGATGAAGAATATAATGTTTAAAAATATGATCGGCTTAACAATAATGTCTTGACAGTTATGACGATACTAATGTTTTATTTTTTTCATTATGAATGTATATATATGGTCGAAGCTGCTTTTTTTTAATACAAAGTAAAATTAATTTTTGTGTATATAATATTATAATACATATAACTACGACTAAAAATAGCTGAATGTTATTAACGATTTATATATATATATATATATATATATATATATATTGTGTACGCTAACTTGTAATTTTATCTGTTTTTCGATTTATTTTCTCGCATTACATGTCAAAAAGTTACCAAATTGTATAATTGCAAACAATACCGAGAAAATACTCGAAATGTATGTTAAATAATTGTTTCAAGTAAAGAATAACCTCAGTTTATTTTACATATATCACAGTTTTTAAGAGGAGGTTCTCTTTACATTTGGATTAATGAGCAATGGGTGAGGAAAATTATCTATGTTGGAGTTTGGAATATTATAATTAATATTGAAGTGTTGAAAACAGTGATTTTTAAATGAATAATATTTGAAGTTTATTGTATGTAATGATGTTTAGGATTTGTGTTTAGTCATAGGATTAAAAATGCATCAAAGACACAACTAGAATTAGAAAACGATACAGACATGACGTACTCGAGTGATTGCTGTTAGGCTTATACAAGTTATAAGTAATTTGAATGAGTGTTCCATAAAACGTGAAAAGGAAGACTTGGATAAACAATGATATAGAATAAATTTATATATCTAAATTTAAATAAACTTTTCTAATTTATTTTGTTCGACGTTTGGAGCAGATTACCTTTGTCACGCAGTTAATACCATTTTACAATGATATTAGGCTCAGTGTAACGTTTGCACTGTTACTGTTTGGCTCCTCACTTGTGATATACTTTTAATGGAGTTACTGGTAGAGATATCAAAGAGTTTAGATAAACCAAATTAAGTTAAAAAAATAAGACTAACTTTGATGAAAGATAGTTCGTATCCTTAATTATCAGATATTGTTAATTAGCAGTAATTTGTATATGCTTGTCCATCTAATTCTTTAAGTTTGTCAAATTCAAAGTTCAGATTGAACTATGAAGTTCTTTTAACTTTGATAATTATTAATAATAATAAATAAATAGTTGTAGTACCAGTCTGTTATGGTGGATAAAATGGTAACTGCCAAGTATTCAAATCCCAAAGTTCAATAATTACAAATATTTCCAAAATTCTATTGAAATATTTTTGGTACAAATACCTTCTTGCATCATAGAATTTTAGCTTCTTATAGTTATTGTTTGATATTCATTAACATTTATTTTGAAACATAGTCATTATTGTAAATTGTCAAAAATGCTGCACTGAGTGACAGAAGTTTAGTTGTGAACTAAGACCTGACCTTTCAAAATTGTGTCAGGAGGTAGCAATATTTTTGTTAACAGTATATTTGGTGAAAATTAATGTCTAATAAATATGTATAGTTTGGTTTCAGTAAATTATAAATTATTTTGACTATGTGCATTATGAAAATACAATGAAATTTAAAATAATATTGAATAAGGATTTGAATCATTAATAGTTTGTCATTGTTATGGTTCTCTAAACCTAAAAGTGTTATTTAATTTCTTATCATACAGTAGTATGTGGTGGATATGACCCTTTCTCAATAATGACTTTCTTTTAAATATGACTTTTGTGTGCATAGAATGATTTTATATTGATCTGACTGCCCATGAATGACTTCCTAACAGATGCATAAGTCCTCACACATGTTCATGGATATTTATATTCTTCTCTTTTACACTTCATCTGTGTTCTGAGCCACAGTGAAGTTAAGGGGGATTGTACCAATTTTGTACTTTTTGCTATCCTTCATTGTGTCTTATGCCAAGGATGGTATTGCTTTTTGGATGGTTCACTCTTGGTCTTGTGAGAATTGAGTTTTATTATATAAATATTTTTTTTTTGCACATGGGTGTCAAGACCCAAGATTGAAAAATCTAAGATATTGTGTGTCATGCTCAGGAGTCTGAGTGGTTCTGGTTTCCCTCTAGTTTTTTGAACTTGAGGTAAAGATGGTATGATTGAAATTGAATGGAATTAATTAGCAAGAAAATGTGATTTTTTGAAGTGGTTTATGATTTGTTTTTTATATAACAAGTGGACAAAGAGCTACTTACTCATGGGATGGGAATATTTCATTTTGGCTATATTGTTAATCAGTCCATGTTGGTTCCCAGCATTATGCATTTTGGAATAATTTAACATGCCAAGTAAGGTCTGCCATGCTCTAACCACTCTACACCTAGGGGCATATACATTCATTTACCTACTTTTATGCTGTGTGAGATTTAGTTCTGTATGTATTTTTTGGTTGGGATCATCCTGTCACAGTTCTCTCCAATTCTGATGTGCTTCTCTCTTTTTCTGCACTTATCTCCAATGTATTTCAGGGTAGGGCAAAGTGTAAACCTTGTTCAGAAATGGTGAGGTTCCCATCATCAGATCTTTGGTTCAGACTCTTTCATTTCCAGGAGCCACCTTCAGATACTCTCAAGGTTTATTTCTGTTATTCCCCTGCACCATCAATCCCACTTCCTATTGAATGTGGGATTCTAGCTGAACTTAGATATTATAGTTCAATAGAGATGTATAATGGGAGTTGCATACATCACATGCCATGTTCCTATTGATAGGGAAATGATGCATGATGATTTGTATGAGAGACATGTTGGAATCATTTGATTTCAGTAGGTGGGAGTAGAGGACTTGTGGCATGTGTAAAGAACAAAACGTTTTCATATACAGAGGGCAGCACCAGATAAGAATAGCTAATTTTGCCATTGGAGGTAAGTACCTGTCAGAAATATGTTTTCAATATAGAAAAATTATAACATTTGTGAAATTACCCCTTTTCATAGCTGGGATCAAAGGATTTAAGTGGAAAATGAAATTTTGGTTTAGGGTGAGACTTTTTTGTGGGTTTTTTTTTTCAGTTAACCCTTACTTCCAGAGTATCCTTTGCCACACATGACAAAGTTTTAGTGTCTTAGTCAAAATTTTGTTAAACTAATTTGCATTGTATCAATCAATATAGCATAAAATTTTATTTAATAATGCAAATTTTGATTGTATACGAGTTAAAAGTTCATAATTCTACAATTTATTTTACATTGTGAATTTTCTTAGATATTGACTTTTTGAAGAAAATATTGACAAATTTTTTTTCACCTTAAACTTAAAAATTTGTTTGATCAGAAAGTTCCCTCATGCATATATTATTAGTTTTGACTTCAATGATATTTACTGAAATACTTATTTTAATTGTATTATAATGAAAGGGTTAAACAGTGAAAGTGATCTGGCTTCTTGACTGACTACTAAAGATATGTTATATTTTTAAGACAATTTGGAAAATTATAGGTGAAATCTGTAAACCTTCACCTGGTGAAAAGAGCAAATAAAGCTTTTGATTTTATTTGTAGACATTTTTAATTATCAGAAACTTTTTTTTTAATGAAAATCACACTAACACAGTTATTAATCTGACTAATTTAATACACTGGTCTAACTAGGTAAAAACAAGAATATTGTTATCTTGTGTAAGATGTGTTATTAATACATCCTTACCTGAAAGTTGAACTAGGTACTTCTGAGTAAGATAAGTTGTTGAGGTGAGGCAACTTCTGATTTTTCCTTTTGTTTGTTTTCAGTAAGCAAAGAATAATTTTGCATGATATGAAAATATTATTTAATTGCAGTATTTCTTTATGAAAACTACTTGTCTAAAATGGCTCTGCATATCTAGGTCTTTGAATGTATTAATAACAAAATAAAAGATGGCAGAAAAATTCGAGACCATTTATTAATTATATCTATAGGTAAACCTAGTGGACTTCGCACTGCTCGTAAACATGTCACTCATCGCCGTGACCAACGTTGGCATGACAAAGATTATAAAAAAGCCCATTTGGGAACTAGATGGAAGGCTAATCCATTTGGTGGAGCATCACATGCCAAAGGGATTGTTCTGGAAAAAGTGTAAAAATTTATTTTTCTCTCAATTTTTTGGAATTTGGGACAAAGAGTGTTTTATAAATATTTATAATTAGTAGATGTGCATTGACAGCCTTGACAATATGACATTCTTCATAAAATAAATTCTTGCATTAATTTTTTCTTGGTCATATTCATAAATTAGTTTTTGGATTTGACCATCCCTGATCTTCTAATACTATTGTGTTAAAGAAGTGTAATTTCTGCTCTTTTCTTTTTAATTGTAGATGTTTTAAACATGCCTTACTTTGAACATTTAAAATTGGTTTATTGTTAGACCAAAAATAAACAATGCTTTATAGTATGTTATATTTACATATTTTTGAGAAAATTGTAAAGAATGTTGTTTGGAACCAGATAGTTATTAAAGATTGAATTTTGGTGTGATTTTTGCTTTTAAATATACTATAACCAAGCATTTTTCATTTGTTTTATAGTGGTGTAGAAGCCAAACAACCAAACTCTGCTATCAGAAAATGTGTTAGAGTTCAGTTAATTAAAAATGGAAAAAAAATAACTGCATTTGTTCCTAATGATGGCTGCCTAAATTATATTGAGGTAGGTCACTGAGTTTCAGGTGTGGTCCTAGTTTCCCAAAAAGGGGATTAAAGGTTGCCTGAAGGGGTCATTTGTTTTAACAACTCTCTCTGCTTATATTGTAAAAGTGCTTGAAATGCTTTTGAGGTCCAGAAACACATTTAATCTTTTTTTAGACTGAAGTGGTGACACTGATGTCACTTGGTGTTTTTTTATTCTGACAGTGATTGAAATGCTTAACCAAACTGCATGAAATTAGAACAAATGTATTAAATGTTGTCTTGTTTCAGCTTAAAAAGCAAATCATTTAATTTAGTTTTCCTATAAATATTATTGTATTGTGAAATATCTAAAAATAGTTTGATGAGACTGTTTTGAAGAAAGAAGGAAATAAAAAAACAAACTTCCTTTCATTTAAAATTAACAATTTTTGATTATTGATAAGAAAGCTCCATTTTATATATCAAGCTAGTTTCCACTTAAGTTCTTTGTTTTTAGGACTTGTAATCTAAATAAATTTCTATCTAAAATTATATACATAGGCTTTTATATCAGAATTGAAAAGGATATTGTCATTTTTTGAATACTTTAATAAAGTGAAAAAATTGGTCTTCATTACAAATGTAATCAAGAAAATTTTTTGCTTTCCTTTTCTATGATGTAATTCCATCTTTTAAGTAGGTTATGGATTCCTCATGAATAAAATTCATTTGGTTTGGAATGAAAAAAAGTCTTAAGTCAGTTTTGAGTACCTTGTTATTTGTGTAGTTTCTCCATAAGAACAATGCTAATTAGATGGAGCAAGATTTGTCAAATAGGGTAGATAAGGCACAACTTTCCATTTTAAGGCCTGAAATTTTTTAGGTGATTTTTCCAGTGTGTGGTCTTGCATTGTTATACAAAATTGTTATGCCTTTTTAGTTGACTAATGCATCTCCTTTTCTTATCAGTACTTGGTTTAAGCACTCCAACTCAAGACATTATCTTTCAGCCATGATTGTTTGATTTGGATCCAAAATTCCAAGATAGACCAGATTCCACCAAACACAAAGCAAAACTTTTTTTGTGTGTAAGCCATTCTTTGGTGTTGACAGAGATTCAACAATTGTCTCTTGCATTGAATATGTTCATGAAGAATCCACTTTTCATTGCTAGTAATGATTCTTTCAGGAAATGGTTCATCAGCATGTCCATTCTTAAAGATGAACTAATGGTGACCCTCTGAGTATGGTGATTGTCCAACAAATCATGCAAAACCCATTGTCCAAGTTTAGAAACATTTCCAAGCTTTTGGAGGTGGGTAATGATTATTGTATGGACTCTACAGAGCTGTTGAGCCAGTTTTTGCATTATTAGCTTTGGATTTGCTTCAACTGTGGCTTGCAGGGCATCTTTATCAATTGATCTTGGCTATCCAGAATATGGGGACTAGGTGAGATCAAATTATTTCGATTGGAACTTTGTGAACCATCATTGGTACTTCGCGATGTTCAAAACATTTTCTACATGAACTGTACATATGTTCCTTGCAGCCTCTGAGATTTTAAAACTTTTTTAAATTCATTTAGCATACATTGTCTTGTGTGTATCTCATTTGGACTCATTTCTTAGGTCTTCATAGGTTAATTTTTTTTCTAAATGTCTATTAATTATTCTTATATAAGAGGTAAGGTTTATTGTTGATACATTGACATAGAAAAAAGGCATAAATTTGCAAGTTCTTTTCTTCAAAACCAATGCCTTTTATAGATAAAAAAATGATGTTATTTCCTTTCCAACCTGATGAATGTTAAAATACTTTTATTTGCAAATTTTCAGCCCTCTTTGGGTAACAATGTACATTGTCTGGTGAAAGGACTAAGTCCTCACAAATTAAAACATTTTAATGCAGAGAAACATCTGTGTATAATTCTACAAACATATTTTCTTTGTTTTATTTTTCTGATTGCAAAAGTTAGCATAACAAAAACTGTAAAATATTTATCAGCGACCTGAGGCCTTACCTTTCAAAAAAGTGTCAGGTCAGACTATGTAACATTATTTTCTGATCCTGTACATTACCCCTTTCTCATATATAGCTATTTTCATTTAGTGTTACCTTCTTTGTGCAGGACACTTGCATGCATTTCACAAGCTTTCTATTTTCTCTCCATTAGAGTTGGCTGATTCCAGTGCATCACTCATGGGTATTATCATATCAACATTCCACCAATAAGAGAGCGACATACTTACAGTTTTATCAAACTATCATTTCTTGTGTGGTTGTATTCATGTTCAGAAGTGTTTTTTTTTTCTTTTGATGCTTCTTGCATGAATAGTAATTTTAAAAGTTTGATTGGCAAAGTGAAATTTCATTTTTTTCTTTCTCACATTCATATATTTTACCTCAAACATTTTTATGTATGTTTTTCTATAATGGATTCTGAGGTTCATGTTCCCTCTTTGAGTGTTAAATCTCTAGCACTATTTTCACAGACTGTAGGTGAGGGAGACCTATTGTTGGATTTTACTGCCATTATTAGTTGCGAGATTATTCGTTAGATGGGTAAATCACTAATTCTCCTGAACAAGCCAAAACTGTACAGGTCAATGAAGATTTGATAGCCTTTTTACACAATCAGATTTTGTTTTTTCCCTACCTCTTCCAACAGAATCATTTAGGCCAAATGCAGCATTTTTCTACATGATTTCTCAGGAATGTTATGTTTCATCCAATTTTCCTTTTCTTTATGATTCCTTATTAGGTCCATGTTGTCTTGTTTGTCGTGTATGATTTCACTGTAGTTGGGATTTTTCCAGTTTATGATGTACCTTATCCTTTGTACTTCTGCTTCATCTTTCTTTTTGGAATTTCTGTATTTTTTTTTGGTGATGTGTTTTTTATCATGCATCTATCACTTTGGAACCTCATATGTAATCCATGCATCAACACTCAACCCTTTTTTCTTTGTTTGCATGTTTTTTGCAGTTGGAACCACAACATATCCTTTTTCTTTCCAATTCTGGTCATTATTGACTCCTCTCTGTCCTTTTTCCAGGTATTTCTAATTTTGTTGTTTTATTCATCATTGATGGGCAGGTCACCAAGACTACCAGTAATGAACAAAGCAATTTTATTGAACTTTTATTTTATGAATATATGTCAGTAAGTTTGGTATCAAACTGTAGACTATAATTCAAATGTTAGTATGACTCATTAGTTAATTTCTTAATTTAAAAGTAAACAGTAAAAAGAAATGCTAAATATTGATTTTTTTATGTCACATGGAATGTTGAATGCAGCATTGATTTAAAATTGTGTATGCGATGTCCAAATACAAAGTTTATAGTTACATATGAATTAGAAACTCAAATTACTGATATTAACAAGCTAGAATATCAAAGCTGAGATATTGCTCATGTAGTGAATCAGACATATTTCTCTTGCTTATTTATTTCTATTTTTGGAAACTTTCTTTTGTGTAATTACTTCTGTATTCATTCTGTGGAAAATAAAACATAATTTATATTTACTTCTTATTTTTTATGGATGTTTTGAAGTTGGTACAGAGACGCGGTAGTGAAAGTAACAGATAAAATATAAAAGTATTTTTCTGAAACTAAACATTTCATAATAACCTGGTGGCTATAATGAGGTTATAAAGATTTAACATGTGAAATGTAAAAATGTTCAGGTACATAAGTTTTTGAATCTTAAATCAAAATTACTTTGCATGTTAGATAGCCAACATGCTGAAAGATAAAATAATTTATGAAAAAATCTTAATACTTAATATGAAAAACTGATATTTTGTACACAAAATTCTTTTAATATGTATCAGTATCCTACAAAACTTTGTAAACCTTTACTTAAATTATAAAAAAATCATAGTTAATTGCTTTTGTGGTTAACACTAATATTATGAGGAAAGAAAAATAATGTAAATTGAAATTGTCAAAAAATCTCAGATCTGTGATTTGTTCCTAAGTCTTCTGAACTTCCATTATATTGCATTATTCTTTTTTGCAGGAGCTAATTCTGGTTATTTTGCCACAAAATGACAAATTAATTTTTGCACTACTTTATACATTCTGTATTGATGTGAATTGTTTACAATATACTCCATCCAACAGTATTTAAACTGTCATCTTTCCAAAGTAAAATGTTAAACTCAAAAATGTGTTGTAATAAAACCACTGAAATAGAAGGAAAATCAGGTACCAAACAAAACGTATAATTTATTGTCAAGGAATTAATCTTCCTTACAAATATTAACATCTATTTTTTGTATGGGCAGATTAATTATAAAAAATATATATAATTATTATGTAGAAGCACAACTTCTTGCAGCTGCATAGAAATTAATTTGATTTTTTTCTTGTTTTTGTTAATTACACTAAATAAGAGGAAGAAAATGAAATAATTAATATTTTAATTACCAACAAAATGGTTGGTAGTTTGAAATTAAGCATAGTGCAACATTACCTAAACTACATATTCACAAGTGTGCTTCAAGGGGCTTTCACAGTTGAAGGGAGGAGAATTTGTTATTTGACCAGTACTAAATGCCAAGTTCATCTAGTATATAAATAAATAAATGAAAATGTTAAAGCTTTAGAATATGAAAAAAGAGAGACTTGAATGTTGAATAAATCAGTAGATGAATATGCAAAAAGATGCAATGAAGAGCAAATAACATTAATAACAAAGTAATATGTTTTTCATTTGCAGGAAAATGATGAAGTGTTAGTAGCAGGATTTGGAAGGAAAGGTCACGCTGTTGGTGATATTCCAGGTGTGAGGTTTAAGGTTGTTAAAGTGGCAAATGTCTCTTTGTTAGCTCTGTACAAAGAGAAGAAAGAGCGACCAAGATCATAACATTATGCTGATTGTACAAGTTTGGCTTTCCAAATAAAAAATGCTTGTTTTATTTGCTGCATGTATTATCCTTTTAATGAAGTAATTCTTAATACCTATGTACATCCTCTGTATTTGATACAGTTGTGTGTTTAGACAATATAAAATGTATTAAAATAACTTAATATCTGAATTTGGTATGCCTGTATGTCATACGAAAAATATTTATTCATGTAATATTTCCCGAGTTATGTTTAAGTAAGCTTCGTTGGTGCAGTAATTTGGTGTAAAAATATAGAAGTTTTTTTGTGACATTGTAGCTTCTTGTCACTATTTCAATTGTAATTACTTAGCTACTCGATTTTTTTTTGCAATGAGATATAATTTGTTTTGTTAAATATTTGAGACATTTGATTTTATTGCTTAGGATTTGTTTTTCAATGAAAGTTTTCTATTAAACATGCTAACAAAAAGGATAACAGAATAGCAATGTTCTTCTATTATTAAGCCCAAGTTATTAAAAACTTGGCTCATTTTTTTGTGAATGTAACAGTATCTACTTTTGTGTTAGTTACAATGGAAAGATAGTCGCTTTATTGTTTCTTCCTGGTGAAAATTTGTAATTTCACAACAACAATTCCATGTGTTATACAGTTTACAATTTATTACAGGAATTTCAGGTTTATACAAGACCTTCAAGTAATTATTTTAACTGTATCATTCATGCTTTGTAACCTTCGTATATTTCACACTTTTATTAACTTTAATTCATAACGTTGTTAGAAATGCCAAGAAATGTTACAAAACTGTTTTAATGCATTCTAAGCATAATATACAAGATACCTTTACTGTTATATTTTGAAAAATCCGTATCCACGTTGTATGAAACTGTGACAAACAATATTTATAGAAATCAATTTTCGTGTTATTATTCCAAGAAAAAAAAAACATTCAACATGAACTAAATTACCTTCTTGATGACGATAAACCCACTTGAAATAAAAATGAATCTCGGAATGGCTGGTACGAGTATTGATACTTTATTAATAAAGCAGAGCCCAACGTTTCGACGTTACTAAGACGTGGCCGGCAATGATCAGTTGGAAACTCTCTCTTTGTTAACCTGAAGAAGACCTAGGAAGGTCGAAATGTTGTTCTCTGCTTTATGAATAAAATCCTTAATATCCACACCATCCGTTCCGAGATACATTTTTAGATTATCTTTCAATTGCATAATTTATTATTTTCCACTTTTTTTGACGATACTAAGTATACCCGCTACCCCACATCTACGACAATAAACGTTGGTAATTAAAAGCTTCAGTTCCAAATATCGTATATTTGAAAGGATGCAACGTATATCGTTATTGTTCTTAATAAGCCCAAATATTTCCAAAGGTTGCGCAATATTTGAAATTAGTAATTGTTTTTTGTTTTTTTTTTGTATTTATCTTGTGGAACATTTGAAACGGTTAAGCAACAACACACCTGTTGTCACCACCACTAAGGTACCAGTTGGAGGGAACTGTGATGCTGTGCTTGGTTCATCAGTTACTGTCTTCGTGTGCTCTTCACATATTGTATTTTCGTAGACACGCACGGCTCCTATCAGTGCACCCCTGCTTTTATCTGTACACTTGGACAAGGTTTGCTGTAGGCAATTCTCCATAGTTCCATTTTTACTTTAAAAAGAAAAATATGTGCCTTCTTAGAAGCTAATAACTAAATTGCTTACATAAATTTTACAGACAACATACATTTCCACAAAATTAAAAACAAACATTTTCAGTGGTCTAATAAGGCATTTAGTATTTATGTGATAAAAACAACTAAGATCTTAAAAATATGAATAAGGCCACAAAAACTAAAATGAGTGCGTAACATGTACTCTTATGTTTGTGGCAACTTTAATTATCACAGAGTTGAAGAAATTAAAAATATATTTCACATTGGGTTTTTTTTTCTAGTGAATAATTCCTTTGTTATACTTGCAAATGTAGGAAAATGAAGTAATATTTGTCGCCGGATGCAACCCTTGTAAACATGCAACAGACTCGTTTTCTTGAATAGAACACTGGTCATCGAGCCCTTCGAAAAATTCTGTTCGAAGAAAAAAAATATAGTTTACTATCACAACGCAAATAAATAGATATAAAACGATATCCATGAAAGATGTATAAGCAGACAGCAAAATTATAAACAGATTTCTGTAACCAAAATATGTTTGTTTGTTTTGGAATTTCGCACAAAGCTATTCGAGGGTTATCTGTGCTAACCGTCCCTAATTTAGCAGTGTAAGACTAGAGGGAAGACAGATAGTCATAATCACCCACCGCCAACTCTTGGGCTACTCTTTTTACCAACGAATAGTGGGATTGACCGTCACGTTATAACGCCCTCACGGCTGAAAGGCGAGCATGTTTGGCGCGACGGGGATGCGAACCCGCGACCCTCAGATTACGAGTCACACATCTTAACGCGCTTGGCCATGCCGGGTCACCAAAATATGAAACAAGAGGGAATTATCAATAATCTCGGCTTTAATTAAATTTCAAGTCAGTCGAGAGTTACGAGTTAAAAAATTTGTAAGAACTCGGAGCTACTCTATGAACCTACGGCTAAAAATGTGCTTTAAGTAATTATATGATCGAATTAAAACTAAAATGCTACTATCTCTGAGAGAAAATTAGTTTTTGGATGTAAAGAAATGGAACACATTATAAATATTATTACGTTACATTAGCCATACAACCTTCCAGGACGTTTATTTATCAAATTTCTGAATGGGGTAAGGCCTGGTAGTTAGGGCGCTCTAATCGCAATCTGAGTTTCGCAGTGTCCGAATCCTCATTACAGAGCTAACTTGCCCTGTTAACCGTATGGGCATTTTGTAATGAAAATCTAAAAAATGGTTAATGTATTTCAAGGTTTTCGTTGGTAAAATAATAGCCTAGGAATAGGCGATGGGTGGTGTTGACTTGCGAACTTTCTTTCTTCACTGCTAAATTAAGGACAGATAGCATTTGTGTAGCTTTGCGCGAAATCCTCAAAAAATGAAACTAAATTGGGATGTTCACTTCTTTTAAACTGACTTTTTTACTTGTGTGAATAATGAAAGCATGAAAATGATTGTGTCATGTCCGTACTGAAGATCAAAGTGAGCATGATCCCCGTGGTGTTAAAGTTAAAATGCGCTCCGTTTGTTGTTTTGTTTGTTTTTTGAATTAAGCACAAAGCTACACAATGGGCTATCTGTGCTCTGCCCACCACGGGTATCGAAACCCGGATTTTAGCGTGTAAGTCCGCAGACATACCGCTGAGCCACTGGGGGGCAATGCGCTCCGAAATTTAAGATCGTCGAGTAGGCTTCCAGAATGATGGTCATTCAACGATACGTGCTGTGACTAAATGCTTTCCCTTTAATCTTTCAATTCAAAATTAGGAATGATTGTACTCAAAGAATTCTCAGCTTTGCGCGAAACTGAAGCAAACTAACATGTAATGTAAGTAGATTTTTACTCTGCGTTGTAGATTTAATATCTTTTACACTTCAGACCTATATCTAAGAGGACCCAAACCCTTCAAAAACCTAGATATGTTGATTATAAATTATTTTTTCAGCTTTTATATACATTTAACTCGTTTTGTGTCATATAACAAAAATACAACATTTATAAATCCTTTTATAATTTACCATTTTTTTAGAGGTTCAGATCAATTTCAGCTTTTTAATTTATTGCCCCCTTAAAATTGTTTCTTATCTACCCAACTGGGAAACCCAGTTACGCTACTGTTACACTTGTATAAAATTAAACAAAAATATTCAGTTGTGGAGTTCTTATACTTGTATGTGTATTCGTCTACTGAATGAAAATTAAAAATGGTTATTATAATACTACTCTTTCTGCATACAAATTTAACTTATACCCTTTTTTTTGCAGTATTGAACAAATAAATTTCATTCGTGACTTTGTGGGGACATCCTTGCATTATTTGTTTAAATAAATCACTTTCACAGTGTTTACAAAACATATATTAAAGTTACCCGAAAGTTTCTTCTGATTTTGAGAACACAGGTAGTCGAAGACGGCTGAGTATGCCAATTTTTGCGTTGTCAGCAGCTTTGTTTTTTCCACACACTTGTTATCCAAAAAAATAGAAACACATTTGAAAATGATGGTGATTTTCCTACACACAAGAAGACAGTACAAAATCAAAACTACCACACTTAGAAGACAATAATAATAATTTGTTAACATGATCTTCATAAAATTAAGGTATCATATAAAGTTAAAATTTCTCCTTATTTAAAAAAAAAAACTATGAGAGATGTTTTATATATTTTTATGACGTAATGTCTCAATATTAGTAATTTGTTAAATTAGTTTCTGATGTTATTTAAAAGTAGGTACCCCGCTGATACAGCGATAAGCCTACTGATTTACAACGTTAAAATCAGGAGTTCGCTGATTTCAACAAATAGCTCGATATGGCTTTGTTATAAAATAAAACACACACTTAAAGATAGTGATGCCGATTAAATTGTGATATTAGCCTATCTAGAGTTTCTTACATTTTTAGGAAATACAGCTATAATTTTCTTTTTAGGTAATAAGAATTTTTACAAAAGTAATGATTACCGCTCAGCTTTATATGCATTATAATGAATATGAAATTGGATTCAACAGTTGATCATATACTGTATGTAACTAATTTTATATTAATAAATTTCTCAAAGAGAAATTTTATATGTGACAAAAAACAATGTGTCAGTTTCACAGAAACTCCAACTGTGGAAGGAATTCTGTATTTCAAGATTTTGTACAAGTTGTGTTTTTTAAATTTATGTTGTTCTGTGCTTCATAGGTATTATACTAAAATTCAAGGATCCCGATGATTGGTACAGTACAGACAGATTTAAAACAAACAATGATTTATGGTTTACAGCATATCATAATATTTGCTTTGCATATCTCCATGTTACAGGACTCTTTCCTTCACATATCACTACCATAACTGTCTCACGTTATCATATGATCGCTTTTTTCCTTTTCAAAAAATTATAATGCACTTACATATAATAGTACAAGTAAATACACATTAAGCAAGTTTACTTTTTTCTCAGATGGCTAATTATCCAGTTTGGAAGTTGTTTGATTAATTAGAAATTTGAAAGTACTTGGAAGATAGGCATTTCTTTAATCTGAGACTATAATGTGAATGTCAATCTCACAATTCGTTGGCAAGAGTAGCCTAAGAGTCTGCGGATAGTGGTGATGATTAACTGTTTTCCCTCTAGTCTTACACTGCTGAATTAGGGACAGCTAGTGCAGGTGGCTCTCGTACAAATTTGCGCGAAATTAAAAAAACAAATAATACGACATTTTCATAGATTAATTTCATGCAGAGATCTCGTATTTCCACAATCCTTTACTCATGTGTAATGAGCAGGGATTTACATACATTTTATAATATAATTTTTAAATTTTGTAACATTTTATTTATTAGTGATAACTCAAAATATCTGAAAACTCGTGCTTCTGTATGAGAGTCCAAACTGACATTATCAGTAAGAATTAAGCATATTTGTCTCATATTTTATTTTTTGTTAGTATTTTTTAAAGAAAATGGATGGGCTTTGTTACTGAGCGTGAAGCTATCTGTATTTTGCCCACCACGGGTATTGAAACCCGGTTTCAAGCAGTATGAGTCCTCAGACATATTACTGTGCCGCTAATACTAAAGGATACACATATCCTGAAAAAAATGATTATCTATTCTTCAACTAAAGTAAATGTCATGACATAGCGTTAATACCTATAGAATATAAACAGTGAAACGGTAAGACTTTGTAAAAGTTCATTTTCTTGGTCTTCTAATTAGAATTATTGGTGCTATATGTTTAATTACAAAAAGAACACAACTTACTGGCATATTTCTGCATAGTCTTTGTGAGCGATATCAACCTTCAGGCTATTCACGAATGTTTGCATGTCCGCAGCAACAGTTTTAATACAATTATAGGTTTTTTCTGATAATCGCCGATAACTATCGTCCGAACAGTTCCAGTTGATGTTTTTTATCCACCACGATTCATTTCTGTGTTGGCCATTACAAGTACCTGTAGGAACATAGAATATATTTCACTTGTTGTTTAATGTCAATACAGAAAATGTCGGAAAATGCCAGTTATTAATTTGTTCAAACTTACCTATATATATAATAATCAAGAGAAATGGATACTTTAAAATACGATTCCGTTTGTTACTGGTACCCATTCCGGACAAATGTTCTTTAACAGACATTATAGACTGTATTTATATCACACTCTAAGTCTAAAAATGTCGATAGTATTCTACATATTTTTGTATATCGTATTCTCCAAAGTTGAGAAATGCGTTACATTTTTTCTTGTAATTACTTACTTCTCTGTGGTTAGTAATGACGTCCAATACTACGTACATTAAAAGAGAATGATGTCATTTGGAAAATTTCCATTTCCTTTCTTATTTACTTCACAGAGGTTTGTATGTGTTCTAATCACATTTAAGACACACAGTTACCGCAGAACTTCCTTATTCTCTAGCTGTTGTGCCATTTCTCAAAAGATTAAGAACTTTAGGCACGTGTATTTCCTGCTTTGGGTCCGGCATGGCCAAGCGTGTTAAGGCGTGCAACTCGTAATCTGACGGTCGCGTCAAACATGCTCGCTCTCACAGCTGGGAGAGCGTTATAATGTGACGGTCAATCTCACTATTCGTTGGTAAAAGGGTAGCCCAAGAGTTGGCGGTGGGTGGTGATAACTAGCTGCCTTCCCTCTAGTCTTACACTGCTAAATTAGGGACGGCTATCACAGATAGCCCTCGAATAGCTTTGTGGGAAATTTTCCCCAAAAAAATTCTTGCTTTGAATATATACTATCTATTGTTCGAGATTTACACAGTTATTACGTTTCGGAGTTTCTTTTATCACTACTTTAAACTGGTGACATATTCATCTAAATATATAAATTACTATAATATATATATAAAACTCTAAATATGAAAATTAATTATTCAAGATCATCTATTACAGCTGAAGTCGGGAATATTTACAGCAACTTTTATAACAGCAAAATTGGACATATTAAATGCTTAATGAGTATTAGAAAACCTATGTTAATAATGCAGCATTATCTTTTCTATTGCTACCCCCACTGAGCCAACAAACAAAATTGAAATTATCGTCTTTCCTTAACTTAATACAAATTATCTACTGATCTTAATATGTAATATTACCCTAATAAGTAAAATTGCTTGCGACATGAAACTTTGCAAATAAAAGTATTTGCAAGGCTTTCTTCTCATATCCGGCAAATGTTAGTCCTTGTAGTTCTTCTTAGAAATGATGAGGAAATTACTTTTTTCTGTCATATTTCCTGTAGTGACGATCCTTATAATTAATACCAACAGAATTTGAGCACTTTTAGTAACAATTTGAACTCGAACCTTATTTGACAGGAAATGGAAACTGCAATTATATCAAGGATTTTAGCTTTGCATATACAGTAATCTGAGGAATTTCTTAGATAATGATTCCATGTTTTCTTCTGCACTCAGGTGTTCCAGGAATTAATCCGAAATTTTATTTCGTTACTGTTGAAATCTAATAGGTGAATATTTATTACATTAAATATACTAGCATGTATCAATGAGATGCACATATTTATTAACCTGTTATCTAAAGCAACTTAAGAAGTTTTAAAAGAAAAGACAAAATAAGGACTTCTAAAGTCTAGTAGAGACACTGACATTTAGTATATAGGCCTTAAGTGCAAATTTAACACCCAGCGCCTGTCCTATGAAAGTGGGTTTTCTCGGGGCACTCCCGTTTCCCCCACATCAAAATCTTCAGGCATTGGATTTATAGATCCCAGCCCAGGCAACTCTTTTGCCAGACCCTGAATCGTGACGTTTGAATTGTTTTATTTTGATCTGGATTTGAATAATATTTATGATCACATCTGCTCAACCTCTTCCTTTCGGGACAGGTCCCGGGCTTCCTTTCCGCTGCTGCCTTTGCCTCCGCCCAAGACAACATTTAAAAGAGACATCCTCCATCAAAATAGTCAATAATAATAATAATAATAATTAATTTATTTAAATATTAAAAAAACAAAGAAAAACCACTTAATCTTAATAACAATCCACGAAAGGGGACGAAGAGGAACCACAACGTTCCTGAACACCCCGGTTGGTGAGAGAACTCTTCTGATTTCTCTCTCTCTAAACTGAACCCCTGCCACGTTAGTTTAGTTTAGTTTAGTTTAACACCCCCTGCTAGTACAGCAGTATGTCTCCGGATTTACAACGCTAAAATCAGCGGTTCGATTCCACTCAGTGGGCTGAGCAGATAGCATTATGTGGTTTTGCTATAGGGAATACACACGCAGTTTTAACTCAGAATATTCTAAATATCTTATTTTTTTCACCAAGGTCCTTTCTGAAATTAATTCAAAAATCCGTTGTTACAGGTATTCCCTGAACCTGTTAAGTAGATTCATTTGTTTTGGAGTAAGGCAACGGTTATAAAACCGTGCACCGCGGGATAATTCAAAATTTCTAGGGAAACACAGCGATATTGACATCTGTTGGACACCGCGCGAACTACTATCTCGAGGTAGTTCACAATTTTAATATCAGATCGCGCTACTTTCCTTTTTCGAATGTTTGAGGTATGTTTGTGTTTAGTTGTACTTCGGCTACACCAGTACATTCTCGAACTTTTTCGTTTATTAGATTTTTTGTTCAAATACTTGTCAATTTTCCGGGTCCGTCAGTAATCGAATTAACTAAAGGGTGTTGTGAACAAGTGTCTGCGAGGTCTATCGAAGTTCAGTGAATTATTTTGTTGATTTTTAGACCTTTTGCATAAAAATGAAAAGATTTATGAACAGTAATAAGAAGTGTGGGATTGAAGAAAAGGATGGCAAACCACAGACCAGTGGCAAAGTTGTGAAGAAACAGAAATATGATGATAGTTATCTAGATTTTGGCTTTGCTTCGGTAGATGTCCGCAGTGTGTATTATGTCTAAAAGTTTTGGTTCCAAAGTGCATGCTTCCAAGTGAACTAAAACGCCACTTAGAGAACAATCATCCTAACATGGCTAGTAAATCCCGTGATTATTTTATCACAAAGTTAAAAGAATTGAAAGGACAAAAAAGTACATTTTTGGAACAAGCATTAATACCAAGCAATACTTTGCTGGCATCATACAAGGCGGCATATAGAGTCGTAAAATATAAAAACTTTATATCATTGCAGAAGAACTTCTTTGAGATCCTTGACACTTTTATGTGTGAAAAAAACTTAGACTGGATTAAGTGCGTTGGCGTCTGTACCGATGGTGGTCGCTCTATTTTCAGCTTTTATGGAGGATTGCAAGCATTCTTGATGTACTGTGGACCCACTGCATAACCCACAAAGAAGCCTTTGCGTCAAAACACTTGAGTCCTCCAATGAACCTAGTCCTGGAAAGTGTGTGGAAAGTGATGAATTTCATAAAAACTCGGCCACATTAGGCAAAGATAAAAAAACCAACTTTGTTGTACCACTGTAGCCCGTGATGGCTCTCCTATTGGAATGTACTGTCCCGTGTGTTCGAATTACGAAGAAGAAGAACACGAATGTGCTAAAAACTTCTGGGATACTAAATTTTGTCAAAATTAGCATACCTGCGCGAACTCTTTGAAAAACTGAAGGCGTTGAATCTCTCTCTGCAAGAGAGATTTTTCTCTCTCGCAGAGAAGGTTTCAGCCTTCAGAAAAACGTGACTACTATGGAGAAGAAAAATGGATGAAGATGGTAGAAAAGACTGTTTTCCTCGGTTGCAGCAGTTTGTTACATCCACTGTAGTTGATTTGAACACGAAGTAAAATCTGATTTTCAGGAGCGCTTAACACAGTTCAGTGACTGGTTTGAAAATTACCTTCCAGAAGATATAGATCCAAGACCCATTCAAGGCTAAGGCCCCGTCTGAATTAACCTCCGCAGAAGAAGAAAATCTTATTGAGCTGTCTTGTGACAAGACTTTTAAAAACAAAATTTGGCAGTATGAAACTAACTGAATTTTGGATATTAGTGAAAGATGAATACTCACTGCTAAGTGCTAAAGCTCAGCGAATCCTACTTCAATTTGCGACGTTTTATTCTGCGAAGCTGGGATTTCGGTAGTTGCTGTGATAAAAGCAAGTACCGCGTGAAAATTAATGTTGAACAGGAAATGAGGTTTGCGGTATTTAATCTGATTCCAAAGTTTGAGAAGCTGTGCAGTGCCCAACAGGCGCACACATCCCTTAAGTAATTGTGGTTATTTAAAAGTGGAATAAAAATATTGATTTTTCTTTCAATTTATGTGTATTATTTTTTTTCAAATGGCTACTAAATTGTTAGGACATAAACACTAATTAAGTATTAAATTATTTGGACCTAAGTACTTAATAAATAAACGGAACTGTAAGGTTTGTCTTTTTGCCTAGGGACGCCGTGAACCGAAAAAGTTTGGGATACTCTGCACTAAAATATTTCTAGATTCTATTAGATGAAAACCTTTTGTATTTATTATTTTGCATTCACATATGTATTTTTAGAAGGCACTAGGAAGAGATTTCTTGCATTCAGTTATTACCAGAGTCAATTTTCATTAAATATTCTTGTCAATATACAAGGTAGATATGTTTTTTTTTTCAGGTATCATAAGATCTGCTCGCGCATTATTCATTCAGATATTCCCAGAATATGTTAGATAGATACATTTTGTGTATTAATGAGGAACCGGAGTGCATTCATAAAACAGCTGCTCTGTTTATTGTTACTGCCAATGTTTTGCTGCTCTGTTTATTGTTACTGCCAATGTTTTGTTGCTCTGTTTATTGTTACTGCCAATGTTTTTGTTTCAAAACAGTCAGCCTAGGAGATCTTAGGAAAGGGTAAAAACAACTAATTTGAATGTTTTTAAACAAAAGCCGTTAAATACATTTTGATCTCTTTCTTTTGCTAGAATACGTAAAAAAAATGTTTGACACTTTGAGACTAGTATTTTTAAAAATACAAAAAGCTAATCGTACTTTATAAAAACGTTTTTCATCTGCTAATGAAATGATGTGTTAACACACATGCGAGTCCTTACGTCACACACAACATGTTTATACTGAAAGTTTAATCAACTGCTAAGTTCTAACTATTGAATATTGCAATGGTTTTACTATTAGATTTACAGTTCGCTAGATTTCTGACAGTCCTTTCCAAGGAAAGAAATTCCTATAGTAAAATTGTTGTTTAAGAGTTACATGTTGAATTTTACACGGATTGTTTTTTCTATCATTAGAATAATTTTATTTGCAAGTTTCGGCTCTCTTATCGGAGTCTTCATAGGGCAACAATATACAATTGTTAACCGATACAGACCCACAAGACACAGTATTTCCATAAAATTTGTCAGTTATATGTGAAAGTAAACAAATTTGTACCCCAGAACGTTTAAAATATCAAGTCTTCAAAACAGTACTCTATGTCAATCCAGAGAAACACCCTCACATGTCAAGAGAAGGCTGGTTATAGTTACGAAAGAGAATATTACAACATAAAAAGCCACCACATAAAACATCACACGGTACTACAAGATAACAAACAAGTTAACGACGAGTTATAATCCCACACCTCACGACTTTCCAATAGTGTATAAAAATTAATGACTGCTTTCACGAGAAAGCGAGAATCACGGCAATATTGAATTGAACCATACATCTGCTAAGACCTCAGAGTTAGCTTAAATTTACTGTATGCTGACGTCAACGTGCAACGGTTTGTTTGTAATTAAGCATAAAGTTACACACAGATATTTGAACCATACATCTGCTAAGACCTCAGAGTTAGCTTAAATTTACTGTATGCTGACGTCAACGTGCAACGGTTTGTTTGTAATTAAGCATAAAGTTACACACAGATATTTGTGCTCCGACCACCACAGGTATCGAAACTCGATTTCTAGCGTTGTCAGTTCGTAGACACTGTGCAGTAAGGGTATGTGGAAAGTATGTCAAGATGGGTGATTTAAAATTCACAGAATTTTATTATAATTGTAATTGCATTGTGGTGTCATAGTGCGTAACAATGACCATCAGAATGAGCACGGTCGAGGACAGGGGAAGCACGAAATTAGAAAACAGTACCAGTTCGTATAATAGATACCGTATACCACCAGCGAATTGTCATTCATTTCCTATATTGCGGCGAATTTACTATTATGTATATATTTTAATATCGATGTTTTTCGGTTAAGTATATATTTATAGAAATATATGTAACTTTACTGTTAAATCTGTATTGAGAAATTCCCTTCTTTTCACTAAAATTGTAGAAGATTCGTGAGTGTAAGAGTTAACAATGTACTATATTTGTATGTAAAATACAAATTATCATCAGCTGAAATTTTGAGAATTTCGTCTAATTATTATCAAAGGTAATCATCACAATGCTTGGAGAGACAGTATATTTGTATATTTGGTATGCTACAGTTGATATACTATAAACTTCAGAAGCTGTAACTGTGATTAACGCTTATCAATCGGGAACTTCAAATATTTGACTAGGAACATTTATAGATTTCGAACATCGCAAATAATTTAACTTCAGCGAATTGACATCGAACATTAGTTCTTTACGATATTACTATATAACTTCATCGGTGGAAAACTCGGTGTATAGTCAGCAAAGAAAAAAGAACACAGAGCACACTAGCTCTCGGTTAGGTGAATTGTACCTACATCAATTAAAAATTAATTTGCTCGTTGTGAAACCTTAATAAGATAGAAGACTTAATACTGTTTGTAAGTTGATAAACATATTTTGTATAAATCATTACTTGTAGTAGCTATTAATCTAAATTTTGTTATTGTTTGTATAATAAAATATATTTGTATTAAAGAAAGAAAACTGTTGCTAAAATTGTTGGCAAGTGTCATAAACTGGTTACATATCGACATTTTTTAAACTTCTAAATCTAAATTATTATTTAACCCAGTTTCAGGCAATTTAAAATTATAATATCTTATGTAATACAATCCACACTTGAAACCGAAAATATATGAAATGAAACTTCAAATTAATCCCTTTTTTGAGGATCAGGGATCTTTGTGAAACCTTTTATCACAACATACATAACAACTGTTGCCAACTGTTAATTTAGTCATTACTTTAGAACACAATAACAATGCTTTTTCTTTAATACAGAAACTTCAGTGCAGCCTTATTGATAGTTATATTTGCTATGACTGATCTTATAACTGTCCTAAGCCAAGTGGAATCTCCATAAAGAGAATTAAGGCATAACAACAGAAAAGAAAACTTCTAACCTTTAAAACTGTGTGTTTGCGTGTTTTCTTATAGCAAAGCCACATCAGGCTATCTGCTATAAAAAACCTTTAAAACTGTAATTAATTTTTATATAAAATATGTTGATGCAGTTCACTACAAAACTTGGTTCTAACTGAAATGTCACAATGCCAAGATAATATATTTTTTTTAAATATCCGTTAGAAGTTAATGGATATTAATTAGTTAAAATACTATTATAATGAGGTTTATCCATTACATCTATTTTTAATACAGTGGTATGACAAAAGTTTGTTTGTTCTGGAATTTCGCACAAAGCTACTCGAGGGCTATCTGTGCTAGCCGTCCCTAATTTAGTAGTGTAAGACTAGAGGGAAGGCAGCTAGTCATCACCACCCACCGCCAACTCTTGGGCTACTCTTGTACCAACGAATAGTTGGATTGACCGTCACATTATAACGCCCCCACGACTGGGAGGGCGAGCATGTTTAACGCGACGGGTATGCGAACCCGCGACCCTCAGATTACGAGTCGCATGCCGGGCCAGGTATGACAAAAACAAACATCATTATAAGTTTACTAAGAATTTTTGTCAGTAAATGCAATAGTGTTTTTTGGAAAATATCTTGCTACAAAAGTTGTATTATACATACATTTGAAGCATGATACAGAGTTCTATTATTGATTTTGTGAGAAAATCTGATGTGACAGCAAAAAAAACAACAACAAAAAACTGATACTAGATTTGGAATCAACACATTCAAGTTGTATTATTTCGCCTATTTTCAAATAAAGATCAGTATTGTTTTTGTTTTTTTCATTTGTGTGCTGGTGTTATCTATTAGTGTGGATTTCCTCACATTTTTTTCATGTGCAACAGTTAGTGATAAATGTCTTAAAACAAATTAATTTAGATTTAATTTGGCCTTTGAAATTAAGGTTGATTATATTTTATGCAAGATTTAAATGTGCTCTGTAAAATTCAAGCTAATTTTTCTTTCTGATATATTCTGTTTAAAATATTTGTATAGCTTATTTAAACAGTTTTTCTAAAAAAATATTATTCATTGTTACATTGAGACATAACCAACACTCATGTGCGTATTTATTCATTCATATAAATACACGTCAGTAGATGTGTACGTGTTTATATCTGTTTCTTAGTTGTTTCCACATTTCTTATTCAATTAGCACCAAATTTGACGTAGAAATACGGGATGACATAAGGGGAGATGGACTCCATCTAATTTCGTATTGATAGAATACTTGAAAACAGTATGATTTTCTTTTTAGTAGTGGTACTTTTATGTATTTTTATTGCACTTTTAATGTTTTTTATGTTAAAAAAATAATACAACTACAATTTTTTGTCTTTTGTTATAAACAGTTTTTGTTTCACTCTTCCAAGGAACAAATATTCCAACTAACATTCCTGTATTTGTACAAAAACCTTTCTTCACTGTGTTCACAAATAAATCAAACCCAAATGTTAGTGTTATGAGCACTCAAACGTACAGGATTTATAAAAAAATATTTTTTATTTTATTTACATTTGGTATTTTTGTCACTTTTTTGTGCATAGCAAAGCTGTTCAGATATTTACTATATTTCTAATTTTTTAAAAAAGTATCTAAGTTATTCTTTTTTTTATGTACAAATACTGAAAATAATGGAAATTATTATTATTTTTTAATTTTGTGGATTGTGTGATACTTGTTTATTTTTATTATATGAGCTTTTTAGTTATTCTTTCGGAAGTATCGATAAACTATTTTTAGTTTTACATTGTAAGTAGAAAAGCACGTGTGAGTTTTTTGTTAAATGTCTTGAGTAAGGGAGCTATTTAGTACTTAGTTGCCCCCCAGTGGCTCAGCCGTATGTATGCGGAATTAGACGCTAAAATCCGGATTTCGATACCCGTGGTGGGCAGAGCACAGATAGCCCATTGTGTAACTTTGAGCTTAATTCCAAACAACAACAAATACTTAGTTGCTAATTTAGGTAGTAAAAACTATATGTTAAATGCCGTCTTTTATTGTTTATGAACAGGTAATGGACTGAAATGTTTATCGTTTTCGTTCAGTGTATTTTGAAGTTTAATTTTGAAATACTCCGTAACTGATAGAAAGTAGTCATCTTTAGTTTCTGGTGGTAATTGGACTAAACATTGTGGTATATGCGTATGAAAATATGTTATATACAGAGATGCCAACTATTTCAAGTGACTGAGCGTAATGATTGTTGACGGAGGCCTTTATCATTTGCAGCCACTAGACCTGACCAATGTTTCTAAGCTGTTTATCATTATATTATTATTTATTACTGCTATAGATTGCTCATTTACGACTGTATTTTGTGTATTTAATAAATAAATTTAAAAATTATTTTTCATATTCTGAATTCTTGCTCATAAATGTTATTATCTGCATCGTTTTTGTCTTTGCCTCAGCCTTTTGTTGGTGAGATGCTAATTTTGCATGTCTGGAACAATCGTTTATTCCACCATGCGCCCCAGAAAAATCGATGTGAAAAACTGTACAAAACGCATGACTGTCACTGACTTTTGATGCAATAACCGTATATTTTGCACTGTACTCTTTCGTAAATTTTCGATTCACAGTTTTAGCCTTTTAGATTAGCTAGAAACAAGACAATCTGCTGAACGAGGCCTCTTTTTCTCCGACTTGTGAATGATCGCATTGGTGTTTCTATGCCACTAAGAAAACGGGAAATATCCATCTACACGAGCGCTAATTGGCTGACAATCACTGATGACGTAACTATGGATTCCCCTACGTACCCAGTATGGAGAGGCACCGCACTCAAACTATTGGTAGACGTCGGAGATACAAATATTCTTTATTATTTCAAGCACAAACATGATTATCGCAAGTAGCCATTTGGTCTATGTCTTTTATTTATTATCAAAATGTATTTGTATCTCACTAGAAATTTTCTTTTCACCCCTTTCAAGCCCTAGGGGAACAATTTGTCAATTTATTTTATAGGCCTATACAATAATTTGGGAGTTGCAACAAGTTGTAATATTTGTCTGTATGAGCGTATAGTCGTAATGTATACACCAAAATCGTAATGGTTGGCGTGTGTATATATATATAAATCTTTGTTTATGCTGGGAAAAGTGAGGATTGCCTTTTTTTTTTATTCCGCAAGCAATAGGAATTGTTCTGCAAGTTGAAAGTGGAATGGATTATCTGATATTTATTTTATTTCTACTTTATGAATTATGAGGTTTGACTGGTAATTTTTCTGTTTACTCTGTGAGTAGTGGCTCTGTTGCGATATTCAACTTCCTGAAGTTTAATTTTATAAACACAACATCCTGTTAAGTTAATACAATGTACTTCTTAAATATTTTTATTTCCATGCGCACATAACACAAACTCACACATTACACAAGAATGAAAATTATTGCTATTCACATTTGAAATATGTGCCATTGAACAACTTAAGTGTTGCTCTCGATATTAAGTTGTAACAAAGAGAAATAATTTACATGCATGGCAATGTGATTACCATTTGTACACATATCAGCTATCTTAAATTTATACATTTGAATATTCTGAATCTGTTATAACGTTTAAGCTCAACATTGAGTTATCATAAATAAATTTAATAAAATCATTCTAAAAACTGTATTCGAGAACATAACGTAAACATCCATATTTCTTCTTATTCGTTTAGATTCGTTCTACTTGAACTTAACATTTTCATTCTTTGTCGAACTAAACATTTCCCTGAAATAAGTAATGTACAAGAATTTAAAACACATCAAATTTTAAATAAACAAAACACAAAACGTCTTATGATGTGGAATTTAACTGAATTTTTGATTCATTGTCATTATATTAAGTCAGTAATTATTACTAAAGTTCGGTGAACCAATGCGAACGTGCCGAAAGATTCAACATTTCAAAAAACAAATATTCACTCTTTTCCATGGAAGCAGGAAAACTCCCAGAGCAGAATGTTTGTTTGTTTGTTTTGGAATTTCGCACAAAGCTACTCGAGGGCTATCTGTGCTAGCCGTCCCTAATTTAGTAGTGTAAGACTAGAGGGAAGGCAGCTAGTCATCACCACCCATCGCCAACTCTTGGGCTACTCTTTTATCAACGAATAGTGGGATTGACCGTCACATTATACACCCCCACGGCTGGGAGGGCGAGCATGTTTAGCGCGACGCGGGCGCGAACCCGCGACTCTTGGATTACAAGCGCACGCCTTAACGCGCTCGTTAAGAATGACAACGAGTTCTAAAACTACTCACACTAAGATAATTCGGAGAAATGTCTTCAAAGCGAATAATGATGTTACGAAAAAAAACACTGATTACTACAATGAAGCTGCGCAAATTTTCCTGTACTTCATTTTGTTGCTTACGAAGTAGCTTTATGTGTCTTTTACGAGCATATCACGTGTTATTATTTGGCCACGCCCCTCAGTGGCTCAGCGGTATGTCTGCGGACTTACACGCTAAAATCCGGGTTTCGATACCCGTGGTGGGCAGAGCACAGATAGCCCATTGTGCAGCTTTGTGCTTAATTCTAAACAACAACTATTTGGCCACACTATAAATTTAAATTAATATTTCACAAAAGTTGTTGTTGTCGCCCCCACCCTATTGGGCTCTTAAAATTTAGTCGCTGCTTGGTTAAATATTTCTAACATAACATTTTATAAGAAAAATTTTCTAACACAATAACTGACAATTTGTATATGATGTTTCACGCACTAACGACAAAGACTAAATTTTCATTAAAATAGTAGATTATAAAAGCGTCATCAGTCGATGCAATGTTCCCAAATCTTTTGATGCGATACTTTTAAAATTGAATACATATGTAATCACTCAATCTATGTTACTAAGTAATTACGTAAGCCATAATATATTTACTTAAAACAAACACTAGTTAAAGTTAATGAAAACATCTAGAATTAATAAAAAAAAACACACTCCATTGTACACATCTGTTTACAAATAGCTGCAATCTACTGAAAAAACATTAATTCATTATAAAGACATTGTGTTTCACAACCGATATTAAATTTAGGTCCTAATTTCAGTAGATAATGGTGTGTGTGCTATATCTAATTGTTTTCTACTTCTGAAACAAGAAACTAAGTAGTAACCAGCCTTTTGTACGTCGTATACACCTGAATTTATGAAACAATTGATAAAACAGTTGTTTCCTACAATTGAATTTTGAAATTAAGTGAGAAGAAACAAAAAAATAAAATAAAACCTAATTAATAACAAACATACTGTTGTATGTGTATCTGAAATTAGGAACTTCTTAAAAACGTCTAATTAAGTATTGCTGATAGTAAAAGAAATAACTAATTAAACAATGACGTCATTATACGTAGCTGGTACTAACAATTAATTATGAAGGACGAGGAAATAGGTTTTGGCTTGAGTTTTACGTAAAGCTATCCGAGGGATATCTGTATTAGCCGTTCTTAATTTAGCAATAAAAGACTAGAGGGAAGAAACCTACTGCCAATTCTTAGGCTTCCCTTTTTACCAACGAATACTGAAATTGCTCGAAACATTATAACGCCCCATGGCTGAAAGGGCAAACACGTTTGGTGGGACGGAGATTCGAAACCGCGACCCTCAGATTAGAGTTGAGCGCCCTAACCACGAACATAGGAAGACATTATGGGTATTCCCACTTAGTACACTTACCGCAACTTGGGACTTTTTTCACACCTGCATACGAAAAGCATTTCTGGAAGAAGTAAAGTGTCAATAAATTAAAATATAAACCATAAATAAAGCATAAAATATCAGTTGCTAATGAGGAATAAAAAGTATAAAATTAGCTATATTTAGAGTAATACATTTCCATTCATGTTTCTTTCGCAAAGCCGGACACATTAAGTTTACTGCCTTCCGTTTTTGGTGAATATGTGTGTGTATAGACTAATTTTAAATAAATTTACCATTACTTTTTATTTTACGCAATACATAATGACACTTTTCGTCATTTAGGGTTACTTACGAAATTAGTCTTTTCAGGGATAAGAAACTTATTAGTGAACTTTCGGCTCTTCGCTTTCTCATAGGTGTCTTTACATTGTTATACATACACACACACATATTGAATAATGGACCATTCAAATATATTGTTTGTTTTTTGGAATTTCGCACAAAGCTACTCGAGGGCTATCTGTGCTAGCCGTCCCTAATTTTGCAGTGTAAGACTAGAGGGAAGGCAGCTAGTCATCACCACCCACCGCCAACTCTTGGGCTACTCTTTTACCAACGAATAGTGGGATTGACCGTCACATTATACGCCCCCACGGCTGGGAGGGCGAGCATGTTTGGCGCGACGGGGATGCGAACCCGCGACCCTCGGATTACGAGTCACACGCCCCATTCAAATATAAGAATTAGTGCATGCATATGACAAAAAGTACGTGCAATGTCACGAAGCCACCTAATCATTTACAATAACTCCACTTAAAATACGATTGTCTTTATTTCCTTAATTTAGCTATTTATCTCAAGTACGAATTAACTCCCTTGACGTAAAATCGAACTAAACTTGCAGAAACCGCAGTATCTATCCTTGGCTCAAGACAAATAAATGATGTTAAAAAAATGTATTACCACTGATTAGCTACTCTTAAAACTCCCTCGTGTTGTTTTTTGTTATGAATTTCAAGTATATTATTTTGTGTCTTCTGTATATACTCGCTTCCACCTCTGTACAATCGATTTTATGTACACAGAATGTTCATTCCAAATTGTATCTCACTTGTTCAGTATTCTACGCTGAAATTTGTTTCATAAACGAAGTTGCCTCAATTTATTTTGCGCTCATATCTCTTTCTTTATACATACACACGTCTTATTTCTTTTTCGTATTTCAGGAATGCATATTTTTATAATATATAACCTCGAAAGAGATTAAATATACATATACCATTTCAAGCTTAACGTAGTTTAACTTACACTGTGGTTTGTTTTTTATTAACTCCTTCATTCAACAACACATAACTTATTTCAGGACATATAATGTTTTATCTATGGAAGTATGGCGTTTACTAATGATATATATGCTATATCACATTACATTAAAGCTGAAAATCGTTTAAACTACAGGCTTAATATAAGTTTTCAGTACCAAAAATGTACATGGACTCACATCATCGGGTGGTTGTTAAGAATATGAATTTTAATACGTTAGCAGTGCAAAGAAAGACTAGGCGTGAACATGTATTGTTTAAACTGTATTTTTAGACGGCATTAAAACTTTAATTAAAATTAAGTTTTGTTTGTTTGTTGTTTTTTTTTGCACAAAGCTACTCGAGGGCTATCTGTGCTAGCCGTCCCTAATTTTGCAGTGTAAGACTAGAGGGAAGGCAGCTAGTCATCACCACCCACCGCCAACTCTTGTGCTACTCTTTTACCAACGAATAGTGGGATTGACCGTCACATTATACACCCCCACGGCTGGGAGGGCGAGCATGTTTAGCGCGACGCGGGCGCGAACCCGCGACCCTCGGATTACGAGTGCATGCCTTAACGCGCTCTGCCATGCCAGGCCTTAAAATTAAGTACACAACAACGTTTCGACCTTCTTAGGTTATCTCCAGCTTAACAAAGAAAGATTGTAACTGACCATTGTTGAGCCTATGTCTTAGAAATGAGAGTGTGAACGGGTTGGAGATAGTAGAGAGCGTTGCAGTTAGATTTTAGGCTAATTCATTCATATTGGTATTAATGTGTTCCTTTATGTTGGTTCAATATTGGTTCGAGTTCTTTTTGAACTACGGCTTCTTTGATTTTACATTTGTTTCCCTACTTAGTATGTTGGTGTCTTCTATGTTTATATTGTGCTTATTTGATTTGCAGTCTTCAAAGACGTACAAAGGTGTTTTTTAGTTCTTTAATTTTGGTTTCCATTCTTCTGCTAGTTTCTTGATATAAAAGTTGTTGCATTGTATTTTATAAATAATATTAGTATTATGTTTATCAATGTAGTTTATACACACTATAAATTTTAGTTTTGTACTTGGTTTTTGAATAAATTTAATGTTTGTTTGTTTTGGAATTTCGCACAAAGCTACTCGAGGGCTATCTCTGCTAGCCGTCCCTAATTTAGCAGTGTAAGACTAGAGGGAAGGCAGCTAGTCATCACCACCCACCACCAACTCTTGGGCTACTCTTTTACTAACGAATAGTGGGATTGACCGTCACATTATACACCCCCACGGCTGGGAGGGCGAGCATGTTTAGCGCGATGCGGGCGCGAACCCGCGACCCTCGGATTACGAGCGCACGCCTTAAGGCGCTCGGCCATGCCAGGCCAAATTTAATGTTTACTGAAATGTTATGTTTTGTTGTAATTTTTTTTCCATATGATATTGGGAATATAGTATGCAGCAGTGTAAAGTTACGTAATTTATTTTTTTTCTATGAATTTATTATTGCTTGTTTGGTGATGGTCCAGGTGTGTCTGTAGAATTTTTTTAACGGTTGTTAAAAAAATTTAATGTTGATTTTTTCATTAATTTCATCAGATAAGCGCTTCTCAGTGGCACAATATGTCTGCGGAGTCGCACACACACAGTTTTCTTTTTTGCATGTAGCTCGTATTGTTGGATGTGTACTGTGCAAGTCCCGCCTACTCTTTCGGTGTGAACAAGAGATATGACATAATTATGAGACCTTTCTTTTGACCAAAAAATTAAGAAAAAAAATGTTTTCCAGTTCTGTAAAATTTTGTCATATATGTCAATGGCTAAACAACTGTTATGTAAATCTCGTGTAAATATTTTGTAAGCGACAACATGTCGTGTTGTGTTTAAATTTTCATTTCTATTATTTATATTATTGTTTCAAAGTTTAAACTAATAAAATATGTTGTTATTCATTTAGGATAACATTTAGAATTTTCTAGAATTAAGTAGACCAATCATATGTTTGTAAATGAAAGGTTGGCGGCCTCGTGTCTAGACGAGAAGTCTCGTGCAAGAACGGACATGCGCGGATTGCTCTGGAGTTCTGTAGAAGTTTCGCGGTGTTTCGAGGAGTCTAGGCCTACAATATATAAACAAACGAAGATGCGAGAAAGAAAGAGGAGAGTCAGACATTAGTTTTATTCAAGAGAAGAGTCATTAGAAAAGAAGTGTCAGTCATTCGTTTGAGAAAGATTAAGTGTTTGCTGTGATTATTCAACTTGGATTTGTGACTGAAGTTAGATCTACGAAAGCTGTGATTTTACTTCGTTAATCTCTACGATTCATCCGAATTAGTGGTTATACTGAAAGTCAACACGTGTGGAACAATTTACGGGAAATCGGAAAAATTAAAGGCGACAATTTTGTGACGTTCATCGGAGGCAACGTGAAAAGAACTTCGTCGAATTTATTGAACTGTGAACTGTTTCTGAACTTCTTCATTTAAACTTCGGAATTTCTTCGTGGGACCAAATTCACATCCTAGACTAGAATTTGAGACTTTCATTTTAGATCATTATATTTCACACAGGCCAGTAACATTTTGTATCGTAATTAACATTGAAGGTTGAAACTAGTACCATTTTGTATCGTAATTAACTTTGAAGGTTGAAACCAGTACTATTTTGTGTTGTAATTAATTTTGAATGTTGTAACTTAATATCTGTCATTGTTGTTATGTAATTTATGTTATATCTGTTACATATATATTTAGTTTAGTGTAATAAATTATACAAGCTGTTATCTGTGTTCTTCTGTTGCGTTTAGTCTACGAAAAACATAAAACATAAAAAAAACGTAACAATAACCTAATACGAAAAGTATTGGTAATCCTTTAAAACCAATCACAACTATCAAAGAACACTCAATTCGTATGATTATTGAACACATTTATCCAAAAAACATTTATGTTTAAACACTTTCATGTGCTATGTAATTTTATTACTGTAAGGTTATTCGTATTAATTGTGCTATACATTGTTATGATGCTTGAAATTCTACAATTCTTTGACAATGCATTGTGTTTAATAGATTGTTCTTAATGTATATATATATATATTTTATGAGAATATTAACACGAAGATTTAAGTAAAATAAGACAAGATTGTAGTATATATATGTAATATCTTAGTTTAAAATTGTCTAACTCAAATTTTAATTCTTTATAAGGTGTTACATATTTGGTGATTACATTTATTTTTGTGCTTACGTTTATTTCAGTACAGTTTTCTTCTTTGTATGCAATATGTATTGTTAAATGTGTGTTGCACAAGTCCCGTCTATTCTCTAAATTTGTAGAAGATTCTTGAGACTATGAATCAACAATATTTGTTTCACGAAAAGGCTAGAGCATTTTCAAACATTATTAAATCTTCGAGAAACTCGCGTGAGTCGTATAAAAGCAGCTAGCCGAGTGACAGTAGAAGAATATTATTATTAGTAAGCTACAGTTTGTACACTCTAAGCCTCGGAAACTATTACTGTGATTAAAGGTTATAATTGGTAAACTACAGAATTTGACCAGAAACGTTTGTTGAGTTCGAATATTACAAGCCGTTCAACTTCGGACGTTATTATTTCTAGGAGGATGTTTAATATTTTCACCAGGAAAAGTAAGCTTGTAAGGGGACGAGGCCAAACAAGATCAGAGCTAGCTAGCATTTTCATCAAATGATGTATGTCTGTGTATCAACATAAAAGTAAGTTGAATCTCGTAGGTTCAGAACGTCGATAAAATATTTAGTTTCGGACTGTATATAAGAGTTAGTATTATTTATAAGTTTGTAAACAATAATTTGCAATAACTATTAGTAATAACTGTTATTATAATTTGTTTGGTACATTAAAATATATTTTTGTTTAAAAAGAAAACTGTTTTTATCAATCTCGTTGACAAATATCATAAATTTAATTAACTTCTGAATTAAAATTAAAAAATTAAAATTTCCGGCTATTTGAAATCTTAAAACCTAATATACGTAACATAATAACTCGGAAACTCGTCCGGGATAAATTATATATAACATAATAAAGTGGAGGCTCATCCAGGATAAATTATAATTCGTAACGAAAATTAAAAATGAAACGTCGTAGACGAAGAAAACCTCAGGAAGAAGTTCTTACCGAAAAGGCAAATATCCACGCTGGAAGAGGACGATGAAGTTCTTGTATTGCGCATGCCATTTTTCTTAGAGCAGTTAGGCCAATTACCTGATGAAAATAACTATTAGTATTGGGAATTAGAAAGAGTACACCAGTCATGTTCTTGTTTGTTGACAAGAAATCTTGAATCACATAAGTATATTTTACAGCAATAAATGTGACTTTGTGTATTGTTCCTTATACATAAAAGTTAAAACAATAAATACGAGGGTTGTTCAAAAATTACGCGGACTGACGTCATAAAACAAAATGTACTTAATTTAGAAGTTACAGGTCTGGGACCCCTTCGAAGTACTCTCCTCCCCAACAGACACACTTATCCCAACGGTTTTTCCACTTGTTGAAACAGTCCTGGTACGTTTCTTTTGTAATGTCCTCCAGCTCCTTCGTCGCATTTGCCTTAATCTCGGAAATCGTCTCAAATCATCTTCCTTTCAAGGGTCTTTTGAGTTTGGGGAACAAGAAAAAATCGCAAGGAGCAAGGTCAGGTGAATAGAGTGGTGGGGAAGAACAGTGACCGAGTGTTTGGCCAAAAACTCACGAGTTCTGAGGCACAAATTTCGCAGCAACGCGGTGCATCTTCAATTTTTCGGTTAAAATCTCGTAACAAGATCCAACTGATATCCCACGCTCTTCAGCAAGCTCCCTGACAGTCAGACGTCGATTTGGCCGCACCAGGGTGTCGACGTGTGGATCGTCAGTTGACGTGGAAGGACGTCCAGGATGCTCATCATCTTCAATGGACTGTCGACCATCCTTGAAACGTTCATGCCGTACGCTTAATAGCAACATCACCGTAAGCCGTGTTAAGCATAGCAAAAGTTTCAGTGTTACAAATTGTAACACAAAATTTCACAGCAAGTTGTTGCTCCTTCAGATCATTCATTCTGAAATCCGCCAAACGAAAAAGTCGCACTTCACTTAAAACCGCGTAGCTAATACACAAATGAAGATATCTGCAATCGGGAAATGGTGTCGTAATCAGCTGATTTGTGCGAACCTAGCGACACCAAACGGATTTCCATGGAACCAACTGGAGCCGCGCAATTCAAACAGTCCACGAATTTTTGGAACAGACCTCGTACATATAAAGAATAACATCGTCACATACACAAACATATACAAATAGAGAGAGGCATGGATGAGAATTACTATATAATTTTTACAGCGTTGTTTTTAAGAACAGAAGTTACAGAACTTCATTTACAGGACATTTAAACCATGTTTACAATTTAAGTTTAACTTAATGTACTTCAACAGTAGGATATAGCAAATACAGAGAAATATTTTGAAATATTTAATATGAAACTGGTACAATTTTTACACTCGCACTCGAGTGCACAAATACCGTTGTTATAGGCAATGGTGTCTTTTGCTGTGTTTCTTGCCATTGAAAAACGAATGTCGATCTCAAACAAAATGCCTTTACGATATCTTCCACACTCTGTTCAGGAGTTTCAGTCCATTTTGTGGTATTTATAGATTCTTCGGCAAAGCAATTGTGAAGAGATGGAGTCACCTAATAAAAAGTAAAATGTAACCATACACTTACACATATACAGTATAATATACAGTCTTTCTTCTTTTGGAATAGAAAATGTATTTTCAAATTAGAAATTCAAAATAAAAACAATAATTTACTTCCTACAACAGTGAGGTGATTTAATACTTTTACGTTATAAATCCCGTCATGTATATCAGCTTCAAGAAATACCATACGTTTATTTAAAAATATGATTAAAGTTCCTTGCAAGGGGTGGTTTATTTATGTTTTAGTTTTACTTATTTACTTTCATCACGGGATATACCAACAATTTCTCTCTATACATATAAGTTACATACATTTTTCATCCGCTAGTAAGTGTGATGCAGTATATTTTTGATATTTACTCGTAAAAGCTGGCGTAGAGACGTTCTTCAAAAAGAGATAACCTGTCCTCATCAAACTTGGTATGCTAACTTAGAAGCCATTCAAAAAGGTCTAATCTTAACAAGTTTATCCTTAACAAAGCAATTACATCAAATATACTAATATACGTTTCTCTTCCATTTTATTAGGCAATTTTCGAAGAAAATCTTTGTCATCTGTAATTGTACAAGAAACATTATATTTAGAATATTACTTAGAGGTTCAGTAATCTGATTCGTGAAATCTGGAATTGGGTATCCTGATATTCTAGGTGGTAATCACTTTAAAAAAAGATCCTCATAATATTATTTAGATAACATTTCTTGTAAGACCCTAACGTTATGTGGTTTTATTGTTTACCAAAAAATTCCAAGTCTTCATTTTCTAATAAATTCACTTAGGACAAGCTTCATTTCTATTTCATTATTATTGTCTAGCGTAAATGTTAAACCTTTATTTAGTGGTTTTATTACACTTTGGTTAAACGATTTGTGACTCATGTTCAGAATCTGTAGATATTCTACTTATCTACAATTAGTTTCCTTTTTAATTCTGATTATTTTCTTAGTACTAGCCTCTTCTCTGTACTAATTTTCCTTCTTATTAGGATATTGTTATTGTCTTTGGTAGTTTTTCTTTCTGAAGGGATCAGTCCATTTTTTTTCTTTTAGAACGTTTCATGCCCGATCCAAGTTTTTAAAATTTCTTTTATTTTTTATTCTTGATGAAATATATTTCTTCTAAGATCTTTGTCTAGGAAATCAACTTCTCGAGTATGCACGTAATTTCATGCTTGATAACAAATTTTCACAATTTCTTCTTCCATGTCTTTGATAAAATCTGTATCTTTTATATATTTTATTGGATAAATTCACTTTTCAGTTATCATGTTTGCAGGATACATTTTGTAATGTTGTTGATGAAATCCATTTCGTATAAATTAGATTTTAGAGAAATATGTTATTTTTCGTTTTTTTAATCTGATTTGCTTATGTTCTTTTATCTTGATGGACATTTTCCAAATAATCCCTAAACTATCTCTCGTATTTACAAATTTCTATATTTTCTTCTGTTTTGTAATAAATTTATTTTCAAATGTTTATATTTTATCAATACCTGTTTATTTTGAAAGCTTTACATCATATATGAGATGATTTCTAAAACTTTAATGCTATAAGTTTTTGCTTTGACTTCTTAAGTTTCATTTTCTATTCTAAAAGTGTTTATATTTTTTAAACTGTATTTTTATGCATCATATTTCTGCTGAAATGTTTGAATTTTCAAAATCTTGATATTTCTGTGGATTAAATAGTGGTATTCTTTGTAATCCTTACTGAGAAATACAGGGTATTTGGAAAGTCACTGTGCAGTTTTGTAATCATATGCATATATAAGTGCACAGTAACTTTCCGAACACCCTGTGCTGCAGTGTATTACTTTTCTGAGATTCGTAGAGAGTCATTTTTTATTTAATTTTGTTACGATGAATTTCTTCGTTCTCTTGTTTATCATAATTACAGACCGAAATCAATTCATTACACAAGTAAAATATACTTTTCTTTAAAAACCTTTGTACAGCTATTTAAGAATTGTCTTTGTTTAACAGATAATTATTAACTTTAATACTTAATTTCTCTATTGTGTAAAATTCTCAGTCATAGACTTGTTTAATTAAGGCCACTAAATTCTAACCTCAGCAGGTTATGATTAAAAGATTTTGCTCTGCAATGTTTCAAATTACAGATCATAGCAACAATGCTTGATATAACTGTTCACTTCAAAATAGTTTTAGCAAAAAGTATAAAAACTTAAATTAAAATCATTTGAATAAAATAGGGACAAGTTAACAACAAAAGTAGAATTTGAGTTTGTAGGTTACGATACACTCATTTTTTTGGGCGTTATCAGCTACATTTATAATGTGAACGCCCGGTTTCATAATTACACATAGGCAGCTTTCAATTATTTGAAGGGTGGGCTGTTGAACAATCCGTATGTTGTGAAACTTTGCCTCAATTCCCAATTCTTTAATGTATATAAACAATATGCAAAATTAACAGTAGAAAGTTTATTTTCTTATAAAGCCACGAATTTGGTTTAGAGCAAAACCACAAAAGTGACCTACATAGAAAAGCGTTTGGCAATAAGTCTATCTTCACAATAACTTTAATTTATATATATATGTATCTCATCTAAAATTACTAGCACATTATATTTTAATACATACAGAATTATATTCGTATTTTTTTTTATGAACAACACTTTTATTTTACTTATTTGTTTAATTTTTATATTTCTAGATTATCGTTATAAAGCATTATGGTTCAAACCTTTTAACTCATAGTGTTCTAAGAGGCTGACACGTGTACAGTGTCCCGATACTATCTGTTATAGCCTCGATTCTCTAGTTAGTATTTTCAGAAACTAAGTTTCAGAACCATGATCTATATCATATTGAAATGTCGATAATTTCCGCCTCCACAGTCTCGAGCCCCCATTCTTTTAAGCGCCTAGCCAATGAAAGTGCGAAATGTTTGACTCGTCAGATTTCTGGTATTTTTTACAAGATCTATAGGAGTAATTTGTCTTAATTAAAATAATAAATTAGGCTTAGTGAAAAAATATAAACGGTAACCGTTTAAGAGGAAAGCCATTTCGACTTATTAAATGAAAATTTCATTTATTCTCGAAGCACAGTTTTAACATGTGCTCATACAATCTTCTCGTCAACCCTATGAATATCAGATCCTTATATGCACAGTTTGTTATTTTAACTCAAAAACAAACCGAAACAAAAACAAAATTAAACAAAAAACGCTACATCAACTGAAGAGATCCCAGGGTGCAAGCTACAATATGGGACTGTAAAATGTACTCTAGGCTTTGGAGGTGACTGAGAAGTAGTACCACATATCGGTTGGGATACACCGTCTATCAGTCTTAACCTCCATTCGCCAGTCTCACATAAGAAATAAAGAACAGCAATAGATATATAGATTGGGAGAGCGAGATGTTGATGCTCAAGCTCACAAAGTTCTACATTTATATCACCATTTACTGTCTGCAGACAGTTGCTGGAAGGTGACTGCTCTCCCAAGTAAAGATTAATTGAAATAAAAATATTTTTATCTTTGTCTTTATTTCTATTTTTATTTCAATTAATTATTTACTTGGGAGAGCAGTCACCTTCCCACAACTGATATAGATGTGGGATGTTGTGAGTTTAAGCATCCACATCTCGCTCTCCTAATTTCTATATCTATTGTTATTCTTTATTTTTTATGTGAGGCTGGCAAATAGAGTTAAAACTGATAGACGGTTTATCCCCACCAGTGTGTGGGCCCTACTTCTCAGTCACCTCCTAGGGTACATTTTTAAAATCTCCCATTGTAGCTTGCACCCTGGGATGTTTTCAGTTGCTGCAGCGTTTTTTGTTTTATTTGTTTTTGAGTTAAAATAACAAATTATATAATTAGTTAAAGGTTTGGATTTGCTGTTTTTAACACAGTCCTTTCTTATGATTTTACTTATTTTACTATTTAACTTCATTAAAATGTAATTATTTTTACTAAAATATATATACATGTATACAAAGTCGAATCGGTACTATAATTTCTCATGTTTTCGAAAAGACATGTTTTTAATAAGAGTATTCATGGTGAAATAAAATAAGACTCCGTTTAATGTAAAAGTAGTTTTGTTTTGAGTGTGTTTGATTAGCAATGTTTTTAGTCTATAAAAGTGAGTATGATAAGAGCCCGTGAAGCACGTAGTACTGGATGAGTTATTCCAAAGTGGTCCTCGAAAAGGGTGAAAAATACATGTTTAGAATATGCTTTAATTTAATGGTACGAGAAATGTCAACCTATTGATCATATTACAACGAGCACTAGACTCTTTGCAAGTTTCTTGACCAAATCATTGTGTGCCACAAGTAAATATCAAGATCCTGGATCATATTAAAGCTTTCATTTATTATTGACATGTATATAGATTGATATGACATACGGTAAGTACAAATAACTATGTATATATTAAGTACGAAACTAACATTATAACTATATATATAACATTACAGTGACGTTACTCTAGGCCAACATTTCTCAAACTAGGATCTTCGAATCATCTATGGGAATGCGATTTTTATCCGAAATTTCGTAAATATTTAAAACTATTTATTAGTCAAATTGTATTTATACGAATTAAAAGAGCTGTATTTTTAATCCAGCTTTTCATGTATACAGATTTATTGATTATTTGAAATTAAGCACAAAGCTTCACAAAGGGCTATCTATGCTTTGCCCACCACGGGTATCGAAACGCGGTTTTTAGCGGTGATAGTTCGTAGACATACCACTATGCATCTGGGGCTCGTGTACACCCCATCTTTTTGCTTTCAAAAAGAACGTAACGCGCATTTCAAGTAGCTACTTTAGGTCCAGTCAATCTGCTGGAATCATTTGTCTAAATCAAAGAAAATTACGAAAGAAAAAATATGTCAAAAACTGTGCTTCAGATCTTATCATAGGTACATGAAAATATAAGTCAAAGAAAAGAGCAAAAAAGCCAGAAAGTTTAATGACCTTTATGCAATCTAAAGCAATGCTTTCATTTTTGGTTACACGTGATTCAGAAACATAATTGTCATCAAATACCAACCGAGTTTCCTTCGTGTTTCGAAATGTGGACAGAACTTTGTGAATCTGTCAACTTCATATTCGCATTTACAACTATATAAATTGAAACATAAAATACAATTAAGTTCATGGAAAGGTATTTTGAATGAGAAGGTTTACTTTCGCAACTTTCGCCTTCACTTTGCGGGTTAGGCCGTTGCTTTGGATTTTATCTAATATGTAGTTTTAGAGCTCACTATTGTGCTAATATTCTGACGTACTAGTTTCCCACCTTAATAAAAAACACTGAAGCCTCTTTTTCAAAATATTATTATTTTTAAAAGTGTAAATCATTTAACGATAGCAGTCATGGAGTTCAAAATATTAAAAAAAAAGGTTCCGAAAGTAAACAGAGCCCGCTTCAATGTGCACTTAAGTGTAAAGATTTTTGAGGATATAAACAAGACCTGATTAAGTGTGTAGTGTTAAGATATCTGAGGATGTAAAGTAATGCCTATCTTTCTTATAGCATATTAAGATACTCGATGGTTGGGCTTGTATATAATTATGTACTGATTAAATCTTTGCATGGAAATGTTCAAATATCAGTAATTAAAAAAAAATCGTGTGCCGGAATTTCTGCAGTTTACTCAATCGTCTAATAAGTTAACATGGATTGGATCGTCCTTCACACTTACATATAGACTTATATAACACATTCATTTACCCTTTGTTACCAATATACTTCTCTGCCTTGAGGTGATGGTTTGTCAGTTGTAAAAGGCACAGACTCTAAGAAGCTATAAAAATAGCTCTTGGTGTGTAAAACATTGGTACTGGTTTTACAAATCTTTATCTAGAAATATGAACTAACGAGTAACGCAGAAAGAGACGGATTTTGACAAATTATATTTCTCACGAAATTCTACAGCCTCAATGTTTATTTGTGTTCTGAACTGGTTTAATGAAAAGTACAGACAATATAACCCGATTATCCAACTGCAAATTTGCTGCCCAGTGCTCTTTTTATAGCCTAAATGCTTATTTATATTCTGAACTGGTTTGATGAAAATTACAGAAAAGACATCCTGTTCAACCAACTGAAAATCTTGCTGCCTTGTGCTAGTTTGTACAGATCAGGATAAGTAAATCAGTAAAGGAGGATTTGATTAAATGCCTGAAATGATAACAAGATGAGAAAAATACTTAGAGTATTATAACTTGGTGAGTTTTAGAAAATAAAAAAACAAGCAGGATAAGATTGAGTTTTATGGAGTCCTAAGACCAGGTATTATTTTGAAGACCTTTTTTTAATCACATACAGTACGTAAATAGTAATAACAAAATAAAAAAAAATTCCAATGAAGCTTAATAAGTTTATCTGTGGAATACTCCTTAATAATCATGAACATGAATATCTACTATATCAATAAAATATAAATAAACAAATCAAAATATTTCAGGATAGTAGTGATGACAATGATAATAACACACTACTGCCTAGTTTTATGGACCGTAATAATTTTACTGGGACAGCTGGTGAGGCTCCTGTATGACTGAGGTATAAGGTTGATTAGGCGTTGAACCGGAACTGAACACAATAGTGAATTACACATTTAAATAACGACACTAATTATTTGTACGATACAGCATAGCTTAAATGATTTTGTCTTTTGCCTTCTTACTCAGAGATATGTCAATTTCAGTTTTCAGCTGTGTCAATTCTTTCTCCTTTGTTAAATTATTTAAGTAGCCCATGGAAACATACGGTTGAAATAACTAGGAAATTATATTAAACCTACGCGATATCGTTGTTTCCAAGTCCACATATAGACACTTTCTTCTAAATACATTTTGTTGTCAATCCCACATAAAAACTATGTTGGTATTAATGAATATTGGCTGTTTCATTTTGTTAATGGAATTTTCGATAATCTCATGAAAGATCGAAAATGATTATACGATTGTCGTGACCAAAATCTTAAGGCCAATGAACATAAAGAAAAAAAATATGGATTTTGCTATGCTAGACTCAGCCACTTTTTTGAGTAGAGCCTTGAAAGATGAAAATAAGAAAAGGGAAAATAAAAATAAAAAACTATTTAGCATTTAATAGGGAAAATTTAAACACTGTGAAATTAGCCTAAATACTAGCTGGTTAAAAGGTTAAGACCATACCAAAAAGAAGTCCTAAACAGGGTAGAAAATGCTCAACAAGAGATCCCAGTAGTGAGTTGCATGGCCTTCATTGTGAATAACTTCAAACATTCGCTTTGGTATGATGGATATGAGCGTTTGCTGAAGGCTGGCTGGAATTATATTCTAAACGGTGAAGATGGCTTCACGAAGATCTTGCAATGTTTGAAATTGGTGTCCATTTCTACAGACAATATTCAATTGGCTTCAGTTCGGGCGAACATGCTGGATGGTCCAAAAGAATCACGTTATTCGCCATAAAAAGTTCTTTGTCCTGCGGGCATTGTGAATTTCAGCGTTGTCCTGCTGAAAGGTCTAGTCATTTTTACACAAGCGAGGGCCTTCAGTCAATAAGGATGCTCTCTCCAACATGCCAATGTAATAAGCTGCTGTTTGACGCCCCTGTATAATCTGAAGTTTCATTGTTTCATGGAAGGAGAAAGGACCCCAGATCACGATGGAAACTCCTCCACTGTGTCCAATAGAAAATGTCTCCGGTGGGATATCCTTATCGTGCCAGTAACGTAAGAAGTCATCTGTATCACCCAGGTTAAATTTTTTCTCATCAGAGAACAAAACATTCTTCCACTTTCCTACGTCCCATGTTTGGTGCTTCTTAGCAAAGTTCAACTCAGCTGTTTCGTGGTGTGGAAGGAGGCGTGGCCTTTGAAGCCGTTTACGGGTTTTAAAGTCTTTCTCTCGTAGATGCCGTCTTATTGTTCTTGAGTTGCATTCTGCGTCCGTAAGGGTCTTAATCTGATTCGACAATCGGCTAGTGTCTTGCCAGACAACCTGTCGAATTCTCCTGCTCAACGTCAGCGAAATTTTCTTGGACCGACCACTTGAAATTCTCGTTCCGTATCCTTCAGGGTCTTTTAAGAAATTTGCAACAGCAGTTTTACTACGCCCAATCTCACCAGCGATGGTACGTTGAGAGAGACCTTGGTTTTGCAGCTCGACAATTCTTCCACGTTCAAACTCTGTCAACTTTTTAGCCTATGCCATGTTTTTACCCAATGTAACACAGGAGATATCAGTGGAAAATGTTGACAACGCTAGTGCTTGAACACAAATGACTAAATTTCGTTACGTGTTTACCGATTAACGCTTTGTTTCAGTATGGTCTTTAACTTTTGACCAGCTTGTATTTAGGCTAATTTTATAGTGTTTACATTTTCTTTATTAAATGCTAAAAAGTTTTATATTTTTATTTTCCTTTTTCTTATTTTTATCTTTCGAAGCTCTACTCAAATAAGTGGTTGAGTCTAACAACGCAAAATACATATTTTTTTCTTTACGTTCATTGGCCTTAAAAGTTTGGCCAGCAGTGTATATGCACTCAGATTTTGAAAAGTAGGTCATTTTATTGGCTTAAAGAAAGACGATTTTTATGTCGGACTTTTGGATAAAATCGTTGGGCAGTTCAAGCATATATAGAGTAACCAAAACACCATGGCAGGCCTGGCATAGCCAGGTGGTTAAGACACTCAACTCGTATTCGGGTGGATGGTGATGACTAGCTGTCTTCCCTCTAGTCTTACACTGCTAAATTATGGACGGCTAGCGCAGATAGCCCTCGTGTAGCTTTGCGCGAAATTAAAAACAAACAAACAAACAAACAACCCCATGACTTATATAATACGTTTTTATAGCATTCTTGGAAGAAGGAAAAACTGAATGTCATATGCCTTTTAGTCGTGTTAAAAACGATTCCTTTCTTCGCTCCATTAAGTTTCGAAATCTATAGCGTTTTAATAGTTTAAATAAACACAATCTTAATGCCAGACTTTCGGAAATAAAATCAATGCATCGTACAATTTCCTGATAATAGTAATTTATATAAACTGATCAAGGCTTCATAGAGTATATAATTTCAGGTTTTGATAACATCATCGGAACAAGGATAAAGCTAATGTTATTTTTGTGTGCCTTTTCCTTTGTGCCTTCTCGTAAAAAATAATTAATTTATAATAAATTATTGTTGTTACAAGACAAACATTATTGGGTTTATTGTATTATCAACATGTTTATTATCTTGCTCCTTAGGGGGTTTTTAAAGAGTGAGAAAAGATAATAATTGAAACTTGTGTTTGTTTTAAGATTTTGTACACAGCTGTTATCAGCGTATAATCATTTCCTAATTTCAAACCAATAGATTAGAGAAGACAGAGCTACTCAAAAGTGCCAATTGCCAACCATTGGGTTACTATCGTCTTATCAAATAGTATTATTTAACCGTCATTTTAAAAACAAACTCACGATTCCAAAGCAGGGCATACTTTTATGACAGTAGATTACGTACTTTGAACCGTCGAATTCATAGGTCCTTCCAGTGGTACAGAGGTATGTCTGCGTTCTTAAAGTTCTAGAAATTAGGTTTTGATACCTGTAGTAGGCGGAGCTCATTTAGCCCATTGTATAGCTTCATGCTTAATTTCAAATAAACAAACGGTTTCACACTTCGAAAACGTTAATAACTAGGTGTCGCCTGTCCATCACTAGTAAGTAACAACGAATTGATCGTTCTTTTCCGTTAACGAAACAAAACTTTGAATATTTATGATCTTTCTCATCATACTACCGGATACAAGGAAATAAATATAGGAATATTTAACATCTTTTGCCTTAGCTGCTGGATACATAGAAATATTCAACATCTTATACCCTTTACTACTGAATACATAGAAATATTTAATATCTTTTGCCTTCTACTGCTGAATACAAGGAAACAGATATGGGAATATTCAAGAACTCACCTTCTTTGACAGATGCTCCTCCAGACATTCGATATTTTGCTTGAGTTGCAAGTCTTTTGTAGCTATATGAAAAAGTATAGTTAATTGTAATTGCATAGTTGAAGTCGTGATATAAACAAAATTTAATATTTTACAATATATTTGAACAAGATACAATACTTTCATATCTTGTTATTGTATACGCATTATATTTACAACAGAAACGTGAAAGAAGTTGGTATAATTAAAAGAATAAGCAGCGTTAAAGTGGGGGAAAACTGCCAGCAGATTATAAGATGCCCTAATCTAGATGTTAAAAAAAACGAATTGACCGGATTATTACATTTAGACAGTATAATGCTATACAAACGCTTGCTCTCCTTCTTATAGTAATACGAATCAAATATTTAAATATACCATGCCATTGAGTGTTGTTTGCTGTGAATTTTGTTTTTAAATTGCACGTTATGACTAGCCTGCGTTTGAATTGTAGTGTAAATATATGCATACAGCAATAGTAAAATCGTTGTTGTACGTACACAAAGTTAATAGCGAAAGGTAAAACAAATCAAAACTCCCTTTTTTACATACATTATCGTAAAAATCAGTCTGAAGGTTAGTTTTTTTTGACTCAGAAGAGTGAATACACCTTAGTGCATGAAATATTTGATGACACTTTTATATTCACTGATTTTATTTCGTAAGATATTCTGTGAATGTTTAATTAAATAAAACTATAGCACACTGTAAAGTACATAGTTTTTAGGTTTATTATACATTGCTCAACATTTTACTCATGTACTGGAAAAATAGCAACTATCAGAAGTATAAATATATATATGTTTAAAGTGCAGCTTAGATATATTTTACAAAAGTTCTTGTTCTAAATTTAACATCTTCAATTTAAATATGTTGTTTCATAGGGTATGATCTCTTATGTCATTAGAACTTTACTTGTTCCTGATATGCAGAGGAATGGTTGTACCAGGTGGCTATCCATTAAAATAAATTGTTTCGACAGAAATATGACACAACTGCTAGTAAAAGATATTTCAACGTTGTCAGAAAGTAATGTTAATGGAGAACCTTTGACATGATAAATAGATTTAAGATGCTAATTCGGTTAATGGATTCGTGAGAAACTTGTAATATCATGCTTGAATACTTTTAACCAGTATAATTCAACTTCTTTACAGTAAAACCAAAACACGCTTATGGTTTTACTATACAGTGACTAGTTTACTCACCTTTTTTTTTGTTAGACTTAGAGGGTAAGATACGATTTCTTGTATCAAGATATATTTATATTTAATATGTAACAATGTTTCTACAGTAATATTTGTGTTTTATTTTTAACTTGCTGAAATTTTGTTTTGCAATGAAAACATCAATAACAACAGTGTTAAATGTTTAAATATAAATCATCGGCCCATTTTAATAACAGTTTGATAAGACTTTGATAAGGTATTTATTTTAATTAGAGTTTGACAATTGTAGCATATATATAAGCTTGTTTTATGAAAAGCTTTTGATAATTTTAAAGGCGAATTTCTCTCCATAGTCATTAGGCTAAAACTAATGACTTAAGGCATGTGAAAGTGGGCTTTTCGTGGGGTACTCCCGTTTTCCCCACAACAAAGTGTAAGGCAAACGTGGATTGTATTTAAAGATCCCAGCCATCCTGTGACCTTGATCAGGGGAATATTATCATTATGTACTTTCTATTTTTTGTCACCTTGTTTCTTTTCTTTTCAACGATGTTATCAATCTAGGTCTTCTCTCTGCTTTGAAACCCCCAGATATGCCTCTCTCATTTCTCTCTTCTTCAACTTCAAGATTTTAAAATCACCAGAAGATAACAGAATACCAACCTCTCGAGCTAAATTTAAGTAATTCACGAATGTAGCAAATACATTATCACGAGTGTAGCGATGAAAGTTAATAATATTCCTAAACACTCCAGTTTAAGAACGTTTCTTTCCTTTAAAAACTAAAAACCTGTCACGAAATTTTTTATGTAAAAACTCGAAACCGTGGAATCGCATAGCGGTGTAAGATACCCGCTACTGAGAGTTGAAATTAGACTCGATTTTGGATTGAATTTTACTTTTCATTATTTTTAAAACAATATATCATGTTAAAATATATTATATGTTATACACCAGGAAAATATAAAAATTATATAAAGATTAAAATACTGCTATATTTATCAATTAAATGTGTGTTGTTTTCTGTATCCAAATCAAGGTGTGTAAACGGACTAATGAACTGTGAACAACCAGCCAAATAAACAAATTAAAAACGTGATTATTTTAGAAAATAATGTAACTACGTAAATATAATGTGTAACTTATCAGTAATGGTTTCACTACATACAAAATATGTGTAACTAATCAATAGTTTGTTTGTTTGTTTTTGAATTTTGCACAAAGCTACTCGAGGGCTATCTGTGATAGCCGTTCCTAATTTAGCAGTGTAAGACTAGAGGGAAGGCAGCTAGTCATCACCACCCACCGCCAACTCTTGGGCTACTCTTTTACCAACGAATAGTGGGATTGACTGTCATATTATAACGCTTCCACGGCTGGGAGGGGGAGCATGTTTGGCGCAACGGGGGCGCGAACCCACGACCGTCGGATTACTAGTCGCACGCCTTAACGCGCTTGGCCATGTTGTGCCACTAATAGTTTAACAACATAAATAAACGTGTAACTTGTAAAAAACTCGTAATTTTTGTATGTAAAGCATTCAGTATTATTAAATACACAAAACATTATTGTGGTTTTCCAATTATGGCTGATAAATAGATCTTGTTTTCTGATTATGTTGTAAAACATGCGCATATAGTCTTAATATATTGCGTTTGTATTTTATATTGAGGTAAAACATACTTGTATTGTCTTTACACGTTGGTTTTAGGTATTATGTAATTTAAAATGTTTATGTAGTCTTGGCATGACACGTTTCTCTATGTAATATAGTTAAAACTTGTTTTTATATCATAACATGCCATATTTTTATCTAATTATGTACCGGAAATAAGTTTTTGTAGTAGTTGGACGTTGTTTCCATCTAACAATGTAATAAATGTGCATTTCTACTTCCTGAACGTCACGCATAATTTGTATATTTAGTGAAAACATATTGTGGTTCTTTTAAGTCATGTTTACATTTAGTTATGTATTAAAACATGTTTGTATAGTTTTTGTATGTCATGTTTTTATCTGACTCTTGGGTAGTAAAAGCATTTTAAAATTATGTTTTTATCTAATTACGCAGTGAAATCATACTTCTATGTCACTTGCACATTTTTGATGGGAAAAAAATCTGGTTCATTTTTTTCGAATTTGGCGCTAGCCGTCCCTATTTTAGCAGTGTAAGACTAGAGGGAAGGCAGCTAGTCATCATCATCCACCACCAACTCTTGGGGTACTCTTTTACCAACGAATAGTGGAATTGACCGTAACATTATAACGTTCCCATGGCTGATAGGGCGAGCATGTTTGGCGCGACGGGGATTCGAACCCGCGATCCTTGGATTACGAGTCGAGTTCCTTAATTACCTGGTCTTGCCGGACCTGCACTTTTTGTATCTAATGATTATTTAGTGAAAACATACAAGTGTTTGCATTTCATCTTAATTTATGAATATTAAGAAATAAAAACATGTTTTTATAGCTATCTTTATTTGTCTTTTTGTTTTTTCTGGGTCCACAGAGAAAACTATTTTTTTCAGTTGTCCTTGGACGTTGTTTGTTTGTTTTCTTGGTACGTAGAGAAAACCCCATTTTCAGTTGTTTCTTGGACATTTGTTTTACCTGGTTATGTGGTGAAAAAATATCACTTTTGAATCTGGATGTTACAAAGCAAAAACATATTATAGTCGTCCTTGCACGCCATTTTTGTTTCGCTTTTGTGTATAAAAATATACGTACTCTTTGAATGCCATTACTTTAATATGGTTCTCATCTAGTAAAAACTTTTGTATAGTGTTCTTTCTTGAGTGCTGTTGTCTGGATCACATCGACGACGTTGCTATTTACCTTGTATCCGTGTGTTTCTTACTTATTACAAAACGTCCGTATTTACATATTATGTTTTAAATCTGGTTGTTCCTGGATTCCCCGAGTTGATCCATATTCATTTGTTTCAATGACATTGAGTTCAACGAATTCCTCGTCTTCAAAATTCTAAATCCCTGATATAAACATATTTTAATGATTTGAGTGTATGAATATTTTTAGTAGTGAAGAAATAATTGATATCTTTCCAAGGCAATACTACTTTTTGGTAGTATTACATTGACCATCTATGAAACACCAAACAACGTCAAAACTTAGTTCTGATACGATTCATTCACCCAGCTTTATATCAGTTGTGGTTGTCGCGTGACTTGATGCTTTCCACACTAACAACCATTTTAATAAAACTTAATCAAGCTTCTATATGTGTTGTAATTACACACAAGTAGAGAAGTTTTATGTCATTCCCAAATCGCACTTCAACCCAGAAGTTTAAATTATTTGAGAATCCCATATCAATACAATAGCTAATGCAATGTTAATATTTGCTTTAGTGCAAGAACTTATCTATTAACATAACGTCGCTTCTGCAGAAGAACCTGTATTATGTCACGTTTTTACTTCATAGCTAATGTTCTGTCGTGTTGTCTATAGATCCATGAAAGGGAAAACTTAGATTTATCGGAAAAATAGGGACTATAACTTTGGCAATTTTTTTATTTAGGGATATCAGAAGTATATAAGCATACTATTTGCCATGTCAACGTTCTATACTTTCAAAAAAAAAATATTTTTATACGATTGATGAAGTAGTGGCTACAAATAAGAAAATAAGAAAATAAATTCTTACCACAAAGTTTATAAACGAGAGACAAGACGTCATATACAGTAGGCGCTCCATGAGTCTGAACCCAGGTCGTCAACACACACACGCATGTTATTGTGACAACTTTCTTCATTGTCAGTGTTTAGTTTTCTTCCCTGGGTTAACGTTCCGCCTTTTATGATGTTCTAGTATGTTACGTCATCATGTCGTCACAAGGGAATATTTCTTTTTCTAGTGAGTATTTTAAAAGACGCTGCTGTCTTATTGGAAAGTAATTTTCCAACGTGTTTCACAAATTATTCCGTCGAAGCACCCAGTTCTTCTCCAATAGCTATAGTTCTACAATGTTTTAATTGTTAGAGGTTTGACCATGCCAACGCTGTGTTAGGTGGAGGTTAACCAATGTGAACTATTACCTTTTGAAAACTACACACAGCAACCGGGAATGTCAACATGCGGTTTCATATGAAGAACGTCTATAGCTCCAACAGGTTTTAGAACTCGATTCAGTGTTTGGGATCACCACTGACCACAATATTATATAGTGTCTGTCCATCTAGTCTTTATACTTTTCAATATATCGATACATCCATAGATGTGAATTGTTCGATCTGTCTGTGATGTAGACAATACATTGTCTACGTCATAATAGAATATAACCCAGTTTATATCTCTAGTGTATGATATAACTTCAGACGAGTGTGAAAGCTACCAGAAAGATGTTGTTTGATATTTCTGAGGTAGACATTCACACTTATTTTTTCAATGAAGTGCTATTACTTCAGCTTTAGCAGGGTAGACAGTGAATCTAAGGTTCTATGGTTAGTGAACTGCTACGCTTCTTCGTCCAAGAAAAAAAATCGTGCCCTTAGCTTTGAGGCAATAGTACATTAAAAGTGTGACAGTTAAATCCCATTAGCCAACACTATCCTAACTAAAAAAGAAAAAAGACGTATGTTTTAATATTTAATCATTTTAAATCTTTTTTATTTAACTTTTGTTATCTGAGTGTTATTATTCATTAAGGAGTGAAATTCTGTAACTGATGTTGCATAGGTAAGTTGTAGTTTGTCCTCAAACATACTCCAATGTCCCCAGAAAGAATGAAGAAGTGATTTTGCAGATGACGTTTTCCTGGATTAACGGCTATATTTTCTGGGGTCAGTTGTGCTACCTCATTTTCATTATACTTGGCAATGTAATTATGTTTTGGCTTCGATGTTATACACTAAGAGGGCCAACCAGATCTTTCTTACTTTAATTTAAGAAATATATCAACATAGTTCTTAAAATGATATATGATATATAGTCTTGATACCTGGTATTCACACCTCGACTGTTTTTTTATTTTATTTTCTTACTTCTTTGTTAACTCAGGTACCGATGAAAGTTCTCTTATCATAGTAGTGGTAACATGACAATGGTTATGTGATTTGGATTCAACACGTGATCTGCATTAAGGAAAAGTTAGTTTACTGTTATCTCAGGGATAGAATTTTGGTTTCATAAAAAGCATAGGTAGTAGTTACCTTAAAATTCTTAGATTGTCTTTTGTTTCTTAATGAATCTGTTTAGTCTGCAGTTTAGGATTTAGTTTTTGCAAAGTACGTATTAGATCTCGGGCCACTCAAATCCCTGTATGTATTCTAACCATTGGAGCTTTATTTGGTTGAAGTTGTGGATTGTAAAGTATTTGATATTCTTGGTTTAATTTTTGGTTGAAAAGATGCGGGAATTATCCTTTCCATAATTTTTTTAACCAAAGGTTATTTTTGTTTAAATAATGGTAACACTATGGTATGAAGCTATAACTGTTAATTACTTTAATTTTCAGATTTTTGACTGTCATTTTATTATAATGTATGTCGTGTGTATGCAACCAAAACCTTTTCATCTACTGAATGGTACCACAAACAATAATCCATAAATCAATCCAGAGTTTGGGTATTCAGTACAATTAGAAAAAAATTACTGGTGTGTGAAACAACCAGTTCTTTATAACAAAACAGATTCAAATAAAACCACTCTCCTTACAGCAGTAACATGACAAGGACTGTATATAAAGGTTTGATTATATTTTTATTAACGTAATTTTAAAATGCAGTACTGAGAAACTAGAATTCTTGAAGACTTATCTTTACAGTAAAGGGTAGCACTTTTAATATATAAAACATAACTGTTTATGTAAACATTTTGAGCTTTATACAATGAATCTTTTGATGCAATGAGTTACACATGTCTAAAGAGCACAATCATAACATTTTTTCCCACGCAGTATCTTCCAAGCAAAAATCGTTGAAAAAATGTTTACTATTTCTAAATTTTTTCATGTGGTATGACTCATACCATTACAAAACTCGTTACATAAATTGTGAACCTTTGAAAACTGTATTTCATTGTCATTAAAATAAGGAGCCGTGCAGTAATTTACCTTGTAAATTCTGGTTTTGTGGTCGGCCGCAAAATAAAAACATTGGTATTGATTTTTTACTTTTTTATCCTGGAGAAAACATAATTGATTATTTGAAACATGAGAATTACATTTCAAACATCTGACTTTACTACATCGATGAAATTCTGACTTACGTTTTTTATGTCAAAAATGACAAAACCATTTCTACATTGGTAAAACTGTTCACATATTGTTTGTTTTTTATTCTTTGTTTTAATTCTTTTGCAAGAGTCTAAAGATTTGTCAAATCTGTTACATTTAGTATAAATTCGTGATTGACCTTTCAAACAATCGTTACTGCAAGAAACGTTACAACATCCTGAACAATGATGCACACTTGAAGCATTGAATCCCTCGTAGCAATCTGAACAATAGAAACTTACCCTGAGGAAATCTTTCGATCATGTGGTAGCATCAAAATGATGACCATGGTACCATAGAAAATCGTTTGTTTTTTTTGGAATGTGAAAGACGTTTATAAATTACTCAATTGAAATTATCGAGAGAAGCATTACGTATTTTAGTGTTTATATGATGTTCAAATGTAGACATTTCTTCTTCTTCACATGGTCTTTCTGAAAAATTAGTTGAAGCACGTAAGTCTTCAGCCATATGTATAAGCAGTGGTTTTCTTTTATCATCAATGTATCTGTACTTGGGGTCATTTCTAGTGATGCAGCAAAGGTCATCATCATTATTTATGTAAATAACTGATGTTTTTGTTTTTTAACTCGGTCGAGGCTAATGTTCGACAATTACGTCTGGCGTTGTCTACTGGTAATATAAATTGAATGAATCTTCTTAAGGTATGTCATTTTTACTTTGACTAACTCTTTTGAAATTGGTTAAAATAGTTTCAGGTGAAAATAGTTCTTTATTTTGTAAACACGTACTTACTGGATTTTCCAAATGATTTGAATAAACACATACCCTAGCGTTATCTCTGTTGTTCAAGTGTTTTGATTTATTGTCTAATATGAATTGAATATTTTTGTTAAGTGTGCCCATAACATCTGGGAATCCACATAATTTAGGATTAATTTGTATGTTGTATAATGTAGCAGCTGCCTTACACTCTTTAATTTTCTTAATCACTGACTTTACACCCAACTTTTCGTGTTATTTACAGTGACATTTATTAAATACCTGTAAAAGACAGAAAATAATATTAATAACTATAATTTTACAAAAGAAATGAAATTCAGATATGCAGATTATGTACAAATGTTGAAAACTTATCTGTCCTTTCTCACTAAAAAGATGTTTGCCCTCTCTGGAAATGTTTATAAAGTGATATAGTAAATGATTCTTTATGTATGTAAGTGTAGAACATCGTATTAACAACAGTATTCAGTAGGATCTAAGACTTCAATATCTTCAACAGTTGGAGTCCACGGTGTGTTTTTGTGTTTTTCTTATAGCAAAGCCACATTGGGCTATCTGTTGAGCCCCCCGAGAGGAATCGAACCCCTGATTTTAGCGTTGTAAATCCGAAGACTTACCGCTGTAACAGCGGGGGACGGAGTCCACGGAAAGAAGTAAATTACAGGTAATCGATATCAAAATGGATGTAACAGTACTCGTTTCATTTAGTTCAAAAATCTTACTTACATCAGATGAGTTGTCCATGGTTATCACTAGTAAAACTACAAGACACTTTAATTGCATGAACGTTTAATTCAAAGTGAGTGCAGAATGATTTGACTGCTATTTATATGTGGACTAACGACCCAGATTTGACTGTGTATTGTAAAAAAATGCTTGGCCAACTCAGAACGCGTTCTATTGCCATTCATCTGATATTTAGCAACACTGATTTTAATTGTTACTGGAGGTTTTTATTGTGTGTTAATTATATTTTACGAGTCTGTGAAAATAATTAAATTGAACTTCTGACTGACTGTTCACTATCATATATAAACTATATAAAATATAACAAAGTTGGAATTAACATGATTTGTATGAAAGCTAATCCAATAAAATTACAAACTATGATACGTTTTGTACCTGAAGTGTTAAGTATGATACTTGTTAATTTTACTCACATGGTAGTATACTGGATTACGAAAAAACATGAATTTTATGTTAGGTAATCACAGAACACTATTTTGTAACATAAGACCTTTCCATAAAGTAAAATAATCGAATAATTACAGTTAGAAGTCGCTTATGTTTTATTAAATATTTAAAAAACTACTAAGTTTAAATGTGTATAAAGTGCTTGAAGATATAGAAATGAACACATAATGTTTTTTTTTCGATGCGAATAATAAATGAAGGTTAAAACTTGCCATCAACTGGTATGTAGAAACATCCCCCACAACCCCCTAACAAACAACTATTTTGACGTCAATGCTCACACCAGGTTACGAGTGAACATATGACGGCCTTCACCCCCCAGTGGCTCAGCGGTATGTCTGCAGACTTTCAACGGTAAAATCCGGATTTCGATATCCGTGGCGGGCAGAGCACAGACAGCCCATTGTGTAGCTTTGTGCTTAATTCAAAACAACAACAATGACGGCCTCTATACAGTGTCGTATCGTTAGACTGTTTCAAATGTTTACGAAATTTGAATGTTCAAATACATGTTATATCGAAAATATATGGATAAACAGTGAGTCATTCATTTGTTATATTTAGGTGTAGCATAATAAAATCGTATATGGAACATTATAACATGTATTATATGTCTTTAATTATGTAAAAAATTACATTCTCTATAGGATGAAAAGTGTGCAAAGTAAATGATTGGTTATAATAACCACTTCATTTAATCAAATAAAGGATATGTATGATATAATAGCTGTCACATTTAAGGAAAATATTAGTACAAATATGCTTAAATATAGAAACTAAGCTTTGACCAGCATCTTAAATCAAAATCGGTTGTGCATTTTCTTCTCCTTTTATCTTAAAAGCAACAAATTTAAATATTGGCCTGGCATGGCCGGCGCGTTAAGGCGTGCACTCGTAATCCGAGAGTCGCGGGTTCGCGACCGCGTCGCGCTAAACATGCTCGCCCTCCCAGCCGTGGGGGTGTATAATGTGACGGTCAATCCCACTATTCGTTGGTAAAAGAGTAGCCCAAGAGTTGGCGGTGGGTGGTGATGACTAGCTGCCTTCCCTCTAGTCTTACACTGCAAAATTAGGGACGGCTAGCACAGATAGCCCTCGAGTAGCTTTGTGCGAAATTCCAAAACAAATAAACAAACAAAAACAAATTTAAATATTTTCCCAATAACATAATTATATGGACAAAGAAAAACTAGTAAAACAGTAAAATTTTCATAAGTTTGCATATCAAGTAAACGTCATTTTTAGAACAATAAGTTCTTTGTACATATAAAAGGTTAGAAATGTAAAAGCATAATTAAATACAGAACTAATTAATTAGTGTAGTATTTTATACATAAAGTGACTGTAAATCATAAATAAATCTAGCCATTAACTAAAAGTTGAGAAATGTTTGTCAATCTTATTATGATAGTTATTCCACTTAGAGGAACTACAAGGGCTGTTCAAAAAATACGCGGACTGACGTCATAAAACAAAATGTACTTTATTTAGAAGTTACAGGTCTGGGACCCCTTCGAAGTACTCTCCTCCCCAACGCACACACTTATCCCAACGGTTTTTCCACTTGTTGAAACAGCCCTGGTACGCTTCTTTTGTAATGTCCTCCAGCTCCTTCGTCGCATTTGCCTTAATCTCGGAAATCGTCTCAAATCATCTTCCTTTCAAGGGTCTTTTGAGTTTGGGGAAAAAATCGCAAAGAGCAAGGTCATGTGAGTAGGGGGCTGGGGAAGAACGGTGATCGAGTGTTTGGCCAAAAACTCACGAGTTCTGAGGCACAAATTTCGCAGCAACGCGGTGCATCTTCAATTTTTCGGTTAAAATCTCGTAACAAGATCCAACTGATATCCCACGCTCTTCAGCAAGCTCCCTGACAGTCAGACGTCGATTTGGCCGCACCAGTGTGTCGACGTGTGGGTCGTCAGTTGACGTGGAAGGACGTCCAGGATGCTCATTATCTTCAATGGACTGTCGACCATCCTTGAAACGTTCATGCCACTTGAAACATGCCGTACGCTTCATAGCAACATCACCATAAGCCGTGGTAAGCATAGCAAAAGTCTCAGTCACAGATTTTCCAAGTTTAACACAAAATTTCACAGCAAGTCGTTGCTCCTTCAGTTCATTCATTCTGAAATCCGCCAAACGAAAAAATCGCACTTCACTTATAACCGCGTAGCTAATACACAAATGAAAATACCTGCAATCGGGAAATGACGTCGTAATCAGCTGATTTGTGCGAACCTAGCGACACCAAGCGGATTCCTCTGGAACCAACTGTTCAAACAGTCCGCGTATTTTTTGAACAGACCTCGTATGACGTCATGTCTGCATGTCATGGTGGTTTAGCAACATGTCCTTCTATTGTGTGAAACTATCACGTCATCGTCTTTGGTGATATTATCGAATTGCACCAGTGTCTTCTGGTAACAATATTTGGAACTATGACGTCAATGTCTTCCCCATTGCTTTAGGTCGATATATTTATGGTGTTATTTGGCGGCGTGTTATATTCTAGTCCCAATACCTACTTAAATCCTAATAGATTGAAACTTGAAAAAAACGGATTTTCAAAGACATTTTATTACATTGCAAATTATTAGTTGTGATGTTAAAAGTGGTGAATTTTATTATGAATTTTGGGGTCTTCTCTTGAGACTGTCTTTCTGGTTTTGTCTTGATTAGCTTGCACAAAAACTCGATTTCATACTTTAAAATAATAAGTAGATTTAAGTAATGATGTAATATGTTATTTCAGTTAAAAACTAGAAAACGCAGAATGTGAAATATAAGCAAAATTAATAAACCCCAGAGACACAAAAAGTTTGAGTTAATGTATCGCTTTACATTATTTCATGGACTTTAAAAAGGTTAATTGTATTGGATTCTTGGTTTCACTCTGAGCTACTTATACAGCCCACTATGAAAATAATTTTTGGACATTTTGCTCATGCTAAAAGCTTCTTAACAATAACATATGGTAAATATACATATTTTTCTTTAAGTTACTTCAAATTTGGAAATGTGAATGATAGTGTGTTTAGTTCCGAACAATATAATGGGTGGTATCCTATTTACGACATAAAATTTGTCATCAACAATATTCCTGCCTGTTCTCTCGTCATTTCAGAAGTGGATGTTGATCTTTGTCTTTTAAAAAAACGTTTGAAGCCGGCCTTTATTATTCCTATAGTAATCAAACTTCTACTTAACTCACTTAAATGTACTGCCTTCACACATTTGAGGTTAACTCATTCCAGAGGCCAGCCACCCTCTTAGAAAAATAAAACTGTCTCAGCTGAAGATAACTACTATTTTATCAAAATTTATAATTTTTATCCTAGTTCTACTTTTAGTTCCAGTTATGAAAGAAAAAAAGTAATCAACACAGTCTAAAACACTTCATTTAGAACTCCTCTAATACTTCATTCTTAAAGATAAAACAATTTCAGATATTTTAATCTCTCCTCATATGAAAAATGCTCCACCCCAGGCAACATTCTAGTAGCTCCCCTCTGAATCCTTTTCCATTAATTTATTATCCTTTTTTAGGTAAGGAGCCAAAGACTGAATACAATATTTCAAATGTGATCTATAAAGTCTTTAGAGTTGTATCAAATAATCAGTGATGTCGAGGGCTAGGCTATTTGCGCTAGCAGTCTCTAATTTAACAGTGTAAGACTAGAGGGAAGGCAGCTAGTCATCACTACCCATTGCCAATGAGTAGTGGGATTGACCGTCACATTATACGCCTCCACGGCTTATAGGGCGAGCATGTTCGGTTTGACGGGAATTTGAACCCGCAACCCTCGGAGTACGAATCGATTGCCTTAACCACCTGGCCATGCCGAGCCTTTCATAATCATAAAATACAAGTTTCCCTTTACTAACTTTCAAGGGTGTTACCGCCATCCTAACATTTTTGAACCCTTAATGTATTTAAAGAAATAAATATTCAGTATTTTTTTTTACATTTTCTCTAAGCTTCTTCTCACGCATTCTTTTTGATATCCCAATTTCCTGTTTGACCATTTTTTTTGAACTTCTATACTATTCAATTTATTTATTTTTGTAAACTGTGATGATTTTCTTAATTTATTCCCCCCAGTGGCTCAGCGGTATGTCTGCGGATTTACACGCCAAAATCCGCGTTTCGATTCCCGTGGTGGGCAGAGCTCAGATAGCCCATTGTGTAGTTTTGTGCTTAATTCAAAACAACAACAAATTCTTAATTTATCTCTTATATCTGTCCTGGGTAAACCTGATTTTTATTTGCGGCTACCCTTTTCTTTTATAAATAATACGGTTATTTTGAATATTTACGAGTTTTCTATAGAGGGCATGTAAAAATGTCGAAATCTGTTTTTATATAAACTGTCTGGGAAGGCCATGTGGTTAGAGCTCTCGGCTTGTAACCTGAGGGTTTGAATTGCCGTCACACCAAACATGCTCACCCTTTCAGCCGTAAAGGCGTTATAATGTTGAGGTTAAACCTACTATTCGTTGGAAAGAAAGAGTAGCCCAAGGGTTGGCGAAGGGTAGTGATGACAAGCTGCCTGGGTAGCATAATCTAATTATTTTATTTAAGCATTATTATGGAAGTCTGAATGCATAATATCCTCTAAAGTACTGCCATGGAATTTTTTATACATTTTATCGTTTAGTATGAAAGTTTATATCTATATTATCCTCTTGAGCACTTCCGTAGAAACTTGTATGTATGTTCTCACATAAAGCGCTCTCGTGTTAGTTTGTATGCATGCCATCCCTTATAGTTCTACCATAGAAATCTGTATGTATGTTATCATTTAAAGATCTGTTATGGAGATGCTATACAATATTGATGTCGAAACACTTTGTATTTTGCTTTGTTTGTTTATTTTTAATTTCGCGCCTAGCTACACGAGTAGTGTCTGCGCTACGCTAAACGTCCCTAATTCAGTTGTGTAAGACCAGAAAGAGGACAGCTAATCATCACCACCAACTCTTGGGATACTTTTTTATCAGCAAGTAGTGGGATTAATCGTAATATTATAACGCCCCCATGGCTGAAAAGGCGAACATGTTTGGTGTAACGGAGATTCAATGGGCAAATTTGCACGTTTTCATTTACATAAGGTCTGAATAAAACAACATATGAATCAAGCTTTACATGTATTTTACTAAAGCTATACAAAAATGTTTAGAAGTGAGTAGTTTTTCAACATTTGCAACCATAAGGTAAATCACTTTTATGTATCAGCCCCCGAATAGTCTTCCATCATGTTTTCATTATATGCTCCTTGGTAGCGGTATTCAAAGTCCAGTATATTTTGGAGGAAGTGCTCACCTTGCTCCTTTGAGTATGCGTACCACACTATTCTTTGTAATACATCAATAAATACCACACTGTTCTATGTATTGTCATTGAATCCCACATAGTTTTATGTATTAATTCAACAAATATCATATAACTCTTTGTATTACATTAATAAATACCATGAAACTCCATGTATTACAGCCTTAAATGCCAGACACTTTTGTGTTTGAAGCTTTAAATAAAACATAGTTCTATGTTTACACCGTTAAATGCCACACAGTTCTGTGTTTACGTCGTTAAATTACACACAGTTTTATGTATTCAATTTTAAATATCTTATATTTCTTTCAGTTACATCAATCAATGTAATTTAATTTTCCAAGCCGCAATGGTGAACACAAAACAGTGTTCTGTAAATAACCAGCTAATGTGATATTATTATCCATAGTATATCGCGGAACACTAATTTCCTGTAATTTTCCACTGAATACCACACAGCCGTCCATAATGCATTATTAATATAATTTATATATGTATATTACATCAATAAATGACATATGTTATTTTTAAATTTATCAATGAATATCGGTTAGATTTTCTTATCACAGTACTAAACATTGCATGTTTCCATAATACATTATTTAACACAAATTAATTCTCTGCAGTTGATATTATCTAGCTATCTGTAGCATACAATTAAATACCACTTAGGTTTGTATCAGGAACTGTTGATTAATTCTAAACTACCTTATTATCTTATTTAATAGATACTAAGATTTATAACAAACATTTCGCGGTTTTAAAAAAAAATTATATTAACCGTAAAGACGATTGAGTTCCTGCTAGCAATTATTTTCATGTTCTGTTCAAGTGGTTGTAGTTAATCTGATGAATATGTCACTTTAACGCTGGAAACAGTAATAAGCCTTTCTTATATAATTCTCTTTAAACAGGATTTAAATCTGTGGGAATCATGACTTGACACCAGTTACTTGAGCACAGTGTTTTTCTCACTCCGGTATTGTTCTGTATTATGCAATAAAACTCTACTCAATAAGTTGCTGTATGTGATATGTTTGAATTTCATGTCCTGAAAACTACTTATATCACCGGTAGCACCAAACATGCTCGCCCTCACAGCCATGGGAGCATTATAATGTAGGTCATTCCCACTATTCGTTGGTAAAAGAGTAGCCCAAGAGTTGGCAGTGGATGGTGATGACTAGCTGCCTTCCCTCTAGTCTTACACTGCTAAATTAGGGATGGCTAGCGCAGATAGCCCTTGAATAGCTTTGCACGAAATTCCAAAAACAAACAAACTACATATTTGCAATACGCGCTGTTGGAATATACTGTTATAAAATTAATGTAACGTTTCATTGTCGTTGCAGAACATCATTAGCTTGTGATAAATATTACCAATGTATCGTTTCAGTAAGTATAGAGCAACATAGCTACCTTTTCAGTAATTTTATATACGCTATAATAAAATTACATCCTGTATTAATCCATAACTCCCTGCCAACACAACAAAGCCTTGACAAAAATAATGTTCATCTTGTTGCAAAAGTGAATAATAGTAACAAATGCATGTGTTTATTTACAAGTAATAAAAATATTTACAATTTATTTTCTATTTTAATAGTTCTATTCTAGTTTTTTTCCGAAATAAAGTGATTGAAGTTTTCATTTATCGTGATTATAAAATATATTGCAAGAATGAATATCTTCGTAGGAGTTTGAAAGTTTCAAAATGTTTTTTGAAGGATAAACAAACGGCATTCTAAGCAACATTGATACTAACACTTCACATGATTACTTGAATAAATTCAATAGTTCTGAGACGCAACAGAAAACATGAGACGCAACTGAACAAATTACTACTACAAATGAAAAAAGCTAACACAATTTCACAAACACTTTACTCCTACCTACGTAAAACCGACAAACGCACACCGCAAATATACAGCATCCCGAAACCTCATAAACCAGATTATCCATTACGACCAATAATGTCAACATATGAATCGTTTAATTACAATCTCGGTAAATACATAGCATGGGCATTCTCCAAATATGTAACATCAGCCAGGTCATTCATCAAAGACTCTTTTAATTTCAAGTCTAATCTAAATCAACTTAATCATAAAGCCTTAATGTCCAGTTTCGATGTTATATCCCTCTTTACAGAAGTTTCAACAACAGAAGCCTGCAAGATAGCCTTAGAACTCTATAGCCGAGACCCTAACCCAATTATAGACATTCCCAGTAACCAGTTAGCAACCCTCATAGAATTCACCACAATAAAGACAAACTTCATGTTCAACAACCAAAACTATATACAAACAAATGGTCTAAGCATGGGCAACCCAGTATCACCAGTTCTAGCCAATATTTTTATGACACAAATTGAAACACAAGCAATTAATACAGCATTACATCCACCACTATACTGGTACAGATATGTAGATGACACGGTTGCGGGATTCAAATCTACAGAACACATACTTAATTTTTTCAATCACATTAACTTTATACATCCTAACATTAACTTCACATGTGAACAGGAAGAAAGCAATCAAATATCATTTCTTAACCTCAAAATTATAAGAACCGACACACAATTCAAAACAGAAATCCACCGAAAAATCACCCATACTGGACTATACATTCCTTGGGACTCAGCACATGAAACAAAACAAAAACTCAACATACTAAGAAACCAAATAAACACAGCCATAAAACTATGATCACCAGATAAAATTAACGATGAATTAGTCAAAATAAAACAATACTTCATCAACATCAATAAGTTTCCTCCACAAACCGTAGAAAACATTATACGCAGACACCTAGACAGAAAGCAAAATCAACCAACAAAAGTAAATATATCTCACGAATCAAAAAATCACGAAACCATATACTGCTGTATACCATATATTCCTGGCGTCAGCAAACAAATAACCAACATTTGGCAAAAACTAGTAACAAAATATAACATTCCAGTTAATACTAAATTTATTCAAAAACCAGGCACAAAACTGAGGTCTATACTATGTAAGAACTACACTGACAAACACCACACCAACATTATTTATAAAATACAATGTGATAACTGCCACGACTTCTATATTGGAGAAACAAGTAGAAAAATGGAAACCAGATTCAAAGAACATAAAAAGTCACCTTCACACGTTTTCGAACACTGCAAGTCAAATGAACACAACATAACCATAGAAAACATTAAAATACTAAATAAAGAAACAAACATAAACAAACGCAAAATTAAAGAAGCCTTACTTATACAACAACTTAAACCCAAAATAAACCAATATAAAGGAACGCCATTATACTTATATTAATATTATAGATAAAATTATATATTCAAACATCTAACCCCGCCCTCTACATTACGACACTCAGTTACACAACCCCTTCCAAACATGTGGTCAGCTTCCGGTCAGTTACCTCTTTCTTTGTGAACCTGACGATGACCGAAGAAAGTCGAAACGTTGTTCGCTCTTCTATTTGAAATATTTTCTCAACCCAAATGAGCCGTTTTTGCATATAAAATTCAATAGTTCTGTTCTATCTATCCACATTGGAATTTAGGTCTACTCTGAACTGGGAAGTTATGTGCAACCACAACCTCTTCCTTCTTCCAAGAAAGTGGATTTATTTTATTTTGTATTCTTTATTATTCAGAAAATGCAACACATGTATCAGTGTTTGTACTGAGTACGTAAGCCGATTCCTTTCTCTTTCAATGCTATGTCCATGTATGTAACACTATTAACATTTACCAAGCAACTCTTTTCAAAATCTCATCATTTAATTTACGAGAAAGTCGTGTGCATCGCAAACAGTTCCAGTGATAATCACACACTTTGTGCTCGACTAAATAACTAGTAGTGTATTGTACATGAAAAACTCTTTCAATGTACTCATAATTCTTAAAGCTAATGATATGACTACATACTATTACTGGTCTGTACACATAGTATAATGGCCTGGCATGGCCGAGCGCGTTAAGGCGTGCACTCGTAATCCGAGGGTGGCGGGTTCGCGCCCGCGTCGCGCTAAACATGCTCGCCCTCCCAGCCGTGGGGGTGTATAATGTGACGGTCAATCCCACTATTCGTTGTTAAAAGAGTAGCCCAAGAGTTGGCGGTGGGTGGTGATGACTAGCTGCCTTCCCTCTAGTCTTACACTGCAAAATTAGGGACGGCTAGCACAGATAGCCCTCGAGTAGCTTTGTGCGAACTTCCAAAAACAAAAACAAAACACATAGTATATTAAAAAAACGGTAAGTTCAAGAAGTCTTGACAAAAATGAATAAAAACCTTATAGCCTGGGTTATAGAATTTTTATTCATTTTGATATACATAGTATATATTTTAATAACGTTTTCAGTTGACGTTCCTCGGTTTTTACCGATCAGATCCCCAGCTTAGTTCGTACATTGTCATATTCGACTTTAGGCTTAATCCACGTTAGTTTAAATTCGTATGTCAAGTCTAACAGTTTTACATTACGAAGAAGGTTCCATGTAAGCATAACTCGAGCGAGTATCCGCTGGATTTAGTTAATTTAATGGATAATTCTGATAACGTTTATTCTTTTTCGATATTTTTAATAATATTAGAATACTCTGTTTAAGGTTGCATATTTGTAGCTGTTATAGACGGTGTAGTAAAGCTCTTCCAAAATGTCATACTGTACGCAAAATGCGATTCGAGATCTTAGAGATAAATTGATACGCACAGAGTACGCACACTCTTCATTTTCTATTTTCCAATAAGTTAGATAACCAACAAGTAATACCGTGCAGTAATTCCATTTAAGACATGCAGGACCTGAGATCATTGAGTCACACAGTATCGCATGTTTTCTCTGTCAAGAAAGTAGGCGACAGTGCATTTGTTTTTATTGAAACTATCTATCAGTTAGTCTAATTAAGTTACCAGTTATTCCCGGAATTTTCTGAAACCGTTCCTTACTTCGGGAACTTACCCGTGACTCACAATAATATCAATAGTCTGTTGCTTATTATACGTTAAATATTCTGCTTAAAGAGCAATAACACTGATTGGTTGGTAAATATCCAGCGTATTAGATGGTTTTACCTCCTTATGAAACAAGTTAATAGTTCTAATTCTAGTTCGTTTTGAAATTCGCGAAAAGCTACTCAAGAGCTATCTGGTTTAGCCATCTCTGATTTAGCAATGAAAGACTTGAGGGAAGTCAGCTACTCAACACCACTCACTTGGTCTACTCTTTTTGTAACGAATAGTGTGAGTGACCGTCGCATTAAATTGCTCCCAAGGCTAAAAGGACGAGCATGTTCGGTGACGGGAATTCGAACCTGAGACTTGTACGTTGTGAGTCGAATCTCCCAACCACCAGGCCATGTTAGGCTTACAACAGCTCAAGTGGATTGGTTGTTGTTTTTGAATTAAGCACAAAGCTACACAATGGGCTATCTGTGCTCTGCCCACCACGGGTATCGAAACCCGGATTTTAGCGTGTAAGTCCGCAGACATACCGCTGAGCCACTGGGGGGCGGAGATATATATGTATATATGTGTGTATGTGTATGTATATAGTGCTTATATTAAAATAAGATAACAAATTGTGCGAGCTTTTAAAAAATATGTTATCAATATAATCCATCGTGTTTTGACTTAAGAATTATTTTAAACCTTAAAACAAATATTATCTAAAAATTATTTCAAATGTATGCAGGCACGTGCTTAGTGACGTTTAAACAGTTCACAGTCAATAACTGTTCATAGGCGAAAACTTCAGTTAAACAAAAACTCGATTTCAAGTTCAAAAATTCATAATTCGGAATGCATAACGCGTTTTAATTGTTATGTAAAACTAAATTTCTATTTAACTATATTGTTTCTTATGGATGTTAGTATACAGTCATAAGCACAGACCACAAATTAACCCAGCAAGTTCAAAATATAAATTGCTAATTACGTTTTAACAGTAGTGCTAACGATCAGGTTTACAGTATAGCTATGGGTTCCAAATTACCTTTTTTTCTGGGCCTGGCATGGCCGAGCGCGTGAAGGCGTGCACTCGTAATCCGAGGGTCGCGGGTTCGCGCCCGCGTCGCGCTAAACATGCTCGCCCTCCCAGCCGTGGGGGTGTATAATGTGACGGTCAATCCCACTATTCGTTGTTAAAAGAGTAGCCCAAAAGTTGGCGGTGGGTGGTGATGACTAGCTGCCTTCCCTCTAGTCTTACACTGCAAAATTAGGGACGGCTAGCACAGATAGCCCTCGAGTAGCTTTGTGCGAAATTCCAAAACAAACAAAACCTCTTTTTCTAGGTAACATTTTTTTCTTTATTTTATAAAAAATAATATTTGAATGGTTATCAACATTTCTTAGATCATTATATTTTCGGAGCTATGTAGATGGCACCATTACTATTTTCAATATCCAAGATCAGTTTGTCCGTAGTTTTTACAGTGGTTAAATAAGAATAATAACAGTGTTTAATTTACTGTTAAGCCTCAGAAAGACCATCAGCCTGCATTTTTAAACACATTGGTTCATAAATATGGTAGAAACTAGAAATGTGAAGTTTACCATAAAAAAATATTTATTGGCCTTTATTTTAATATTACAATTTCTTCACCAAATTTTAAAGAAAACTTAATTAAGATCTTAATTTCATGCATATAAAATCTCAGGTATCTGTGATTTAGTGTATGAAAACTTTGGTAACATTAGTAGATTCACGTGCAAAAATAGTTTTTCAGTATATTTGACTAATGAAATAATTTGGGGCTGTTTAACCGAACAAAATAACTTTCACAAAACCGTCAACTTACACAGTTCCTAAACGTTCACTTCGTATAACCTTGCCTATACAAGTAACTATTCTTTGTGTCTTAAAAAAAAACGTACGTGTGAAGTGAATCGGCAAGTACAACTAAGGCGTTTTTTAAACTTGAATCTCGTCTGCAGAATTTTTTTAGAACCTTTCCATTAAAAACAATAAATGTAGTTTATCAACTTCCTTGTCCTTGTTACATCAATACATTATTGTTTTAACATTGTCTCCGGCTACGGATACAAATTTTATTTCTTCAAACACTGTCTGAATATTTTTTTGTGCGTGTTAGCTATACACAACTGTTCATTTTGAGTTTAATACAAGAGTATTATTTACCTTATATTAAGGGAGCCTTAAAGTAAGTTATTTTTTTAGAAAGAATAGTTATGGCAAGTTTGCTTACATAATTATTTACGAATCACTTGTTGTCAACTTATGTTATGTTACTCAAACCTTCTGAATTTTTCTCTTTGCTTTAAGTGAGTATTGTTACACCATAATGTCTCGTAGTTCTTAGAAAGTTCTAGGTTTCAGTCAGCAGTATATATATATACAGGCCACCGAGTTAGTGGAAATCAGTTAGTGAAAGCGAAAGTAAGACAAAGCTAGTGAGAGGCTGTGTTTATAAGTTTAGCCATAAAGAGGGTATAGTGTAATAATAACAGATTATATTGTTGTATTAGAGAAGAGGAGCGTAATTCTTGTTAATTAAGTTATGATATAACTGAAACAACCTGTGTGGGTTTTTGACGTCAAAAGGAATTACTTAAAGCTCTGGATACAACCGTGGTGATTAATTGTGTAATGAAAAATTGTATATATGCTTGACTTGTTTTAATGTTGAAATTTATCGCCAACAAATCACAAACACCTACATTAAATAATCTTGCCCATCCATATATATAAAATCTGAACAGCGCGTTTTTTATTTTTTCACATATGCGCATTAATTATTTTATAAAATAACTTAAAGTGAAAAATAGCATTTCGCAAGAGCCAAACACATAACGTTTCTAGAGAAAATAGTATAAAACTACTTTTGTATAACACGTGTTTTTAATCTCATTAGTCGTACCCTACCGTCTAATAAACGAAGATCTTAACCAATTACCAATTTTAAATATCCCCCAAATCCTCTTTCTAATGTACGAATCAACGAATCAATAGTTTCGTTTTATAGCAACATGTTGCTTGTACTTCTAAAAATGATCATTAGCTAATAGCAACTAACTTGTTAAATGTAATTTTTATTATGTGAGAGAAAGGACAAGTAACTACTATATTTCATAATAATCGCAGAATTTCTAGTTAAGTTTTGATTAGATATACATAAAGAAGCTTTCTTTGTGAAAACAAAAGTTACTGCTAACGGCATCTTGATCCTAACATCTCAGTTCTTACCCGACTGAGATGGTTTCATCATTAGAGATGAGAATTTTGTGTATATGTATTGCTCTTCTGTTTTTCTAGCTTATGTTTACATTTAAACAAATGAAATTTTATACTACGTAGTTCCTTATATTTTCGAACCGCATAAAATGTTTTATACCTCAGACGCGCTGCTGTTTCCTGGTTTCTCACTATGGCAACGTACGTGACCTTTATAGATAAATAATAAAAACCTGCTGCGCACTTTGTCTTTTCTTTTGTAAGAAATATTGAACCATTTTCAATATTTTATTCAAGGATTCTGTATTACAGATACATTTTGTAATATTCGTTAAGAGTTCCCTCACAAGATGGTTGAAATTACCAATAAATGTTAGTTATTGTCACTCATTACTGTTGGAGTTCTTGTAGTTATCGGCGGATACTTTTGTTGTGGCTGTTCACTACATAAATATCTGTATTAATACGTATTGTTGTTCACCGTCATATCTGTCGTCAGGGGATACTGTTCATTGTGAAAGTTGTCACCAATATTTATTATTCAGAAGTTATCATTGATCACTATACTGAAGTTGTTATTAAACAACGTTGTAATTCTGATAAATATCATTGCAGTTGTAGTAAGTGGTCACAGTTTATCGTTGGGACTACTTAGTACCACGGTTGTCGTCGCTGTATATATATATAAACTTATAAGCTTCTTTTTTCCTAATCGTTTTTACAATTATCAGGATTGATAATTATTCCGGATGCCTTCAGTAAAAATTATTATAGTTTATGAAAATCCTCATTCATCAATTTTACATCTGCAATTAATCACTATTACAATTTGTCAGTGGTCAGTATTACAAATCATATATCTTTTGCTTAGATACATAAATGTAATGAAAAAATCATAAAAATGGAATAATATGAGAATGTGTGTTGCTTATGAAAGTCTCACAATATTATTATGTATTTTATTTATTGTTTTAGCTAAAGAAAAATACGACATGAGGTAATGTAAACTATAAAATCCAACCAGTTCTTTTTCTGTTTATGTTATTACAATATTTTTATAGCATTAATTTGTAAACATATTTGGTTGATACTGTGGAAATTATTATGGAAAAGACACACAGAAAAGGTTTCTAAAATGTACTGTAGTGAGTTGAACCTACCATCTTTATCGTGGAAGACCGAGCAGAACCTACCATCTTTATCGTGGAAGACTGAGCAGAACTTGTTCTTAAAACAGTTTATCATCATGTACAACTTTTACATTTTTTCATCATCATGGCTACAAACCAAAGATGCAACTAGCAACACTGCAAAAAACAACTTATCTTGTATAAGAAATATAAAAAGATGTCAAAAAAGTGTTAATTTTTCTCCTATAAATAAGGAAGTTTTCGTTACTATTTACTGGAATTTCTGCGACAAAACTCGCTTGATCAACTATGGAAGGCTCATTGTAGTTTCTTCTGCACATAGAAGTTTTTTGAAGGCTTCTCTGAAGTCCTTGTTCTTCCAACCGTAGATTACAGGATTAGCTGCAGATTTTCCGAAATACAAACAAACAATATATCGCTTTGCAATTCCTAAGTTGTCTTGATAGGTTACATCCAGGTAGCGTAAACTAATGACGATTAAATAAGGCAAGAACCCAAGTAAACAAACTCCTAAGACTAGTGCCATCGTCCAGGTAGTACGAGCTTCCTTCCACAGGCGGCTGTTCACTTCCAGAGCAGCCACAGCTCGCGTCTGTTTCCAAGCCACCCGGAAGATGATGCAGTAGAGAACGGTAGTGAGGACGAGAGTAAGAAGAACGTGAGATGCTACGCCAGTAACAGCATATGTGGAAGACGTGATGTAGTACAAGTCACATTCCTTGGTAGAGTCGAAAGTTTCGCCGATACCAATCAAAGGAAGCGTACTAATGACCCCCATATACAGCCATACGCTAATTATATAAGATGTGGCGTATCGAGGCTTCATAATACGATGATATGACAATGGGTGTAGTATGGCAACGTAGCGATCTATAGCTACTCCTATCAAGCAAAGCATAGAGCAACCTGTGGCGTATAGGGCGAACCAATAACGAAGCAGGCAAGTGTACTTACTACACAATTGCGGTAGGTCAAAATAGAAGAGTACGTAAAAAGGCACGTTAAGTCCAACTAATAGATCGGCAACAGCTAAGCTTACGACGAATATATTGTTAACAGTCCGCAACCGATGAAACCTATATACTGCTAACAAAACGAAAACGTTTCCCAAAACAGCAAACACTGCAAACAATAGGTCGATGGTCACGATAATTGGAATGGCGATGTCGTACGTAGCGTGGTAACATTTAATACTTGTTTCATTTCTCGTTTCTCTTCCTTCACTAATATTCTCAGAAATAATATTTAACATAACGAGATTACACTGTAAAAATATAATCTTTCAAAAAACTCCAACGTGTCTTTGTTTAGAAGGAAACAACGTAATGAATCGATTATTAATTACTAACACTGCGGATAATTTCAGTCTTAAGATCATAGGATTCATTTGTCCAAATAAAACAAAATAATTTTTTGACAAAATTTCAAAACACTAGCAAATAAAACAGAAATATGTAATAACACCACCTATTTCAATAATTATTCCCTGAAGTAGTCACAAAATAAACCTTCATTTTACAACACAACACAAATGGAAAGAAAGTCGCACGATAAATATCTGTTTTCGAAGATTTTTCAGTAATAAAGTTGAAAACAAAGAAAAGCTTTCCTTTAAACTTCCGTTTTTGGACGTATTTCGATAAAATAAAACTTCATGTGAAATACATCTTAACAAGGAATAGAAAACTTTAGACAGTAAAATGTAGTTTTGGTACACATCTTAATCACAGCCTGAGAAGACATTATATAGTTATATTTCACTTTGGAACATATTTCAATAATGCATTTAAGTCATTCTGTAAAACTTCACTTTAGCATACATTTCTATAATAACCTTTAAGAAGCCACATAATATAGTAACTCTTCACTCTTATACACAAAAGAGCAATTGTGTTCAGTTTAAATAAAACTGTTTAACTATTTTCCTCGCTGAACTACTTTGTAAAGATAATTATACCACCTTACACTGCACGAAAGAAAAAGTTGATTACTTTTTTATCAAACCTGACCATGCAGTCGGATGTGTGTTTTTTTTATAGCAAAGTCACATCGGGCTATGTGTTGAGTCCACCGAGGGCCATGCAATAGGTAGCAGCTATTAACACTCACGAACACTGAGTCTTGACTAGTTCTCTTACATCCTTAAGGAAAGAGATGAAAATGTCTTTAAAAACACACACACACCTGTAGAAATATATGCATATAAAACAAAATAACAAAGCCGTGTGTTTATGGGTTTTCCAAGGTTGTGTGTAAAGTCAGGCATACAAACTATATTTTTACACACTACACACATAAATGTCCTAAGCCTTATTTCTTAATATTTTATATTTCATAAAAGATTAGATTCTAAACTTAGAAACTTGATAATTTTAAACCAAATTATTTTATTTTTGCATTGTAAAATACAAGTATGAAGAAAACAGCATGAAGTTACTGACAAATGTGAAATGATAATCTTAATCACATAGACATTTGGTTAACGTAACATTTCATCAATGCTAATTTTCAGATATAAAAACTACACATATGATCTTGTTGTTAATAACTCGGATACTTCGACAATTTTAACAAAATGTACAGAATAATATTTCACTAGTGTATCTGTCAGATGTAAAGTTATGTTATGTTTACCAATTATCAATTGAAGTTTTATTTCTTAAAAGTATAAGTGTATTTTGCGTTGTTGCTGAGCATAGGATTCTTCTAAAGCAGCTGTCTCTGACTTGTTGGCAATAAATGAACGACATGCATTCCATTTTTTACAAAATAATATATATTTGGAACAAGTTAAACATGCCCTCTACAGATTCTTTACATTATAAAGATCACAGGGATATCATAAACACTATATGGTTCTCTTCTTGTCAAACGCCCACTTAGACCTGTTCACTTACTTCACGATTTCAACTGACAAGCTGAACTACCTTTTCCTATTTATATCACACTAGCACTCTGTCTACAATTCACTAACAATCATGACGCAAGTAACCGCGATTGAATACTGTCCTTACAGTAACTGTTTGGTCTTCTAAATATCCTTTGTTCCTCGAGTGAACTCAAGCTGATTCAATTACTTTACAACCACGCTTTGACGGTATTAATTATATTTGCTATTCCATTGGGCCCAGCGTAATTAAGAGTGTTAAGGCGAGCGACTCGTAATCTGAGGGTCGCGGATTTGCATCTCCATCGCGCCAAACATGCTCGCCCTTTCAGTCGTAGTGGCGTTATAATGTGACGGTTAATCTCACTATTCGTTGGTAAAAGAGTAGCCCAATGATAACTAGCTGCCTTCCCTCTAGCCTTACACTGCTAAATTAGGGACGGCTAGCACAGATAGCCTTCGAGTAGCTTTGTGCGAAATTCAAAAGAACAAACAAGCTTTCTCATTGTTAGTTTTATTCTGACATAAAAACGTTAAGCCTATCGCTTTTACTGAAGTTAACTTCACGCTGAACTTTTCCTTGACCATGACGTTACTCTCGTCTGCTTTTATCTATCTTTTCCCGATAATTTCACACTATTAATATTTTTATTACTTAATCGTCTGTTCACTGTAATCTCTAGATCAATGAGTTACAAACACAACTTCCAATAATCATCTGCGTTAAATTTTCTTATAAGAATAATAAAAAAACACCAAATAATCGTAAAATATTCATCCATGAAATAAATAAATAAATAATATCTACACTAAATAGTCTTTTATATCATTACAGTATCTTTACGCCTTGAATACGAAAGCCGTGTGCCTTCAAATAATATTCTCACGGTAAAATCTTACAGTAAATCTGGAAATTTTCACCATTAAGTACATATAGGAAAAGTCTCATTCAGCCTGTTGGTAAGTTGGTGGTGAAAGCCGGCGTTTTCTGTTGTGTAATTACTTTTTGTTAGCAATGAACCATATTTCTGTATCTTATTTATTTTATGATTTGAAGAAAGCTGCATCAGTATCAGTTGACTCTTGCTGTTCACTATGGCCATATTCCACATTGGTGTGAAATGTCATGAACTGGCAAATCGTCAAGCCAGATTTAACAAATATTCGTCAGCTATTTGAACGAACACCACTTGTAGTTTTAGAATACCACACGTTTCGTAAGACGCCAATGTACAAATGAATGAAACAAAGTACAATAGTCTATAACAGCAGCTTTATCATGTCGTAGCTATATTGTTATTTCAAAATATTCTTTTGTTTTATTGTGCACTTTAATAACTTTATCTAATATAGCTTCGGACACAAACCACATAGGACATTAATTTGAGCTAACAGTTGAGTTTCCAGCAAACTTTATTAAATATCTGTACCTACCGCTCATTTCGTCAAATAGCTCTGTTTGCAGCCAACTCCGTTAAGTAGCCGTGTCTCTCGTCAACTTTGCCAAGTGGCTGTGCCTACCGTTCATTACGTCAATATGCTGTGTCTACTGTCAACCTTATAAAATTTCTGTGTCTACCGCCAACATCGTCAAGTAGTGCTTATGTCCACAATTAGTTATAGAACTTCATATCAGACACAAATAAAGCCATGACACACTATCTTTTCGACGATGGATCTGACATCTACTTTATCCGTAACTTGTTTTTTGTTGTTTTGAATTAATCACAAAGCTACACAATTGGCTATCTGTTCTCTGCCCACCACGGGTATCGAAACCCGGATTTTAGCGTTTAAGTCCGCAGACATACCACTGAGCCACTGGGGGGGGGGGGCTATCTGTAACTTACTCTAACGATATGTTTCATTTATAAATATTACCTGAGTATTATTTTCTTTCTTTAGAGTTTCTAATAACTAAAGAATCATTAACTAAAAATTTCAATTATGTAAACACCTTAGCTATTGTAAAGATATCTTTTGAAAGTAGTTATTTCTACGTTGCTTGGTATAAAAGATGTATCTAACAGTCACCTAAAGACGTGTCTAGCATAACTTCTTGTAGAAGCTTGTCCAGTGGTTATGCTCTGTGTTTTTTAATGTAAGTTGTGTAAAAGTCATGTGACATAAAGTTGCGGTAGATTCTATTAATTGATTTCTCTGCGCAGCCACACACACTATGGTATCCCCGACCAATGGCTTTCCTTGCCTAACCACGTGACAAACCAAGCTCCAATAGACCAGCTATAAGTATTTATGGTGAGAAATAGACAAATAAAGTTTGTTAGCGGTTTGTTTTGTTTGTTTATTTATGCTTCTCTACCGTTAGAATCCACATACCATATCACTTTATATTTTCTTCCTATTACAGCAGACACGATGAAAATACTTTGATTATTGGGCAAAATTAATCATAATGTAACTAAAATACACCGGAAACCTAGTTTGCCCCTGAAGAAGAAAGGTCCACCTTTCGAAAGCTCTGGGGTTATAAGGTTTTTACTTCATTTCCGCCGGAAAAACTAAATAATAATTAGCGAGAGTAACTACATTACAGACTGCACTTTTTGTTTAAATTTTGTGTGTGTGTGTGTTACTTGCAGTTCTCTAATTAATAAAGTCATTAACTCACAAGAAATTTGGTGCTGGAATAGTTCAGAAAATTGTATTTCTGAAAAGTAAAAGATTTAAATTTAATTTCGATTGTCGTTAACGAGTCGCAACCGAAATTTCATTTGATATTTTCTTCCTAATTTTCGTTTTAACAAGCTTATTCATAACAGTTGACGGTAATAATTTATAAGACAAAGTTTGGTCTCTATAAGCTTCTTGTTTATTTGTTTTGGAATTTCGTACAAAGCTATTCGAGGGATATCTGTGCTAGCCGTCCCTAATTCAGCCTAGAGGGCAGGCAGCTAGTTATCACCACCTACCGCCAACTCTAGGGCTACTCTTTTACCAACGAATAGTGAAATTGACCGTAACATTATAACGCCCCCACGGCTGGGAGGGCGAGCATGTTTGACGCGACCCTCAGATTACGAAGCGCACGCCTTAACGCGCTAGGCCATGCCAAGCTATAAGCTTCTTCTTGTACGAACTTTTATGCTTGTAGTTTGTCCCATTCTGTTGTCTTTGTATCAAACATTTATTTTTAGTATCAAATTTTAGAAGCCAAATTCGTTAGGTCTTAATTGGAAACTAATTTTGCTATTGGAAACCACCATCAATGAAGTAATTTATTCGTTGCTATATATAAGAAAAAAAATTTACTACGAAGATTATTATATTTGAACACAGTGAATGATGAAGTTTAACATAACTTTGTTCTTTTTCTAGAACATAACTAAATCATTCCATAGTGGAGAGATAATAGTAAATGACACTGAACACCGAGTGTGTATTTTCTTATAGCAAAGCCACATCGAGCAATCTGCTATGTCCACCGAGGGAAATCGAGCCCCTGATTTTAGCGTCATAAATCCCCAGACTTACCATTGTCCAAACTGGTGACTAAACAACGAGTAAATAAATGTACGTTTCTCTATTTTCGGAGTTAATGAAAACGCAAGAAAGGAAATCCTGCACTTTGAATACCAATAAAGATTCGTACATCATTTTTATGTGTTTTTACTTGATCTTGTACTTGTGTACATTGTTAACTTAATCTAGTAATATTACCTTGGATTTATTCTTAACAAACTTAGCTAGTGAGTTTCCAAAGTGAAGTATATTTGATTCTTCCTTTAACGTTAATATTAGATTTGTTGTTGTTTTGAATTAAGCACAAAGCTACACAATGGGCTATCTGTGCTCTGCCCACCACGGGTATCGAAACCCGGATTTTAGCGTGTAAGTCCGCAGACATACCGCTGAGCCACTGGGGGGCGTTATTATTAGAAACAGTATTGGTCAGTTTAGTATGTCTATTATTATTTATAATTTAATTATTATAACTATAATGCAAAGATTATTTTTCATTGTTATCTTAGTATAAGAAAGGTTAACTTAGACCTATTAACTTGGACAAACCTTGCAATAAAATAGTTATAATATGATATTTAGTTCTCTATACTTATTACCAGGTTCATTTTAATTAGGTGGTTTGATCTAATCGGAAATTAATACTATTAAACTTTACATAGTAATTGTTTAAAAATTAACTTTATCTTACTAACACTCGAGATTTACGTTAATTTATCTAGTATTTTTTTCAAAAGTTATCTTTAGCTATTAATTATATTCACATTAATTTTATCTTGTTCATTGTATGTGTACCCCAGTGGCTCAGCGGTATGTCTGCGGACTTGCACGCTAAAATCCGGGTTTCGATACCCGTGGTGGGCAGAGTACAGATAGCCCATTGTGTAGCTTTGTGCTTAATTCAAAACAACAACAACAATCTTGTTCATTGTGTTTAATGTCAACCCCACCTAGAAGACATGTCTAACGTTAACTTCATCTAGTAGTTGTGTTTAAAATTGTCATCATTTAAAGTTGTATACATACAGGCCAACACTACTAATATAAACGTCTATAGTTAATTTTATCTGGCAGTTGTGTCTATCGTTGACTTCATCTATTAGTTATGTCTGTTGCTAACGTTATATATTACTTTTGTCTAAGTTTAACTTCATCTACTAGTTTTATTTAACATTAACTTTATATAATAGTTACCCTTAGTATTCTAGCAGCAGTCTATAGATGTGCGTAGATCATTCTAGGTATATATTTTCAGCAAATGTTTATAGACTTCTTACAGGGTATTTATTCTAAGGCATTCCCTTATGTTGAGATACAACAGGGTCAAATAATGGAAAACTGTTAGAAAGGTCCATTTCATGGTGTGAAGAGCTTTTCATAAGTTCCATAAAGAACAGTATTTTGAGTTCTAGAAATTCTTATTAAGATAATAAAGCTTATTAATACTCTATCTCTTATTCAGATGTAAGTTTTTCACAGTAAATATTTGATTGGTTTACAGTCAAGATCCTGTTATTTTCACAATTGAAAGATTCAGGATTTTCACTCAAAAATACATAAAATGCAGTTTTTGCTCTACTTGACTATAATAAAAAGTAAGATGTACCATAAATCTTACAGTGAAAGTAAAAAATTGAATCACGTGACAAAATACTGAACAAGTTGTTTTATCATGAAAACTCTGTAATGACTTGTGAAAGCCCTTTATTCTTTTGGAAATACATATGACTGCAGCTTTGATTTGATTTCTTCTATCCATTAGGATCACCAACCAATTCAAATACACACATACTTCTCTTCAGGATCGTGGCCAGAAATGGCCATTTGGGGAGGGTTAGTCGGAGTGCTTGATGCAAGCGCATAGGCGCAAAACCATGCTAGGGAGGGTTTGATGAGTTTTACACTGAATATTCATTGCTGCCAGTGACTGTAGGCCTACAGCCACAGGATATTAGGCCTGCTCTGAAGTATAGCTCCAAGCCTTTCTCTTCGAGGTTATTGTACTCTCATAACAAATTTTCCGATGTATAAAATAACTTAATTAGAACTACGTCTTTCTGTCTCTTTAAAATAAACGCTGAAACCAAAAAATGCCTCCTTGAGAATGCCTGGATGCCAAGGAATGATTATGTTTCTCCAAGTGTGGTCCAAGAAAGCTGCGTTTTCAGCATCGTTTGCTTTCACAGTGAAGATGGCTACTCTACAATCAACATGCAAAGGGTGCTTTCTGCAAGTACTGCTGTCTTTTTGCGCCTGGTGGTGCTGGTGTTGGAAGCCAGAAATTGTGACAACTAGTGAAATTTCCATACACAAACTGGAAGAAGGCTATTGAAGACTTCAAGGCGCATGAAATGAAATAGTACCACCAAAACAGCAAAAAAAAAGTCAACAATTTTCTACAGGTCGTAAACAGAAGTTTATCTGCACTTGCAGCTCGATGCAACTTACAAGCAAGAAATTGAATAAAACCGGCAATATTTAATGTCTATTATTGATACTGTATTGCTGTGTGGGAGATAGGGTTTAGCTTTGAGGGGAAAATATGATTTTGGCCCAATCTTTGTTGGTGAAACTGATGAGGAACCTATCAATAATGATGGAAATTTTTGGGTAACTTTACGCTACAGGGCAAAGGGTGATGTCAAGCTTTCAGCAAGCCTTAAGAGTACGAAGATGAATGCTACGTATCTGAGTCCTCAGATGCTTTGGTCAACAGGGTTAATGTTACAAAGTGTTTCTCAATATTAGCTGATGAATCAACAGATATTTCCGGCATTGAACAGTTTTCGTTGTGTGTTAGATATTTGCATGCCAATGACAACTCTGTTGCAATGAGAGAAGATTTTTTGCAATATATACCTGTTTATGATGTGACAGGCAGAAACTTGGTTGTTGTTATCATAACCAATCTAACAAAATATGGCATTGACATGGCTTGCCTGCGAGGACAAAGATAAGACAGTGCTGCCTCTGTGAGTGGGAAATTCAGTGGTGTCCAGAGGTACATAACTGGTAAATTCCATTTGCACCCAATGTACACTACAGTGCCCATTCCTTAAACTTGGCAATTTCTGATACTTGTAAAGAAGTTCCTGGGCGAAATTGCACGGTAGTAATTTTTAGCATTGAAAATTTTCTCAATACACTTGAACGAAAGTACGTTTTGACTCTTTCGGTGGAGAATAAAGCATCCGAATCGAAAAAAAAAAAGTTTGAAAGGTCTCTGCTCCACCCGGTGGGTTGAGAGACATGACTCAGTTATTATCTTTCTAGAATTAACCCATGCAGTTGCAGATGCCTTTGAGAACATATCAATCTACTTACCATTACTAAATTATTTTTCTTTAGTTTACCTTTGTGCAACTTAATGCAGCAACAGAACATTGATTTAGGTGCTGCGATGCATCACGCAGAAATAGTGGAAGATTTAATCCGTTCACTCAGAAATAATACTGTGAATGAATTTAACAACATTTTCTGTGAGGCTCAAACTTTGTGTAGTGAGCCTCAAATTGACATCATTATGCCAAGGCAGGCTAAAAGAGAGATGTACTGTGCTAACTCACAAACCACTAGCCCTGAGGAGTGCTTTCGTATTGTTGTATTTCTACCATTTGTTAATCACTTTCTCTCACAACGGCCTTTTTGTGACCGTCTGTTCAGTCACAAAACTCTCCTTACAAACTTCATGTGTCTACTACCATCAGGATCTACCACAGGGAGTCAGAACCTACAGCACAACAATGTGACCAAATTAAAGAATTTGTCATTATATACAAGGCTGACATTGACAGCATTTTATTAGCAACAGTAGGTGAACTTAAGGTTTGGTACAAATTGCTTGTGAACAACAAACCAAAAAAATGTCATAGATACACATGCAATGTATAATGCAGAAATGTTCCCAGTCATTTCTAGACTGTTGAAAGTATTTGCCACGCTACCTGTGTCAACGAGCTCAGTGGAGCGTTCGTTTTCAACTCTCAGAAGATTCAAAACGTATTTGAGAAATACCACCACTGAAGATCGATTGAATGACCTGGCCTTATTATACATTCACCGTGATATTAAAGTTGAACCAAGCTGTGTTGTAGATGTCCTGGCTAGAACGAACAGGCGTTTCAGTCTGGTAGTAGACACATGATGTTCCTTGATGCCCTCAACCTGGAATCGATAGTTCTGGAGGTACAATGCCTACCTCATGATCCTTATACTGTGGATTTTTCACCTCTAGAAGTATGTCAGGGGCTGATGCCCGTCTGTATGGTGAACTCCTTTCAGTAGAGGTAGTTCTGGAACTTTCAGTTCGCAAATATGATGGCCAGGCACTTTCATTCAATCACAGAGTAGCTCTTTACACTACTCAATAGCATGTTTAGTAATGTATATTATGGAAAACAGTCCATATGCTTTCGCAGAAGTACATCTTCACTTCTAACATCTAATTATAAGCCTGAATGATCAATGGTTCCCTGAAATCTAGCATTCTCTGGATTAGCAAATTTTCTAATATGTTCTTCAACTTCTGGAATGCCATCTGTTGTGGTTGTTCCTACTTCACCTTATTAGGTTGTCCTTCTTGATCATATCAATTAGTGGTGCAGTATAGTTTGGGATGATTTTTTTTATAGTATCCTGTTAGCCCCAGAAAAGATCTGACTTGTTGCTTGGTCGTTGGAGATGGTGCATCTTATATGTTGGTTCGCATCCCTTCTTCCATAACTATCTGTAGATTCCCCACCTTGTGTCCAACAAAGTCCTGCACAGAATAGCCAACGTAATACTTAGATGGTCTGATGGACAGATCAGATTCCCTTGCCCATCTACACAGCTGTCTGAGTTTCTTTAGGTGGCTGTGTGGTTAAAAATGTCATTACATAATACTTGATGTTGTTGGTTTTTTGCAACATCGTTCTTATTATGTAATTGAATGTTGCTGCTGAATTTACTCATACAAACAGCATCTTCTTAAACTGTTTGTTGTTACAAAGGCTCTTGTTTCTTTAGCTTCTGTCTCAATTAAAAGTTGTAAATAACCTTTACTCAGGTTAATCTTGGTAAAGAACTGGACACTATTTAGTTTTTCCATGATAGCCTTTAGACTGTCCATTGATTCGACTCAATAAGATGTGAAGCTCTTTTTCTTCTGCTTGCCAGTCAGTTCTTTCCTGATGTTGACATCTTTGTAACTTTCATTTCTATTCGGTGATCCTAGATCTCGTAGGTCTACATTCCCCTTCCATGACAAAGTATCTGTTTTCTAGTTTTGCAGTGTACCTCTGTGTCTTAACAGTTGTATCTGTTAGGTCTTTTATCCTCTTGAAGTACCTTTTAGATAGTTTGGCATGGTAGGTCTTTCCATCCAACATTATAGTTAATTCTGTTGACCACCTTCTGCATTTCAAAAGGTCCTTTCCTTTGGAGGGTGAGATTGTTGTTGTCTGTGTGTAGAAGAACCTAGATCTTCTGTCTGGTCTTACAACGTCGATCTTTGGCCATAGATAGTCTGTTATGTAGTTTTACGCTTAACTTCAAACAAATAAATATTAGACATTTGTGCGCCCATTGTGAAAATATGTAGTTCAAACACAGTCCAATTATTTAATTCTTAGCAACACAGAGTGCTGTGTTATTAATATGATTGGAATGTTCACTTATACAGAAATTTAAATTAGTTTTGAAGCATTTTCACCTATAACAATCAAGATACATACAGGCGGGTAAAAAACAGCAAAAACACCAAATATTTATTCCACACCAGTTATTATATTTAATATGCATTTAATTTGCCTATTAAAGTGCAGTTTACAATTTCTAATGTTTTTTTCTGTATCAGTACTCCCTAAAATATGATAAAACTGTATGTAACATTATTTTATCTTTCATTTCATATCAAGTTTTGGCCAACGAAATAAGAACTAGTCATATTTGTAGTAAAACACCCTGAAACTATGACAATAGTACTGTAAGACGTATTCATTAACATTAGAATATTAGTATAATATGCCGAATAATTTTGAATGGTCGCAAAAATATAAATATAAACTGTCCTGAAGTTAAATTTAATATTTTAATTTATTTTGACACCTTTTTGGACAGTATGTGAACTGTTTTTTGTTGTTGTTGCGACTTTGCAATTTTCTATTTCAAGGCTTATAGAAAATCTTTGTACTGAATCCAGATTGAATTCAACTGAGTTGAAGTTAATTTGCCAAATTGCATATCAAAATAAAGCTCCCCCATGATACAGTGATATATCTGTGGACTTCCAATACTTGAATCCACGTTTCGATACCCGTGGTTGGCAGAGCACTAATAGCCCATTGTGTAGCTTTCTGCTTAATTACAAAGATGCATACATAACAAAATAAAATCCATTTTAGATGAGGGGTCCTTTAAACCAACACCAAAGCAAGCGCTAAAGAATTGTGTGAAAAAAAACAACATAAATGTAGGGTTAAGCGTTACTGAGGTATGAATTGCTGAACACCCCCAATTTTTAGCTAAAACTATTACCCTCCGATAGTACAGCGGTATGTCTTCGGATTTACAACGCAAAATTAGGGGTTCGATCCCCTCGGTGGGCTCAGCAGATAGCTGATGTGGCTTTGCGCTAAGAAAACAAACAAGCTAAAAATATTACAATCTCAGCAGTTTTATTTTTCTCAAAGTACAACTCTTCTTTCTTTTTCTAACTACTTATACTGTTGTTAGTGACTATTAGGCTAAATAACACACAATTATATGCCCCATTTTGTAATAAACATAGCATCTCTGTCTGCTGACTTAATATCACCTTTAGTGGCATCATACTTCTGGTTATCCATCCCTAGTTTTGATTTGTTTCGACTTTTACCGATTCTTGAGCTTTCCAATTATAATCTTTTTACAAGCTTCCATATACTGTTTTGCCAGCTTTCTGTACTCTCCCTTATAGAAACAATGACATGTTAGTTGAACATATGATCATGAATTGCCCAAGTATGTTAGTCAGCATTTAAAACTAATTTCACACTTAGCCATGCTAATCCATTATGTGAAGCATCAAGATTATAGTTTCTCCAGTGTCTAAGCTGACTTCGGGAAACTTCCAACAAAACTGTACTTGGTAAGTTCACAGCATTTCAGTAAAGCCACTTTTAACCTGTCATAACCCATGGCATCTACTGGTGTCTTGCCTACATACACTTGTAGGTTCTTTTCTTTGAGAATGAGGATGGATAGACTGCACAGTCACCTTTGCCCCAATTGTGATTTTGGGCAAATCTTTCATACCTTTCCAGAAAAGCATTAATGTCTTTTTATGCATTATCATATTTGAGTAGCTGAGGTCGGCTGGCCCTGATCTCCAGTTTCTATTTTCATCTTTCTCTTACTGTGTTCCTATTTTATTCATTTCCAGTTTCTTCTTTCTCTTATTGTGCTCTTCTTTTTCTATGTTGTGTTGTTGTTTTAAAACTCTCTTGGATTGCCATCTTTGGGCCAAAGTTTCTAGAAATTCTCCATTGCTTATTAAATTTAGTCAACATAGCTGTATGTCGGGGTTTTAATCTCTATAATATTTTCGTCACCACTAGAGTTGTGCATATATTGACCTACTTTTCCCATTATTGTTTACGTCTACTGTCATATTCCACTGTTGATCCTTGCTGGGTTTTAAGATATGGATCGGATGTTTTACACTAGGTGTCTGTGACTTGGTTATAAATTTCAACAATAAATGTTTCAAAATAATATATATCAAAACAGTTAAACGTATATACATAGGTTTTTTACAGTGTTATTTACCTCAGTTGTATCTAGATCTTTAAATATATATGGATATTTTCATCAAATTCCATATATATTGGTTAAAGTAGTTTAAAAACACTTGACAAGATAAATTTACTATGTAGTTACAATACAATCTATGATAATATAACTTTAGAAATTAGTTCCAGAAAATCTTTGTGCTTAAAATCACAATCACTCAATCAAGATCAATCTCTACCTACCTAGATTTGTCCAATTAGCCTAAAGTACATTTTTTATATGTATTTATAGTCTGACTTAGGCCTAGACGTTTCCATTCACTACTCGATATTATGGTGCAATAATACTCAGTTGAAACAACAAATAAACTTTAGAAGTTTCTAGTAACACGTCACAATAACACAAGTTGTAATTCACAACAAATGAACTGTCCATTAATCGCACACAATGACGGAGACAAAGTCGCGACAAATTATCGCTTCTAAAAATAACTTAATTAACACCCACTCTGTACTTAAACCGTTCAAACTGTAACATTCACATTAACATGATGCATATGTGACAGTTGTAAAATGACATATTTCTTCAATTTCTGAGACAAAATAACATGAAGTTCAAGCAGTGTTATCATTACTTTTATTTATAGTTGTTTTTTGTTTCATACTCGTAAAGTTAATTTTATTTTGCAGCAATTTACTAATCAAGTCATGATTCACCTTTACTCAGAAATCTAGATGTATTAGCAAACTAAATATTAATTACTACTTAGTTAGTGTTGTATTTTGATGTTTTAAACTTTCTTGTCAAATTATCTATGCTACCAGCGTTTTCATAATTTTACTTATGTCTTTTATTGTGTTGTATTTCCAAGTTGTCATGTATTAACTATTTCTAGACCTGACCTTATGTACATCACTGTGATTGCTGCCAGCCTTACTATTTCATTGTTCTGTTGAGCCTTACAAGCAGTAGGTTCACGTTATGAAGTTACCGACCAGAAAGTCAAATGAGAGAGCAAAGCCATTGTTAGTTATGTTCCTCTGATTGTGACTGGTTCAGGTAGCAGAAATGAGGGCCTGGCATGGCCAAGCGCGTAAGGCGTGCGACTCGTAATCCGAGGGTCGCGGGTTCGCGCCCGCGTCGCACTAAACATGCTCGCCCTCCCAGCCGTGGGGGTATATAATGTGACGGTCAATCCCACTATTCGTTGGTAAAAGAGTAGCCCAAGAGTTGGCGGTGGGTGGTGATGACTAGCTGCCTTACCTCTAGTCTTACACTGCTAAATTAGGGACGGTTAGCACAGATAGCTCTCGAGTAGCTTTGTGCGAAATTCCAAAAACAAACAAAACAAGCAGGAATGAAGTGACATTGTTTGTCATCTTAGTTGAACTTTTGGTAGTTAGGCTTGCTCTGTTCCATAAATTGACCATTTGTGCCTGAGTGTCAAGAATGAATTTTTGCAACATAACAGTCCTGTATGGAAATTTAACTAATATACATCCGCGTGCTTATATCTCTGTTGTGTTTAATTAAATTTATGATTTTCTTGCTTTGTGTGTGACAAAGTTAGACTTAATGCATTCTATATAACTTGGTGTTTGGATCACTTCCGCTACATTTACCTACTCGAAATATAGGGGCCAAACTCAGTGAAATGACTGTGGCCTTTTACCTTTGGTTTTCTGCTTTTAGCACTTTGTAAAGTTAGGAATTTTACCTGTGCTGTGAAGCTTAGAAGTTTAATATGCACTCAACAAGTTATACGTTCAACTGTATTCAGATGGTCGGGTTTATTTATCTATACAGAGTAAGCTTAGCATCTTGTATGAACTGTGCGTGCTGGGAACGTATCTTCATTCCATGGAGCCCCCCCCCCAATGGCTCAGCGGTATGTCTGCGGACTTACACGTTAAAATCCGGGTTTCGATGCCCGTGGTGGGCAACATTCCATGGACTAGGCATTTACCAGTACTTATCGAGCTAGTTATGAATTAGCGTCAACAGGCTAATCAAGTTAATCGTGAATCAGTACCAACAGGCTACATGTATGTATGTGTGTAATTAATATCATATTGAATCACTTTATTAACCTAGTCTTGAATAAGCTTTCCAGGATGGTATAAATGTGCTAATAAATAATCACTATCTGTGATAAGATGGTCAAGAATCAATATCAATAAATCAGTTATGAGTCAGTGTCAACAGGCTAGTATTTATATTTTTATTCATATAATAATGTATAATTGTATTATTCACGAGTCAGCTAATGGGGTTTGTCATAATTCTAAATCAGTATCAATACGTTAGTCACCAATATTATTAATGATGTAATGATGAATCAGTATTTTTATTCTAGTCTTGCATCAGGCGAAATCATTACCAGTAGACATGCTTTTCGTGTAATCATTGGTTTGGAGTATTAGAAATCATTGAACCAAGTTACCAAAATAGTAGATAGACCTTTATAGTAAATTGATAACATAAGATGAACAATCACTTAAGGGAATAAAGTGCTTTCAGCATGTTAAAAATTTTCAAAATTACGAATGTATTAAATAGACGTTTTAAGAAACATTTTATCAAGGCTTCCTTCATTACTGTTTTTCTAATTTATACTATGTATCACTTACATGTATTCTGATAGCTGTAGAAAACCTTTTAGTATGGGCTTCGAAAAAGTTCTCTCGAAACAGCCTTGCAGATAATCTTCTGATAAAAAACAAACAATATTCTGTCTTGCAGACAGATGAAAAGAACATGCACACTGTGGTCTAGGTCATAAAATTCTTTATCACGACAAAATTACTTGACGTGGTCAGTTCACGAGCTGCCGCAATCCCAATCTGTTACGTGATTATTGTTGTTGATAAATTTAGAAGTAGAAGCTTTTAGCAGCAACAGCTTGTGCTCACATGCAGCCTACGTGAATGTGTTAACTCAACACGTTATCTACAATTCATGAATGTATTAGAAGTACCTTTCAAGTGCTTTGCTATACCTGTGTTGGCACGAGACACACAGTTCACTTTAAAAAAATAATAGTTTCTTATTGTAAACAAATATTGTGTGTTTGTTATGGGGAACACATTGTGTGTAATTAAAATGTTGTTATTTAAGTAATCAATACAAATAGTTATGGTCTGTTTACCATTCCCTTCTTGAAAACAATCATAAGCGCAGGGGGATATTTACAAAGCTCAGCAACAACACTTTAAGACACTTAAAAGAGCACTGCACACTTCAGGTGAAAAGTTAAGTATTATCTATACATAAATGTGTATAATACCGATTATTACTTTATATGCGTCACACACTCATTTGCCGTTTACATAAAAATTACTGCTGTCTTTGAACACCAACAGCTAACTCTAAGTATAATGGTAAAAAACCCTATGTACACATACTTCTCTGACTCTTAAAAGGGTTTTTATGACAGAATTTATCTCGATAAAGATAAAAAGTTATGCTGTTTATGTGTTTTATTTTTCTGCATTTATGAAAAAAACATGATTTAGCTTTGGCTTAAAATACGTAAACAAGAATGAAAAATGTTTGTTTTGAATTTTGCGTGTAGCTTACACGAGGGTTCTCTGCGCTAGCCTTCCCTAATTTAACAGTGTAAGATTAAAGGTAAAGCAGCTTGTCATCACCATCCACCGCCTACTCTTGGGCTACTCTTTTGCCAACGAATAATAGAATTGACTGTAACATTATAGTGCCCCTACGACTGAAAGGGTGAGCATGTTTGGTGTGACGGAAATTCAAACCTGTGACCCTCGGATTACGAGTCGAGTGCTTTAGCCCACCTGGCCATGCCGGGCGTATGAAACACTTGTTGAGAAAAATTTTAATTGGAGAAGAATTACTTTACGGTTGAGTAAGTTATATTAATACAATTTTTAAGAGCCTCGCCAAGTTCAGTCATTCTCAATCGTTTCTTAGTGGGACAGCGGAAAGTCTTCGGATTTACAACACTAAAATCAGGGGTTCGATTCTCCTCAGTGGGCACAGCTCGATGTGGTTTTGCTATAATAAAAACTCACAAATAAGAAAATGCACGTTCTCAATTTGACGATTTACATCTTGACAATGCCCTGAAGCGTTGTTTTCATTGCACAAAATTACATCATAAGATTGTAATTTTTAGCTAAAGTACGTTTCTTCATGATGCGTGGTTTAAACAAGTTTTTGTGCACTATTGTTACCTAGGACCACTTTTAAAAACCCGATCCCTCAAAAGTTCGGCATGTCTTCGCAAAGATTAATGTGGATATTTGCTTCATTCTCCAGCTGTTTGAAGCATGTAGCAATTGAAGGAATATATCGTGAAGACAACATAGGTACACGTGATTTACATATATTTTCCAGACGTAAATCTTGATTACGTAGAGAACTGTTGCCTGAGGTACTTGGAGGGCTTTTGCTACTAACCTTTGTTTTCATTGATTATCACCTGTTGAAAAAACGCCACACTTTGCCAATTACGAGCGAAATACAACTTGTTTCAGATATTTTTTTAAATGATGCTGGTGCCTTTAGATGATTTAAATTCAGTTATTTTTCCAATATAATTCGGCCCGGCATGGCCAAGCGCATTAAGGCTTGTGCTTCGTAATCCGAGGGTCGCGGGTTCGCGCCAGATTCGTGCCAAACATGCTCGCCCTTTCAGCCGTGGGAGCATTAGAATTTGACGTTCAATCCCACTATTCGTTGGTAAAAGAGTAGCCCAAGAGTTAGCGGTGGGTGGTAATGATTAGTTGCCTTCCCTCTAGTCTTACACTGCTAAAATACGGACGGCTGGCACAGCTAGCTCTCGAGTAGCTTTGTGCGAAATTCAAAACAAACGAAACAAACCAATACTATTCAGTATTGGAAATACTAAGTATCTAAATTGCACATATCCTTGCCATCTTAGTGTTTATCTTGCGTCAGAAAGCACTGTTTCATACCCATTCCAAAACAACCAACCTTCGATCACTACACTACGGTTGAGCGAATGTATCATGGAAATTTGCTTTGTTGTTCCCCATATAGATCATTTTTATTATGCTGTTGTCTAAACAACATTGTCGGTTTTTACCAATGACTTTTGTCGCCAGCTACAAGATACTATATTATACTTGTCATTGATAGGGTGAGCATGTTTGGTGTGACGGAAATTCAAACCTGCGACCTGTTGCAGGTCTCTTCCTGGATGGTCCTGCTATCGTAAATTCGTTAATATTCTTTTGTTTTCCAATGCCATTAAGTACAAGGGAGGTCAACGTCTCGATGACGCTAACTGTCCAATTTGAACACCTTTTTATGATCTGAGCGGAAGAATATTCTCTGCTTTGAAAATGGCTCGTTTCGTAAGATACTAAATGGCTAATGATTATAAATTCATAACGGCCTAATTGAAATGAAGTTGATAACAAAGTTTCTCCATCAAACGTGATTTTTATTACATTTGTTTAATACACAAGATAAAGTATTTCACATTACGGTAAGGTAAAGATACTTATGTTGGTTTTCTGAAATGCCTAAAAATAGTTAAGTAGAAACCTACTTATGATATAATTATGTCACAAAATTTTTACCTTTTCTTTTTCCTGAGCAGAAAGTGTTATTTTTCAATTGTTTATGTCTAAAGTAAATGAAAAGACCTATTTTTTCTTCAAACTTTGCTTTTGTGACCTGGGAGCGTACAACGAAAACATGCTGGGAAACTATATTTGGGGGCTGATACGTGAAAATGATTTACATTACAGTCACAAATCTCGAGAAACTACTCACTTCTAAACATTTTTGTATAGCTTTAGTAGTACATGTGAATCTTGATTCATATATTGTTTTATTCAGATCTTATGTAAATGAAAATGTGCATATTTGCTCGTTTTTACACAGAAAATAGGTTAATTTCTAAATTTCATTATGCAGGTCACAAAGCAAAGTTTGAAGGGAATAATGGCCATTTTCTATACTTTTACAACGTAAGCAATTAAAAAGTAACACATACTATCCATGAACGAAGTTTGTGTTACACAGTGTAATGGATTATTGTGTTTTCTCCGTTATTTTTTGACAATATGAAATAGTAATTTGTTACTTCTGGTAGACTAAAAGTGGCCATTTAAATATAAATATACAGTTAGTTAAAACAAACCCAGCGTCAATTAAGTGTGTTACATTTATTATGAATATTAATATCCAAAAATGAAAATACTGTTAACAGTTTGTTATTAAGCAGAAAGGTATACGATGGATAATCTGTGCTCTGCTTCAGCGAGTATCAAAATCCATTTTTAGTTTGTAAAAACCTACAGATTTAATTTTGAGTTACCTGAGGTGTGTTAACGGTAACTGCTCTTTTTGGTAGCCATGCATGTTTACTTCAAAGTCTGTAATTTCCTATTTAGGTAAATAGAGAATTACATAGCAAACATTTAGGCATACTGAGACTTAGTCTTGTGCTTGTCTTTCAGAAAAATAATTATATCCCGATGAAGTACATCTTAGACCTAAGTTATCAAAAAATGTTTTTTAACATTAAAAATTGGTTGTTCTGGAGTGTGAGGTCAAGTGGAGTATGGTGTAGTTCTGTTAAAATTAATTTAAAGAAAAACAAAGAAACAACAACATAAATTAGTTCTTAAAAGTGAAAATGTAATCAAAAATTCACTTTCTCGTCTGCACTAAAACATGTATTCCCTGGTAATGTTTACAACTGTTACGAAAGTTTTCTGTTTTTCTTATGTCTTAGTTCGGCGTATTCAATAATATCCTCTAGTAGTTCTAGTAAAATCCCTGGAATAGCTTTCATAATAGCAGATATTTCTTCATTTTATTGATTTTCTGACGTCTGTATTAACCTGTTAACTCAAGCAAGCGATGTCGATGGGTAGCCAGAAGTCATGCAACGTGGTTCGATGTTTATGTGGGCGAAATTATTAGAAAACCACACAAGACAATATTACTGACTGTATGTTATGTAAAAGACAAAATAGGTTATGATTCATTTAATGTGTAGACGAGTCTATAGACTGTTCTTTAATGAATCTTATCAGCAGCAGCAATAAAGAGATGGAATGGTTGGCTGGGGCTGAAGTTACCCCAAAATATACCCCCCCTGTAGCCCCAAGGAAGAGCGCTTAATGTTAAATCTAGTTTACATCAGAGGTACTATATTTTGTGCTCTCACAAAATATAAAATGCAGCTCTTCAAGTTTTGTCTAACCCATCTAGAAGAGGCTACCCTCGTCCCTGTTTAAATAGATTTATTTTTGTCATCCGCGATGTTTTTGTAGCAAATAATTCGGGATGCTCTAAAAATTTCTTTCAAGTAAAATTCTGAAATGCGAATCAGTATAACACGTATAGATTATTTTACAAGAGAAGGATTATAGTTGTTCGTGATGCATATTTTTTCCATTTAATCAATACACTATGACAAATCAGAATTTGAAAGAAGCTACATTAATTATTCACAAAGACTATTAGAAAGTACTTTATTCTGTATGTTTCCTTGTGGGTGTCTTCTTCTCACCATATGCGTTAATCAAAACGTTAAAAAGTGCATGGTATTTTTTTAAAGTTTTAAGTCTGGTTCTACAGACATCATTAACGATTTATTAGAAGAGCAAACAATTTTATCAGAGATGTAATTCAGCATTCACCTAAAATAACACGACTTTATCAAACATATATAATGACAAAACATCAGATATAAAGAGCATCCGTAATATCATATTAGATTAAACATTCAGTATTTGATTGGTCCTCCCTGAATTCTTATAGCCTCTGCAAGTCGAAGTAGTGATTGACAAAATGATTCCACCATCATTTCGTTCCATTTTGTCACGAAAAGGTGCTGTAACTCAACTACAGTAACTATTTTAAGGTTGTGGTTAGTAAATATTCTGCTCAGTTCTACCTAACAGTTTTTGATGTGATTACAATATGGACACTTTGCTGTTCATGGCAATCTTGTAACTTCTTTCTGATCGATGTAATCCTGTACAAGACATGCATCGTGAGCAGTTGTATTGCCATCCGGGAACACAAAGTTATTGTCAAACCTTGTCCTACCACATGGCAGAAATATCGTTTCCATGTAAAACATGACGGATGCTCTATTGACGTTTTTCTGGAGTATACAAAGAGCAGTTTTTCCACCATAATGAACAGCTACCCAAACATGTACTGCACTGCCTCCTGTGTGTTTCCTGTGGTAAATACAGTCTTCCCCATCAAACGATGAACACAAATCCTACCAACGACTTTAACAATTCGAAAACAGGACTCATCTGAAAAGATTGCATGTTTGTCCTAACAAAGATTGTCCTAACTATGAGTTGATGTTTTGTCATGCCCAAGCAACACAGTGATGTCGATGAATTCTGGTTAATATCGGTTTGCAAATAGTCCTTATTGAAAAATAATCTTATTTGATTGGTCACCAATTTACTGTTATTCTAGATAACCTGAAATGAATGTGTTCATACCATTTCTCTTGTAAGATATCACAATACTTTCTTAAGACCTTGACGTGTTGTATCTGATCAACATACTGCCTTCTTGGGCGGTAGTATTTCGGTGTTTACCAGCAGACTTTTATGGAACAACCTTTCCTGTAGTCTGATAACGTTTCAGGATTTTGAATACAGTATAATAGGGGTATCTTACTGTTCTGCCAATATCAGTTTGCTCCATGCCATTTCTGAACAGTTAAAAAATTTGACGACTTATAACTTTTGGCACGTGACGAGTCATGATTCTACACCAACTAAAGAGAAACTGCCTGAACAAAGAATTGATCTGTGTAACGGACTTAATATTATTTTAAAATATATTTAGAAATGAATGTAATCTATATTGTTAAATGTGTATTGCGCATTTCCCGCCTGTTTTCTACATTTGTAGAAGATTCTCGAGAGTAAGAATCAATAATATAAGTTTTACGAAACTACTAGCGTATATTCGAATATTTTTGTCAATAGAAATTTTGAGAGCCTCATCCTAAACGCTTATATATCGACAAGCCAAGAGACAGTTTAATATTACTCGTTTGATACACTCACCTTACTATAATTCTCGGGAGCTATATCTGTGATAAATACTTATTAATCGGAAAACTACAGACATTCGACTAGAAACGTTTATACATTTAGAACATTATAAACCGTTTAACATCAAAAAATTAATTTTGGACATTAGTATTTCTATGAGGAGATCAAATATCTCGGTCGTTAGAAAGTCAGCTTGTAAGTGGTGTGTGGCCAGCCAGGAATAGACAGCTAACTAGCTTAAACGAAGTGTAACAGTATTAACTTAGAATTAATTCGCTCGTCGTGGACCAGGAATATCGACAAAATATTAAGTTCCAGACCAGATAGAAGGCTGTGTATCGTTTATGAATTTGTAAATATTTTGTGTATAAATCACTATTTGTAATAACCGTTGTTATAAATTGTATTGTTTTTAATATTCAAATATATTTGCGTTAAGAAAGAAAATTGTGTGTGTCAATCTCGTTGACAAATATAAATTTGATACATGTCAAAATTTAATTAACTTCTAGATTAAAATGTCTAGCTATTTAAATCGTAATACGTAACGTACGTAACATAAATCGGAGACTTGTTCGGGATAAATTTTGAAACATAACAGATACACTACCAAATATTTAAATTCAGTTATGAAAAGAGCAAATATGATTCTTCCGTATGAAGTGTATTTTTTTACCAATATTCAACATTCACCATTTTGAAGTCACTACGTCTACTACTAATAGTTTGTTTTTGGAAATTCGCACAAAGCTACTCGAGGGCTATCTGTGCTAGCCGTCCCTAATTTTGCAGTGTAAGACTAGAGGGAAGGCAGCTAGTCATCACCACCCACCGCCAACTCTTGGGCTACTCTTTTACCAACGAATAGTGGGATTGACCGTCACATTATACACCCCCACGGCTGGGAGGGCGAGCATGTTTAGCGCGACGCGGGCGCGAACCCGCGACCCTCGGATTACGAGTGCACGCCTTAACGCGCTCGGCCATGCACTACTAATAGTGAATCACACATAAAATAATTCCAGCCAATGACGATAACACACTAATACAAGTGTTATAAAGGTAAAGATGCCAGAGTAAGATATTGCTAATAGTATATATGCCAAACTTTATTTTTGTAAATAGTCTCTTCATTATCTGTTTTAGAAAATATCTTCTTTGTCTGATGAAGGACTGTCGATTTCTGAAGTTTCAAGTTTTTCAAAGTAATGATATGTGGTGGCACTGATGATGGTGTTTTGGATATCTTGTGTAGGGGATATGTGTTTCTCTATATCTAAACGTAATGCACACTCGTCTGAGATAAATTGGCTTGGCATGGCCGAGCGCGTTATGGCGTGCACTCGTAATCCGAGGGTCGCGGGTTCGCGCCCGCGTCGCGCTAAACATGCTCGCCCTCCCAGTCGTGGGGTGTATAAAGTGACGGTCAATCCCACTATTCGTTGGTAAAAGAGCAGCCCAAGAGTTGGCGGTGGGTGGTGATGACTAGCTGCCTTCCCTCTAGTCTTACACTGCTAAATTAGGGACGGCTAGCACAGATAGCCCTCGAGTAGCTTTGTGCGAAATTCCAAAACAAACAAACTGAGATAAATTATAATATGTACTATCTATTTCGATAAAAATTATGTTGCACCCTTTTATATAAAACTGGTCTGTGTGTGTGTTTTGACGGACAAGTGTCTAAGCTATCATATCCAGGCCAGAACAACAACTTGTACACGTTTTTAAAACATACACAACCTTTTCTATTTCTGTTCAGTCATTTATTCAGTATCTTCTCCATGCTTGTAGAGAGTAACGTCAGCATATAACAGCATGAAAACATTTTGGCCACCACTGTATCTGTTGATTCGTAGACTCCTTTTCTGCTAGAATTTTCCAAATCTTCATATGATATATTGCCAGTATATGCTGTATTACGTATTCGCAATATGAAGAAAAATTAAATTTCGATGACGAACCCTACCTGGCATGCGCAGGTGTTTCAAGATGCTGATTTATAGTGACAAAGTATAAAAACAATGACCCAAAAAGCATGATTAATACTGAACCACAAATAAAGAGCGGTAGTTCTTATTGTAAGAAATTGTTTTGGCGGTGAGTTGCTTCTATAATTTGACATTGTCATCGGATATACTAATATTGCTATTTTTCAATTTTTTTTATTATTAACTATTTGGCTTGGTGGTTAAGGTGTTTGACTCACAGTTTTCAAATATCAAAACCAAAATCTGTTACCAAACATTCTTGCCCTTTCAGCCTTGGAGGAGTTATAACGTGACAGTCAAATTTCAGCGGTTAAGTGAGCCAGTATGCATACAGGTAGAGGAAAAATGACGGATGATACACCGGAAAAATTATACTGTTTCAAAACACATCACCGCACTCTTGTTTCATGTTTGATCTTTGTGTGTCTGTAACTATAGACAAAGTATATTTCCTCTCAGGTCCAACAGCTGTCTACCTCACCCATTTCTAATTTATACATACTGGTACCCTTACCAAGCCACTATAAATACAACGGTCAGTTCTACTGTTTGTTTGTAAGGAGCAATCAAAGAGTTGAAAATGGGTTGTGTTGCCTTTTCCATAGTCTAACACTTCAAATTTTGAGATTTTTAACAGAGGTGTAACTTGAGTAGTTTTGAACGAAATTCAGTAAAACAGGATACAATTTTTATAATGTCTTAATAAAACTACAACAATAAAACTATCAATGCTTTAATAACTTTTTCTCTATGGATTAGAATGAGCATCTTACAAAGCAGAGAACATCAAAATGTTTGCATGGAAAGACATTTTCATTTCTTCAATGGAATGATCCATTCTAAGAAAAATATATTTTTCCAAAGCATCAAACAGAGTAAAACATTTCTGATAAAACAATAACTAGAAGAGAAAGTTAATCAGTAGTTATAGAATGGTCTCGACAGCTGCGATTTTTTTGATAGCCGACATCTTTCTTTCCACAAGTAGGTGCGGTTTTATATTTTTATATTGGTAACTGTTATTTTTTTTGCAAAATAACATTAGCTGTTTCTTGATATTTTAAATGCTATCTTTATGCATAAAGTAACCTGGTCAGTTTGATATGGTTTAAACACTATCGTCGACGGTTCGTTTGTAGGTCTTTACTATGTCTTATTAGTTGTTACATGTTTAGGTAAGACATTAGCCATCAGATTTGATATGAGCTCAAGAATTACTAAATGTCTTCAAGAAATAGCTAAGTGCTGTGTGTGTGTGGTTTGGTTGCTACAGTGTTCCCTCGTGTATTGCGTTAGATGCGTTCCAAAACCCCCCGCGAAAGGAGATTTTCCGTGAAGTGGGATCGCCGATTTTTACGTATATATTTATGTGCATTTAGACTTTTAAAACCCTCCCTGTACAACTATTTAACCCTCCCATTACAATACTGTTCATTATTGCTGAAATAATAAGAACAATTATTAAGATATTAAGCTTTAAAATTAAAAATTACATATCTTCACCAGGTGGTGTCTTTTCGGGGGACACCACTTCCTCTTCTGTGGAAGGTGAATCGACAATTTCTTCGTCGGTCGTTACAACTTCAGGAACAGTACTTGCCATCGGTACCCTTTCTTTCTTGCTCGGCTGGAAAAACATTGTTATTGGCAGTTGTTTTCTCTGCCTCTTTAGCCTATCGAAAATCATTTGATAAGGAGTCATCAATTCTTCTATTTTATTGTAAAATTGTACTGATCGAACCATATCGTTGTCCCATTCCTGTGAGCACTCCACTTCGTTAATTAGTTTCATTAGTTTACCTAGCCGCTCTAACGACCATCCATTTTGCTCGATTGTTTCCTCGGCTTCTTTCGGTGTTTCCTCTTCGTCGTCTTCCTCGGCAGCAGACTTCGTCAGTGCTTCTAAGTCTTGTTCGGCGAGTGGTTCGGATTCTAAGTCAATCAGTTCATCTACGTCTTCCTTCGTCATATCGACAAATCCTTCACCTTTGATTAACGAAGCTAATTGCACAACTTTTTGAACAGCCGAGTGTTGGATTTCTTCATGCGTGAATCCCTTGTCGTCGTGCACAACCTCAGGCCACAACTTCTTCCAGCTTGCATTAACGGTGCAGGGCTTCATCTCTTGCAATGCCTTATGAACATTTTGAAGACATCTAGCAATGGTGAAAGACAATCAAAATGGGTAGCCGTCTTTCATTTCTGCACCAATCATAGCCTGTCTTGCACATCGCTACGCCATGAAACTGATCTCGCGTAGCCTTCGCAGACGCACAATGCGTACATCTATAGCCTTTCTAGTTGGTTCTGTTTCCATTTTTACGCTGTTACAAACTCAAATATATGTTTATATCTCAAAATATACCTGTTTTTTTCTTTACACTATTAATTATATTTATTTTTAATATTTTAATGGTATTTAATGCTATATTTTAGATTTAATGTTTATTATATATATATATATATTGCATATATATATATGTGGGGGTCGGCCGAGCCCGCGAAGTGGCGAGGAAAAACTGTACATTAGTTCAAGCCAATGCAATCCACTCAAATCGGAGATCGCTACTACTAAGATAGGTCTGGTCTCGTGAAATAGTTTTTGTTTGTATGAGAAAATTGATGGGTTTGGAGAAAATAATCTTCTTAATACTCCACTTTTACAAAAGACAGTTCATAAGCACGTTCCCGTGCCCTACTGACTAAAGAGGTTTAACTTATTTTATTTCAGTTAGTTTCTCTTGTTTTAACGCTAACATCTTGCTTCAGTGAAATCCCACTGTTTCTTAGTCAGGTCGGGCGTGGCCTATTGGTTAGCATAATAGGCTTCCTGTTTAGATATCACAGATTGGAGCTGCAGTGTTGTAAATGCAACAGATGTTTCTATTGGAGTAAAAACTGTTGCAATTTTCTACTAATAAGAAATAGTTCTGGAAATCTGGGTTTCTGACTTCAACGCTGAACATGTGTATCGCATAAAATGCCATTCAGGCTTCGAATACTAAAAATGACTATCATTCATCACGTGAACAAAAGCGATCAATGTTCTAGGAGTAGGATAGTCAAGGAAAAGTTTTATCAACATTTTAGAGCTAGAGAACTAATACACAGTCAATGATTTCTTAGACTTGTATGTAATATCCTCAAAATTAAATAAAAATCACTCAAGAATTTTATATTCGTTTTCCTGAATAGGTAACCGATAAACGTATACTCATTTTTAACAATCGTAACACAGAAAAAAAAAAACAGTTAGTGACGTTACTTTATTTACTAACTCAAACATTGCAACACTACCATTACTATGATAAATACAGATAAAATCAAGAATATATGGAAAACTGATAAATTATCTATAAAGAGTAAACTGGAAAACGGCAATTTTTGTAAATCTTGATTGTTCGAAATCATAAAGAAGTAGAACTCATCTGATGATAATATCTGTATTCTAACCCAAGAGTGGAACGTAATTATTTGGGTTGTAATGAACATTAATGACTTATATTTTCTAGAAGCAGCGTCATCGCTAATGTGTTATAATGAGTGCAACTACTTAAGGGAATTTGCACATAATATAATAATATTCATTTTGAACTGATGGACTAGAGAGAAGAAAACTATCCAAAAACGATTACCATTCTTTGGCTATTCTTCTCTATCTGAATAGTAAGATTAGACCGCCGCTCTTTCTGTGTACCTACAACTCAAAATGTGCAGCACATTTACTGTGGTAACGAGACATGAGCCTTGAACTCTAGGATTCATAGTCTGGAAACACTAACCACTTGGCTCTGATCATCTTCACTTGAAACACCTTAGGAATTATAAACAGCGTTTAAAATTAACCAAAAGATTGTACTCCTATCTACTAGAAACTGATAATATAAACTACAAAACATTAGCATTGGAAATTTAAAACACAGTAAAGTGCACGACCCAAAAATGTAAAAACATTAAAAGGTATAACTTCATCTGGCTGTCGAATGTAGTCTATAATGTAAGACGTTCCGCACGTCTCATTACATAACTAAAATGTATCGAATAACATGGCCAACTGTATGATTATCTATACTTTACATTTATTTAAAATTAATGTAAAGT